>CM053273.1:89175645-89923858 GCA_028583415.1 Protea cynaroides
GAAGAACACGAGCCAAAGGCAAAATGAATGGATCAATGAAGTTCTTCTGCACCTCCGTCAAAGTTTTAATGACAAAGAGTGCAAAGCTTATCATGGAGTTTGCAGCACTAACTTCAAGCGATATCTGAGGGGATGTCACAGCAGCAAGATGCTTTTGTATAAGATCCTCAACCCTTTGGTACAATAACTTCACATCTTGTGGTGTATTAGCTGCCTCTGGAGGAAATGCCATAAAGACCATCTTCAACAAGGAGCAAAGAGACTTCCCGGCATCCAACATTTTATTGTTGAAGCAAGGCTCAAGTATCTGTGAAAGATTAATCCATAATATTTTATTCATTAAAAAATAAAAACACAAAATTCTTCCATAAAGTGACGAACATTTGGGCTACTAGGGAAAAGGAATAATTTATTAAACTGTACTTGTGAAATCTGGTTGATGTTGTTCCGGATGAACAAATGCGGTTGCTTCTCCAAAACCTTGTTCATGACATCGAGACCCTGTGCCAAAGCTGTTGCGGGGTCTTTTGATTGAGATGGCTGAAGACTGCTTAGCAACTTCTCTAGATAATTGAACTTAACATTGGCATTAGGCCACACCTCTAAAGCTTGTGATAAAAGCTCCAAAGCTTGCTTATACATTGAACTTGTTTCCTTATCCTTGGGCTCTATGACCAGAGCTACCTATTTCCAAAAATCCCAAAAAATGTTAACCTAATCACAAAGTTCTGTCTTTGTTAAAATGAAATCCACAATAACCAAATATTTTCTGCAGTGGGAGTAATTCAACAATTTTATTTGAAACACAAATGACCATGATATGGATAGCAAGATCTCAAAAAAGAAATTCATGATTAACAGACGAGAGCTACGAATATATCATTGTTTTAGAACAGTGAATTAGAATAAAAGGCATTCACATTTAAAGTTAATAGAAAGAGAGAAAATGTTGAACAAGGTTGAGGACAGAAAGGTAAGCACTCACTCTAATGAGAAAATTGATAATCATTTCTTCCATAGCAGCATTAGGCTTGAACTCTTCATCAGGCTGTGCTGCAGACCCAGGGGTTTCTATATTGGGGATTGATGAAGCACCACCAGGAGACATGACACAGATGGATTGAAGACCAGGTTCAACCTTCACTCGTTTACTTAGTTCATCAGTTAATGAAGAACCTTCTAACGGGCGTTTTGGGTCACCACTAACAGGGCCTGGATTAAATACATCACTAGTTTGGTTAGGGCCTTCTGTATCAGGTACTGTTTTAACTTCATTTTGCCTCTGTCTTTCCCATCCGACAACCAAACCCGCAAGTTCAATGGCAAGGCGTCTATTTTCTGGAGTCGTGTTATATGGCAACCCAAGGCGACTCAGAGAATTAACCATTTGGGGTACAAATTGTGCTCTACAGCTGTAGAAGAGATCCGAATGGCGGACAATGAGCTGGAAAATGTGAATTAAATTAGGAATAGAATGACCTTCCTCAACCAGAATCTTTTTTGTATAACGGATCCAAATTGGCATACGGTAGTCCCCCGCAGGCAACCTTCGGGGTAATGCAGGCATTAGTATATCAAGTGCCTGCTTGACCAGCATCTTGTTCTCTGGCTGGCAAGTTCTAAGAAGAGCCACAAAAACCTGCACAAACCAACATTAGGGTGTATAAGCAAGTACAATAATTTCCAGGATACCACTTTCATAAAAAAAAATCCTGGATACCATCATCATCAACAACAGCAGAAGAAGAAGAAGAGAAACAAGGTTGTCATAAGAAAAATCTCGTAGAGATTGATACCTTTGGCGGAGAGCAATTATTTTACATAACTTTTAGGCATGACATAAACAGAAGGAAACACATAATTAAAGACAAATTACACATTTATAAGATAAGCTTAGAAAAATAGTTGTAGCAATAACTTTCACCTCAGGCAAATCGTTACAAATTTAATGGCAACATTTAACAGTAATAAAAGGAACTTATTGAAGGAAGTAACTAGATATGCGCCCTATACAGTATACATCGACGATATGTGCCTCCATAAGAATATCTCAAGGACAACAAATTACCAAAATAAACCGCTGAACCAGCATATTCACTTAGGGCGACACTTATTGGTGCAATACTGTTGCATTAGACTTGATAGACATCTGCCCATGTGGAGTCATACGACTAAGTCCATGAAGCTCAGCCATGGTCCTTAAAAATGATTGCCATAAGGTCAACCTATCACACCAAGCATAGTCCTCTTTTTTTTCTTTTTCTTTTGTGTGTGTGTGTGTGTGTGTTTGGGGGTGGGGGTGGCGGGGGGGGCCCTTGAGTCATGGGAGTATTCCTGTATGTTGGTTTTAGTCAAAAGATGAGTCAGAAAAAGTATAAAATAAAAAATAAAAAAGATGAGTCAGAGGGTTAGAAATGGATGGATAATTGCTATTCTTCAGTTGTATTATTTGTACTGATCATATCCGAAGCCCAAGAAGGCTCAGGCAGGGAGATCCCTAGCTCCCTACTCACACTCATATGAATCACTGAAGTTCATAGCAAGATTATAGATAAGGCATAGATAGAAACTTGTTTGAGGGGTATCTCCTCTCAACCTTTTGTACATAACTCATATTCAACTTTCAGATGATAAGTTCATGTTTGCACAGCCTCACATAGCCAAGGGGAAAGTGCTGGACATAGAGTATAGAGTGAATCAAAGCTTCCAGTGCAAAGTTGTAACCTGCCTTCAACTCATATTTGCATGCCTCTTGATGCTTCTTTCCAGAGCAATCCAAAAAAAAGTTTCAGAACTGAATATAGAGAAAATGGAAAGGGAAGCAGTTCACAGAGGGTGGTGCAGAACTCACATTAATAAAAGAAACCTACGACAGCATTCATAATATTTTGCATGATGCAGGGCAGATGGGACAAAAGTGTCCTTTAGGAGAACAGGGCAAAAAGGATGATAGTGTGGTGTGTTCCCGGGTGATGAAACCCCAATTGGAATTGCTCTGGACCCACCTAATCAAATAAGATCCAAATATGAGATTGTATTGGCAATCTGGTAACTTAGAGGAACAATACAAGCCTTAAGTGTAATCTAACTTGTTAATAGCAAAGAATGGGACTGAATGCTTGGATAGTCTTAGGGCTGGACCCTCCAGCCTTTATTTATAATAAGAAAGGAATAAGAAGAGTTCAAAAAAAGAATTAAACCTACTCTACCCCACCATGACCGACACTCCTAATAGGAGTTGATTACAAAGGAGGAACCATACACCCTTTCAGGCTAAGCTACATATCGCAACACTCCCCCTCAAGTTGGCGCGTAGATGTCACACATGCCCAACTTGTGCAAAGTAGGATGAAAAAATTTTCCACCCAAACCCTTGGTGAATACATCAGCTAACTGGTCTTTTAACTTCACGAAGGGAATACAATTCAGTTCACTCGAGAGTTTTTCCTTGATGAAGTGTAGGTCAATCTCCAAATGCTTAGTACGATCATGTGGCACTGGATTATAGTAATACTAATTCCAGCTGGTTACCACAGTACAACATCATTGCAAAACGAACAGGAACACCAAGGACTTCTTAATACGATCCAATTGCTTTAATCCATCCTACTTCTAGTGTGTTATTATTTTAATCCTATTGTTGACTGTTGTTGCTTACATGCTTTAATGGGCTGTTATTGTTTTAATCCTACTTCTAGAATGTTATTGCTTCAACTTCTTTATATCATAGTTGTCAAGGCATCGCCTAGGCATCCAAGCGGTAAATTGTGTTCTAGGCAATTAGGCGCCTTGTGAATGTTCAAAAGGCGACCACCTAGGTATTTTGGGAGTCGCCTTGGACGCCCTGAAGGCTTGGGCAGACACCTTTAGGGGAGGTGGGTGAAATTTTGTTGTAATATATTATTATATTTATTATTTGTATTTTTTAACTTTTTTATTCTAAAACTAACCTTTCAATTGGGTTTGTGTATAATAATATATTGTACATAATACATGGAATCATCAAGTGTATAAGGCAAAGAGTTAAAACAGTTTGGAAAAAAAATTAGAAACCAGAGTTGCGATTAGGGCTGCAAGCCTGCAACAAACATCTTCCTCTGTTCCGGCGGTCGACCCCCCTTCAGACATGTACTATTTTTTTTCTGGTATTCTTGATGCAGTCCAAGGACCAGCCAGTAGTGGATCAGCCCAAGGATGTGTCAACATGGGCCCAACCCACACTGTTCACGTGAACACTGTTCACGCGGTACTGTTCACGTGAACAGTACCAACAACAGATTTTTCACTCTTTCTTATTTCTTTCCTAAAATATAGTGTTAGTTATTTGGAATTTTAATTGTTTGGAAACTAAGAACTTTCTTAAATTTAGTTTCCTAAAAGTGTTTAGAAACTTTCCTATTTTCAGATTTAGAAAGTTTTCTTTCCATTGTATTAAAACCTTCCTATGTTATAAGGAGGTTTAGTTTTAGTAGTTTTATCTCTTTCCTATTTTAATTGTAAGAATTCTCATTATAAATAAGAGGAGTAGAAGCTGGCTGGTGGTTAGATTTAGACCAGAAAAAAGAAGAGAGTTTAGCTCCTGATTTTCAGGTTGAGTCTCATAGGTTGTGAGACTCAACCGAAATATTCTGTTTTATGGTTTTCTTGTCCTTCTGTTAATTCCTTCAAGTTCTTATTATTGCATACTGAATTGCGATACCATTAAGTGCTGATTTGATCAACGAAAGCTCGTGGGATTAAAGATTAAAATCATATCGACCAGCTCTAACTAAACCAGTCCCGTTTTCAGATGATAGGTAGTTTTCAAAAAATCACATCTCTCTCATCTGTGATCGGATCATCTCCAACTTTGGATATGTCTTCATAATCATTCCAAAGAGTATTTCCCATCAAGTTTCAAGTGATTTCAAGGGTTAGATTTCAAGATAAGTGGTTTTCTTCATTATTTTTCTCTACAGATTTTGTATTGGACTGAATTAAGATCTTGTAGCAAAGAGGGCTTGTTAATTTGAGATGTCTTAACCTCTTTGCCATCAATTCTTCTTCCTCTTCTCTGTGACAATGCAACTGCGACTGCGACTGCGACTGCAAAAGCCATTTTTTTTTATTTGTCGAACACTCGAATGTCGATTCTTTTTCTTTGCAACGGTTTCTTCTTCCTCGTCTCTGCTACTATTTTTTTTTTTTCCAATTCTTCTACTTCTTCTGTTCTGTTTTTCGTGCTTCTCCTCCTCCTTCTACTTCTTCTACTTCTTCTTCTTCTTCTCTGCAACAGTCAACTGCAACGCCATTTTTTTTTTTTAATGTCGATTCTTCTTCTCTGCAACAGTTTCTTCTTCTTCTTCTTCTTCTTCCTCCCCTTCTCTGCTACGCCATTTTTAACTTTTACCGCATCTTTTTTTTCTTCCTCCTCTGCTACTTACTGCAAGTCTGCAACTACCATTTTTTTTTTTTGGTTCATTCTTCTGCTTGCAACCGCAACCAACACAATACTTTTTTTTTTTTTTTACTCCATCTTCTTCTTCCTCCTCCTCCAACTCCTCCCCTTCTCTGCTATGCCATTTGTTTTACCGCATCTGTGTTTCTATTTTCCCTCATCCTTCTCTGCTACCTTTTTTTTTTTTGGTCGATTCCTTCTCTATGACTGCAACCAACACGACACCTCTTTTTTTTTTTTTTTGTTCTTCTCCAGTTCTCCTCCTCCTCCTCCTACCCCCATTCTCAGAAATGCCATTCTTTTTTACCAAATCGGTTTTTTTACTTACCGTGCAAGTCTGCAACTCCCTTTTTTTTTCTTTTTTTTTTTGTTGGACGATTCCTTCTTCGGAGTTATAGGGACCAAATTCTTGGGTTCCTCAGATTTGTCATCTGAATACAGTTCACACCTATTCTGATAGTGTCCTTGGTTTTGCAATCAATTAAGTATTTTTTTTCTTCCGGCTTAATATTTGAAGATATGTTATGCTTGTAATCAACGAAAGTGTTGAGTAAATTTAGGACCTAGACAAAGTTTTACCCAGATTGAAGACAGTGGATCACCTACAGTGTGATATTTCCTTGTGAGTATTAAGAACTTTGAATATAAAATTATTAGTTGCCTTCAATTTTCATTTGTTTATTTTGATTTTCCTGCTGATTGCTGAATGGTTATATTTAAATATTTTTAATTTTTATTGTGTTTGTTTTGTGGAGTGTGCTTGTTTTTACCATAAATATGTTTTTTTTAGTTCTTACATTTTATACTTTAATCATTATTTGTTTCTTTTCTCATATTAGGTTATGTCATAAATGTTGATTCTTGATGTAGCATATTGCAACATTGCAATATTGCATATAATATATAAACATAAATATAGTATTGATATTTTAGGCCCAAAAAAAAATACACCAGTAATGCCTTGATCGCATAGGCAATGCCTAGGCACCTAGGAAGGCCTCCAACGCCTAGGGTCGCCTTGTCACCTTGACAACTATGCTTTATATCCTATATATTGTTCATTATTAGTTTGTTTCCTCATATAATCATATTAGTTCATTACTAGCATAATTATATCATTACGCATTGATATGGCTTCTATGTTGATTCTTGACATAGCTTCATAAAAATAATATATAAAAAAATTAAAAAATTAAAAAACTAAAAAAAAATTAAAAAAAAAACTAGTTCACCTATGGTGCCTAGGGAACGCCTTGTCGCCTAAGCACTCAGGCAGCCCTCTAATGCCTTGCATCGTCTAGCTTCCTTGACAACTATCATAGAGAACGATGCACTGTTCACATCTCTAGGAATGAAGCAATCTTGATAGCAGTCTCCTTTAAGACGTCTTTCACTTGTAACACAATCTAAATTGCTTCATAGCTTGCTCTCCATATATGTGAGGAGGAACAAGTAATCTAAAGCATAGACATCAATGCAATGTTTGCATTTCTAGAAATGAAGCGAAAAAACCATGATAGCGGTCTGCTTAACGACACCTTCCAAATGTAACACGGTCTAAATTGCATCAATCATCAATTAGACCCAACAGTGTTAAGGACCAAAGTCTATCCATAATTTCTCAAGGTAATTTCTCAGGGTTAAACAGAACTTGTAATCTCATACCATGCTATGCTTCTAAAAGTCAAGAAACAGAACTCAACAATCTCCTTTAGAACGTCTTCCACCTGTAACACAATCTAAACTGCATCATTCATCAAGTAGACCCAACAGAGTTAAGGATCAATGTCTATCCGTAATTTCTCAGGGTTTACAAGAACTGGTAAATTCATACTATAAAAATTTAAGGAAAAAAACTTTACAAACCGACCCCCATCTCATGGCAAATCATCACATCACCAAGTCCCATCCATTGAGGTTTTGAACTTTTTCCCACCAATCATGACTGGTGTTGATTTTAGCAATATAAAATTGCAAATTTCAACCCATCAGTCCATACCAAATGACAAGGTCAGTCCCTAGGCTACACATCCAATTAATGAATCCACTAAAGTTAAAGTGGCCTTGAAAATATGGACCTCCAAATTAACCATTCTAATGCCCAATATTAATCATCCTCATAGTCTTCTAGAGTTATAGTACTATGTGCAGCTGGATGGGTTGAAGATGTTGACTTCTCTCAGGGATCATCCGCACCTACCAACTGGAATCGTCTGTAATTGTTAAACCCTATACTTAGTAACACTAGGTCCAGTACTGGCTTCTAATCCCATTTGTATCAAATTTACAAACAACGGCCATTTGTTTATATGTTGAGCCTTGAATAAGAACATTTAGACAACAACCACCCTCCCAGATAGTTGACGTAGGGCTCTTTAGCATTTAGCATACTAGAACCATGAAAACCAGTCTTCATGCAAAACAGGATGCGAATTAACAGGTTTACAAGATTCAACCGAAATTTAAACTCAATTTAGTCATTTCGGTCATTTCAACTAATTTCTAACAATATTTCAAACAAATTTCGAGCTCCCCCACCCTTCCGGGCAGCTTTATAAGAGCTAGATAACCTCAATATTTTGGACAAAATCGTTTTCTTACTAAATCAACGCTTGATGGTCAACTATGGAGCATCCACTTCAACATTTGGATGTATTGGAAGCACTATTAGACAAATTGCTCCAAATTTAAGATTTCCCACCTCTAAAACTGTTGTGATGGAAAGGATATAATACACCAGCTCCTACAACTAGGGTCCAAAGCAAAAATGTCATTTTAGTGTGTTTTTTTTCCAATCTAATCCTTTGGATAGGTGTAATCATGCTTAAATAACAGTTCCTAACATTTTAGGTCAAAGTTCAACTATTTGGCCACCAAAATGGACCATTTTTCAGAAGAAATTCCAACGTTTCATGAAATATTTCAGCAAACCCTGGTCATAATCGAAATCCCAAATCTTGGTATAACCCAACTAACCATATCATCATATAACTCAAAAGACAAATTATAACCCTGTGAGAGATCCCGACAAACCATAACTAAAAGTCTAAAACTGACTAATAGCACACATGAAAAGCCAACTTAAATCCTATATATATATATATATATATATATATATATATATATACACACACACACTAAAAGTTAATAAACCCTGTATTTTATCCCATAAAGCAATGTCCTCTTTTCAACAGTGATGTCTGTGAGCCCATACTTAAAAAATTTATTAAAGGCTAATAAACACTGTATTTTTTATCCCATAAAGCAATGTCCTTTTTCAACAGTGATGTCTGTGAGGCCATGGGTATCTCCATGTCATGTGGGCACCAGAACAGACTCAACAACAAATCCAATTTCCAAGAACTAGAACATCTGATGCCTTGCAGCCTGAACATTCAACCATTCCCTGCTTATTGATGAATAACAAAGACAACAGAAAGGGTCATTCTGCGGTATCTTCTTGCCCTCCACGCCACTAAATTGTCTTGAATCCTATAATTACAATACTAAAACTGTGCATTGTGCCTATGGTCAAAATAACCAAAAGTCAAAAACATTAAAGGATTGAGCTGCATGTTCTGAATAAAGAGATTCACACACAATCAGTAAAAAGGTACCTGGAGTATAATTTTCTCTGGAGCCTGATATGCCTCCAAGAAATGGCAAACATTGACAAAGGCCCATTGTTTACTGGCGCTATCTTCTCGCTTGAGATGATTCCAACCAAATTTTATGAGTTCCTTTCGATGATGAACAAGGTCATTTTGTAGATATTTGAGAAGCAACGTAGCAAGCTGCAGAAGTTCTATTCTCAAAGGTTCATCATACTCAGCACTAACCTAAAAATGATACAAAGTATATTAAAACAGTTAGATCCATAGCATCTGAATATCTGAAATGACAAAGAAAACCTAGGTAAAAAGGCAGCATGAAACAAATAGAAATTTGGGAAAATGCAGAAGAAAATACCTCTTCTGGGGGATCAAGAAGCTTTTCGACAATTGTCTTGATAATAGTAGGGTCTACAACCTCCCAACTTTGGCCATTCTGAAAAGCATGTGCAAGCATTGGAAGAATGAGCATTTGCATAGCAACAACCAGATGATCATGGCCGAGTTGCTTGGATTGGAAAAGTTGCAAGAAATGCACTAGAAGGGTTTTCTTCATATTTGGAGTATAACCCTCAGCAACCTAACACAAGAACAACGAGAAAAATCATTACAAGCCAGCACATGAATCCGCATAAAACAAATTGAAGGAATTAACCCCAAAAGGGGGGGGGGAGGGAATTTGATCAAGTTGGTACCAAAGATGGCATACCTCAATGATGTAAAATTCCTTCAGGAAAGTATAATCAATGCGAGTGTGGATTAGAAAAATAGAAAGCATATCAAATAGCACATTGACTTCAGTTTTCTCATGCCGCAAGTAATTGAGAAAGCATTTGACAAGCCATTTGCTTTCCTTCACCTACATTTTTCCAATAATGGATAGGGGTGAATAAAGCATTTCATTAGAAACATCCTTTAAAAGAAAAGAAAACTAATAGCATCATGATACTAGGATATCAGATTCACCAAAAATATGAATGTATATTTTATTTATGGCTCTGTAGCATTCCCAAGTTTCTGTTCCCTTCTTTTGCTGTGAATCTAAATGTTAAAGAAATTCACTCGATTTTCAGAACAAAATAGAACGCTTATAACTAGTGTTATAACGAATGCCTAGGAAAATTGTAGACCATCTTGGGGAATAGACTGGCCGACTCATGCATCAAGTAGTTGCAATCCACCAAAAAGCAACTAGTCAACACCTTTTAAGGCTTTAGCCTTGGGGAACTTTTGACACTACTATTTTTGTTGGAACTTTGTACACTCAGATCTATTGAATGATTGCATTATTGATTCCTATATATTAACTTCTCACAGCTTTCAGTAGGAAAGAACAATTTTGTGAGGTTTCTCTTAGAGCTAGAATTATGGAGTTTGTAAGAAGAAAGCAGCAGGATCTTCCAAACTGAAGACATATCAAGGAGGCTGTAAGATGTTCAGTGTCACAATATCACAACGAATAAAGATGAGATTAATCAACAAGAAAAGAAAATGGACTGGGAGGTCCTCTCTTCTTTTTTTTTTTTTTTGGAAAGATGAAACATCCTGCAACACATTTCTAATGGGATGACTATGAGATATTTCTTTGCCAAAGAAGTGCAAACATTAATTCAACAGCCCAACTATTTTCAAAAGAAAAAAATATCAAAAAAATTCGTAGAAGTTTGAAAAAAATAAGGAAAGGAAAAAAAAAACACTTACTTGGACCAAACTCAGCTCTTGTTCATTGTGTAAACGATCAATTCTTGCAGGTGATTTCCAGACAAGTACTAGCGTATCAAATACAATATGATTATTATGCAACCATTCAGGCATCAGTTTAACCAACGCCGAAATAAGAGCAAGCCCCTGAAAATAAGCATCTGAACTTGCACTCTGGGTTGCAGACGGTGGATTAGAAAGCCCTTCCGGTAGAGGTGTAACAATATTTTCTTCATTCATTGGAGCAGCAGGTGGAGTCATAGATCCTGAAGCCACCAATCCTTCAGACTTTGGAAAGAACTGAGGAAAAGCATTTGCAAGTATCTTCTCTGGAGACTTCGCAAGTTCTTCTCTCAAGGGTTGGCCACCATCCGAGCGTATTATATACATAAACCTGAATCGTTCACAATAAAAGAGGGGGGGCAGAATTTAAATCAAGAAAAAAAAATTAAAAACAAAAAACCAAACCAACTGGCTTTGAAACCAATAATAATAATTAATGAATACAAGTAAAATCACAACAGCTTCATTCATCCCTTACCGCCTAAAGTATTTAGGCTGGCTTAAACGACCAAGAAAATACCCAACAGCGTCAGTTGAATATCTGTTTAAGAACTTAGTAAGAGGAAGGCGATAAGGACTGTTAATTTCACTGTAGAATTGCCCTTGGGGAAGAGCCCCTTCCAAATCTATTGTCAGGGTCACCAATTCATCCAGGAACCTCCCAGCCGCTGGAGGGAGCAGATGGAAAAGTTCAATAATAGCTGCATGAAATGAGAGGATTGGTATGTTATCAATACACAAGAACTCACTGGCAACAAACGTCCAAACATTAGATGATATACCTGCTGCAATTTTTGGTTCCTCTCCAGCCTTCCATGATTTCTGACATTGAGCAAGCTTTTCCGGTTCCAACCATTTCCTCAGGTGCTCCAAAAGCTTACCACCAAGAGTAACATTAAACCAGTTGGAGAGGAGTTCAAGCAAACGCGCCAGACCTTGCAGAAGAGGCATGCTGAGACTCTTCGTATTTGCCAAATTAACTAAAATAGGCCGGAGGCTAGTCTGCAGCAGGTCTTTGGGCATCCTTTGTTGTTGAATAACCTAAATGCAAGAACAGGTTTCATAGCTATCAAGAACCCTTGCATAAACAATCTGTATATGCAGAAGAAATTATGTCACAGATGTTAAAGATAAAGATGGACTGCCAATGCTAAGTAACACCAGCAGTGCACGTGCTAGAGGGATTATTTATTTGGATACCACTGAAGATATCACCTTGTCAAGAACTTGATTAAATTTTGATCATCTTCATATCTTTTTCCACCGCTTCTTCCCAAGTCACTTAGTGTCTAAACATGGTCTTTCAAGTCTCAACCCCTCTAATCTTATATCATACCAGTCTTCCTTGCCAAATCCATGACTCCAGGAGAAGTTGTGAGAAAAGGCACGCATGGATTAGGGTTGGCATCAAGTATTCAAGTATGACTTCCAAAAGAAAAACAATTGAATGGCCAAATACGTACAGCCGCTCCCATTTAGTTGGGACGAGGCTTAGTTAGAGTTGAGTTGAGTTGAATTGAGATACCAGTGAACTCAATGCCCTCCAATATCTGGCTCTTAAAATGTCCATTTACAATATCAATCAGATGATAGGATAGTCAGATGAGGTCATAGAATAAACCCTTTCAGTAGGACACTCAAATTACCCATCAAAACATGGATATCAAGCCCCTATACTAGCACAAGAATTAAAACATACTATCACAGACAGCTAAACAAATAGCCAAATCTCAACAAAAATAAAATAAAGTAAAAACCTGCCGAAGCCCCTCCTTTGCAACAGCAACAATTTCTGGTGTCCGACAAGTCAATGACTTGAAAAACATGGAAATGATCTTTGCCCGCAGTTCAGAATGATTTGGCGTTTTAAAATCTGCCCATGCCATTGCTGTACATAGTAACTCAATACATGCTGTTCGAAGTTTGTTTAATGATGTTGCCACTTTTGGATTCATAAATTTCACAACCCATACAGTCTCATCAGCCTCAGCAATTTGCAGAGCTTCTTGCAAGAAATTAACAAGCTCAGAAGTCAACTTGAGAAGAGGTGGTCTCAAGGCCAAGCAAAAATTCAAAGCCGTAACTGTCCCAACCTGCATTTCAGAGCAATTAATTCCACTGTTTTACATTAGAGGATAAAAGATAACACACTATAATAACAACAGTCCAATGATTCTACCTGTTGATCAACATTCTTAGACCGAAGTGGTCGCATAATAAAGGGCTGAAGCAATGGTTGATACAAAGGCTCAAGCAACTCAGAAACCTCACTACCAGTCCTGCTCGCCAGAAGTGCTAGGCATGACTGTACATTCTTCCTAACAACAAGGGATGCATTTGCATTGAACAACTCTGAAGCAAGAAAATCAATGACACCCTGAAAACTTTGCCTGCGGGGTTCACTATTTGCTTCATCAACATTATTCACCACACGGAGGACTTGTGTGAGCACTTGACTTGTCTCCTCTTGTTCCTTGTTAGCATGCGCAGGAAGTCTTTTGAGGACATATACCAGACCACGGACAATTCTGACTTGGAAAAAACATAAAATCTCAACTGTGACTTTACCCACCAAAGCACCTAGCCCCATCACACCTCCAATTTGAGCTTGCCATGTATTCCCATAACAACAATGCAGAAGACGAGGCAGAAGTTGCTCAAACACATGGATCCTAACACTAGGGGGTGGTGAATAGACAGGATTCATTGATGGACTAGAAACCATCATAGGAGTACCAGGAGCTCCCCTTGAAGTCAGCACACCATTATGCTTTGAGCGAGCGAGGAAAAGAAGGGTCTCAGCAAACATGTTTAAAGCATTAAGAGCAGCCTTGGCGTGAAGCCTGTTTTCATCTGCAAGCACATCCACCAATGCATCCAAGAATATCAGTGGATCCAACTCCTTGAGATTTGAAGAAGCAGCGCCCCTAGATCTGGAACCCATGTTATTATTTGATGAAAGCACAGGACCCACAAATTGCCCAGTTGCAACTGAAGAATTAGTTGACGGGTTCTCCACGTGAAAAATCATAGCAAAATGGCGGCAAACATTCAGAACAAAATCATCTTTGGGGTCACAGAGATCTGGCTCTGCACCAGCAGCAATGATGGTCATCAAGAGGACCTTAAACACAGATTTCTCAGCCATTAGTTGTGTTTTAGTCTTGACGCCCAAGTCTGCCTGCAAGGATATCATGACTTTAAGTTTAACAAGAAAACATTTCACTCCAAACTAGAGAAAGATCAACTCCATCAGTGTCTTAAATATTTCAAAATTCCATTTGTCTGGATGGAAAATGACGGAAAGTGTGAAGAGCAGAAAAACATTTCCAATTTTGCACTTTTCTGGTATTTGGTTGGACCCCTGACTTTCTATAAAAGTGAATCATTTTTCCAGCCTCATTTTTCCTTCAAAATCAAACGAAAGTTGAGTAAATTATATTATTTCTCATTTACTATCCAACCAAACAACTTTTGGAAACAGAAATCTTCAGTTAGCTTTCCATCATTTCTCTTATTTTTGCCCTCACTGACTCACTCTCCATCCAACCAATCTTTTCTCTCTCCATCCATACATACATACAAAAGACACGAAGGTGGAGAAAAGGTATAGAAATTCAGAATATAACATATTCCACATTTCCCTTGAAGGTCCCCACAGTGGCTTGTTTTAGGTGACCTGTTGTCAGGCAAAGTGAGGTGGGGCCATGCCTAAGATTGTCATTAGGCCCATTACTGTCACAAGAAAATTTCCTCAGATATGAATGAGGCACTATTAGGAGAAAATGCAATTGGAAGGGGTACAATCCATCATCCCAGTAGAAGAAACAATGAATTGGTTAACCCTTTTGGAGTTGGGTGTGTTATCACTGTATCACTGTCCTACCAAAATAAAATAGAAAAAGAAGAAAAAGATGATATTGACACTGAGATGAGTTTAAGATATGTTAATGGATGGTAAAACATTGTACGGAGATATTCCCTTTGTTTCCATGTCAAATAAGTAAAAGGAAAATTTTCTTGTAAAATAGTATTTTTCACTATTTTTTTAATAAAAAAATGCAAAAAGATGCATTTAAAAAGTAGGAAAACTGTACACAGAAAAGAAATTTCGTGTCAAATATCATTTCACACAAAATTTTGTTGTAAAAACAAACAGGGCTTAACAACTTTTTATAGCAATTAACATTCATTCTTCTTTTTAATATTTTCCTGGTAGCACATAAAATGACTTCCAACTAAAAATTTAATAAATATTAACTTTAGACGAAGGTTCCAAGTATCAATACGCATCGGTCCGTATCGACCAATATGTATCGGTATCGACAGGTATGGATACGATACCCATAGAATACATATCTCAGTTTTTAAAATAGGTATCGTATTGAAGTGTATCAACCGATACGCACCGATACGGGTCGATATAGTTTAAAAACATATTACTAAGCATGTATTATTAAAATTTGAAATATACATGAATGTATCGGTTCGTATTGAGGTGTATCAAACCGATACAAACCGATACACCTCGATACTAACCGATACGGATCCATATGAATCGATACGGTTGATACGCACATATAAAGCACAATACAACTAATTTTTTCGACTTTTCTAGTCTTCTTCCTTGCTGGAAACTTGTAATTCATGTGAACCAAAGGTTGTAGCTCTTTAAATGTCATCAAATATGTCTTTATATCTTTGGAAATACTTTATGATTGCTTATTATAATGTTTTTATGTTTTAAAATTGTGTTTTGCATGTTCCCTAATCATTCCCGTGCATATCTTGCCCCATATCCTAGTATATCCACGATACATTACGTTACGTCTCTTAAAATCGCCCGACCGATACGCTACCAATACACAATACTTTAAGCCTTTCTTTAGACTAAATTTATTTAGGGTTTGACTAAGTCTAGGAAGATCAAAGTAGGCAATTAAGATTGAGTTTTATTAAGAGGTCATGAAATTAATTTCTAGGAATTACATGGAACTTAGTAATTTATGTGAATGGTGATAAATTTCACCGAAAATAAGGACAGATGTACAAAAGGCACCAAAGCACAGGAAAAGGTTTCCTACCACCCATAGCTGCACTTGATGCTCCACTTCTAACAAAAAACCTCACTAAGGAATCAACTGATTTTGGCCACCAATAGGATGGCCAAGTGAATTAGGCAGGATCATCCATAAACCAGCCACAGTTACCAAACCACCAACACCATCTCCACACTAGTTGTGTTCCACTCACAACCCAACCCAAATAAAGCAAACAAATAGAGTCTTCATATAATTCATCAGGAAAAAAAAAAAAAGAGGAGTCCTCAAATAAGAGTTTTGTACCGTAGAGTAGTATGGTTGGAGGCTGGAAAATTTAAAGCCTGTTGCCCACAACTGTACAGATTAACTACAGATAAGCAGGCATCGACTACGAGTTGCTTTGCAGACAGAAATGGGGAGAGAATCATTACACACTGCTTTGCTTGACTATGCAACTGCAAGATCAATGCGGAAGAGGAAGAACTGTGGGTTAAGAGGGGGGTGCTTGGGGGGTTTTCTCTGTAACAGATTATTACAGTATGCTGGTTAAGCAATCGATAATGAAGATTGAGTCTGAATTACTTGACATACGAAGACAATTGAAAACTGGCTCCTTCAATGGTGGCTACTGTTTTACGGGTGACGGTGCAAAAAAGGCTCTGACCATGGACAATGTGCAATATGGTGTATTCAACCCCTAAAAAAATGTGCATATGCTGTGCCCATCAGTAATGGATGCTTTAGGTAAGAAGAAACTGCCAAACTTTTTTTGAATTGTGTCCACACTAAAAATGTTTGACAGACATCTTCAGTTGCGTGCAAAGATAGATGAGTGATGCAGCAACACTTTCATGGCTGAACCGACATGACCCAATCTGGAAACCAAGTCCGAAAAGAACCGGATCCAAACCTGGTTTCCTGTTCCATAGGAGTAATTAGGGTATTTTCGTGTTATTTGGAATTACTTTGACATTTGATGTTTATTAAAAAAATTATTCCTGCTTAGCAGCTGAAAAGTATGGATTGGGCCGATTGAGGCTTGTTTCAAATTCTCCATTGTTTGGAGTTCGTTTAGGAATGTCTTTTCTTCTGTTTGAGTAGAGAACAGATTGAGTAGGGACCAGATTGAATGAAACAGCTGTGGAGCTGCAGGTCTGTGTCCAGATTGGTCGACTGTTCTACTCTTATACTCTATTTCTGCTGTTCTTTTCTCCCATATTCCTTATATATCAGGTACAATCCAACCTTCTTCCTCCTTTTATTCTTCTTCTTTTTTCATTATTATTACTATTCTTGCTTCTGTCCTCTTATTTCCAGTTACTAGCGATATTGTTGGACTGGAAAATTTTGATAAAACTCTCTGGTTTCCTTTCAGTCTGAAATTCTGGGGCTTATTTCTTTCCCCAAGGGAAACCTAAACCTGCAACTACCACCTGATAGTACTTGCAGAAATTTTCTTGCTTTTCCTATCTTCGATTTCAAGTGTGTTAGCGATAGCAGATTGGACCCCATCACCCCGGGGGCCAATCTGGTTTTGATCAGCATTATCTTGTTGGCACCACATCAGCAGTTCCATCAGTCCATGGCAACATCATCGTATCTTCTACACATCATCAGCCTCATCTCCATTCTATCTACACATTGTCAGCTACATCGTCAGTCCTACCTAGTATCTACACATTACCAACCATATCAGTCCATCTTAAAGGAATGGCACAGTTCTGTCCAGCTCGATATAGTTGTGTTTAGTTGCTCTATGTTTCTATTAGATAATTGTTTCTTTCCTAGTATTAGAGTTATATTATGTTTCCTAGTATAGCTAAAAGCTCCTTAAGATGTAATCTTCTTACTCTATAGTAATTCCTTGCTTATAAATAAGATTTGGCGGTAGGAGGAGAGTCATCAGCCTCGGCTCTGCCATACTAGCAGCATCGACACCTCTCTCTCTCTTCATTCTTGTAATGCTGGTTCCTGTATTCCGGTATTGTCACAGAGTGCTTGTTGTAGGGAAGCAATAGGTCTTCCAGTTTGTGCCTTCCCCTAAAGTTTTAACCCAAATGAAGTCCATACTCCCGGACAGTTCGTCGAAAGGTTGCGATGACCAACTCTTTGATTTGCAAATGAGGCCAAAAATCTGGGTATTTACCACAAAAAAAAAAAAAAAAAACCCCTCCTTTCCAAATTTTGTTCTGTTTAACCCTTCTGAAATTCCAGGAACAACACCCTCTTCAATTTTATTTCTTGTGTAATCTTAGAATCTGTTTTCTTACCTAAACTTCAGTATATTTACAGAATTGCCATTGTCCTTTACATTTGAATACCTGAAGGCACATAGCAAGCCTAAATTAGGGTTTTGCAACCCTAGGTTGAAATGAGAATGACACCTAACAATGGCTGCAAACCATCACTGAGGGTACCCAAGCCCTGACAGCAACATAAGACCTGCTCCTCTACCATCTAGGATGACCACAACAGGTTGCCTCTGAGCTATAAAGGGAGCAGGACACATGCACTCCATAAGGGATGAAGTTAGCCTTTTGGAATCACATCACAAGCTAACAAATGCAGAATAAGTCTCAGAAAAGTTCACTGTCCAATAACAGAACCTGCATGCAAGGTCCCCCAGCATGTGAACATCGCTTAACTCATGAACTGCCTCGAGACATTAACATCAGCATGGCTACATTAAAGTAGACACCCCATATCGGACCAAGATTGCTCTGAACGAACCCCAAATAAAAATAGACCTACACTAGGAGGGGGAGAGAGGGGAAATCCAAAGCTTCAATAAATCTGGACACAGAGTCCGCATTTTGAAGCAAGTGAAAAGATACACTTTGGCAAGCACTTGGGTGCAAAAAGCGGCCGGCCAATAATGCATCAGATTAGTGAGCCCAAAAGCATCCCACAATATACCAACTGATGTCCTCCATAGAGAAAACCTTTAGCCCTCATACGCTCACTGTTCGAGGTTTCGGTCGAAAATTCAAACAACTCGGTTTCGAGCCTAGGCGAGACGAAACCCAGGCTCAAAACTGTTTAGCGCATGGTTCGAACCGAAACCACTGGGTTCGACCAGGTTTCGGTCGAAACCCAGGTTTCGGTCGAAACCCAGGTTTCGGTCGACCCATAAGTTGTTGGTCCAGGTTATTTTAAGTGTCGAAACCTACTCGAAATCAGTAGGTTTCGACACTTCATTCTTATTTTTCCCCCTTTTGCTCTCCAACCTCATTTCTCTCAATTTTTTCTTCCTAAAACTTCATTTCTTCAAAGGATATCAACTTTTGTCAAGATTATTCAAGGTTCCTTGCTCTCAACTCATCTCTCTCTCTTCAAGGTAAGTCATTCTCTCTATTTTGTGTATTTTTGAATGAAATGGTATGTTTTTTATATGTTTGATTCTAACACCCGATCTATGAATCCATGGAAGTAGTTTTTTTTTTGACAAATAATTTATTTATTAGATTTTCTGTTTGAAAAAAAAGATTTTCCTACAACTATTTTTTGAAAAAATTACGTCTTACACATGTTGTATGCATAACTGTCAAGGCGCTAAGGCGAACCAAGGCGATGGAGGCCTGACTGGGTGCCTAGGCGACCAAGGCGACCGCCTAGGCGACCAAGGCGCCCAATTTTCCAAGGCGACCCAAGGCAGTCTGGGCGCCTAAGGACGCCTAGGCGACGCCTTGACAACTATGGTTGTATGGCATTGAATTAAATATATGTTAAACAAAATAGGTGATCTACATTTTGTATGGAGTAAAATTATTTTTCTGTTTTTTATTTAATTATTTTAATTTCGGATATTGATAAAATAATTAATTAAATTGAAAATAAATATAAATAAATGATAAAATATTTCTGTTTTCACTTTGAAAATCTTGATAAATAAAATTATTTTTAAAAGTATTACTATTTTATGGTGGGTTGCTCTTTTATGTAATAAAAGTAATGTGAACTAATTCTTTATGTTGATTTAAGGGCATTTTAATTACTTAAAAATTAATAAAATATTTTTAACTTATGGAAAAAATATAAATGCGTTAGAAATTATAATATGTTGCTGTTTTATGTAATAATGCAATGTAAAAATGATAAACCTATGCTGTTTTTTTACTTTAAGGTGTATTATTTAGTTATAAAATATTATTTATGTAATAAAGTGTTGTTAGAAATGAAAATATAGTTTGTTTCAATTGTAGTAATTGTTGTCTTTTTGTTTCAACAGTATAAGTGTTTGAAATGGCTGATGCACCAACTGCAAGTGGTGACATTGCATGGAAGCATGGGATACCACTAACTGCCAATAAGAAACAGTCACAATGTAATTATTGTGGCAAGCAGATAAAAGGAGGTGATGCCACTAGATTGAAGTGGCATCTTGCTGGTGGCAACAAGGATGTTATGGGTTGCCCCAACGTACCAAGTGAAGTGAAGAAGGCTATGGCAAGCTTAATGAAGAGTGATATTGATAGAAGAAATAAGAAGAAGACAAATAAACAGGAGTTTGAGGAGGCTTGTCTGGAGGGCAATCTAAGGGTTAATGAAGATGACATTAGCCTTGACAGTGATGAGGTAGACTAAGAAATGACAGAGACAGAGGTGAGACAGCTGAAGAGAGCGAAGATAGCAAGTATAAGGCAAAGAGAGATAGATCGACAAAGACAGTTTGAGAGGACTAGAGGAGCTGGGTCATTTAGAGAGGCAACAGCAGAGGATGAGGGGAGAAGGCCGAGGCTGAGAAATAAGGGTGCTCCTGAGATACCTTTTAGGAAGACTCAAAGTGTTAGGACTCCAGCTACTGCACAGGCACCACCACCTGTTCGTGACCCAGACTTGAGGTCCTGAGGGCGGATCCTAATCTATTTGTCAGACAGGATAGTAAACAAAAAAAGTTACCCCATTTTTAGAGTGATGTCAAGACGAGAGTAGGAGACAAAATCTCCAAGTGGATGATGTACCATGGCATTGCAGCAAATGCTCCCACAGGACCTCACTATCAGACTATGTTGGATGAAATAGGTAGGGCAGGTCCAGGAGTTAAAGGGCCTACAGCTTGGGAGTTGTACAACACCTACCTACCCAGACATAAAAAAGAAATGAAACAATATGTGGATTCTTTAAAGACACAATGGGAAAGATATGGGGTAACTGTGATGTGTGATGGGTGGACCAGACCCACCAAAAAATCTCTCATCAACTTTTTGGTGAATTGTGATGGTAGAACAGCGTTTCTGAAGTCTGTTGATGCACCCAATCATATCAAGGATTCCAAGTACATTTATGGTCTCTTGAAGAAAGTGGTGAAAGAAGTGGGGATAAATCATGTGGTACAAGTGTTCACTGATAATGGTAGTAACTTCAAAAAAGCAGGGGAAAGGTTGATGAATAATAAAAAATTCCGACTTTTTTGGACACCATGTGCAACCCACTGTATTGATTTGATGCTGAAGGACATGGGGGAAATAAAACTGGTAAAAGAAACTAAAGAAAATGCAAGGCAAGTAACCACTTTCATTTATAACCATGGATATGCCTTAGAGATGATGAGAACCAAGTGTAGTGGAAACTTGATGAGGCCAAGGTTAACGCGTTTTGCAACAAACTACATTGCCCTCAAGAGTTTTGACATGAAGAAGTCTAGTTTGAGATCAATGTTTGCTTCAGAGGAATGGTTTGAGTGGCCTCAGTCTAGTTCTCGAGCTGGTAGAACAGCACAAGCAACCTGATGCGGACCTGGGTCAAGAGGAACCCCATCGGGTCTGCTATGGGCCCACCGATGCTAATATAAGCTTTAATTGAAGAATCAATGGCAGATCTCATAATAACTCAGAATGTAATTACTTTGGAAGAAACAAACAAGCCCTAATGGCAGAACTGTAATTTCAGCAATGTTCAAGGTCATGTAACATAAGATATTTAAAGAGAGGGGGCAAACTTGGAAGGAAAAATAAAAGAGGATGAAACAAACATACAGGTCTAAAAAAGGGTAAAATTGAAAATCCCTAAATAATGGGTCTTCTTCTACCTTGAACCTATTCACGATTAGAGCTACAGGGGCGGCAAAATCAGAATTGTTTGGAGAACTAGATCTCCCCCATAGGAGCTCCGACTGACTTGAAAATTCAGGGGCAGCATCGTTTTGACTATTTCCTTGAATGGATGTAGTTTTGAACCCAGATGATCAATAAATGGAAGTAATAAACTTGCTGCAACTAGTCTTGGCAGTAGAGCAGAAAACCAGATATGGTTTCAACCTTAAGCTCATGATGAAGGTGGGTTCTGGGGATGGGAATCAACAGGTAGGGTCACCCTAGGGTTTGAAGGATACTCTCAAGATTCCAGAGCGACAAAAGAAGAGAGATGAGAGCTATCGAGAGATTTTAGTGGGTTGGGATTACACCCCAGAACAGGAAATCGATTTTTGTAACAGATAAGGGTAAGAGAAATCAGAAGAAGAATAGAGGTTTAGTAAGGGAAAGAGTCCAAGAGAGAGAAGGGAAACCAGAGGGTAAGAGAAAGAAAACCTACTCACAGATTGGTAGGGGGAGGATGATTTCCACAGCAATGAGGAAAGGAACCGGCCGTAAGAGAGACGACCCAACCAAGAGAGAGGAAAAGAGGGAGAGCAGAAAGTGCTCTGCCCGTGGGGCAACCAAAACCAAATTTTCTCAAATCTCCATCCTCCCTTTCATTGATAAAAAGGTCTATAAATAGACTTTACAATTTAATTAATTGCTAAATAAAAATTCTAAATAACAAGATGATAATCAAAGAAGACTCCTAACTAAAGAGGACTCCTAATTAAAGAAGACTCCTAATTAGCCTAAAACTCTAACTAAAGGATAAATACATCCTTTTTTTATGGAAAGAAATAAAACTAAATCAAATTACAATGATTTTCCCAATTAAAATAAACCCCTAAAAAATATTTTCATCCAATGGATCCAGCCTGCATCAAAAATAGTAACGTGGGATGATTTTAGGGATAATTAATGGGATGGTGGGATAATTGTAGGGAGTCAAAATAAAGAATTAAAACAAAAGAGATATAGGAATATACCTTATGGTATAGGGAGGGAAAACCAAGAAAGAGAAAGATATAGAGAGGAGAAAGAAGCTATCGAAACAGCAAGGGAGAAAGGGAACTCAAAGAGGGAGAGCAGAAAGTGCTCTGCCCGTGGGGCAACCAAAACCAAATTTTCTCAAATCTCCATCCTCCCTTTCATTGATAAAAAGGTCTATAAATAGACTTTACAATTTAATTAATTGCTAAATAAAAATTCTAAATAACAAGATGATAATCAAAGAAGACTCCAAACTAAAGAGGACTCCTAATTAAAGAAGACTCCTAATTAGCCTAAAACTCTAACTAAAGGATAAATACATCCTTTTTTTATGGAAAGAAATAAAACTAAATCAAATTACAATGATTTTCCCAATTAAAATAAACCAAATTTTCTCAAATCTCCATCCTCCCTTTCATTGATAAAAAGGTTTATAAATAGACTTTACAATTTAATTAATTGCTAAATAAAAATTCTAAATAACAAGATGATAATCAAAGAAGACTCATAACTAAAGAGGACTCCTAATTAGCCTAAAACTCTAACTAAAGGATAAATACATCCTTTTTTTATGGAAATAAATAAAACTAAATCAAATTACAATGATTTTCCCAATTAAAATAAACCCCTAAAAAATATTCTCATCCAATGGATCCAGCCTGCATCACAACCATATCCAGCGATAAATTCTGGGATGATGTCAAAAAAGTTGTGGCGATATTAGATCTCATTGTGAAAGTGCTAAGAATGGTTGATGGACAAAGGAAGGCCACCTTACCATACTTGTGGGCTGCCATAGATATGATGAAGATGCAAGTAGAGGAAGCTTACCGGGAACTCAAAATATATTGCCATCATCAAAGATCGTTGGGAGCGACAGCTCAAGCACCCACTACACAAGGCTGGTGAGTCTTTACATGATGTACTTCAGTTTCTCAACTAATTAAAATTACATCAACTTGCATTGACGTAATTATAATATTTGTCAATTTTAGCATATTATCTGAATCCTAAGTATCAATACAAAGACAACTTGGGAATGCGTCAAGAATTGATAGATGCAGTATAAGAAGTGGTTGCCAAGCTTGAGCCAAACGCAAGAGCACAGTCTATTGTTTTGCAAGAAGTAAGACTTTTACTTACTTTGTTGTCAACATAATTTATAAGAATTTTATTTTTACTAAGACTATTACCCATCAAAATTGGTTCAGCTCAAAAGCTTTAGAGATGCCATTGGGAGTTTTGGTAGGGCGGCGGCTGAATCTGGTCGACAATCAACACCCCCTGGTACGTATACTTACATTATGGATGCCAATATGCCATTGTGGGTTTTTTCATCATTTAATATTTGTTTCCTATGATATTTTGCAGCTGAATGGTGGGTCCTATACGGATCGGAGTCACCCAACCTTCGTGCAATAGCAGTGAAGGTGTTATCACAAACATGCTCCGCCGCCACGGGATGTGAACAAAACTGGAGCACATTTTCGCTTATACATACTAAGCGACGAAACCGGTTGGGCGCAAAAAGGCTTGAGGACTTGGTGTATGTGTGCACTATAATTTGAGACTAAAAGAAGAGCACATACGGTTAAGCAGGGACAAAGATGCTAAAACCCCCATTGAGTTGAGTGAGATCTTTGAGTTGGAGGGAGAGGAAGTTGATCCTTTGAATGAGTGGGTTACAAATCGTGGTGAGCCTCAATTAGATGAGGCTGGTGGTCGACCAAGTCGTCTTATTGCTGGAGCCTTGGAGGCTGATGTGGGAGAGTTTATGGCTACTGAGGGTAGAGTCCACGCACAGACAAGACGTCCATTTCAGACTGGTGATAGTGATGAGACTGAGAGTGATTCGCCGGTTTCTTCTGGAGAAACACAGTCACCTTCTGCCACCCAGGGTGGTACTGGTACTAGTGGACCTAGTGGTACTGGGGATAATGATGATGGTGGTGGTGGTGATGACAGATATGTTGCCTTACGCAATGAGCCCGATCAGTATGACCAACCACAGCAGCTTAGATCCATTGCCTTCTCCCTTGAGATTCACAGGGGAGACTCAGTATGATCATGCTACACAGGATACTGACCACGGAGCCCGGCCTAGTGGTAGTAGTAGAGGAGGGTACACTAGAGGATCACGCCAGCGGTTCATGCCACAGGAGGAGATGGATGAAACTGATCCCATGGATATATCGACCATGTCTGGCAGCATGACAGGGATGCATTTAGGGGAGAGTTCTCATGCTGGAGGGACTGGGCATTGGTGTGCACCAAAATTCATGATCATACGGACCTCGAACCCAGCAATTCCTAAAGAGAGTGGCGGCGAGAGTATCGGTTCGACAGCACATGGTGGATTTGGATGGTCTACTACTGGGGCTAGTGGGGTTAGAGGTGGTGGGTATGGGGGTGATTCTAGTTCCTACCCCAGCAATCAATTTAGAGATGACTCAGCCTCAGGTGTTGGCAGTGGCATTGTTGGATCATCGTTCGTCGACTCCATATTTCAGTATGTTCCTCCTCCGACGTTCATGCCTACTCCTGCTCCACCCACACACACACTCGATCAGCCTTACCCTCAACAAGGGTACTTATATTATGTTGATGACTCTATCTACTCGTGGGCTGTTAGAGACTATCAGAACAATTGGAGTGATACCATGTCCTGGGATACATACGTGCTGCAATCTGAGGAGCGTTATCGCCACCATCAGTGGTATGTTGCACGTGGTTTAAATGTACCACAAAGCTCCACATGGAACTAACTGGTGAGATTTCTAATTTCTAAGTTCAATCATCAATGTATTAATTTTTAATGAATATTGTTAATTAGTGGTTTAATAGTTAGTAGCTTAGTACATTACTACATTGTTGTGACATTTATGTAATATTTCAGCGTACACTACCCAAACATTGGTCCACACCACATGTAGCTATTTTTTATGTCCTTTTTGCAAACTAACATTAGAAATAGGTGTAAAATGGTTTAAATATAGTACACAAAAAAAATCAGACCAAAAAATAACATTTTTAAGCCTCGAAACCATGGAGTCAATAAAGCTGGTAGAAAATACCAGGTTTCGGCCTGGTTTCGGTGGTTTCGCCGAGTTGTGCCGGTTTCGAGCCTGACCGAAACAGGTCTCGAAACCGGCACCTTGATCCTTGCATACGCTACATTTATAAGTTTGTGGCGTGTGTGTGTGTGCACGCGCATGTGTGAAAGAAAGAGAGAGAGAGATACAAAATGATCGATCACATAAGTAAACAAATTTACTCTAGAATTTCCAAGATGAGAACCTCAGCAACTACACCAAAACTTCAAAACATATTAGAATAAACAGTGCTATTATACCGAAAGAACAAAAAAACTAAGTAACATAGACAGCAATTATGGTACAGCTCTCACACAATACCAAGTGAAATTGGTTCAAAACGAGTAAAACTGATTCAAAACCAACCTTCGGATCTGAGGTCTCACCCCGCTGCCAGGAAGGATCGATTGATGTAACTAATAATGTTGACAACTGTCCAGGTGTGGTTCCCTCCCCAGTAACATTACCTCGCAAATTCAGTTGAGAAGACAAGCACACACGAAGGAACTTTAGAGCCTGCTTTCTGTAGAAAGCATCCATGCCATCACTCTTCTGCATGACAGCAGCTACAGCCAGATATATGCAACGATCCAAAGGTACTAAAAAATTGGTTGATGGCTCAAATGTAAAAATCAAGCGAAGCCCATGCTCAGGGTTCTCTTTACACTCAAGAGCAAGGGGCTCTTTGAGAAAACGTCTGTTCCTACCACCCAGTTTACCAAGAAGTTGCAAAGCTTTTGCACCCCAGGGATAGGGTGAGGGCCTCAAGTGAGACCATAAAGCTAGGATCACTTCGGACATAACATTTGCCATACTTGGTTCCAAAAAATCAGGATTTAAACTATCAATCCAATACTCAAGTGTCCTTAGACCTAAGCTTACAAGGTCATCACTTCCTTTCAGAGTCAAAACCAATGGTTTCATAAGGCGAGGAAGGTGAGGCAACAAAGAACTTAAACGAGCTGGCAAAGTTAGGCAAAGCTCCAGTACAAGGTCCCTCATGTCTTCACTAGTAGGTCCATCTACCATAGCCAGTAACATATTTAGGCAGGGTTGCAATGTAGGAATTAGGTCTCGTAACAGAAGTTCAAATTTGCCCCCTGCAAGTGCACGGAACATTGTACGAAGAAGTTGCATATAACCAAGTGGCCTTTCAACCTCCATAGCATTCTTCATGCAAGCCTCCATGATAACAGGCACATGAGGCTGTAGCATACGTTCACAATCTGACGGAACCTTAGAAACAGCACCAAATAACAGCCGAAAAAGATGCAATACAAGTTTCGCTGCTGGTGTATCTGGATGCTTCAAAAAATCAAGCTTGCTACTGACGAGGAAATTGACCAAAACATCTGCAAAGGGACGAAAAACCTTGGGTGCTTGCAGAAGGGTAGAAAATATGTGGAGCAACTGATTGTTGCTGATCATGCACTCAAAAAGTTCAGGCATGCACATGGAGAACATATCCATCAGATCCCGTGGCTCCATAATAGCTAAAATTTGAGAAAAAAGGTGAAGCATCTCCCTCTCTTCGTCTTTCTCCTTGAATAGAGCTAAGCAATGGACACCACTTGTCAGGACACCAGAGGCCTTCCACACCTACCAAATAATTGCAAGTGTAAGGAATGACGTCAATAAATATAAAACCGGAAACCAGAAGTTTGTTTTTAGTACCTCATCCTCTCTCATCCCTTTAAATGCTTGAGGAACTGGCATGTTAGACGATGGGGAGACCTGCATTTGCCGATGTGCTCCATGTGTTGACGGTGAAACCTGAAGCAAAAGAAATGCTATGTGAGATGATGAAGTCGTCTGCAGATTTGGAACCATTGAATTAGAAGATTACAAAACCTGATTTCGTGATAAATGACAATGAGTGATGCTCCAAATTATTGTCTTCATTCCTGCAGCGATAATTTTCCTAATTAGTAATGAAAACTTAAGGCCGACTTTTCCACTTAGAATTTGAACTACAAAATTAGATATTCCTGGTGTGTTACATATCACCAACGAATCGAAAATTAAAAAAGAAATAGTGAAAACCAAATGCTATCATTACCCATGACCAATGTTTTAATTAGATGTTTACAATCACTGACTTCCTTAGAGTGCTCCAGAGGAACCTGCAGATTTAGAACTGCCTGTAACAATATAAATTTCAGAGCAAGTGAATCAACAAGTTAACATACATAATGCCTATGATAAAATATAGCATAAGTAAATTTTGCTCCATAGGATAATTCTATTACAACACATCAAAATTAATGACTGTTGGAGGCCTATACCAATCCTCATACCCCACAGGAATTTGTGATGCAATTTTAAGGTCCCAATTTAGGAAACATGCAAAAGAAAATAACCAGGGATGAATGACTAAAGTTATCCATATTTTAATAAATAATGCTACTTATTGATTTAAGGGAAGAAATACAATAGATAAAGGAAACCAAAAAATATGTCAAATTATCAAAGAATTGCAGACCACATGCACGTAAAATGCCACACTACGACAAACTTGGCAAGTTCATCTGCCCCTGAAATTGACCAATCTTGGGATAGACAAGAAAAAGATGTGTTTATGGTTGGACACAATATCATGGATCCGTCTAGTGAAATATTACACAAGTACAACTGGATCCCGTCAATGAGCAAGGTTTGAAAACAGGGGTTTCGGTGCCGTTTTGGTCCAGCTGAGACCACCGAAATTACACTGTTTCGGTGGGGTATTTCAGTAGGCCATTTCAGGGGGTACACATCCATATTTCGGTAGGCCCATAGTAGGTTCTAGTAAGGTAATTCTACCAATAGTTTAATCCCTGATTTTTAGAATTTACTGGCAAGTATTTCATTTTTTTCGTTTTTAGTTATATCCCACATTTAGAACATATAAAAATAAAATCAAAGAAAGCCTTTCTCTCATAAGAAGTAACCCACCATCCATTAATGGTGGTAGGGAGATAGAAATAATAATGGAACAAGAACGAATAATTTAAAATAACCAACTTTAGACAGTATAATAGAATACAAAATGAAGTGAGAACTCAGTTATTTGGAATAATAGGACATGCAGAGAGTCAACTCATAAAACTCATATGGCTTAACACGGCTATAAAACTCAATGAGATTTTCTGAACTAACCTGCACAGGGAGTTCAAGCTTTGCCCTCAACGTTGAACGCTCCTTTCCTTCCTCGCCCTCCTCCACTAGCTAATTCAAGTACCATTTCCATATCATTAAATATGACATTTGACCATCACAACTATCATCAAACTAAATAATGCACTAATCTGCAATATTACACAAGGATCTTCGAGTGCAACCAAAGGCCATGTAGATTGTTAAAGAGTGTTGAAGATTGGACCTATGTACCATAGGGGTACATAATTTTATGATTTAGTGCTATTAAATGTGGTGATATTAGTTATGCTGATGCTTAGTAGATAGGTGTTTTATCTACTTTAGTTTCCTTTATATTTAAGGTCGGATACATATTGTAGCTGACTAGCTTTCCTTGATTTCCTTAGGTAAGAGAGGGGCGTTTAAGTAATTTCATTATTATTGATTAATATAAAGCAATGCTGTGGGAGAGAGGAGAAGATATTCCGACTGGATCCCTTCTGTTTGACCGTGGTCTCATATCTAGTGCTAGTTGTGTCCTTTGCTGGTCCGGAGGAGAAGATATTCATCACCTATTCTTTGACTGTCCATTCTCCAAAAGAGTTTGGGAGTCCATCCTCCAGAAATGTTGGCTTTCGCAGAGAAGAATTAGATCTTTTGACTTGGAGTGGAAGTAGATAGCAAAAAAAAATTAAAAACAAATCCCCCTGTGATACCATAGTCAAGCTCGCATTTGTGGCTACTATGTACCATATCTGGTTCGAGAGAAATCTTCAAAAGTGGACAACAAGATCTAGAACCCTTGATCAAAAATGGGAAGCCATTCCAGTTGATGTACGAGGAACCATATGGCATCCTCTGGCCCCCTCGCTGGAATCCTCGAGGAATAGATTCATCCTATCCTCTTGGAGCCTTGATTCAGGCTAAGGTGGATAGGCTGTCTCCTTTGTTCTTTTTGTCTCTTTTTAGGGATCTTCCCTATTTTGTAAGGAGCCTGGCCTGCTTTTTGGCACCCAGATCTGTTCTTCCCTGCTTTAGGGAGCTGTTAATACATTCATTCATTCACCCAAAAAAAATGCTGTGGGAGGGAGGTCTAAATACAATACAATCGATCTCTCCTCTTACCCCTTTGTTTCTTTCTCTCCTCTTCTTCTTTCTCTTGCACTTTACTTCTCTCTTATAATTTACAAGGTATCAGAGAGGTTGATCTAGTTTGTCGTTTTGACTTTTGAGAGACGTCTAAGTTCATAGTTCTGGTGTGCAGCCACCATTGTTGCATCTTCCTTCTTAGTTTCTGGTGCTACATATATATAAATCTGGCCAACAATGCCAATGGTTTCGCAACTCGAGACAGCCCCTTTCATTGAGGTGGCCAGCACACCAGCCAAGTATAAAGGATAAAGTTCGTCATTTTGATGTGTCGGCGATGGTGAATCCAGTTGTCAGGTTGCAGGAGACATCCAAGAAATGTCTTGATAAGACAAGTTCAATAAAAGTTAGAATAATGAAAGCTCCCCCTGGCTAAGTACTTTCAATCTAGCAGGCTAGCTGCCTGTGCCGCCCCCCCCCCTCTCTAGTAAGTAAAGGGACATTTTGGCGCAGGTTGGAGCCCCTTCATGAAATCGAAGAGCCGGTCCTCTTCCGTCATATCCAAAATGTCCAGGGAGAACTACGAAAGATGGCCTTCACATACTCGCGTATGGGAGAACTACGAAAGATGGCCTTCACATACTCGCGTATGGGGCCTGTTTGCTTCAGGCTCATCAACATGGCGGACCACAACCGGGCAGGAACCCTCAATTCTGATTCCCTGGTTCTTATTCCTAATCTGAATCTGTTTTTCATTCCACTAGCGGTTTGAAGTTCAGCAACTTTATTGGTTTTGTAATCTGATAATGTTCTTCTTGCCATGATCTGCATGCAGTACTGCATGAAGTATTGTTGCTGCTATGTAATTGATGAAGAGTGGTTTTCTGATTATCGGGGCATAACAGGTTCTGATTTCATCCCCAGTTTTCTGCAACCATAATCTGCCTGGCACCCCTGTTTTTCTATTTTCCTACTTTGCTTTGAACTTCACCTTGCAGCATCATCTGACCGTCCAATCAGGTAGAAATTTGAGTGCATTATTCTCTGTACCAAGGGAGTAACTCGACCCAACTTTGGCCCCGATCAGATTTGCTGATTGGGCCTTCGGGTATCTTGGAGCTCCTAAATTCAAGGAACCCAAGCTTCTATTTCTAAAACAGCTCCCTTATATTAATATCCTGCCATTGAATTCCCATCAAATTTTGAGGGTTGTATCGGTATCCTAGGGTGATTCCTCTTGTAGAAATTGGGGCTGAAATCCTGTCTGAGTTGAAACTTCTAAATCAGGTATTGAATCTGGTTGCTGTTCATCCACCAGATCCACATGCAGCTAATGTCAATATCTTTATACTTGTTTATTGGGATTATTGCATGTTGGAATCAGAGTGAATGAGTGATAGAGGTTGCGATTGATACTTCAAAGTCTTCAGTCCATTGGAATTAAGTCGGGGAAGATACAAGACCTGAATAGACATTGACTTCCGTTAGTTTCTTTCCTCTTCTTACCTATCGTGCACATGAAGAAGATGATACTGTTTTGTAATTACAGAAAAGCCCATCATTTAAAGTGATTTCTATTTCAGTTCCACTAATAGTTAAATTCCAGAATTACCCTCCACTAAAACTCCACTCTCAGTTTAGTCCTAAGAATCTGTTCACTTTACCCAAGGGAGATTAAATAGTCCCGATAATTTACCCAATGGCTATTTACTTGAGATAATTACTGTTTTGCCATTCATGCTGCTATTTGAGCATTATATTATTTGACTGGGTCCCACAGCGACCCAAATTGGATTCTTCTGACCTGGTCCGCATCAATTACAATTCTGCCATTGGAATGCTTGTCATTATTTCTCATAACTGACATATATGGGATTTTATTGGCTACCAAAAAGGGGTAATTGAAGATTATTGGGCTCTTATTTGCAGCTGTTCTTGTTGGGTATTCCCTGAACTATTGGTCCACGTGACATTCTCCGCATGAGGGGGGGGAGGAGAATGAGCATATTTTCAAGAGGAGTACATGTGGAGGAGATCAATTTCTTCTCTCCATTTACTGATTCAATTTTCTAATTAAATCGATTTGTGGAGGGTTTTTTCTGGTTTGAGTTTTCGGCTGCTATCGATTATTTGAATCGACTTTTCTGCTTCCTTTTTCTGGTTCGATTTTTTGGTCTGTCCGCTTGGAGGCTATCAATTGTTGGAATTGATCCTACTTGGAGCATGTGCATTCGTGCTGGAGCCTGTATGCTCGTGTTGGAACCTGCTCGCGTTGGAGCTTACCTTTTTGCTCTACGCCTCTACGTTAGTGTTGGAGCCTCGTGTTCGTGTCTTCTCATGAGAGACACACTTTTATCAGTTTGTTCAAGTTTGCTCAAAGAAGAGAGACTTTTATCATCAGTTGCACGAGATGCCGTGCACATGATGCAGTTCATATGGTTCACAGCTACCAAAGCTACTATGATAATCAGTGGCGTTTTATATAGAAAACCGGTGTTGCGATTATCTGTTTTTGTATGTTTTTTGTAAGTTGCAAACTGGAGCATGTTCCAGCTTGAGGGGGAGTGTTAAAGAGTGTTGAAGATTGGACCTATGTACTATGGGGGTACATAAATTTATGAGTTAGTGCTACTTAATGCGGTAATACTAGGTATGGTGATGTTTAGTAGACAAGTGTTTTATTTACATTAGTTTCCTTTATATTTAAGGTCGGCCACATAGTGTAATTGACTAGCTTTCCTTTATTTCCTTAATTAAGTGAGTGATGTTTATGTAATTTACATTATTATGGATTTATATAAAGCAATGTCGTGGGAGGGAGATTAAAATAGAACAGAATCGATCTCTTCTTCTTTCTCTTGCACTGTACTTCTCTCTTATAATTTACATAGATAAAGCAGAGTAACCTTCCAAATGAAATGGTAGGAAGCATCAAGATTCATCACACATAGAAAACAAATAAGTGACCTTCCAGCACACCAAGCAGATAACAAATATTGACTAAAACAAATCAACATCAAGGAGGAGAACAATATTCACAATATCTTCTTAGGACAGTCATACAATAAATACCTCCACGTTCAAATCCAATAAGAAGATATTAATCTAGTTTCACTTCGCCAATGACAAAAATGGTACAAAAAATGTACAAGTAAAATATAAAAAACTGTTAAATCTAGTAAGTTGTAAAGGCAGATAAGAAAGTTGGAGTAGAATTTGAAGGAAAACAACAATAATCTAGGGAAAATGAAGTAACAAGCCAGATAGGAATATAATATAAAAGCTAAGAATGCCCTGAAGGAAAAAAATAGTTACATGGCAAGCATAGTACTAATGGAACTAAAAGGAAAAGAAAAGCTACGAAATAAATAAAGAAAAAACCAATTAACCATATTAACGAATTCAATCTATACAAACTCTGACCAACGTAGCCTACCTGAGGAATGGTCCGTTTGAAGGTACTAAACTTCCCCACAAAAGCATCCAGAATTCTACCCTGCAAGAAAGCTAAAGTATGTACCTTACTCCGTATAAAGAAACCCAAAAATTATATTAATTGGGAAAATATAGTAACTCAAACTAATCTAAGCAGAAAAGGCTTAAATATCAGATATTATATATTTTAGATTAGACAACTTGAAAATTAGGGAGTAAGATCTTAACCAATAAAACCCGTGCTTCATCCATGGATGATTGATCGACACCTTTTTCGAAAATAGGCTCCACCTAACAAAACATGACACCATGATTTAGTAAAGTATACCCCGCATGTCATATGCAATTCAGAAAATAGTAAGGGATTGCAAAAACTCATCAAAGGAATAGAGGTTCACACCAGATTCAACATTAGGCGCGCACAAGTAGTATGAATGCTCAATGACAGAGATGAATCATGCATGTTCCTTGAGAACAAGTAAATAATTCTTGACAACTGCAGCATAACAGTAAAAGAGTGTCATTGCTATGTAAAATAGTTGATCATAGTGACATAAAAACATTAATACAAGTGCAATAACCAAAAGAAAGAAAGCAAGAATATATATATATATATATATATATATATATATATATATATATATATATATATATATTGTGTACAAAGAAATTTATACTAAAAACTGAAAAATTAATTAAAAAAAGTATGAAAAGTTTTAGTCAAAATATTTATAAAAAAAAAAAAAAACTAGATAAATTTTCTCCTTGGCATGCCATGCAGACAAGAGTAATCAAATATTCCTGTCATGTAAGCATTTCAGTGAGGTTATCTTCTCCCAATGACTACACCTAATAGAGCCTACACATGTTCCTCTTCTGTTACTTATAGGGATTTGCTTTCTTTTGGGTATGTGTGTGTTGGAGAGAGAGTGTGTGTGTGTGTGTGGTGGGGGAAGGGGGGTGAGGGCAAGATGGCCAAGACAACCACTAAGTTACACTTAACCTTCATAGTTACATAACAATTATCTCTCTCTCTTATTATATGCACTAAGTTTTCAATTTATTGATATTATTCAATTCATTACCCGTTACATTAAGGTAAGTCTCCAAAACCTTCAAATATGATTGTCTATTTATAAGACCTAATCAGTAAGTCCATCAATCAAGAAGTTCATTTATAGTGCATTAAGGGATTGGATCAACAAGTAAAGTAATCCAACTTTTTTGTTTCTATAAGATAAGAATTTGTTGGTTCGGGGCACGAATCGAATCTCTTCATCACACTCACACGAGTCAATGAAATTTTTTGAAATTATGCCGTTTTGGTTATTGGTACAGTACATATATCAATCAAAGTGATTGAATCTCGTTCTGGGGGGAGGCAATTCAATAAAAGCAAAGCAATTAGACAAAGAGTCAAAGAATGAGAAGTATTTTTTTCCTTAAATGACAATGGATCAGCCATAAAGTGCTTCGCATGCACTCACTAAACCAGATGGAATGGATCGACCAAACAGATAGGTGGTGCACCATAACTCAAACAATTCAAATGGTTATGTCCCATTTCTAAGGCAGGTCAACAACCAACTCAACTAAACCTTATCAGTTATCACAACTAAATGAAATCAGCCACAAGAATCCTGTTTGTCTGTTCAACCCTATTTTTTAAGTCTTTGCATCCATTCAACTATAAATCATATATGTAGTTAACACAAAATCCTTTCTGCCAAAGTTAATAACCAAACCAACCAAAAGTACATCTCAGAGACATCCCTTAAGTCCTCTCCATGTTTCTAAATCTTAATCCACAAAATAATTAAGATACAGAATGACAACAATGTTACATCCATATGAACCCTAAAGGAGTGAAAACTTCAGAACAGGTGTAATAAACATTCAAGTATTAAACACAAGCTTTCATTGTAAAAAATAGCAATAAGAAGACAAAGAATAACCGGATCGAAAATGGAATATAGATTATAAACCATAAAGCCAGCAGTAAATCAAAGAAATAACAATGATACGAGCTGCACCCCCAATCAAGAGAGAAAGATTACGACCAAAAAAAAAAAAGTACAACAGTATATCCAATGGCTTGATCCAAAAGAAAACCTGTGATAGTGAAAGATCTCCCCGGACATGATGTACAATCTCTGCAAGTAGACTATAAGCCAATGGTCTCAATGTATCAAAGCAAGCCCGACCAGTTCCCACCAAAACCCTGACATCCATTTAATAAACATGAACAACAAAGATAACATTCGAGGATAGTAAAATCAACCTAAAAATATATAAGGGAGAAAGATCTTTGTCCAGCTATGGGGTGAGCATGGTTGCCAAGGTGTCGCCTAGGTTACAAGGTAAGCGTCTGGGGGCAGGGCAGTTGGGCGCCTTGGACGCCGCCTTATTGCCTGTAGCGACCACCTTCTTTTTTATATCTGTTTTTTTAATCTTTTATTACAGCATATTGATTCCAGTTATAACACATATACTCAACTGTGAAAACAAGTCATGGTACACAGGATTATTATATTATTAATCATTTACTTCATTTTTGTATGCTTATTTAATTATTCATTCCAAATGCTTCTCTTTTACATACTCCATCATTACATGACCTGTTTACCTGTTAGTTATTACTTGTTACTGCCTCGAATATATTATTTACTTCATTACTTGTTACTTCGTAGGTCTACTTATTAATCTGTGTTGTTTGTTGATCCATGATTGTTCAATTAATTTAATATTTAATAATTAATTTCTTCTTTTTTATGGATGTTTCAGACTTTCAATCTTTTACCTTGTTGTCTTGTATATAATATACAATGGATACCAATGTTAGTAGTCATGCTGATATCTTATTGCATTGCTGCTAGGTTGAATTTTGGGGTATGATATAAGCATACAAATAATAATAAGTAGAATCAGGGTATATAAGAATTAAGAAGGGATGCACCTTGGACGCCTTATTGACGCCTAGGCTCCCAAGCACCCCTCCAGCGCCTTGGTTCGCCATGTCGCCTTGACAACTATGGTGGAGAGCATAGTTTCCACACAATTGGGTTGTCAGCCCTTGGATCTTGAATATAAGTTATCAACCGTTGGAATTAATTAACCATTAATTAAGTAACTAAATAATGAAATAGATCAGATATCGAGTTAGATGCGTATAAGATTACAGCTCTCTCTCTCTCTCTCATCATCGTTCACGTCTGTGAGCGGTGTGACAGTACTTTTATAATGCCAATAAAAATTCTTATTTAGTTTCGCAATGTACCCTACATCTACAATATTGAAATTGGTTTTTCTAGTAAAACTAGTAATGCTTCTTTTCTTTTCTTTTTCTCTTTTTTTTTTTTTTTTGGTGAATGAATAAATAAATAAACACCACCCCGGAAACAGGTAACGAACTAATCTGGGTATCCAAGGGATAGAGCCAGGCTCCTTACAAAACTAGGGCGAAAGCCCAGTGGCCAAGGCCAAAATGGAGCCTTGGAGAAAAGAATAACCCCAAGCCCCCTTAACCGGTGGGATGATCCCAAGAGGCTAGAATGTATATATTCCTCTCGATGTCCGGGGGGAGGGCAGCAGCGTTCCACGCACATCAAAAACAATGGCTTCCCAGGTTTAAAGCGAAGAATTTTGACTTGGACGTCCAAACTCTGATGTTCCTTTCGAACCAAATATGGTACACCGTCACCACAAAAGCCATCTTGACCACTGTATCACAAGTAGATTTACGGTTGAAATTTTTGGCTATCCATCTCCATTATTGATTAAAAGGACGGATCCTCCTATGACGCGGCCAGCACTTATCAACATTTTTTTCCCAAACTCTTTTGGAAAAGGAGCAGTCAAAGAAGAGATGCTGGACATCTTCATCAGCAGCCCAACATAGGCCACAACTAGCGTTGGGGATGATACCCCAATTGCACAAGAGAGAGCCACTGGGGAGAGAGAGGGTTAGGGCACGCCATAAAATAAAACTATGGCAGTGAGAGTGCCCCTTAAGCCACACCACATCGAACCATGGAACTTGGGTTTTCGAGATTTGACAAAGTCCCAAGCTGAGGATGCCAAGAAGATACCATTGGGGGAAGCGGTCCAACTGGTGAGGTCAATACTACCACTGGGTCTTCGAGGAACATTGATAAGACCTTCCCAAGCCTGCACCAACCTAGGGGAGGAAGCCCGGTCCGGAGTCCAAATCCCATATGTCAGGATAGATGAAACATCATCAAGTCTATCCCTCCCGGAATCAAGCTGAATCCTATTTCCATATACCGAGATCAAGAAGCCATGGGGATGTCAGTTGTCCAACCACAAAAGAATAGAGGTACCATCATCAATGAGGGATTTAATGGCAAGGAAGGAAAAATTGTCAATGAAGAAGGATAGTCCTCCAAATCCAAGAGGAGTCATTGGCAGTTGCCACCGTCCAAATAGAATCCCATCTCAAATACTTACTATAAATCCACTCAGCCCAAATACTCTCTTTTCTCTCCGCCACTAGCCAAACTAGCTTCAATATGCTCGCCTTGTTAACCTTTTTGATTCTTCGGATGCTTAGGCCGCCTTCCTCCTTGGGCCCACAGATTTTGGCCCAACCAATAGTATGGAATAATTTGTTGTCATCCCCCCCTTTTCCATAAGAAGGCACTCATCAGACTATCTAACTTATAGATGATCAGTGTGCCTTCCAAACACATTTCTGCTTATTTTGTGAATCAGAAACACTTCTTAATCCCCATTATCAAACACGTTATTATCCCACAAAAATGCTCCATAGGAGCATAAACATTTAAAATAAATAAATAAATAAATAACTCAACTTCAAAATACTCCCACGAAGCATAAGTGTTGGCAAACGTGGCCAAAATGGAAAACCTCTAGCAAAGAGCTCAAGTCTGAAACCAAATTGATTCATGAATTGTATCACAACCATAAATCAACAACAACTTAAAGTGTTCTAGCCCCAAATCCATGAAGGCATGTTAACACTAGTAGCTTCCATATGACTGAAACCATCTCACCACACATGCTAGAAGGGGGAGGGGACACAAGATTATTCTTTTACAAAACACCTAATTTAGCTGAGAACATGGTTGGAAAACTCACCGAAATTTCGGTGGTTTCAAACTGTCAAAGACAAAACATAGGCAAAATGGGAAAGTGACTGTTTCGATCGAAATCTCAGTGTTTCGTCGAAATTTCAACCATGCTGACACGTTTCGGCAAGATGATTTGACAGGGTATCTCAACCAGTTTCATCACCTTCTCCACCGGAAGAGGGAAAACCCATTTTTCGCCTGGTTTTTTGCCACCTCGCCTCTTCAAACTGCTGAAAGACATTGCTAGATCTTCCAGGTCACTCCCACACAATCGTTTGCTGCATATTGGTGAAGCATTGGTCACATTCAATAGTTGAAGTTGAAATTTTAGGTTCTTCGCAGTACCATGACCAATGCCCTAGGATAGGTTACCTCCAATATGTAGAAGAGGCCATTTACAGGACAGTTGTTAAGGACTTTGAGTGTTTCTTTCGACATACTACAATGCAGCCTTCATTTGTCATACAATTTGGCATGGAACTATCAGTCCATGAGCGGGCTCGATCCTCCCTGTAACTCCATGTGGTATTAGCCATTAGGGTGGCCCAAGGGGGTTTACTTTGAACTCATGTGCTACCACATGGTATTGTATTTTTGGGACTTGGGTTGGATATCTAGGAGTCTATGTTACATGTACCTAGTACTCTTTCATAATTAATCAAGGGTAAACTACAGCAATAGTTTAAAAACTTGCCGAGATCACAAGAATTTTGAAAATTTTGACATGATCGAGATGAGACTGGATCTCGACTCCGGTCTCGACTGGTTTCGACCAATCTCAACCCAAAATGGTTCAAATTAAGTATAAATACCAAGTCTTGGTCGAAATTTCAACTGAGACTTGTTATTCTTCAATTTTTTTCGCTGCAAATTGCTCTCCTTCTCCCGTTTTTTCAAAAACTTCTATTATCTTCGGATTTTTGACAAATCTTTCCACGAGATTGTTGATGGACCTTGGTACGAGAGCGAAAATCGTCCATTCATCGTCGGTTTCACTTTTTAAGGTACCAATTTGTGCAAAAATTAATTTTTTTACTTAAACACTATCATTACTTGGTATATGATGATGACATTTTTATATGTGAGACACGTGAGCCCGATCTACAAGTTCATGGTTTCTAAATTGGGATGGAGTGATGGGGAGATGGACTTGGGAGTTGGGACTGGGTGCATCATTGTATTTGAGTATTTGAAACTTTGACTCTTTGAGTATTTGATTATTTGAGTATTTATCATTGTATGGAATTATAAATTATGAATCTATGATTTTCAAACAATGTGTGATTAGTTTTACAATTTTATGGTTTAAATGTGTTTATATATGCTAAAATAGTGTTTCCCTGGAGTATTTTACAAGCACTAAACACCCATTTCAAGCCTTCACAGCTTTTCTACAAATTCTCGCTGAGATCTCGGAAATCTCGGTATGGCCAGAGGTCGAAACGACCTCGAGACTCGAGATTTTGATCTATGATTACAGCTAAGGTACCCATTGTTTAATAAAACTAAAAGGTACGACATCTTTCAAAAACTAGACTTCAGGTACCCTAAGTCTAGATTTTCAATGATGAGGTACCCCAATCAAGTCTAGTTTTATCAAACAATGTGTACCTCAGCTGTAATTTACCCATTAAGCGATATTATGTATCTTCATTCCTAGTGCATAATTTAATTCTTTTACTCTTTTTTTTTTTTTTTTTGTCTTCTAATACTAAAACAGCATATACAATAGGCAATATTACATGGGGTATGTTATAGTCGTATACTGCCACCCAAGAGTACAAATCCAAACTACCACTTTATGTGATTTTTCTTCCAATATAAATATTTGTATATGTTTATATGGGCCAAAATAAGGTTTCCCCCAACTTTCGGACCTACATATGGATGTATAAACCCTAAGATGGCTTGCCAAAATACCCCACTAAAACATGCACTCTTTCGCATGGTTCTAAATCTCGTCAAGATCTCACCAAGAACTTGAAAATCTTGAGGATCTCTAAGAGGTCAAGACAATACTTGATACGGGAAAAATAAAAAAAAGCATTTTCTAGACCGAAATCTCGAGAAATCAACTCGGTTCAACCAGACAACTAAAGCCTTCATAAGAAGCACAATTTCGAAAATCTCGATTGAAAATTTCGACCGAGACATCTATATCTTGATATTTCTCAATGGGAAATGGGGGAAACTGCTGATTTGGAATATTTTTGTCATTACAACACTGCAAACTACTAGGAAACCTTGTTGGGAGTTATCAAATTACCACAACGTCATCAGTAGTTGTCTTTGTGACAATATTTGAACACATTCAAGAGTCTAATGTATGAAACTTCTACAAAAATTGAATTTTTGCAACCAAAAAAAAAAAAACCACATGATGAATACTTGGCAGTTGGGGATGAATTTTGTACATGTCAAATACGTGAGCCCAATCTACGACCTCACGAATTTATTTTTTTTGGTACTCATATGGATTATGGAGACTGCATTGTATTGTAGTCAATAGTTTTAACAACGCTATAAGTCTATATTACATACATGTACTTCGAAGTTTGAAGTTTGAAGTATGAACTTAATTCACAATTAAAAAGCTATTATGTTTCTTTTTTTCCTAGTGCATAATTTCAAAGTTTCAATTATTGTTTTTTATCTTCTAGTACTAAAACATTGTGTAGAATAGGCATTATTACCCTAGGTATACAACATGGTTCAACATATACTACCAACCATGGGTGCGGATGGGTGTAAATCCAAATTACCACTATATGTGTGATTTTTACAATTTGATGATTTACATATGTTTGTGTAGGCTATAATCAGGTCTCTATGGAATATCAGGCTTAAAATGACCATTAAGGCCCCTCAACGACGGATCGAAACACCCAGGAAAAAAAAAAGTCTCGCTGAGATCTCGATCTTGAAAATCTGGGGTCTCGACCAGTCGAGATTCAAGTTTTCAATCCTTGCTCCTTCTTTTGGCGAAATTTCGGTGGTCTCGGTCAAAATATCTCTTGTTTTGGATGACCGAAATGGCATCGAAACCCAAGATTTTGAACCTACGCTGAGAAGAACCATCCAAGACAAAGATAATTATTCAGAGTTAATAAAAGACTTTCCTTTCTCAATCCGACAAACATTATTTATGACATTAACCAGACAAACTAATCAGAATCATAGTCCAAAAACACCAAGTTCATCCACGTCAGCAACTAAGACTTAAGAGTTATGGCTCAAAGTTAGTACCTCTCCTCCAATAAAGTGTCAATTAAAGGAAATAATCCGCGCTTGAAATCTGTTCCAAGAACATGTTTCAATGCCACAAGCAATTCCTGTAAACATGCTACATGTGAAATTATGTAAAAACAAGCTTTTAAGAGAAGTAGACGCAAAAAACATGAACAAGTGTCTCACCTTCCTAACAGAAACAGAGTCTGGACAACTAACAAGCAAATTCACAATGCTTCTACATATGCTTTCTTCATGAGGCCTTATATAGTCAGCGAAACTCTTCAGCAAGTATGTTAAAAAGGAAACTGTCTGCAATAAATGAAGAAATAGACCAGGTAATTAATAAATGGAAATGTAAAGAGGAACTAACTCGAACTGCATAAGCTAAAAGCTAGAATATTGTTTTCTGAGTTTCTTATTTACATTTCAGCTATAGACCTTTCTTTTCCACCCCATGGGGAGGGGGAAGAAAACATCAGATTGCACTTCTAGGATTCACCATTCATTTGAGAAATAATTTTAATTAAAATTTTGGCCAAAAGGGCCCTTTCATAAACTGTTTTGGAAGTTCTATTATCCAAATCAATTACTCAATCAATCAAACTGTCAAGCCCGATAGCCTTAATTTAGTTGGATCACTAGCTCAGAAATTAAAACTCCTCTATTCCCTTAGGCAAGTAAATTACCGACCCAATGTCCCAATCTGCAAAATTAATTGAAAACAATATCCACAAGTTTTTTTCGTTTTTGCCCCCCCTGGCATAAATGTAACCACAACCTTGAGAAACAGAACAAAATGCAATTCAGAAGTACATTATACAACAATATATCCAGTCAATCCCAGGAATATAGAATGAAGAATTGCTGCAAAAGGATACGATTTAAATCCTTCAGATCAATATCCATCTAATTATCATGAGTTGACACCTTCACATATCCTCTTGAGGCTTCAGCTTTTCCAATAAAAGATTCGCCTAGTTTACTCCTCCCATATACCAAGCAACCACAAATGGAACAATGAAAAATGACCCACCAAAAACCTGAACTTAGTTCCTTCTAAAACAGTCTTTCAAGACCCCACATTTGAACCTTGGCTGTCCTACATCAATCAAGTCTAACTTACATTTGTTTACCTTTCCTATGAAGATCCTTGTATGAATGATGCACTCTAATTAAAGAACATTGAACAGTTTGGACTAGATACAGTTTTGGGTCTTAAGAGGTCAACAAGTACAAGAACCTCTCTTCTTACTGTGTGTGGAGTCAATAAAGTATAAGATGAAAGGGAGACAGGAAGAAGAACTAAGGAAACCATCTCCTATAGTATTGCTTATCACTTCTGTACCCTAGAGTCATGGCAAGGAACCCAATAATTAAAGTGCCTAAAAATTTCTCTAAACCAAGACACGTATATTGTTCATTTTACATCAATCAACATAACCTTATCTTTACAACAGTCAATAAGTGTAGGGTAGTCTTAATTGTTCCATGTACTTCCTTGTAGTGTAAGTTAAGTCCATATATTTTGTACTCCTGGTTTTCTCCTTAAAATGCAGCTAAGCCTGAAGCAATTAGTCGCTTACTTTGGCCCTGTATGGTAATGTTTATAATAAAAGCTTCTGCTGTTGTCCTGTTTTTCTAAGGCGAATCTAGCTAAGAACTTGTATGACATTGCCAGTTTGTTTCTATGTTTTTCTTGTAATGAAAAGGCCAAAAAAACAGCCACATGCCTATTACGAGAAACAGCCAAACAAAAAAAAGAAATCTAGAGTTAGAAAATTTAGCCCAATAAAAATCCCAACCGAAATTGCGACCTCCATCTCACCTCTTTCACTCCCAATGGCATAGCAAGAGGAGCTGCCTCGAACAACAGAACATTTGAGGCAAGCACATACAAGTTCAATAGCAGCGAGCATGGAACCCTAGTCTTCACCTTGAGCGAGAAAAGCAAAACCCAACTCTTGTCTTTGTCCTGATCGAGATTAGCACCAGCGAGCAGTGAACCCTAGTCTTCGCCTTGAGCGAGAGGAGCAGAAACGAGCAGCAGGTACTCACTTTGTTATTCAATCCCCTTCTCCTTCTTCATTTTCTTCTTCTCCTTCTCTTTTTGTTTCTTCCCGATTTGTTTAGAATATGTTTGTGACCTTGATTTGATCGTGTCTATCACTCTTTGCCCATTTCAATCTTCGATCCATTCCGTGATTTTTTTCGAAATTGTGATGTTCATCTTTTTTCGCCCTGTTTGTTTGTTAAACTGTTAATTTTGTCTATCCCCTTTCCATGTGACCATTTTTCTGCAGAACTATTCATACTGAATGATAAAATTGGTGTCTTTTTTTTTTTCCTATCAGTATTAATAAATCAGAAATGAAACTATGTGTTAGACATTTGATAAATTGGTGTCTTTTTATCTTTAATTCTACTCGACAGAAGTATGCCATGGCTAACTTTTGATTTCATGTATTACACTTTTTGATGTGTAACTTATTGAGTTGTTTTTCTTACATATATATAAATGGCTCAATCACAAGCAGGTAATTATGGATTATGAAATTAGAAAATTTGTAACTATATACTTTTTTTTACTGCGACCGCATTTTCTGTAATTTAGGTACAAACAGAAGAAATTCTTCTGTTAATGTACATTCCATACATATTTCTTTTTTTTAGAGGCAGAAATACGTTTTCCCAGTTTTACCATACACCATTTCTCAGCACAGAAGTATTCCAAAATAACAGAAACAGAAAATATATATATATTCTCTCGGAAACAGCGTTTTAGAACAGAAATGTATACAGGGAATTTATTGCCGCAACAGATTCTCTGAAAATTACAAGTTATATTATTTCCATTCTCCAAAAGTTAGACTATCAACAGTCATTTCAAGATAAAACTGTCATGCATATCTCAAGGTAAATTTTTACTAAAATTTTTCCCGAAAATACAGTAGAAATCTTACAACAGAGGAAGCACCAACCTTAACCTGTGCACTCTTCAATTCAATAAAGTGGTTCTTTGAATGTGAAGGAACCTTTTCAGGACCTGGAACAGATATTGCAGCCACCATCAATGGCAGCAGGTGAGGAATGTTGGTCTGAACCAGCCGCCCATACAGCTGAAAAAGGAACATCACCACCAATGGACTCTCCGTGACTATCTTAAAGGAACGGGTGCTGGGGTTAAGCTGCTGCACAACACCAATGTACCCAGAAGCAAGTTGACCCGAACCAGAAAGCAGCTTATTATCTTCTCCACCCGCCCCATCGTCAAAGAAATAACTAACAGTTGCCCTAAAATTCTGGTATATCTTACAAACGAAGTCAAGGAACGGTTGGACCTCATTCTCAAGGCTCGGCCTGAAGTTCCGCAAGAGATCAAAGATGATACGTATACAAACTAGACCATTCTCCTCGTTGTCCAAAGTGAGAACATGTAGGGCAACCTTCAAAAGATCCTGAACGAATGGGCGGAGAACTTCGCTATGAGGGAGACGATTAAGAATCTCAACTATAACATTTCTAAGCTTGTGCTCGGGATTGTCTGCGAGTTGAGGTGTTGTTAGCTGTGTAAGAATCATGGAGAAGGCCCGAAAGTAACATTTCAAGAAGTTTAAGTACTCAGCAGTATGCGCAATCTCGAGGCTGTCCCGAACCTCCATTGCCATCTGAAGCCTTGCCGAAATAGCTGATTTTAAAAGAAACTGTCAAGGAAAGTGATTGTCTCGGATAAAAGCAGAATAAAACTATAATAATAAACACGAGACAGAGCAGCAATTGCTCTAAGAATCAGAAAGACAAATTCAAAAACTTTTTACATAGGCAAAGCTCCACTTCTCTTTTGAGTGAATAACATCCAAAAACATATAGAAGTTTTCAAATAAAGCTTCCACCGAAGATATAAAGTTTGAAGGATACAGAGTTCCGGATCGATGAGATGCCGAGCATGCTGTTCGAAGTTCTGAATCGGACTCATTCCGAGTTGCAGAGTGAGCTGAAACCCTAGGTAATCTATTCGGCTGTTGCTGTTAAAGCAAATTCTTGCTTTCCTTTGCTTTGCGTGTTCTCTCAGTAACTAGTGCTTCTGACAACTAGAGAATGTTCCGCTACTCACGACTCCTTTCCCTCTACAACTCTCCCGCAGAACTTTCGACAGGGAGGAGTATTTGTGCGTCAGTTCTCTCACTCCCGCTCCCACGGGAGTTGTCTTGGACGATGATAATTGCTGCCCTTTCTCGCGGCAAGAGACATTCTGAGAAAACAATGACAAAAGCAAGACACATTCTGAGAAAATACTGATAAAGAACAGCAATCGAACAAACAAAAAAATAGAGAAAACAGGGAAGAAATCGAGAAGAGTTCAAACAGATTCCTGTAAAATTGGTGCAAACCGATAAAGCAAAAGAAGAATCAAACCAAAGGAGCAAAGGGGAAGAACGATATCGAACAGGAAAAAAAAAATTTCTCAATAAACTATAACAAGAAGCAAACCCTAAACCATCAGCTCCCATTGAGCGAACCACAGAGACAGTGAAAAATATAACAACTCTAACCCGTTTAGAAGAATAATTAAAAAAAAAGTCATATTTCGAGATTCAAAAACATGCGGTTAGTGCAAGCCGCAAGTGAAAGGCCTCTGAAACTAGGGTTTGAAACTCTCCCACTTCGAAATTCAATAACGGTGGTCTGTGCAAGCCGAAAGGGAAAAGACCACTGAAACTATAGTTTAAAAGTTCAGAATACCTTATCTGAAAATCGATGATGTGCGAGACAAGGTCTGGCGTTTCCTGTAGAAGGTATCCAAGTTCTCGCAATCTCGTCCTTTCCCCTGCGTTGCAGCAATCTGTTCCGACTACTTCTGAAAGACCAGCGGATTACTTCCTACAGTTTCGCTAAAAAAAATATTTAAATCAAACAACGTTGTCAACGAATTGCCTCTGCAATTTCGCTTTCTTCTCTGAACTTAGAATCAGACGACGCAGTGAGGGTAAGTAGTGGCCGACGAAGCAGCGCGGGCCAGAGGTTGGTTGTAAACGGGATTCCTACGCAAATCAATAAGGACCTGACAGCCAATGGTGCGTTAACGGTTACTTTTCATTCAACGGTCAAGATTTGTCAGTCAGTAGATCAGCGGTTTACTGGAAACATGGGGAAGTTCTCATGCATTTACGTGGGACTGAGATGGTCAATGGTGACTGCCAAGTGACGGTGATGATTCCAGCAGCCCGTAATGATAGAAATCTTCTCTCGCGAGAGGTGCATTTGCCAAGGGCTGAAATTCAACTAACACACATACCGATGTATGGGTATGTACATCAACTGAACTCCAGCTATTGGATCAACCGGGCACGTGTACGCAACTATTGCAGGAGAGGATGTGGATCCCAGCCCATAATCCTCAGCATGTATCTTGATGCACTATAAGTAGTTGGAATCCTCACTACGGCTTGGCAATCAAATAGTGGATCCTTACGCTATTAGGTGAGCTGCCTTATTTGGTGGGTCAACTGTTTCTTCTTATGTTAACGGGTTCCTCCTCAAACCCAAATCATCGCCCGTCGCTCAGTTGTGTAGGTCTAACCGCATGGCTAGTCTTCATTAGATGTCAACTCCCATGTATCAGTATACACATCAATTGAAGACCAGTATCAGTAGACACGTCAATTAAAGACCATACGTGATCACACAACTAGCACCTCTTCGACCACAGTATATGATTTCTATCATTTCTCCTCAACCTTGAGTTTTTCAATTTATTAAGGACATCTCAGACCTTCATAAAAACTGATATATGGTTATAGTTGGTGTTTATTGTCACCATGCTCTCAATAATCTCAAACTTAATCCAAGATCTTGGAAGTATGTATTTCTAAATATTCTTATAGTTAACATCAAGACTTGATCAATACAAAGATTAGATAAATATAGTGTGCATAGTCGCTAAATTATTGCACACATACTAGACAGGACCTATGACACAAAGGACTCAAAATTAACAAAAGGCCTTAACCAATTTACAAATATCACAGACGAGAAGAAAGCTCCAGTGGTGGTTGTCAAGCTTCATCCTCCAGATAGGAAACCAAAGTTTGATTGCAAATAAGGGTGTCAATGGGCTGAGGCGGTCCGATTTCGATCCTGGCTAAAATGGTGTCGGGTTGTTATAGGGCTAGATTTATTGGGCTGATTTCGGGCTGGCTAGGTCCGAGCTGCTTCCTCATGTAGCTATTTTTGTATGACAATAAATTTTTTTGTGGCATTTTTTGTTCCTATTTAATATAATTGTAAATGGTTGAGTTTTGATTGATCTTAGGGGAATCTGAGCATAGATAATGGATTGCATATTTGTATTTATCAAGTTAGAATCATTAGATCCTTGGCCAATTGGTTATTATTTGAGCAGCCAAAAGAATTGGTTCAAGCTAGCTCAGGGTTCTTAACAGGCCTTACTGCTGTTCGGGTTGGGTATTATCAGTTCTAGCTAGTTCGGGTTTCTTAATGGCCTGGTTCAGTTTGGGCCAAAACGGTGACGGGTTTTGTAAGCCCAGACCAAAACATGTCCATTAAGGATCGGTCAAGGCTGGGTTCGGGTTATATCAGTGGTGTCGACATCCCATTTTTGCCATTTCTAACTGAACAAAGTCCTACTGGTGTGTGGACAACAAAGTAAGAAAGATAAGTGAAAATTTGGGTTTTGACTACGACCTCGAGGTAGTTTTTCGGTGGATCCTACAACAAGGTCACAGGCTGTAATCTGCATGGATGCATAGGTCATGGAATTATCTTCGAAATGAGACTAGAATTGCTCAATTATGATGTCAAGTGGAGAAAATATAATCATTTTAGTCGGATGATACGTACAAGGGAGGTTTCTGAAATGATCATAAATAATCCCAAGGGCTTTCATGCAAATTATCGTAAGTTGGATTGTTTGAATTTCAAATCATCATATCTTGATCATCCAACATCTGAATCATATGGTTTAAGTACCAATGTTCTTTATTTTCAGTCCTTTTTAAAATGGACGTGAAGAATCCCTGGTAGAGGCCATCGCTGGGTCCCCTGCAAGCTTGCATGCAGAATTATCGATAGAACTTCATTTCTTCATATATTGGCCGTTCTACGTCCGATTCAGATAATTCAAAAGTCATTATTCCTCATTTTTTGTGTTCTGTAAAGTGGACGTGAAAATTTTGGGACAGAGATCTCTGAAGAGTCCTATGCAAAATTACATGTTGAAATGGTCATTTAATCTTTGAAAATTCATATTTTTGTCACTCCACATCCAAATCAGTTGATTCCAATTTCATTATTTCACATTTTTAGTGCTCTACAAAGTGGACGTGAAGGATTTTAGGCAGAGGTCTCCGAAGCATCCCATGCAGAGTCGTTAGCCAAATTATAGTAAAATAGTTTGTTTAAACTTCAGAAATTCATAAGTTGGCCATTTTATTTCCAAATGAGGCGATTCAAACTCCAGTATTTTTCATCTGTAGCATTCTACAAAATGAACGTGGAAAATAAGGGGTAGAGGTTGTCGAAAAATTACATGCAGAATGGCAGCGGAGATGGCCTATGAAATGATAGAGAGAGAAAAAAATCAATTTTTAACTTAACCCAGCTCAACCCAGCTTAGTCTAACTCAGCTCAACTCAAGTCAGACCAGTCCAGACCAAATCAATTCAGTCCAGGTGTGTACATGTGCATCATATATATTGTACTATATATATTGTATTATATAATATTATGTTTATGTATATTAGTGTAATATATGATAATATATAAATATAAAATAAGGAAAAATAATAAAAAAAGAAAGAAAGAGAAGGAGATAAGAGACGTGAGGGAGAGAGATTGAAGGGGAAAAAAAGGAAAGAAAGAGAAGGAGAGAAGAGACGTGAGGGAGAGAGAGATTGAAAAAAAAAAAAAAGGAAAGAAGGAGAAGGAGATCCAACGTGAGGGAGAGAAGAGGAGAGAAAAAAAGAAAAGGAAAGAAAAAAAAAAGAAGGAGAATGAGATCCAACGTGAGGGAGAGAAGAGGAGAGAAAAAAAAAAGGAAAGAAAGGGAAGGAGAGGAAATCCAACGTGAGGGAGAGAGAGAAGAAGAGAAGAAAAGGAAAGGAAAAAAAAGGAAAAAATGGAAAAGAGGAGATCCAACGTGAGAGAATAGGAGAGAAAAAAAAAAAGGGAAGGAGAGAAAATCTGACGTGAGGGAGAGAGAGAGAAGAAGAGAAGAAAATGAAAGAAAAAAAAGGAAAAAATGGAAAAAGAAGATATCCAACGTGAGAGAAGAGGAGAGAAAAAGAAAAAAAAAAAAAGAAAGAAAGAGAAGAAGGAAGAGACGTGATGGAGACAGCTTATTTTCTGTTTTTGGAATGAAATCCGAAAGAAAGATTGAGGAGAGATTGATAAAAAGAGGAGAAAGGGACGTGAGAAGGAGATTTTTTTCTATTTTAGAGGGAGAGAGATATCGATATTGATGAGGAGAGGAGAGACATAAATGAGAGAGAGAGAGAGAGTTTTTTCTATTCTTTTAGGTTAAGATTGAGATTGAGATTGGGAAGGAGAGAAGGAGAGGCGTCCAGAGAGAAAGGAAGAAGAAGATCGAGATTGAGAGAAGAAGAAGAAGAAAAAGAAGAAGAAGAAAGAGAAAGAGCACAAGGTAAGATCTTTACCTACTATCTTTTGCAAGCATACGATCTGTCTTACCCATCACTAATCTGTTAACACCTATAAACCCCATTAGCCGACCTTTATTCCCACCTAATCCCAACCCGTCTCCATACACCTACTGCATATCTTATCACTTCCCTTAACCACCAAGCCCCATGCAATCCCAACTAATTTATTGTTCACAACCCCAACTCCATCTATGCATGAACCGATTACCTTGTTCACCCATTTACCATCTCTCACCTGTCCAATGAAATCCCAAGCCAACTATCCACTTTGTCCCCCATCTATAACACCTGTTAACCATCATCGAACCTATGGTGGTGTTCTTTTTTATTATTATTATTTTTGTTTGTTTCTTTTGACATTTAAATTTGATTGTATATATATTCTCCGTTAGTTTAGTTATGTTTTTTTTTAGTTTAGTTTTGTGTTATATCTTAGTTTGGTTGTATGAATATTATATATTAGATCTTGGTTGTTTTGTTTTGATATCTTAGTTTGGCTATCCAATACAATATTATCTTAGTTTTGCGGTTGTAGAGTATCTGTATATGTTTTTTTAATAATTTATTTTTTTCATGTACATTACATTTTATTATTACATGTATATTGACATGCTTTATTTTATTATTTATTTTTCATGTCTTAATCTTATTTTTGTTTTTTATTCTTCATGTACATTATTTTATTTATTATCACATATATATTATTTATTTTGCATGTACGTTATTTTTTTACTATTACATATATTATTTTCATATTTATTTTGCATTCTTATATTTGCTTTGCGTGTATATTCTTTTATATTATTTTATATGTATATTATTTTATATGTATATTATTTTTATATCTATATTATTTATATTTATTTTACATGTATATTATTTTATACTTATTTTGCATGTATATTATTGTAATATTCTTTATATGAATATTTAATATATTATATATGATATTCTGACATGTATATTTTTGGTATTTTAGATGTGTATATTATTCGGATTGCTCACTTGCCATGTTTGGATTATTCAAACATGGCAGAGGGAGGCACAGTATGCCCGTTACGCTAGTAAGAAGGTAGAGGGAGGTTGTCGGGTGGACTTGGCTAGCCTGGCTTTGTTTGATGTGGAGAGGACTTTTGGTGACATGGGCTGGCTTCCTGTGATCACTTACGACGCATGTACTTGTCCAGATTTGGTGCGACAGTTTTATTGTAATCTCCAAGTGGTGGGGGATTACAACGATGCTGAGAGGGGTAGAGAGCTCAGGATCACTAGCTACGTCAAGGGAGTCGAGGTTTCCTTTGATTTTCGGCAGCTAGCGAATCTTTTGGGCAATTCATACGACGGCCCCTTGGTGTTCTGTGCTCCTGGAGAGCCCCAGTTCTTTTCATTGGAGATGGGCGCTGAGATTGACCGTCAGCTCATCAGAGAGGATCGCTGGGAGATGAAAGCGATCTACCTACGTCCAGAGCCTCGGGTGTACTGTAAGATTATTCAGCACAACCTGATACCTCAGAGTGGGCACTACGAGAGGGTCTCCTAGTTGACCCAGTTCATGCTGTACTGAATCTGCACTAGGCAGCCTGTCTGCCTCCCTTATATCATTATGCGGACAATGATCAGTGCCACATTGCCCAGTCATGTTGGCAACCTGCCTTATGGACGCATGATCACTACACTGCTTACCCGCCTGGGTGTTGACTTGATGGATGAGAGGATTCAGGAGATATCCTTCTCGTCACCTCTGGATTGGGAGGCCATCTGTAAGATGGGAATACGGGATGCTCAGGTCAACGACGATGAGAGGAACACTCTGGTGCGTCCGCGTACTCGAGTGGAGATAGCTGACGCTGAGGCAGCAGCCGCTGGAGCAGGGGTTCATGGGGGTGATGATGATCGTTTGTACATGGATGTGGATTCCATACCTCCTCCATCACCTACTCATGCTACGGGAGCTGGTCCTTCTTATGCAGCTGGTCCTTCACATGCAATTGGTCCTTTACACCCACCTTCTGATGCCATGATGGGGATATTGCATGAGATTAGAGAGGCTCAGCGCATGTCTGATCTGAGGATGGGAGAGCTTCTAGATGCTCAGCGCATGTCGGATCTGAGGGTGGGAGAGCTTCTAGATGCTCAGCGTGTGACTGATCAGCGGGTGGCTGATCTCACAGCTAGTCTTCAGACGATCCAGACTCAGATAGCTTTGTTGATTAGAGTCTATGCTGAGGATTATGACAGAGACCGCGAGGCACCGCCTCCCTCATCACCTTCAGCTTCTTCTTTTATTTTTCTTTTTGTACTTCAGAGTAACTGTCCGGGTTGTGGACTGTACTCTGCTTTAGACTTATACATATACATTTGTTTTTCCTTCGAGTGTATATAAATTTGTTTCTCATTTAATAGATGCATTATTCTCTTTCAATTTTTGTCTCAAACAACACAGATGCTTATAGTGTGTTATTATTACAGTTTTTAAATTTTTATCCTATCTCAGTTCACAACTTTTGTGGTAGTATATTGGCTTACAAGACAGGGCTTGAGAGTTATGATACCAAGTTGTCACACCCCAATTCCGCATTATTCAGAATGGTGTGATGAACTGCTAATAAACCAACGGTTCAACCAGGATCTCTAATAGGCTGTGTCCTTTTAAATTAAACCATACACATCCACAACCATAATCAGAATAAATACACAATAGCGGAAGTCCTAATATTAAATGAACTGAAGAATCTAACTGTGATAATCATAAATAAAATATCAAATTATGTTGTATCAACCGAGACATAAGTAAATAAAATATCAAATTACATTTCCTTAATAGTTCAAATAAAAATCTAATCGAAAACGCATGAGTTGCACTCGCATGAGGAGTCAAGCGTCTCCACTATGTCTTCAGCCTCCATCGCAGCAACGTGCCCGTACACAGAAACATTCATATAATCTTCCATAGTGGAACCTGCATCATCAACTAAAAATATTCGACGTCGAAAGGGTGAGCACACATCATGGCTCAGTGAGCAAACAAAACAATGCAACAAACATATGCATACATCCAATTCATATATGTGGTCTAGTATATAAGTTTGTAATGTGCTATAGAAAGGTTCGGTGGCCGCCTCACCTCTATACACAGGGTGTAAGCCCACCCAACAGATCAAACACCATTGTCGTCCACATCCACCCCACCATGGAATAGAGATAGAGCTAAAGTGTCCGGTTCAAACACCGCATAACAGCTCCCCTGATGCCCTACCCATACCAACACGTAAACCCCTGCTGGAAAGGGCTTGCAAACTGGGCTCGCAACTAACCAATCCTAATGTCAAATAGTGTATCCAAGGCCTCACCCCATCATCCCTCAATACGTCCATAGAGATAGAGCTAAGGCCCCCCGGCAGAGTCGAAGACTACACGGTCCGAGACCACCTCCCCTGATGCTCTACGACGTAATAGTTCTGCTAAGATAATGGCGATACGACGATGTCAGTGGACAAGACTTGAGTAGAGATAGAGCTAAAGTGCCTGGATCAAACATCGCATAACACCTCCCCTGATGTCCCACTCGCATCAAGTACACTAACCACACACAAACATTCACATGTATATTCCTAGCATCATCATCATCATCATGTTATAAATAAATCGAATTAAATATGCATAAACATTAATAGCAGGAATATTGGATAACATGTTGAATGCACATTGCAAGCATACAGGCATAGGATCAATCATGGCATTGGACTCAAGAATAAAAACAATTTATTATTAGTCAATTAGTTTATGTCTTGTTCCCTCACCTTTGCTTGAGTGTAGATCATCTTTCAAGCTTTAAGAATCACTTTTATATCAATAGGAAAACCTAACAAGTCGATAGATTTTAGTTAGAAGTCATTCCGACAATTTTAGGCTTGCTGTTAAGCGAGGGTCGTAGGACGGGTGACAGGTAGGGTAGCAGTTTACTGCGACCCCCATGGGTAGGGTCGATGCCAGGGTCTTCCATCGACCCTGGGTGCGACCACCGCATCCCTGGACTTCCCGAATACTGGGGGTCGATCCTGTGGTCTGGTAGGGTCGATTCCCAATTGACCCCACGTGCAACCCCCCGTGGTTTGAGTCGAGAATTTCATCCTACAGTCCATTCTTTCAAGTTTAGGTCTTATGGCTTACTTCCACAATCCATTCTATGCTTGTTCTATGGCTTAAAACTCTAGGTTTCTTCCTTACTTTGCCTACCATGATTTCCTCCATGGATTTCATTGAAATCCTCCCATAGATGGATGATTTTGGTTTCTCCTAGATCATACCCTCTTCATGAACTATTCTAAGGTCTTAAATCATTAATGAAAATACCCATACCTTTAGGTTTGCTGAGTTTCAGAGGTTTCTCTGAATTATTCTCTTTATTATTCTTCTCCAACTTTCCTTCGCTTCTCCTTCTCTTCTCTTTCTCTCACTTTCAATTAGGGTTTTAAAGGAGTGAAAGAGGCTAAGGGATGTCCTATTTATAGAGGAGAACCTCCCAAAATAAGTCCCATTGAGATTAGGAAAGAATCCCCTTGAAATTTGGAAAGTTTCCTATTTACGGTTTCTGTCGGCAAAGAGGGGGTCGATGAGGGGGTCGGAGATCCCGTCGACCTTCAGGTCTAAATTGTCCGACCCCCGGTTAAAATTTTAGGGGTCTGACCCTGCCTATCTGGGTATGCGACCCTACCCTCTATTTTACTGTTTTTGGGTCGGGTTTAATACACAGTTTTCGCTACTTCCTTCACGCACTTGGTCCATTTGGCTCGACCATGATAGGTAGACCTGGTACAAGGTGGTAAGACCGGTTAGTTCGACACGGGTCTTACACAACTCATGCGTTTTCGATTAGATTTTTATTTGGATTATTAAGGAAATATAATTTGATATTTTATTTACTTATGTCTCAGTCAATGCAAGATAATTGGATATTTTGTTTATGATTATCACATTTAGAATCTCAGTTCATTTAATATTAAGACTTCCGCTATTGTGTATTTACTCTGATTACGATTGTGGATGTGTATGGTTTAAGCAAACGGATACAACCTATTTGAGATCCTGGTTGAACCATTGGCTTATTAGCAGTTCATCACACCGTTCTGAATAGTGCGAAATTGGGGTGTGACAACTTGGTATCAGAGCTCTCAGGCCCTGTCTATTAAACCAGTATACTTTCATAAAAGTTCGTGAACTGAGTTAGGATTTAATTTAAAAACTGTAATAAGAACACACTTTAAGCACCTGTGTTGTTTGAGACAAAGTTAACAAAGAGAATAATGTGCCTATAAAGGGAGAAACAAGTTTATATACATCAAACCAAAGCAAGTTTATATACATATCCAAAGCCGAGTACAGTCCACAACCCGGACAGTTACTCTGTAATACAAAAGAAGAATAAAAGAAAAATACATCATGGAGCTGGAGGTAATGGAGGAGGCGGTGCCTCGCGATCTCTGTCATAGTTGTCACACCCCAAATTCTGATCCAACCAGAACGGTGTGAGTGAACCGTCATTGAACCAACGGTTCACACCAGGATCTCGAATAGGCCGTGTCCACCCATACAAACCAATTACACATAACCACAATCAGAATATAAATATACAGCGGAAGACTTTAAATAGAATGAACTGAGTATCTATTGATAATTTAAATAAATATCCCATTATTCAAATTCAATCACATAAAATAAATATCTATTACATCACTTAATATCAAACAAAAATAACTGAAACGACTAAATAAATCCATCACAGGTACACGCAGAAAGGGCACTCGCATGAAGCGTCATGCTCGTCCTGTCCTGCCTGTACATCCAACACCGCAGCACCACCATACGCCGGAGCGTTCACATAATCGTCCACAGTGTATCCTGCATCAACATCTAAAAACAATGTATATACAAAGGGTGAGCACACAACACAGCTCAGTAAGGCAATCAGACAGTTTCACAAGATTATGCATGAGTAACAATCATTTTATCTTTGTGGTCCGGTTTTAAGTTTGCAATGTGCTATAGAAAGGTTTGGTGGCCCCCGCACCTCTATACACGAGTGTGTGGCGTCGCACAGTAATCACACAACCACCAACCCACATACACCCATCATGGAATAGAGATAGAGCTAAGGTATACCCGCACCTCCCCTGATACTCTACCCATACCAGTACCTAAGCCCCTCCTGGCCGGGGCTCGCAAACCGGGCTCGCAAACTAACCAATCCTATATGTCAACAATGTATGCTCTATCCCGGCCACAACCGTCTACGGCATAGAGATAGAGCTAGAGCGTGCGGGCCGGGTCGGAGACCTCCTAAACCTCACCTCCCCCCGATACCCTATCCGCAACTAACCCACTAGGATAGAAACAATACGCGAGTAGACCCTATCCCAACACGACACCCTACGGCATAGAGATAGAGCTAAAGCATCGTGGACAAGGCAGCGTCGACTCGGAATCCTCAGTACCACCAACGATGGTCGGGACAACATCAATATCGGAGACCAACGTACCACGATCTTCCCCTGATACCCCACCCGTACCAAGCATGTTAAGATAGAATACTACAAAAGGTGCCGGTGTGAAGAGCGATCCCGGGCCCATGCCCCACTCCACACACCAACGAAAACAATCACATGCCTAACAATCACATCCTATGAATGCATGAACAATAATAATAACCGAAAGTAAAGGATGGCATGTGAATATGCACAAACATCACATCACGGATACTCAATGATTAACAACGATTTCTTGTCCATTAATTATTAGGTTTAGGTCGATTCCCTTACGACCTGCGTTCAATAACTTGCTCTACGTCGCAAGATCCAAACGATAAGTCACGGCGTCCTACATAATATTAGGGTTTCATTAGAATATATTATTTAAGGTTTCATGTTGGTCGGAAACCAACGAGAGATCACAAAATACCCTCACGGGCCGACCGGTGGCATGTACCGGTCGCAGCTCTGTGGGAAAGACTGGCGACCGGTATGGTCAGCCGGTCCCCCACAGATAACCTCCCGAGAGGTAGCGGTCGCAACATACCGGTCGCACTGTGTGCAACCGGTATAGTCGACCGGTATGTCTCCCGAAGACCATACATGGGTTCTTCGACCGCCGTCGATCATCCTCCACAGATTTTCCGGGGTTTCTCCTATCCATTCTAAGTCTAGGCTTTGAGTTAGAGCTATCCCTAACTCATTCAAGTCTCGTTTCGATGAATATCATCTCGAAACTCGAATCTAGGGTTTGACGGCAAACTTAGGGTTTATTGGCCAATTTAGGGTTTTAGATCAATACCTACTTTGCATGGTATTGATCCACCCACATAACTAACATTGGTTACGAAGATGGATTCAAACACTTACCGTTGACAGGCGTAGCGAGAGCTTCGTCAAACGGTAATGGCGGCACCTCCTTCTTCTTCCTAGCTCCTTCTCCTTTCCAAGCTCTTTCTCTTCTCTAGGGTTTGTGAGAAACAATGGAAAGGATTTGAGGGGTTTAAGGGTGTATTTATAGGCTAGAAATAGGGTTTAGTAACCCTACTAGGATTAGGAAACTTCTAGGATTCGAAATCAGGAAAGTGGGACCCGCAGAGACCAATTTCCAAATTCCCGCACATAGCTGTGCGGGCCATACCGGTCGACCGGTACCATCATCCGGTACCATCGACCGGTATACCTAAAATCAGGTATAATTGGTCGACTTCGGTCCGATTTCGTACCTGTTTGTTATCCGCTTGCCCCGTCTGGCTCGGTGATGATCGGAAGACCTGTCACGACACAAAACCAAGGTTTAGACCGGGTTTTCAGAGTGCGGGTCTTACAACTAAGTTACAACAAAATGGGGTCGATGAACTGAGTTAGGAAAGTTTAAAAATCTTATTACAAACACACCCTAAGCATTGTTTGATACCTGAGACGGACTAAGAAAGAGAATAATGTACTATTCTAAATGTGAAACTTAATCTGTGCACATACACTAGATAGGTGAACCATGAAACTTCATTAAATGGGAAAAATAGTATCAAATGTAATAGTGCGACAGGGTACAGTCCACAAACCGGAAAGTTACCCTGTTATATAAACAGTCAAAAGAAAAGTAAATGGAAAATCATGGGGTAGGAGGCCTGGGAGGAATGGGGTCCGCTATGTCGTAGTCCCGCTCGTATGCGACCCTAAGCCAATGCACCTGGTCCCGAGTCACTCGTAGACCACGAGCCAGGCGTCCCAACTCAGACGGCGAAGAAGGAAAGTGACGAGACGGCCATAGGGAAGATTGCTGGCCCGATCGGCCACAGTCGCTCGATGCATAGTCCGGATGATGAGGTATGGAAGTGAGATCCGCTCTCCAGTGCAGGCGCAATAGGTGACGTCTTGGGTGAGCTGGGACAACTTCGTTGTAGTGACCGCTCGTGGCACTATATCGTCTTTGGATGATGCGGCTGTAGACCCGGGGTATAGGTCTCAAGCTAGCTGCCTTCATAGGAGCCCCATGATTGAGTATCTGCTGCGCTATCTCTCGGCGCAGATCCTCAGTTAGGTAACCTTTCGCCTTGGGGGCGCAGTATACCAAATCTCCATCATTGGGAACCCCAAGCAGATCAGCCAACTGGTGGGTGTTGAAGGAGATATGTACACCCCGAACGTAACTGGTAATGCGCAGATCCCTACACTGGTTCGGGTCTTCGACATCCCCTTCGAGCTCCAGATTTGCATAAAAATGCTTGACCAGGTTAGGGCGTGTGGTCTCTGTGTAGGAAATAACCGGCAGCCAACCTAGAGCGCCAAAAGCCGTCTCTACATTGAACCGGTGCAACTGTCCCACATTGACCCGTCGCCCGGATATAATACTCTTGTCATCAAACCAGGGAAACCGAGCCTGAGCTTCCAAAGAGCGAAACCAGAGCTCATCTAGCTGAGGGATAGGTGGAGAGGGAACCCGAGAACTAGAACCATGTGATCGCTTCCCGAGGTTGCGTCTAGGAGCCATTTAGAATCTGCAAAACAAAAGAAAACAAGATAAAAGGTTAGAAATTTTCGAAATTTCGGCAGCATAACGGCTATAAATTGGGAAAAAGCCTCGAACTCACCCAAAACCATGGGGAGGAGGACTTACGTAACCCCCACACTCTTCCATAAGCCAATCACAAGCAATTATAACAAGCAATTTCAAAAATTTCAAGAATTAAGAAAAATTAGAAAAATTTCGAAATTTTTGAAAACCTAGGTCAAAAAGAGTAAAAATTCGATTTTTAGCAAAACCTTGTGGTGGAACCCCAAATTAGTTGAGGGCTTTTGCTCTTGGGGGTCCCTAAACCCTTTCTAAGCCGAAGGAAAAGAATTCCTACGGTTAAAACATCTCGAACAAAGAAAAACCTAAATTTCTACATAAAGACGATATGAAAATTTCATAAAAATATGAGAGAGAGGGTAGAGACCTACCTGGAGACGATGTTCTAGCTTTGGAATGCGAGAAATCGGCTTCTAAGAGTACCGGTCGGACTGTAGCAACTCAGTGGGGCAGAGAGGAATCGCCACCGGAGAGAAAGAAGAAAAGAAAAGTGAGAAAAACTCACTTTTTCGCGATTTTAAAGCCATTTTGGGCATACCGGTCGACGGTTATGCCTATACCGGTCGACCGGTATCAACCCAGGTGTGCGACCGCTATGTCTCGGCCAGAAAATTTTTCTGACCGGTCGACTATACCGGTCGCAACACTTTATACGGAGTGGCGACCGGTATCTCATAGACATGCGACCGGTATGTCTCGGCCAGAAATTTAATTTTGACCGGTCGACTATACCGGCCGCAGCATATTTCTACAGGTGTGCGACCGGTATACTGCGACCGGTACGCCCCAAAAGAGCCAGAAAATTTAAAAATTTCCAAAAGGGTGTAAATTGAAATGTTACTTCTCGACTATTTCCTGCATTATTCAAGACTAACACTACTACTATTGATGATTCTCACGTGTTATGTCTTCTTCTCAGATCCAAATAAATAGTCTGAGATGGCAGGTGGAAACGGTCGAAGGGGTAGAAAGCATCATCATGCCAGGAAGCGCCTAGAGGAAGAGCAAGCTGAGCAAGACCAGGGTTAGAGAAACCAGCCACGAAGAGGATGAGGAACGGGTCCCGGAAGTACCGGCGAGTGCAGGGACCACCTCACGGGGATTCCGAGACCATAGTTACAAACTTGGTCTATCGGATGCAAGCTCAACGAAGGAGTTTACGAGTGAAGTACTAACGATGCTCGGTCGGCAGGTTCTGTTCCCGCCGGGTAATATGCCCGGGTCCGGAGAGAAAATGTCTTCACAACGGGTGCATAGTAGCCCAAGGCCGAGGGCCCAAGCACAGCATGTACCACCACCGCATCGCTTCCCGTCGCCTTCTGGCGTATCCGGGGGCATATCCGTATCCACCACCATGGTACGGAGCGGATACCCGGGGACAACACGATCTTAGCGGTCGGTGGACGGGTTCTTGAAGTTGAAACCGTCATCATTCACCGGCGAGAACGGGGAAACCATTGTGGCCAGCACGGTGGGTTTCGGAAATGGAAAAGAACTTCCGGTTGATGACGTGTACCGAGGAGGAGAAGGTTTTATTTGCCACTCACATCTTGAGAGAGGGCGCGAATGCTTGGTGGAATTCCACACGGGCATATTTGGAGAACCAGTATGTACTAGTTGACTGGGAAGTGTTTAAAGCGGCTTTCTTCGACAAATACTTCCCAAAGAGCTTCGAGGGATTCAATGGAGAGAGAGTTTCTCGGCTGCAAACGAGGTCGGTCGACTGTAGATGCTTATCAACGGAGGTACGAAGAGCTATTCTTCTTCGCACCGGTCGGTATGCGGGAGGAGGAGACAAAGATACGTGGAGGTTCACCATGGGACTACGTGGAAGCATTAGAGAACATCTTTTGGGTCTGGATAAGAAAACCTACAACGAGGCAGTGCGGGTTGCGAGGGTGATAGAGTCCGGTCGGAGGGACAGCTTCTTCGCTCAAAACAAGGGAGTGAAGAGACCTGCTGGAGAGAACTTCGAGTGGCGGTAATACTAGACCATTCCGCCCATACGGGGGCGGCGCTACACGACCCGCGAGAAACAACCTTGGCACCACCATTGCCACAATTAACCGGACCCAACCCGAATATTAAGTGTTATAACGTCGGCAGAATCGGGACATGTTGCAAGGAACGCACGCTACCTAGGAAGCAAGCTCCCGGCAAGCCGGGAGTTTATGCAATCCTACTCGAAGAGGCAGCCGCATCACCTGATGTGGTAACTGGTACGACTTTATCCCTTACTATTTGGTTTATTCTTTTCGGTTGCATGAGCATATAGAACTAAGGGGCAATATATTCCGGGAATTGTAAATGTAGCTGGTTTACCCGCCCAGTATTATTTGACTCCGGGGCCACGCACTCCTTTGTTTCGTATCTTTTGGGAAGCGAATGGAGTTACCAATCAAGCAATTGAACCCAAGCTTGATAGTTCAGCTCTCCACTAGGAGTCGAAGTGGCTTTGACCAAGTATTATGGACCATGTACTTTGTAAGTATCGAGGGTCGAGACCTAGAAGCAAGCCTAGTAATACTTGAGATGGCAGATTTTGATGTCATTTTAGGAATGGATTGGCTAGGCCATCATTCGGCCGTCCTTTTATGTGGTGAAAGGAAGCTTATGCTTCTTGACAGAGAGGGAAAGGAATATAGTTTCGCTGGAATTAAGCTATCTAGGAAGCGAAAGTTGATCCTCTCCGCCCTAAAGACTAAGAGATGCTTGGAGAAAGGGGGAGTAGGTTATCTAGTATCCGTAGTCGACCTCACGGCAGAGTCACTCAAGATGGAGGATATAGAGGTGGTTCGGGAGTTTCCGGATGTATTTCCGGAGGATCTTCCGGGCTTACCACCGACGGGGCTAAGAGAATTTGTGATAGACCTTATACCGGGTTCGGCTCCGGTGTCTAAAGCGCCATACGGGGATGGCCCCAACCGAGTTAAAGGAGTTGAAGACCCAATTACAAGAATTGCTTTGGATAAGGGCTTCATACGACCTAGTATTTCGCCTTGGGGAGCACCTGTGTTGTTCGTCAAAAAGAAAGATGGAAGTGTACGGCTATGTATTGACTATCGTGAGCTTGAACAAATTGACGATCAAGAATCGGTATCCTTTACCTAGGATCGATGATCCGTTCGATCAGCTGCAGGTGCAAAGGTTTTCTCAAAGATCGATCTCCGATCGGGTATCACCAATTGAAGATCAAGGCGGGAGATATTCAAAGACCGCCTGGGACAAGGTATGGGCATTATGAGTTTCGGGTTATGTCTTTCGGGCTGACCAATGCTCCAGCGTCGTTTATGGAACCCGATGAACCGAGTGTTCCATGACATGTTGGACACTTCGGTCATCGTATTCATTGACGACATATTGATTTACTCTAAGGACATGGAGACTCATACAGCGCATTTGAGAGCAGCCCTACAACGGTCGAGGGATGTAAGGCTTTATGCAAAATTCAAGAAGTGTGAGTTTTGGTGAAGGAAGTGGCTTTCTTGGGCCATGTTGTATCCGGAGACGGTATCAAGGTTGATCCAAGCAAGATAGCTGCTATAGTAGGATGGGAAGCACCAAAATCCGTTGCGAGAGATTCGTAGTTTCCTTGGGTTGGCTGGTTATTATAGAAGATTCGTGGAAGATTACTCCAGGATCGCGGTTCCACTCACCCAGTTGACCAAGAAGGGAGAGAAATTTATATGGACAGATGAGTGTGAGAAGTGCTTCCGGGACTTTGAAGTCAAGACTTGTCTCTGCACCTATCCCGACCATCCCAGAACCAAGCGTACCGTTTACTCTATATACGGATGCTTTGGGGTTGGGTATTGGGTGTGTTCGATGCAAGGAGAACAGTGTCGCTTACGCATCAAGACAGTTAAAAGAGCATGAGAAGAACTATCCCTACGCATGACTTGGAGCAAGCAACGGTTATTCATGCAATCAAGACTTGGAGACACTATTTGTACGGTGAGAAGTTTCGGATCAAGTCGGATCACAAGAGCTTAACTTATCTCTTCACTCGGAAGGATCCGAATATGAGGCGAGGAGATGGATGGGGAATTGTTAAAAGACTATGATTGCGACATCCGGTACCACCCGGGTAAAGCAAATGTGGTGGCCGACGCCTTAGCGAAAAGTGGGCATCGAAACCCGAGGCGGGGACCGAGTACAAATGCCGCATTGTGTGCTGCAGCCTCGAGTTCGATGGAAATTGATGAAGACCATATTATCGAAACTGCAGAAGATCCGGTTGAGCAAGGCTTGATTCATAAGTTTACTATGATGTTCGCCGCATTGAAGATCTCGCCGAGCCTAATTGATGAAGTCAAGGTAGCAATCCTACACGATCCATATCTTAGGACAGTGCAGGAAGACTTAGAGAAGGGTACGTGTAATCCCGACTTTACCTTGGAATCAGACAAAGTACTCAAGTATCGCGGGCGGTTATGTATACCGAGAGCGAAGATGCGATATCGGAGGCCGAGTTATGACTGAAGCTCATTACACTCCATATTCGGTACATCCGGGAAGTACCAAGATGTACCATGATCTAAGAAGACTCTATTGGTGGAGGGGTATGAAAGCCGATATAGCTCGTTTCGTGTTTCAATGTCCGAATTGTCAACAAGTTAAAGCGGAGAGACAAAGACCCGCAGGTTTACTACAGCCGTTACGGAACCCGCATGGAAGTGGGATTGTATCACCATGGATTTTGTCACCGGCCTACCTTTGACACCAAGGTCGGTGGATGCGGTTTGGGTTATACTAGATCGGCTCACCAAGACAGCTCGATTTATTGCGGTCGGACCTCGGTATACCATGGAGAAACCGGCAAGTTATATGTTGATAATATAGTCGGACTTCATGGCGTTCCGGAAAGTATAGTGTCGACGAGAGATCCCCGTTTTACATCGAAATTCGGGAAGGATTACGTAAAGCTATGGGAACAAAGTTGAAGTTCGATACGCTTTCCATCATCGAGACGGACGGACAGTCGAACGAACCATTCAAATTCCGGAAGATATGCTTCGAGCTTGTGCATTAGATTTCAAAGGAGCTTGGGATGAGAAGCTATCACTTATCGAGTTTGCTTACAACAATAGTTATCGAGGCCACAATTCGGATGGCCCCATATGAAGCTCTCTATGGGAGAAAATGTCGTACACCTCTGTTATGGAATGAAGTGGGGGAAAGACGAATTGTAGGACCGGAGTTTGTTGAAGAAACTTGCCGAGTGATTGATCAGATCAAAGAGAGAGTAAAGACAGCTCAAGTTCGACAAAAGCACTATGCGAATAATCGACGTCGAGATCTGGGTTTTGCGGTGGGTGACAAAGTGTTCTTGAAGGTGTCACCGGTGCGAGGTCCGCAACGGTTTGGTAAGAAGGGGAAGCTATGCCCCGTGATGTGGGACCATATGAGATATTGAATCGACGTGGTAATGTAGCATATCAATTGGCTCTACCACCATCTATGTCTAGCGTCCATAATGTGTTCCATGTATCATTACTGAAGAAGTATGTCGAGATCCATCGCATATCTTGAGCGCTGATCCTCCGGACTTGACCAAGACTTAACTTTCGAAGTGGTGCTCGTAATGCTCTCGAGCCGAAAAGTTCAGCAACTTCGAACCAAGGATATCCACTATGTAAAGGTGCATTGGAGAAGCCAAAATGTGGAGGAAATTACTTGGGAAGAAGAGAGCGCGATGAGGAAGGAGTACCCTAACCTTTTTGACGATCAAGGTACGTTCAAATTTCGAGGCCGAAATTTCTTTTAAGGGTGGGGGAGTTGTAGTACCTACATGTAAATTTCGGGACGAAATTTCTTTTAAGGGTGGTGGAGTTGTAAGACCCGCACTCTGGAAACCCGGTCTAAACCTTGGTTTTGTGTCGTGACAGGTCTTCCGATCATCACCGAGCCAGACGGGGCAAGCGGATAACAAACAGTGCGAAATCGGACCGAAGTCGACCAATTATACCTGATTTTAGGTATACCGGTCGATGGTACCGGATGATGGTACCGGTCGACCGGTATGGCCTGCACAGCTATGTGCGGGAATTTGGAAATTGGTCTCTGCGGGTCCCACTTTCCTGATTTCGAATCCTAGAAGTTTCCTAATCCTAGTAGGGTTACTAAACCCTATTTCTAGCCTATAAATACACCCTTAAACCCCTCAAATCCTTTCCATTGTTTCTCACAAACCCTAGAGAAGAGAAAGAGCTTGGAAAGGAGAAGGAGCTAGGAAGAAGAAGGAGGTGCCGCCATTACCGTTTGACGAAGCTCTCGCTACGCCTGTCAACGGTAAGTGTTTGAATCCATCTTCGTAACCTATGTTAGTTATGTGGGTGGATCAATACCATGCAAAGTAGGTATTGATCTAAAACCCTAAATTGGCCAATAAACCCTAAGTTTGCCGTCAAACCCTAGATTCGAGTTTCGAGATGATATTCATCGAAACGAGACTTGAATGAGTTAGGGATAGCTCTAACTCAAAGCCTAGACTTAGAATGGATAGGAGAAACCCTGAAAATCTGTGGAGGATGATCGACGGCAGTCGAAGAACCCATGTATGGTCTTCCGGAGACTTACCGGTCGACTATACCGGTTGCACACAGTGCGACCGGTATGTTGCGACCGCTACCTCTCGGGAGGTTATCTGTGGGGGACCGGCTGACCATACCGGTCGCCAGTCTTTCCCACAGAGCTGCGACCGGTACATGCCACCGGTCAGCTCTGTGAGGGTATTTTGTGATCTCTGTTGGTTTCCGACCAACATGAAACCTTAAATAATATATTCTAATGAAACCCTAATATTATGTAGGACGCTGTGACTTATCGTTTGGATCTTGCGACGTAGAGCAAGTTATTGAACGAGCGTCAGGTAAGGGAATCTGACCTAAACCTAATAATTAATGGACAGTAAATCGTTGTTAATCATTGAGTATCTGTGATGTGATGTTTGTGCATATTCACATGCCATCCTTTACTTTCAGTTATTATTATTGTTCATGCATTCATAGGATGTGATTGTTAGGCATGTGATTGTTTTCGTTGGTGTGTGGAGTGGGGCATGGGCCTGGGATCGCTCTTCACACTGGCACCTTTTGTAGTATTCTATCTTAACATGCTTGGTACGGGTGGGGTATCAGGGGAAGATCGTGGTACGTTGGTCTCCGATATTGATGTTGTCCCGACCATCGTTGGTGGTACTGAGGATTCCGAGTCGACGCTGCCTTGTCCACGATGCTTTAGCTCTATCTCTATGCCATAGGGTGTCGTGTTGGGATAGGGTCTACCTGCGTATTGTTTCTATCCTAGTGGGTTAGTTGCGGATAGGGTATCAGGGGAGGTGAGGTTTAGGAGGTCTCCGACCCGGCTGCACGCTCTAGCTCTATCTCTATGCCGTGACGGCTGTCTTTGGGATAGAGCATACATTGTTGACATATAGGATTGGTTAGTTGCGAGCCCGGGTTTGCGAGCCCTGGCCGATAGGGGCTTAGGTCCTGGTATGGGTAGAGTATCGGGGAGGTGCGGGTATACCTTAGCTCTATCTCTATTCCATGATGGGTGTATGTGGGTTGGTGGTTGTGTGATTCTTGTGCGACGCCACACACTCGTGTATAGAGGTGCGGGGGCCACCAAACCTTTCTATAGCACATTGCAAACTTAAAACCGGACCACGGCATAAAATGATTGTTACTCATGCATAATCTTGTGAAACTGTCGATTGCCTTCTTGAGGCGTGTTGTGTGCTCACCCTTTGTATATACATTGTTTTTAGATGTTGATGCGGGGATACACGTGGACGATTATGTGAACGCTCCGGCGTATGGTGGTCTTGCGGTGTTGGATGTCCGAGCGGGACGGGGCGAGCATGACGCTTCATGCGAGTGCCCTTTCTGCGTGTACTGTGATGGATTTATTTAGTCGTTTCGATTATTTTTGTTTGATATTAAGTGATGTAATAGATATTTATTTTATGTGATTGAATTTGAATAATGGGATATTTATTTAAATTATCAATAGATACTCGATTCATTCTATTTAAAGTCTTCCATTGTATATTTATATTCGATTGTGGTTATGTGTAATTGGTTTGTATGGGTGGACACGGCCTATTCGAGATCTGGTGTGAACCGTTGGTTCAATGACGGTTCACTCACACCGTTCCGGTTGGATCAGAATTTGGGGTGTGACAACTATGACAGAGATCGCGAGGCACCGCCTCCTCCATTACCTCCGCCCCCATGATGTATTTTTCTTTTATTCTTCTTTTGTATTACGGAGTAACCGTCCTCCGGGTTGTGGACTGTACTCGGCTTTGGATATGTATATAAACTTGCTTTGGTTTGATGTATATAAACTTGTTTCTCCCTTTATAGGCACATTATTCTCTTTGTTAACTTTGTCTCAAACAACACAGGTGCTTAAAGTGTGTTCTTATTACAGTTTTTAAATTAAATCCTAACTCAGTTCACGAACTTTTATGAAAGTATACTGGTTTAATAGACAGGGCCTGAGAGCTCTGATACCAAGTTGTCACACCCCAATTTCGCACTATTCAGAACGGTGTGATGAACTGCTAATAAGCCAATGGTTCAACCAGGATCTCAAATAGGTTGTATCCGTTTGCTTAAACCATACACATCCACAATCGTAATCAGAGTAAATACACAATAGCGGAAGTCTTAATATTAAATGAACTGAGATTCTAAATGTGATAATCATAAACAAAATATCCAATTATCTTGCATTGACTGAGACATAAGTAAATAAAATATCAAATTATATTTCCTTAATAATCCAAATAAAAATCTAATCGAAAACGCATGAGTTGTGTAAGACCCGTGTCGAACTAACCGGTCTTACCACCTTGTACCAGGTCTACCTATCATGGTCGAGCCAAATGGACCAAGTGCGTGAAGGAAGTAGCGAAACCAGGTATTAAACTGACCCAAAAACAGTAAAATAGAGGGTAGGGTCGCATACCCAGATAGGCAGGGTCAGACCCCTAAAATTTTAACCGGGGGTCGGACAATTTAGACCTGAAGGTCGACGGGATCTCCGACCCCCTCATCGACCCCCTCTTTGCCGACAGAAACCGTAAATAGGAAACTTTCCAAATTTCAAGGGGATTCTTTCCTAATCTCAATGGGACTTATTTTGGGAGGTTCTCCTCTATAAATAGGACATCCCTTAGCCTCTTTCACTCCTTTAAAACCCTAATTGAAAGTGAGAGAAAGAGAAGAGAAGGAGAAGCGAAGGAAAGTTGGAGAAGAATAATAAAGAGAATAATTCAGAGAAACCTCTGAAACTCAGCAAACCTAAAGGTATGGGTATTTTCATTAATGATTTAAGACCTTAGAATAGTTCATGAAGAGGGTATGATCTAGGAGAAACCAAAATCATCCATCTATGGGAGGATTTCAATGAAATCCATGGAGGAAATCATGGTAGGCAAAGTAAGGAAGAAACCTAGAGTTTTAAGCCATAGAACAAGCATAGAATGGATTGTGGAAGTAAGCCATAGGACCTAAACTTGAAAGAATGGACTGTAGGACGAAATTCTCGACTCAAACCACGGGGGGTTGCACGTGGGGTCAATTGGGAATCGACCCTACCAGACCACAGGATCGACCCCCAGTATTCGGGAAGTCCAGGGATGCGGTGGTCGCACCCAGGGTCGATGGAAGACCCTGGCATCGACCCTACCCATGGGGGTCGCAGTAAACTGCTACCCTACCTGTCACCCGTCCTGCGACCCTCGCTTAACAGCAAGCCTAAAATTGTCGGAATGACTTCTAACTAAAATCTATCGACTTGTTAGGTTTTCCTATTGATATAAAAGTGATTCTTAAAGCTTGAAAGATGATCTACACTCAAGCAAAGGTGAGGGAACAAGACATAAACTAATTGACTAATAATAAATTGTTTTTATTCTTGAGTCCAATGCCATGATTGATCCTATGCCTGTATGCTTGCAATGTGCATTCAACATGTTATCCAATATTCCTGCTATTAATGTTTATGCATATTTAATTCGATTTATTTATAACATGATGATGATGATGATGCTAGGAATAGACATGTGAATGTTTGTGTGTGGTTAGTGTACTTGATGCGAGTGGGACATCAGGGGAGGTGTTATGCGATGTTTGATCCAGGCACTTTAGCTCTATCTCTACTCAAGTCTTGTCCACTGACATCGTCGTATCGCCATTATCTTAGCAGAACTATTACGTCGTAGAGCATCAGGGGAGGTGGTCTCGGACCGTGTAGTCTTCGACTCTGCCGGGGGGCCTTAGCTCTATCTCTATGGACGTATTGAGGGATGATGGGGTGAGGCCTTGGATACACTATTTGACATTAGAATTGGTTAGTTGCGAGCCCAGTTTGCAAGCCCTTTCCAGCAGGGGCTTACGTGTTGGTATGGGTAGGGCATCAGGGGAGCTGTTATGCGGTGTTTGAACCGGACACTTTAGCTCTATCTCTATTCCATGGTGGGGTGGATGTGGACGACAATGGTGTTTGATCTGTTGGGTGGGCTTACACCCTGTGTATAGAGGTGAGGCGGCCACCGAACCTTTCTATAGCACATTACAAACTTATATACTAGACCACATATATGAATTGGATGTATGCATATGTTTGTTGCATTGTTTTGTTTGCTCACTGAGCCATGATGTGTGCTCACCCTTTCGACGTCGAATATTTTTAGTTGATGATGCGGGTTTCCACTATGGAAGATTATATGAATGTTTACGTATGCGGGCACGTTCTTGCGATGGAGGCTGAAGACATAGTGGAGACGCTTGACTCCTCATGCGAGTGCAACTCATGCGTTTTCGATTAGATTTTTATTTGAACTATTAAGGAAATGTAATTTGATATTTTATTTACTTATGTCTCGGTTGATACAACATAATTTGATATTTTATTTATGATTATCACAGTTAGATTCTTCAGTTCATTTAATATTAGGACTTCCACTATTGTGTATTTATTCTGATTATGGTTGTGGATGTGTATGGTTTAATTTAAAAGGACACAGCCTATTAGAGATCCTGGTTGAACCGTTGGTTTATTAGCAGTTCATCACACCATTCTGAATAATGCGGAATTGGGGTGTGACAACTTGGTATCATAACTCTCAAGCCCTGTCTTGTAAGCCAATATACTACCACAAAAGTTGTGAACTGAGATAGAATAAAAATTTAAAAACTGTAATAATAACACACTATAAGCATCTGTGTTGTTTGAGACAAAAATTGAAAGAGAATAATGCATCTATTAAATGAGAAACAAATTTATATACACTCGAAGGAAAAACAAATGTATATGTATAAGTCTAAAGCAGAGTACAGTCCACAACCCGGACCGGTTACTCGAAGTACAAAAAGAAAAATAAAAGAAGAAGCTGAAGGTGATGGGGAGGCGGTGCCTCGCGGTCTCGTCATAATCCTCGGCATAGACTCTAATCAACCAAGCTATCCGAGTCCGGATCGTGCGAAGACTAGGCGTGAGATCAGCCACCCGGCGATCGGTCACACCGCGAGCATCTAGAAGCTCTCCCACCCTCAGATCCGACATGCGCTGAGCATCTAGAAGCTCTCCCATCCTCAGATCAGACATGCGCTGAGCCTCTCTAATCTCATGTAATATCCCCATCATGGCATCAGAAGGTGGGTGTAAAGGACCAATTGCATGTGAAGGACCAGCTGCATAAGAAGGACCAGCTCCCGTAGCATGAGTAGGTGATGGAGGAGGTATGGAATCCACATCCATGTACAAACGATCATCATCACCCCCATGAACCCCTGCTCCCGGCGGCTGCGCTGCCCTCGGCGTCGGCTATCTCCACTTTCGAGTACGCGGACGCACGCAGTGTTCCTCTCATCGTCGTTGACCTTGAGCATCCCGTATTCCCATCTTACGGATGGCCTCCCAATCCGGAGGTGACGGGAAGGATATCTCCCGAATCCTCTCATCCATCAAGTCAACACCCGGGCGGGTAAGCGATGTAGTGATCATGCGTCCATAAGGCGGGTTGCCAACATGACCGGGCAATGTGGCACCGATCATTGTCCGCATAATGATATAAGGGAGGCGGACGGGCTGCCTAGTGCGGATTCGATCGGCAGGGAACTGGGTCAACTAGGAGACCCTCTCGTAGTGCCCACTCGAGGTATCGGGTTGTCTTTGAATAATCTTACGGGACACCCGAGGCTACGGACGTGGGTAGATCGCTTTCATCTCCCAGCGATCCTCTCGATGAGTCGACGGTCAATCTCGGCGCCCATCTCCAATGAAAAGAACTGGGGCTCTCGGGAGCCACAGAACACCAAGGGGCCGTCGTATGAATTGCCCAAAAGATTCGCTAGCTGCCGAAAATCAAAGGAAACCTCGACTCCCTTGACGTAGCTAGTGATCCTGAGCTCTCTACCCCTCTCAGCATCGTTGTAATCCCCCACCACTTGGAGATTACAATAAAACTGTCGCACCAAATCTGGACAAGTACATGCGTCGTAAGTGATCACAGGAAGCCAGCCCATGTCACCAAAAGTCCTCTCCACATCAAACAAAGCCGGGGCTAGCCAAGTCCACCCGACGACCTCCCTCTACCTTCTTACTAGCGTAACGGGCATCTTGTGCCTCCCTCCGCCATGTTTGAATAATCCAAACATGGCAAGTGAGCAATCCGAATAATATACACATCTAAAATACCAAAAATATACATGTCAGAATATCATATATAATATATTAAATATTCATATAAAGAATATTACAATAATATACATGCAAAATAAGTATAAAATAATATACATGTAAAATAAATATAAATAATATAGATATAAAAATAATATACATATAAAATAATATACATATAAAATAATATAAAAAAAAATATACACGCAAAGGCAAATATAAGAATGCAAAATAAATATGAAAATAATATATGTAATAGTAAAAAAATAACGTACATGCAAAATAAATAATATATATGTGATAATAAATAAAATAATGTACATGAAGAATAAAAAACAAAAATAAGATTAAGACATGAAAAATAAATAATAAAATAAAGCATGTCAATATACATGTAATAATAAAATGTAATGTACATGAAAAAAATAAATTATTAAAAAAACATATACAGATACTCTACAACCGCAAAACTAAGATAATATTGTATTGGATAGCCAAACTAAGATATCAAAACAAAACAACCAAGATCTAATATATAATATTCATACAACCAAACTAAGATATAACACAAAACTAAACTAAAAAAAAACATAACTAAACTAACGGAGAATATATATACAACCAAATTTAAATGTCAAAAGAAACAAACAAAAATAATAATAATAAAAAAGAACACCACCATAGGTTCGATGATGGTTAACAGGTGTTATAGATGGGGGACAAAGTGGACAGTTGGCTTGGGATTTCATTGGACAGGTGAGAGATGGTAAATGGGTGAACAAGGTAATCGGTTCATGCATAGATGGAGTTGGGGTTGTGAACAATAAATTAGTTGGGATTGCATGGGGCTTGGTGGTTAAGGGAAGTGATAAGATATGCAATAGGTGTATGGAGACGGGTTGGGATTAGGTGGGAATAAAGGTCGGCTAATGGGGTTTATAGGTGTTAACAGATTAGTGATGGGTAAGACAGATCGTATGCTTGCAAAAGATAGTAGGTAAAGATCTTACCTTGTGCTCTTTCTCTTTCTTCTTCTTCTTTTTCTTCTTCTTCTTCTCTCAATCTCGATCTTCTTCTTCCTTTCTCTCTGGACGCCTCTCCTTCTCTCCTTCCCAATCTCAATCTCAATCTTAACCGAAAAGAATAGAAAAAACTCTCTCTCTCTCTCTCATTTATGTCTCTCCTCTCCTCATCAATATCGATATCTCTCTCCCTCTAAAATAGTAAAAAATCTCCTTCTCACGTCCCTTTCTCCTCTTTTTATCAATCTCTCCTCAATCTTTCTTTCGGATTTCATTCCAAAAACAGAAAATAAGCTGTCTCCATCACGTCTCTTCCTTCTTCTCTTTCTTTCTTTTTTTTTTTTTTTTTTCTTTTTCTCTCCTCTTCTCTTACGTTGGATATCTTCTTTTTCCATTTTTTCCTTTTTTTTCTTTCATTTTCTTCTCTTCTTCTCTCTCTCTCCCTCACGTCAGATTTTCTCTCCTTCCCTTTTTTTTTCTCTCCTATTCTCTCACGTTGGATCTCCTCTTTTCCATTTTTTCCTTTTTTTTCCTTTCCTTTTCTTCTCTTCTTCTCTCTCTCCCTCACGTTGGATTTCCTCTCCTTCCCTTTCTTTCCTTTTTTTTTTTTCTCTCCTCTTCTCTCCCTCACGTTGGATCTCATTCTCCTTTTTTTTTTTTTTTTTCTTTCCTTTTCTTTTTTTCTCTCCTCTTCTCTCCCTCACGTTGGATCTCCTTCTCCTTCTTTACTTTTTTTTTTTTCAATCTCTCTCTCCCTCACGTCTCTTCTCTCCTTCTCTTTCTTTCCTTTTTTCCCCCTTCAATCTCTCTCCCTCACGTCTCTTATCTCCTTCTCTTTCTTTCTTTTTTTATTATTTTTCCTTATTTTATATTTATATATTATCATATATTACACTAATATACATAAACATAATATTATATAATACAATATATATAGTACAATATATATGACGCACATGTACACACCTGGACTGAATTGATTTGGTCTGGACTGGTCTGACTTGAGTTGAGCTGAGTTAGACTAAGCTGGGTTGAGCTGGGTTAAGTTAAAAATTGATTTTTTTCTCTCTCTATCATTTCATAGGCCATCTCCGCTGCCATTCTGCATGTAATTTTTCGACAACCTCTACCCCTTATTTTCCACGTTCATTTTGTAGAATGCTACAGATGAAAAATACTGGAGTTTGAATCGCCTCATTTGGAAATAAAATGGCCAACTTATGAATTTCTGAAGTTTAAACAAACTATTTTACTATAATTTGGCTAACGACTCTGCATGGGATGCTTCGGAGACCTCTGCCTAAAATCCTTCACGTCCACTTTGTAGAGCACTAAAAATGTGAAATAATGAAATTGGAATCAACTGATTTGGATGTGGAGTGACAAAAATATGAATTTTCAAAGATTAAATGACCATTTCAACATGTAATTTTGCATAGGACTCTTCAGAGATCTCTGTCCCAAAATTTTCACGTCCACTTTACAGAACACAAAAAATGAGGAATAATGACTTTTGAATTATCTGAATCGGACGTAGAACGGCCAATATATGAAGAAATGAAGTTCTATCGATAATTCTGCATGCAAGCTTGCGGGGGACCCGACGATGGCCTCTACAAGGGGATTCTTCACGTCCATTTTAAAAGGGACTGAAAATAAAGAACATTGGTACTTAAACCATATGATTCAGATGTTGGATGATCAAGATATGATGATTTGAAATTCAAACAATCCAACTTACGATAATTTGCATGAAAGCCCTTGGGATTATTTATGATCATTTCAGAAACCTCCCTTGTACGTATCATCCGACTAAAATGATTATATCTTCTCCACTTGACATCATAATTGAGCAATTCTAGTCTCATTTCGAAGATAATTCCATGACCTATGCATCCATGCAGATTACAGCCTGTGACCTTGTTGTAGGATCCACCGAAAAACTACCTCGAGGTCGTAGTCAAAACCCAAATTTTCACTTATCTTTCTTACTTTGTTGTCCACACACCAGTAGGACTTTGTTCAGTTAGAAATGGCAAAAATGGGATGCTGACACCAGCCTGATATAACCCGAACCCAGCCTTGACCGATCCTTAATGGACATGTTTTGGTCTGGGCTTACAAAACCCGTCACCGTTTTGGCCCAAACTGAACCAGGCCATTAAGAAACCCGAACTAGCTAGAACTGATAATACCCAACCCGAACAGCAGTAAGGCATGTTAAGAACCCTGAGCTAGCTTGAACCAATTCTTTTGGCTGCTCAAATAATAACCAATTGGCCAAGGATCTAATGATTCTAACTTGATAAATACAAATATGCAATCCATTATCTATGCTCAGATTCCCCTAAGATCAATCAAAACTCAACCATTTACAATTATATTAAATAGGAACAAAAAATGCCACAAAAAAATTTATTGTCATACAAAAATAGCTACATGAGGAAGCAGCTCGGACCTAGCCAGCCCGAAATCAGCCCAATAAATCTAGCCCTATAACAACCCGACACCATTTTAGCCAGGATCGAAATCGGACCGCCTCAGCCCATTGACACCCTTATTTGCAATCAAACTTTGGTTTCCTATCTGGAGGATGAAGCTTGACAACCACCACTGGAGCTTTCTTCTCGTCTGTGATATTTGTAAATTGGTTAAGGCCTTTTGTTAATTTTGAGTCCTTTGTGTCATAGGTCCTGTCTAGTATGTGTGCAATCATTTAGCGACTATGCACACTATATTTATCTAATCTTTGTATTGATCAAGTCTTGATGTTAACTATAAGAATATTTAGAAATACATACTTCCAAGATCTTGGATTAAGTTTGAGATTATTGAGAGCATGGTGACAATAAACACCAACTATAACCATATATCAGTTTTTATGAAGGTCTGAGATGTCCTTAATAAATTGAAAAACTCAAGGTTGAGGAGAAATGATAGAAATCATATACTGTGGTCGAAGAGGTGCTAGTTGTGTGATCACGTATGGTCTTTAATTGACGTGTCTACTGATACTGGTCTTCAATTGATGTGTATACTGATACATGGGAGTTGACATCGAATGAAGACTAGCCATGCGGTTAGACCTACACAACTGAGCGACGGGCGATGATTTGGGTTTGAGGAGGAACCCGTTAACATAAGAAGAAACAGTTGACCCACCAAATAAGGCAACTCACCTAATAGCGTAAGGATCCACTATTTGATTGCCAAGCCGTAGTGAGGATTCCAACTACTTATAGTGCATCAAGATACATGCTGAGGATTATGGGTCGACTTGTTAGGATTTCCTATTGATATAAAAATGATTATTAAAGCTTGAAAGATGATCTACACTCAAGCGAAGGTGAGGGAACAAGACCTAAACTAATTGGCTAATAATAAACTATTTTTATTTTCTTGAGTCCAATGCCATGACTGATTCTATGCGTGTATGCTTGTAATGCATGTGCATTCAACATGTCATCCAATATTCCTGCTATTAATGCTCATGCATATTTAATTCTATTTTATTTATAACATGATGATGATGATGATGATGCTAGGAATAGGCATGTGAATGTATGTGTGTGGTTAGTGTGCTTGATGCGAGTGGAGTATCTGGGGGAGGACGTGACATTGTGGTTCAGCCTGGTCACTAGACTCTAGCTCTATCTCTACTCAAGTCTTGCCCACTGACATCGTCGTATCGCCATTACCTTAGCATAACTATTACGTTGAAGGGTATCAGGGGAGATGGTCTCGGACCGTGTAGTCTTCGACTCTGCCGGGGGGCCTTAGCTCTATCTCTATGGACGTATTGAGGGATGCTGGGGTGAGGCCTTGTGTCACACCCCAATTCTGCATTGTTCAGAATGGTGTGATGAACCGTTAAATAACCAACGGTTCAACCAGGATCTCGAATAGACTATCCCCGCGTTATCCAAACTCCCACACATCCATAATCATAATCTGAGTAATACACAATAGCGGAAATTTATAAATAAATGAACTGAGAACTAAGATGATACCATTAATTAAATAGTAAATTATTATGTTTCCAACTGAGACATACTTATGTAAATATCAAATACAAGTCTTTATAAATCCAAAGAAACCTATAAAATAGCTAATCAAATACACATGAGTCACACTCGCAAGAGGTGTCATGTATATACTCCTCAGCTCCAGCTTCCCCTGTTGTGGTATTCCCGTATGTAGACGCGTTCATATAATCTTCAACTGTGTAACCTGCATCATCAACTAAAAATATTCGACGTCGAGGGGTGAGCACACAACACGGCTTAGTGAGTAGCCAAAACAATGCAACAATACATATGCATGAAAAAAAAATCAATTTATATCTTTGGTCTGGTTTATAGTTTGCAATGCACAATAGAAAGGTTGAGTGGTCAAAGGTTAACGTTTATTGACACCGCCTCTATACACAGGGTGTGGAAGCCCGCCCGAAGGTTAACGTTTATCGTCGTCCCCATCCACCCTACCATAACATTATAAAACAAAGGTTAACGTTTATTGCTATATAATGATATACCAACACGTAAGCCCCTGTTAGCGAGGGCTTGCAAACTGGGCTCGCTACTAACCAATCCTAATGCCAAACAGTGTATCCAAGGCCTCACCCCAGCATCCCTCAGAATGCTCATAGAGATAGAGCTAAGGCCCCCGGTAGAGTCCGAGACTACAAGGACCGAGACCACCTCCCCTGATACTCTACGACATAATAGTTCTACTAAGGTAATGGCGATACGACGATGTCAATGCACAAGACTTGAGTTAGAGATAGAGCTAAAGTGCTGAGACCCGCCAAAGGTTAACGTTTATTGACGTTCTCATCACACCTCCCCTGATACTCGCTCGCATCAAGTACATCAACCACACACATACAAGCACATGCCTATTCCTATCATCATCATCATCATCATGTTATAAACAATAAAGTAAATATGCATGAACAAGTAATAGAAATATTGGATGGCATGCTGTATGCACATTACAAACATATTCGCATAGAATCAAACATAGCATAGGACTCAAGAAATAGAAAACAGTTTATTATTAACCAATTTAGTTTGGAGTTAAGGTTCCTCACCTTAGCTTGCTAAAAGATACTTTTCCAAGCTTTAGAATCACCGTTATAACGTTATTATATTGCTAGCAAACCTAACAAAGTCGATAAAATTTAATTAGAATTAATTCCGGAATTAAAAACCATTCTGTCAACTGAGGGTCGATGCTAGGGTCGATGGGTCTATCGACCCTCCCCTCTTTCTGGACTTCCCGAATGCTGAGGGTCGATGGTCAGAAACACCTAGGGTCGGATGGTCTATCGACCCTCGGTGCGACCCTCGATGCCCTCTGGTCCAATTTCCACTTTTAAATCCACTCTTCGTGTTTGAGGTCCTATGGCTTGCTTCCTACATTCATTCAACAGTCATTCCATGGTCTAGAACCATGTATAATCCATCTAAATAGTTTTCGTGCATCCTAATATGGTTTTCCATGAAAACCTAACCATGGATGGATGGTTTGGATCTCTCCGATATCACATTCTCATCAATAACTACCCTAAGGTCTGTAGGAACTCATAGAATTAGTATCCATACCTGAGAAGATTAATCTTTCTCTGTAACTCTTCTCCTTTTTGCTAAGTCTTCTTCCTTGTCTCCTTTCTTCCTCTTTTCCTTCTCCTCTCTTTCTCTTTATTCAATTAGGGTTGTGAAAGGAGTGAAAGTGGCTTAGGGACGTCCTTTAAATAGACTAGGAACATCCTAAATAAGTCCCATTGAGATTTGAAAAGAATCTCAATCGAAAAATATAGAAATTTCCTAATTTCTATATTCGTCAGAAACCGAGGGTCGATGGGAGGGTCGATGATCCCGTCGACCCTAGGGTCTTAAGCTGTCCGACCCTCCCTTAAAATCTGAGGGTCTAACATTCTGTTTTTGGAGGTCCGACCCTACTTGGCTGGGTATGCGACCCTCCCCTAAAATTAAGTGTTTTTGGGTCGATTTTATACCTGGGATCTCGATTTCCATCACACCCTTGGTCCACTTGACTCGACCATGATGGGTAAACCTGATTCAAGGTGGTAAGACCGGGTTAGTTTGACACGGGTCTTACACCTTGGGTACACTGTTTGACATTAGGATTGGTTAGTTGCGAGCCCAGTTTGTAAGCCCTCGCCAGCAGGGGCTTACGTGTTGGTACGGGTAAAGTATCAGGGGAAGTGTGATGCGGTGTTGTCCTAAGCACTTTAGCTCTATCTCTATTCCATAATGGGTGCATGTGGGACGACAATAAATGTTAAGCTTTGGGCGGCTTTACACACTCGTGTATAGAGGTGAGGCGGCCACCAAACCTTTCTATAGCACATTACAAACTTCTATACCAGACCACAGATATGAATTGAATGCATGCATATGTTTGTTGCATTGTTTTGTTTCCTCACTGAGCTGTGATGTGTGCTCACCCTTTCGACGTCGAATATTTTTATTTGATGATGTAGGTACTACTGTGGAATATTATATAAATGCTTCTGTGTACGGGCACGTTGCTGCGATGGAGACTGAAGACATAGTGGAGGCGCATGACTCCTCATGCTAGTGCAACTCATGCGTTTTTGATTAGATTTTTTTATTTGAACTATTAAGGAATTGTAATTGATATTTTATTTATTTATGTCTCGGTTAATGCAACATAATTTGATATTTTATTTATGATTATCACAGTTAGATTCATCAGTTATTTATTATTAAGACTTCCGCTATTGTATATTTATTTTGATTATGGTTGTGGAGGTGTATGGTTTAGTTCTACCAGGACACAACCTATTAGAGATCCTGGTTGAACCATTGGTTTATTAACAGTTCATCACACCATTCTGAATAGGGCGGAATTGGGGTGTGACACCCAGGGTTGCATACCCTAGGGTCGCATAAGGATCGACCCTACCATCGACCCTACGATGGAAAATACAGTAATTTTGACAGAATGATCTGAAAAATGTGAATATGATATTGATTAGTTGGATTTTTTACTGGAGAACAATTATATTGATTGCCTCACATGTGCTATGGTTACTTACAGGCACTACTATCTTCAAAACGGAAAAATGGTTGGGCGAAGAGTAACCAGACAAAATCGAAACTCTATTCCACCACAACCACCTGTGGAGGAAGACAGCCATATACATCCTGAAACACAGGAGAATCTGAATACGGCATCGTCCATAGTTAATGGGTAGACAAATCCTACCAATCTACCAGCTCCACCTGCAGACCTGGCTACAGCCGTAATGAACTTGGTACAACAGCTGCAGCAAATACAACAGGTACAAGCTACACAAGCTACTATGCAAGTTGCCATAGGCATGGCTTTCCCAGCTGCACAGATGACACCGATGCCAGCAGGACAGACAAGCACAGTACCAGGGGGAAGTAACATAGTACCCCATGCACCTCAAACTCCCATCATACAGGCGCAAGTGCAGAACCCTGAAGTAGCTCAAGGTGATTATCAGTACCAACCACCTATTTATGGGGCCTACGCTCCGTATCAGCTGGACCACTCCAGACTAGTCGAGCGTTTCTTGAAGATGAAGCCCAAGGAATACAATGGTAAGCCAGCTGATCCTTTGTGGCCAGCACACTGGATCGATGAAATAGAGAGGAATTTCATGATGATGACAGTTACTGAGGAGGAGAAAGTACTGTGTGCAACGTTCATGCTGAAAGGCGATGCACACCACTGGTGGAAGTCCACACGGACTTATCTGTTAACAAAGCACGCCCAACTGACCTGGGGTATATATAAAGAGGCATTATTTGAAAAGTACTTTCCTAGGAGTTTCAGAGATTCTATGGAGAAAGAGTTCCTGAGTTTGTATCAGGGACAGATGACTGCCGATGCATATCAACAGCGTTATGAGGAGCTGTTCTTCTTTGCACTAGTCAGTATGCAAGCGAAAGATACGAAGACCCGAAGGTTCATCATGGGACTTAGGGGAAGTATTCGTGAACATGTACTAGGACTTGAGAAGAAAGTCTACAACGAAGCTATACAAATTGCTTGGGTGATAGAGTCGAGCCAGAAAGAGAGCTATTTTGCTCAAAATAGGGGCATTAAGAGGCCAACTGGAAATTCATATAACAAAGGGAATACAAGGACATTCAAACCCTTCCACACTCAAGGTTTTAATGCTGCAGCCAAGACTACTCCAGCAGCTCAACCGCAACAAAAGCAAAATAATGAAGAAGTAAAATGCTATAACTACAATCAAATAGGACATTATTCACGGGAGTGTCCTAAACCCAGGAAGCAGCTACAGCAAGAAAGGGTTTATGCTGTTACAGATGAGGATGTTGCCGCATCGATGTCCTGAACCTTTCATTTTGTGTTACATTGTGTGAAAACATGTAGACTAAATTAAAACAAATCACAGGTATCGTACCTATTAATGGCATCCCTGCCAGAGTACTCTTTGATTCAGGAGCCACTCATTCTTTTATATCTGTGTCATTTGGAAAGAAGCTGAACCTACCCCTCAAATATTTAGACTATAAACTGCTTGTACGGTCGCCGATGGGATTAGAATTGGAATTAGAAAAAGGTTATGGACCATGTCCAGTCCTTATTGACGAGAAAACTTTAGATGCAACCCTTATTCAACTTGAGATGACAGACTTTGACGTCATCTTGGGAATGGACTGGTTAGCTCAGCATTCTGCAAACCTATTATGTGCCAAAAAGAAGCTGACATTTAAGAACAATGAAGGAGCAGAGTTCAGTTTTGCGGGAACCAAACTTTCCCGTAAACGAAAACTCATCCTTTCTGCATTAAAGGCTAGGAAATGTCTTAAGAAATGAGGAGTTAGGTATCTAGTCTCAGTGGTCAACCTCACCAAGGAAGCACCACGAATGGAGGATATTGATGTCATGTGTGACTTTCCATATGTATTTCCTGAAGAACTACCAGGACTACCACCCGACAGAGCTACAGAGTTTGTTATAGATTTGATACCCGGAGCCGCACCAGTATTTAAAGCACCTTATCGGATGGCTCCTACTGAACTAAAGGAATTAAAAGTACAGTTACAAGAACTACTGGACAAGGGTTACATCAGACCTAGCATATCACCATGGGGAGCGCCAATATTATTCGTAAAGTAGAAGGACGGTAATGTTCGACTATGTATAGACTATCGGGAACTGAATAAGCTGACAATCAAGAATCGGTACCCATTGCCTCGGATCAATGATCTGTTCGATCAGTTGCAAGGTGCCAAGGTGTTCTCCAAGATCGATCTGCGGTCAGGATACCATCAGTTGAAGATTAAGGATGGTGATATTTCCAAGACTGCATTCAGGACCAGATATAGACATTATGAATTTTTAGTCATCTCTTTTGGATTGACTAACACACCAGCAACTTTTATGGAACTTATGAATCGGGTACTCCATGATATGTTGGACATGTCGGTCATTGTATTCATCGATGATATATTGGTTTACTCCAAGGACAAGGAAACTCATATTATGAATCTAAGCGCCGCTCTACAGCGATTATGGAAAGATAAGCTTTACGCCAAATTTACAAAGTGTGAGTTTTGGCAAAATGAAGTCGCTTTCCTAGGCCATGTTGTATCTGCTGAAGGAATTAAAGTGGATCCTAGCAAGATTGAAGCCATTGTGAAGTGGGAAGCACCGAAGAGCGTTGCAGAAATTAAAAGTTTCCTAGGTCTAGCTGGGTATTATCGACGATTTATGGAAGACTATTCCCAAATTATCGTACCTCTCACCAGTTTGACTAAGATGGGCGAAAAGTTTGTTTGGATTGATAAATGTGAGCAGAATTTCTAAACATTGAATGCTAGATTGATATCTGCTACGGTCTTGACTATTCCTATACCAGGACAGCCATTTATTTTGTACACTGATGCGTCAGGATTGGGTTTAGGATGTGTACTTATGCAAGGGGAACAAGTAATTGCATATGCCTCAAGACAACTGAAGACACATGAAAAGAACTATCCCACTCATGACTTGGAATTAGCGGCAGTGATACATGCTGTCAAGAAATGAAGACATTAGTTGTACGGAGAGAAATTTCAGATTAAATCAGATCATAAGAGTCTCACTTATCTCTTTAATCAGAAGGAGCTGAATATGAGACAAAGAAGGTGGCTGGAACTGTTGAAAGACTATGATTGTGATGTCCAGTATCATCCAGGGAAAGCTAATGTGATTGCTGACGCGCTGAGTAGAAAAGCGATGATAAAGTCTCAAGGAGAGGTTAACACAACTGCCGTAATGTGTACTATCGGAAAGGTGTTCAACTACGGTAATGAGCAGTTCGTGATAGATGCACCGGGTGAACCAACCAACCAAGGGTTTATCCATCAGTTTTCAAATATGTTCGCCACAATGAAGATTGTACTTGATATACTTGATGAAGTGAAAACAACTATTAGATCAAACCCTTATCTAAGAACGGTACAAGAAGACATCGAAAAAGGTAGGACTATCCCTGAGTTCACCTTGGACGATGAAAAGGTACTGAAGTACAAAGAAATAATATGTGTTCTTGAAATAGAAAATTTGGACATTAGATACCGACTAATGAAGGAAGCTCATACCACCGTCTATTCGATACATCCTGGAAGTACAAAAATGTATCATGATCTAAAGAAATTATACTGGTGGAGAGGAATGAAAGCAGATGTAGCTAAGTTCGTGTCTCAATGCCTAGACTGTCAAAGAGTGAAGGTTGAACGACAAAGACCTGCAGGACTGTTACAGTCATTACCGAAACTAGCATGGAAATGGGATTGCATCACTATGGACTTCGTCACCGGGTTACCATTGACTCCCCGAGTAGTTGACCCGGTTTGGGTGATTGTAGACCGCCTGACTAAAACGGCTCGATTGTCAGATTACATAGTGTACCTGAAAGCATTGTGTCCGATAGAGATCCACGATTTATTTCAAAGTTTTGGGAAGGATTGCAAAAGGCTATGGGTACAACATTGAAGTTTAGTACTGCATTCTATCCTCAGACAGATGGACAGTCGGAGCGTACCATTTAGATTTTAGAAGACATGCTCCGAGCCTGTGTAATTGATTTTAAAGGATCATGGGATGAAAAATTATCATTGATTGAGTTCGCTTATAACAACAGCTATCAGGCTACTATACAGATGTCACCCTATGAAGCACTGTATGGTAGGAAGTGTCGCACTCCTTTATTTTGGAATGAAGTTGGAGAACGTAGCACTGTTGGATCAGAATTTGTAGAAGAAACATATCGAGTAGTCGACATTATCAAGGAAAGAGTAAGAATGGCTCAGAATCGTCAGAAACAGTATGCAGATACTCGACGCCGAGACCTTGAATTTGCCGTAGGTGATAAGGTATTTCTGAAAGTATCACCTATCCGAGGTTTGAAACGGTTCGGACATAAAGGGAAATTAAGTCCGAGATATGTGGGGCCATATGAGATTCTAGTCAAACGTGGAAAAGTAGCTTACCAGTTAGCACTACCACCATCTATATCAAGTGTACATGATGTATTCTATGTTTCATTATTGAAGAAGTACGTCAAAGATCCAACGCACGTTTTGATAGTAGATCCACCTGATTTGACTGATGATTTGACATTTGAAGTAGCACCAACTGAAATCACTAGCCGGAAGGTTCAACGACTATGCAACCGTGACATCTATTATGTTAAAGTCACCTGGAGAAGCCGAGATATGGAAGAAATCACATGGGAAGAAGAGAATGCTATGCGAAAGCAATACCCTCATATTTTCGACTCGAAAAGTATGTACAAATTTTGAGGACGAAATTTTTAATAAGCAGGGGGGAGTTGTAAGATTCGTACCGAACTTACCGGTCTTACCACCTTGTACCAGGTCTACCTATCATGGTCGAGCCATATGGACCAAGTGCGTGAAGGAAATCACAAGACCAGGTATGAAATTGACCCAAAAACAGTAAAATGGAGGGTAGGGTCGCATGCCTAAATAGGTAGGGTCGACCCCCACCTCAGCAGAATCCAACCCAAGGTTTTCAGGTCCTAGGGTCGGATGACTTGAGACCCTAGGGTCGACGGGTCCTGCGACCCTAGCATCGACCCTAGGATGACAGACAAAAACCGGAAATTAGGAAACTTTCCTAATTCAAAGGGAACCTTTCCTAAACTCATTGGGACGGATTTTGGGAGATTTTCCTCTATAAATAGGACGTCCCTTAGGCTCTTTCACTCATTTTGAAACCCTAATTGAAAGTGAGAGAAAGAGAAGAGAAGGAAGAGAAGGAAAATAGAAGGAAAGTTGGAGAAGAAGGCTAAGGAGAAGAGTTTAAGAGGAATCTCCGAATTCAGCAAGTCTAAGGTATGAAACATTCTCTATGAATTGTGTAAGACGGTAGAATAGTTTATAAAGAGGGTAGGATCTAGGAGAAACCCAAATCATCCATCCATGGGTAAATTCCAATGGAATCCATGGAGGGAATCATTGTGAACAAAGTAAAGTGAGTAACTTGGAGTTTTGAGCCATAGAACAGTCATAGAATGGACCATGAAAGTAAGCCGAAGGATCCAAACATGAAAGAATGGACTGTAGGATGAAAGGTCGACTCAAACTACGTGTGGTCGCACATAGAGTCGACTGGTAATCGACCCTATCAAACCACAGGATCGACCCCAAGCTCTCGGGAAGTCCAGGGAGGCTGTGGTCGCACATATGGTCGATGGGTAACCGACCCTATGACCGACCCTATACCCTGGGGTCTCAGATACCTGCGACCCATCCTGCGACCCTAGCAGTACAACAAGCTTAAAACTGTTGGAATTAATTCTAATTAATATCTATCGACTTGTTAGGTTTTCCTAGTGATATAAAAGTGATTTTTAAAGCTTGAAAGAGGATTTACACTAAAGCAAAGGTAAGGGAACAATACCTAAACTAATTGGCTAATAATAAATTATTTTCGTTTATTGAGTCCAATACCGTGTATGATTCTATGATTGTATGATTGTAATGTGCATATCACATGTCATCTACTATTCATGTTATTACTGTTCATGCATATTTAATTCTGTTTATTTACAACATGATGATGATGATGATGATGCTAGGAATAGGCATGTGAATGTTTGTGTGTGGTTAGTGTATTTGATGCGAGTGGGGCATCAAGGGAAGTGTGATGCGGTGCGGTCCTAAGCACTTTAGCCCTATCTCTACTCAAGTCTTGTCCACTGACATCGTCGTATTGCAATTACCTTAGCAGAACTATTACGTCGTAGGGCATCAAGGGAGGTGGTCTCGGACCGTGTAGTCTCTGACTCTGCCGAGGGGGCCTTAGCTCTATCTCTATGGACGTATTGAGGGATGCTGGGATAAGGCCTTGGATACACTGTTTGACAATATGATTGGTTAGTTGCGAGTCCAGTTTGCAAGTCCTCGCCAATAGGGACTTACGTGTTGTATGGGTAGAGCATCAGGGGAAGTGTGATGCGGTGCGGTCCTAAGCACTTTAGCTCTATCTCTATTCCATGGTGGAGTGGATGTGGATGACAATGGTGTTTGATCTGTTGGGTGGGCTTACACACCCTGTGTATAGAGGCGAGGTGGTCACTGAACCTTTCTATAGCACATTGTAAACTTATGAACCAGACCAAAGATATGAATTGAATGCATGCATATGTTTGTTGCATTGTTTTGTTTGCTCACTGAGCCGTGATGTGTGCTCACCCTTTTCGAATTCGAATATTTTTAGTTGATGATGCAGGTACGACTGTGGAAGATTATATGAATGCTCTCGCATACGGACATGTTGCTGCGATGGATACAGAAGATATAGTGGAGACGCATGACTCATCATGCGAGTGCAACTCATGCGTTTTCCCTTAGATTTTTATTTAGATTATTAAGGAAATATAATTTGATATTTTATTTACTTATGTCTCAGTCAATGCAAGATAATTGGATATTTTATTTATGATTATCACATTTAGAATCTCAGTTCATTTAATATTAAGACTTCCGCTATTGTGTATTTACTCTGATTATGGTTGTGGATGTGTATGGTTTAAGCAAACGGACATAGCCTATTTGAGATCCTGGTTGAACCGTTGGTTTATTAGCGGTTCATCACATCGTTCTGAATAGTGCGGAATTGGGGTGTGACAAATACGATCTTACTACAAATCGTCAATTGAAAGATTTTACAAGAACGAGGTGGAGAAAGGAAAAAAAATTAATCCAGAGGAAGAACTTAAAGAACAAGACTGGAATTCATGTTGTCGAAGGGCTTGCAGAGAGAGAGAGAGAGAGAGAGATTTGAAAAACTTGCAAAGAGAGGGTGAAAGAGATTTGAAGAACTTGTAGAGAGAGAAGCGGGGGGGGGGGAGAGAGCGTACGTGGCAAATTCTCCTAGTTTTGGTTACATTTGGGTGGTCGATTCGGTGTGTCCTCCTTAACTCCCCTTATTCTGCTACCTAATATGTCCTTACCGATGGATCATTTGAACACTACATGCAATAGATGACCGGCATTCCTCATGTTGATACACCAAACATGAGAGGATCTAGATCCGATTTTGCATTGAGAGAAACTCTAGCTTGAGAAGGGACACAAAAGAGCTTGTAGGCAAACGAACGACAAACTATATCTTATGGTACGAATAAAATGGGACAACAACATATCATTCAAATAGATTTTCAACTTGGACCAGTTTTACCAACGGACTCTGCCCTTGTTTTTTGATAAAGGGGCTTTGAGGGAGCAATTAGTTTATGATACTTATTTTTATAACAAATTGATATAATCTAAGATCTATAATTAGGTTAGGAGGCATTTATCATTGTTGTGATAATCCATTATTACTCTTTTTTTTTTCTTTTTTTTCTAGTGGTATTATATGGTTATTATTTAGGGTAAAATATATACACTTCCCTTATACTTAGGCTAAAAGCTAAGCACCAACCTTCCTTGTCATTTTTAACAGGACAAAACCTCCCTTTAAATTTGAAATTCATGATACTTAACTATAGTCTGTTAAGTAGAAGATGGTAATTGCTGATGTCATGGACAAATTAATTATAATGACTATGATACCTTTATAGATAATTAAATACAAGTTTACCCTTAAAAAAACTAGAAATCTCTTTGTTGCTTGCTTTTCAATTAGAAACCGAACATAATTTTTCGTCTCTTCTTCTCCCTTATTTTCATCTCCATATTGCATCTCAATCCTATCCACTGAACTTGTTTGTTTTTCGATTTTGAAACCGAATACCGTCAATACTCAAGTTAAAACCCGTTGTAAAAACAGAGCAGCGACATTTATGAAAACCGAGAACTTGAAAACTCATTGGCTCACAACTTTTCTTGATAATTTTGAGGTATAACAATTCTAATTCCGACTTTGCCTGGCTAGCAACTCTCCCTCTCCATTTCCCTCCGGCCGTGCAACTCTCCTTCTCCATTTCTCTCCATGTTCTGCAACTTTCAATTTCTCTTCATGCTCTGCAACTCCCTATTTCTTCCCCTCTGATCTTTCTCTCCCCATCCTGATTTCTTCCAATAACTTGTGACCTGCAACTCTTGTGATATGCAACTCCATATCTCTCTATTTCTCTGATCGACTTTGTTTATGACGGCAGGTTCGATAGCTGCGATCCACTTTGTTTTCAAATGACAATCAAGATTTAACTCATAATCTAAAATCTGAATCTTCTTCAACGACAACATTCTTGATCTTGTTCTTCATTCAACATTTGGATTTGTATCCAACAAACAATCGGGTTATTATAATGAGTCAGATCATTATTTAAACCCTTGGTTATAATAATGAGTCAGATCTGTTATTGTTTTCCTCCCTAGTGATGATATGAAATTTTTTTCATCGCCTATTTAATAACTTGATACATTTTTCATCTCCGCTAAGATTTGATTATTTTTTATTAGTTCCGGTAGATCTGATTCTTGTTTCATATTCCAACAACGATCTGTTTTAGTTTTCTTCTCTGATAATAATCCGATATGGTGTTAGTTTATGGTAATTAATGATTTGTTTTAGTTTTCATCTATGATAATAATTTGATATGGTGTCAGTCTTTGGTAACTATCTATTTCAATTTTCATCTCTAATAATAACCCAATATAGTTCTTGTCGCCGATGACGATTTGATTTGTTGTAGTTTTCATTTCTGAAGATAATCTACTATAGTTCTAGTCGACGGTGACAATCCGACTTGTTCCGATTTTCACCTACGACGACAATCTGTTATGATTCTAATTATCGGTGATGATTTGCAATTCTGTTTCTCTCTATTTCTTTCCCTCAGATCTTTCTCTCCCCATCCTGATTTCACCTGCAACTCTGTTTCTCCATTTTAAAAAAAGTTGTAGAAGGTTTTTATATGAAATTAAAGAGGGTTAATAAGTCATTTTACTCGATAATGTTACCACTCATAGCCCATGGTAGTTAAGTGTCCTGTTAAACATGACAGGGGAGGTTAGTGTTTTTTTTGCCTAATTACATAATTACAGAAGAGGTTCATGTATTTTACCTTATTATTTATGATTCATAATTTATTCTTATAAATGATTTATCATAAATAACTCATAAAAATAAATATAAACTATACAAAAAAGAGCCTGAACTTTCATATCGTAATAGAGAAGGCACCGAAAAAGATCATCTCCAACCGTTAGATATTTTTCTTTGCCCGCCTTGCATTGGCAGATCTCTTTTAAGCAAAAAACTGATCCAATGGTGCTAAGCGGACTATATGGACTGACGACTGGAGAGGAGGGAAAAAGATCACCTGTAGCGCTTTAGTGTAGCATTACAGATCCCGACCGATGAGGCATGTATCCTGATGCACTCTCAATGACCAGGATCAACATAATTAGACAGCAATACTACAACGATCCTACTCCAAAGAACAGCCAAGTCGGCCCCGTTTGATAACACTCCAACTCCCATGAAATTACTTATGGTCCAAAGTCGTTTTCCACTTCTTCTCCAGAGTCAGGATTTTTGGAATAGAATAGTGTTTGATAACACTGTTCAAAAATCAAAAGACTATACTTCCATAATGCTATTTGGTGGTGGTAGTGTTGGTGACGGTTGGGGGGGGGGGGTGGTGGTGAGTGGTGGTGGGGATGGGTGGTGGCGGTGGTGGTGGCAGTGGTGGTAGGTGGTGGTGGTAGCAGGTGGTGGGTGGTGGTGGTGGCGGCAGTAGTGCTAGGTGGTGGGTGGTGGTGGCGGCGTCGGTGGTAAGTGGTAGGGGGGTGGTGGTGGGTGAAGGGTGGTGGTAGTGGTGGTGGGTGGAGGGTGGTGGTGGTGGCGGCGATTGTGGGTGTTGGTGGGGATGGTGGCGGTGGAGGGGTGGTGGTAGTGATGGTGTGCTAGTGGTGGTGGTGATGATAGTCAGTAATGGTAATAGCACCGAAACAAGAGAAATAAGTTTTTTTAGCTCAAGTTTTTTAGTTTCCATAGATATTTTTGGAGTGGTTCACTCAATGGGAATCAAAACTTGAATCGTGTTTATCAATCGCCATTCTATTCCAGATTAGTTCCGAAGCTAAGAAGTAAGGAGCTTGAGTGTTATCAGACGGACCGTCCCGTCCAAAAAGGATTATATTTTTTCATAGTTCTCCTTGTAACTTTAAACCAGTTATTTCAACGCAAAATCCATAATTTGATTCACTTTATTAGGATACGTTGGGAATTGGCTCTAGACTTCATAAGTCTTCTTAAAAAAAAAAAAAAAAAATCACGCGTTGTGATCCATTACGCTCCTGCAGGTGACCGTTATTGGCATGAACCATTTGGATTTTATCAGAAAACTATCAGATTCCAATCCAACAGTCAACAATTATGAGGCTCCTTATTATAATGCGTCTCACCCTTTTGCAAAAAAATCTCATTATTTAATAAAAAAGATTCGGAAGAAAAGCGCAAAATCTGAAATCCCTTGAAAATTGCTGGTACCATAACACCCCTAATAATTGTTAGAATGTCCAGATAGTCAGTTCAATGTCCATTTCCCTCCTTCCCTCCCTGAAACTCCGCTGTTCGCAGCTCCTCCTCTTTTTGTTTCCTCGGTTCGTCCAGAAAGCTTCAACCATCCATTCCCATACATGGATGAAGTTTCTAGGGTTTCTATCTTTACTTTTTTAACCGAGTGAACCTTCCGAAGATGCTTAAATCAGACACTTCTTCATCTCTGTTTGTGCAGTCACATTATGCCAGCGACCATGTCAGAGGTCGACACATTGCTTACTAAGAAAGTCGCGAATCGATACCTGAAGCGTGAGCTTCTCGGCGAGGGTACATATGGTGTCGTTTACAAAGCCATTGACACCAAGGTGATTACTAGCTCTCTTTGTTTCCAGATATCATGTACCATTTATCTAGGGTTCTGGACAATTTATAAGATGGAATCCGGTTCCGTAGAGATTTTTTTGTTATGGTTTTTGTTGCTTCCATTTGTTATAGTTGTTCCTGCAGTTAGACAGACTTGTTGAATTGAATGGAATTTGCACATAGTCACATACATTTCTCTCCAATAACAGAACGGACCATAGTTTGTGTATTTCCCTGAAAAAAAAAAAAATTTAAAAGCGAAAAGAAAAGAGGAGAGAGGAAGAATGAGAACATTTTTAGGTAAGTTATAATATCATTTTGCTTTTTGATTCATAGCTTATGTTGGGTCTGTGCAGACAGGACAGACGGTCGCCATTAAGAAAATCCGGCTGGGGAAGTACAAGGAGGGTGTAAATTTTACTGCTCTTAGGGAAATTAAACTGCTTAAAGAGCTTAAGGATCCCAACATAATTGAGTTGATCGATGCTTTTCCTCACAAGGGAAACCTTCACCTTGTGTTTGAATTCATGGAGAGTGACCTTGAAGCTGTCATTCGAGATAGGAATATCGTTCTTTCTCCTGCTGACATAAAGTCTTACATGCAGATGACATTGAAAGGGCTTGCCCATTGTCACAAGAAATGGGTTCTGCACAGGTATGCTTCAGTTTTGCTTTGTTAATGGCTTGAGGTCATCTGGGTGTCCCTTATCTGCTTGCCTTAAACTCAGGCACATTGTAACATTCTGTTGTTTTACAGAGACATGAAACCAAATAACTTACTTTTAGGATCTGACGGGCAGCTTAAGCTAGCTGACTTCGGTTTGGCACGTATATTTGGAAGCCCAGATCGCAAATTCACCCATCAGGTATATCTGTGGAACTTCCTGCGCAATCTGTTCCCTAAGGTTGGAAAGTTTTCCCTGAATCTTGTTAGAAGAAAATTAGAGGCATGGTGGCTTCAGAAATTCATGGAATTGCATTTAGAACTTGGCCACTGAATCAAGACCTTTGATACAAGAAATCTACTGCTTATTGACACTGTTGTTATTTGTCTCTAAAGCTGCATTTAAGTAGCTAAATCATGCTTATGAATGTATAATTTGTAGGGTAGATAATTTTATTTTTCTTGCATGGTTCATACATGATACTTTATTATCTATGACATTTTGAATTACCATTAATTCTGAGCATCCAATTCGTTTTGTGTAGGTTTTCGCCCGATGGTATAGGGCACCTGAATTGTTGTTTGGCACTAAGCAATATGGGTCTGGGGTGGATGTTTGGGCTGCGGCTTGCATATTTGCCGAACTTCTCCTCCGCCGACCCTTTCTACAGGTGATGCCAGTTTCTCATGGCTATTAATGTTACTAATTATTTTTAGATTAGTAGGTATGAGTTTGCAATATTTAGACATATTTTGTGTCTGATTATTGTGGTCACTCATCAAACTTGTGAAGCCTTTGCTATCATATTGTAGTTAAGAGTATGATAATGGGGCATCGACTCTACTTCAATTCTTGCTTTCTTCAGGTCTCTTTTGCATTAAATGTCCAGAGACATTCAATCTTTGTATCAGCTCTCTTTTGTTCACACTGCCAATTTTGTATTTCCTTCTAAAGAAATTTTTTTTCTCCCTTGTAAGAATCTTTTTCTACCCCTTTGGATAAATCTTATGAGGGAAACTTTATAATCTCTCATCTCTACTTTACTCGATCAAATCTCGAGAAAAATTAGGTCTGGACTTAAATACGAGGTCCGACCTCTTCAAAAACCTTGCACCAATTGACTCCAATGCAATTAAGTGGGCAAATTATTCTTTGGTGGGATTTCTGCAGATTTCCTTATGTTCTATATTTTTGCCTTCATTTCTTGCCACTCGTATATGGGGTTGTTATACTAAGACGAACTTCAAGAAATTTTTAAGGACTCTATTTCATTAGAAGAAAAAAAACTCATAGGAGCTCTCATGTGCCAGTGCCATTTCTGTAAAAACAAAAAAATGCTTTTTCACATGAGCACTGTGTAGGGAACTACTTATATTTTTCCTTCCAACTTTGTTCATATTCTTTTACTTTGATTGCATTTCAAATTACACTGTTTTTGTAGCGACAACAGTAGTTTGGGAACATCTAGTGCCATTGTTCATGAGAAATGACTTTTTGATACAATATGCATGTGCTTGTTGTTTGTCTCTGTGGTCTTATAAAAATGTCCCCTAAGTGGTCAAAAGAACTCAAAGTCTCCTAATTGGGGCATTTAGGTGTTTTAGGAGTAAAATAATGCAACCTAAAAAATTATCAACCTTTTCTCTTTGTAATTGAAAATTACTAAATGTAGGTATTCTTTATCTATTAATTTTTTGTGTTTCTTCTATTTTGAGTTCTCCAAAGGATAACTTTTTGTCTTTACTGCATTAAGAGGTCCTTCTTGCCTTGGGAGTTGGCGTTTGACTCCTACTTTAATATTTAATTAAGTTATTTGAATGATGAGAAATTTTATTAGTAGTAGAAGTCTATACTTATAAGTGTAGCTGCTGGGTGGCCTTCGAAATTAGATATTGAAACTGAATAAAGATATTTATTTCTGATAGCCTTGTGGTTTGAATGGAGGAATCTAGGTTCACAGCTTGGTGTGAGAAGGTTTTGTTTTTGTCTGTTTTGCTTTCTTAGCTTATCTTTAATGCTGCTATAGCTGCCATTCCACTTTTTTTTTTTTTTTACTAAATCTTGCATAGAGTGTGTTTGAATATTCTCCCACAGAATTCAGGTCAGAGGCCTGGTTTTGAATCCTTAAGTCTATTACTAATCACTTCTCTGTTACTTTGTTGGAGCTTATAATTTTATAAATATTGCAATGTCTTAATTGGGGTCATAGTTTTAATTCTGGAGTCCTGTTTCCCTTGCTCTGCAATTTCATTCCTTGCTGGTTGATTCAAATTTTATGACTTAGAATTTTGTTTAGAACAATCAATTAACCCTTACTGTTTAACTAGAATCTCGAACCAGAGTTAGGTTTTTGTCCAATAACACTGTCCTAAAAAAGAGAGAAATCCATCTTTTTGATTATTGCCTTGTCAAGTAGGTCCTTTTTGACTCTCTTCTTAAGTTTGAGCTCCATTGGTTGATTGGAGAGAGTTCTTTAAATTCTCTCTTTTCCCTTTGCTTGTGCATGTACTGTTTTGAACCTTGATTTGTCTTATTGGCCTTCAAAATCGTGTTGTCCTGCCTTGGGCTCCATTTGTTGGATTATTTTGATGTTTTCCCTTTATTTCATCATGTATGCAGAACTATTTATACTCAACTATCATTGTGCATCATCTGCCTGCAATCAGTGATGCAACTTAGGGTTCCAAAACCCTAATTTAGGTTGCTATGGGCAAACCAAAGTGATTAAAACTCAAAATAAAGCGACCAGTGGCAATTTCATAAATTTCAGAAACAGTTTAGGACCCTTTTGGAAGAGGTAAACATAAACTAGGGCCAAATGGTATATAAAATTTGGAGAGGGGTGATCTGGAATTTAAAATTAAAACAGGGATAAAACAGAAGCAACAACAACAGCAACAATAAAGCCTTATCCCAACTAAATGGGGTCGGTTACATGGATTCTTGTCCGCTAATCAGCTCTGTTCAATGTCAAACTTGAAGCAAGGCCTAAGCTATATATGTCTTTCTTCACCACCTCCCCTAAAGTCATCTTAGGTCTGCCCCTAGTTTTTTTAACCTCTTCAATCTGAATCAAATCACTCTTCCAAACGGGAGCATCTAACGGCCTCCGTTGAACATGGCCATACCATCTCAAACAACTTTCTTGTAGCTTATCATGTAAGGATCATTTGATGATAACAGGAAGAATCTGTCCTTATATGTAAATAAGAAAACAGTTCTTCAACCTCAACCTCACGTCTAAACAGTAAGGGCGGTTATGATACGGTCTCGGATTGCAAAACCTCGATTTGGGATCGCTATGGGCATCCGAACGATAAAAAGCTTAATCTGAAGGAGTAGTGGCAGTTTCGTAAACTCAATGATAACACTGATGCAGTCCAAGTTACACAGGAAGACCAAAGGAAGGAAATGCCAAAATCAAACCGACAAAAGCCAAAAACACTATTCACGACAGAATTAGAAACTAATGTCTTCTTCCCAAATTCAATTAAGTTAGATTTATTTTTATAAAATTAGTCATTAATTTTGTTTCCTAAGATTGGTTATCATATGAGTTAGTCATAGGTGTTATTTGTTTTGGAAATTTTTCTAAAAGTTATAAAGGAAAGTTTCCTAAAAGTTATAAAGGAAAGTTTCTCTTTTTTATTTTTTGACATTCCTTTTAGGAACCAGTCCTTCTATCTTTTGTATTTATTTTTAGCATTATAAATAAAGAGGAAGAAGATGCTGGCAGTAAGGAATCAAGTATCGTGTATTGGTACTGTATCAGTCAGTCGAAATTAAGAGACGTATCGTATCGTATCGTGGATACGGTAGATATGTACGGATATGCATGAATATGGGGCAAGATGTGCACAAAAATGATTAAGGAATATACAAAACACAATTTTAAAGTATAAAAACACTATAATTAGCAACATTGAGAAAGAAAATGTTTCTTACATCATAGACACACATGATTGTGGGGCAGGATACAAACAGAAATGATTAAGGATCATACATAACAAATTTTTAAAACATAAAAACACAATAAATTTATAATTAACAACATTAAGAAGGAAAGTGTTTCTTACATGTATATTACTCAGCTAATTCCATGTCGAGTGACGGCCCCGATCGAACTCTGACTCATATTGGGGAAGAAGAGGTACAACCAATATAATTTGGAATGTATCTCTTATCCATGTACAATAGGTAAACCAATCCATATGTTGATTATAGAAGGTAGTAAACTGGTAGTAGAAACGTGCATACTCTTCTGAAGTTAAAATTCTCGTTTCTGGGACCCATGATGTCTCAGTTTGAGTTCCATGTGATGTACCACCAACGTCGATGTTCACCATTCTTGCTCCATTGTATGCAGCAGAACTCATGCTCATTGACTCCATTTCATATGTAATCATATTAATATCATCATCATGGAGTTGCTGCCTACCCTTCCCCTTCCCCTTCCCCTTTCGGTTGTAACTCCTTTGTTGTAAGAGACCATCATGATCATCGTCTTGAGTTGTGTAAGTATATCCTGCCTCCTCTGTAAAGTGCACTGGATCATATGATTGCATACTACCGCCACTACCACCAGTACCACCACCACCACCACCACCACCACTGACCCTACCACCACTGTCATCATCATCATTATAATCACAACTTTCCTCAGAAATAGTGCTTCCATATTTAGCACTTGACCTCGTCCTTCTGGCATCACCATCAGAGGGGGACGAAGTACTCACTTTGGACTTGATCTTGTGTTTGTGATGGTGGTTGTGTTTTGTTCTCTTCATTTAGTTGACGAATGATGTCTTCCATTAAAGTATCAGGTTTAGTAGATTGTCTATCCTCAACAATCTCATCCATCACAAATGCTCTATCGGACCTCTACCCATGCTCTAACTGGGTCATCATCATCAAGCGCATGAGTCATGTCAAGTGGTCGATGTAGGCTTCTGTCTCATTTGGTCGCTCCAACTCCATAAAATCTTTCATCAATCTCATGTTGTAGTGCACGTAGACCAGCTTCTGAAGTTTTTGATGGCTGAGGCGGTTGCGTGGTTTAGTATGTATAAGCCCAAAAGTGCTCTAGTTCCTTTTACAACCACTTGAGGAGGCCGTTTGGGACAAAATCCGGAATGCAATCCTCTTCAAGTGTGGAGCACTTGTGCTATAGTTAAGCCACTAATCAACTGTACAAAGAACAATATTTCTAATTAGCCACTAATTAGTTAAGTATGACACCAATTAGTTAAGACAAGAATAATATGTTCATTGTCTAACTTACCAGGAGCCATTTTGAATGCAGCAGCTTTAGCAACCCGATCACCAAATTCTCCCCGGTATTCACAGAAAATTTTAATCTACAGTAGTTAAATAACTTTAACCAATCATTAAGGGTTTGTGCAAATAACATTTATGGAAAACAAAAGTGGTTTTTGTTACCTGTTCTGTGGCCAACAAGGCATTACTTGTATCGGGTTCCATTCTATTGATAACTTTTCTAACAGCTTCTATGTATTTCAAGTCATACGCCAATCCAGAGTTTGAATATTGTTGATCTGGGTTTAAGTAATATGCTACACATCCAGATGTAAGATATATTAGAAATTTATAATTCAAATCCTAAGATAAATAAAAGTAATAGTCTAAGACTAATGGAAACTAAAGTACTTGTCATATGAATGTCTTGTAACAACATTCATTCCCATCGGTTCTCTATAATCTTCAAATATTTTTTCTTTAATGATGGGTTCCATTCACTTAGCTTTTTCCTTATCGTCCCTATTGCATCGACCAATAGCCCCATTGTTCGCTCCTTATCATCATCAACCAACTTAAGTAGAACAAATATGGGCTTCATAATCTGAGTTATTTTATCAATCTTCTTCCAAAATTTTGTTGACATAAGGATTTCTGTCACCTCAGTCCTTATCTTGGTTGCATGATATGTACTCTATAACCTTTCTCTACTGGTTACCATCTGGAGTAAACCTGCCTTTTGCTGCCCAAGGCTGTCCAAGGCAACGTAGTTGGTTGCAAACCTTGTTGCTCCAGGCCTTATCAAGTCCCCTTGTGTGTACTTCCTCATTAAAGCCAACACCTAACTGTGATTGTAAATAAAATTTGTCACCGTTCTTGCTTGACCAACCACCTTAGCCACCTTGGGCAACTCTCCAATATCTTTAAACATTAAGTCAACACCGTATGCAGCACAAGGTGTCCAAAATAAGTGTTGCCTCTTTAGCATAAGGGTTAGTCCAAATTTTTTGTAATTAGCAGCATTATATGTAACAATCTGAGCTACATTTTTCTCCCTAACTTCCTCAACAACTTCATCCATCAATTTGAAGATATAATGTGCATCTTTCATGTGAGCGGATGCATTTACTAACTTAAGGAAGATGGAACGCCCATCACAGTAGACAAGAAAGTTGATGATGGGCAGCCTTGTGGGCTCACTCCAACCATCACACATGATGGTTACTCCATACTGAGACCATTTCTGTTTGAAAGTTTCTATATAACCATTCACTTCACCCACTATGGCATCCAAGTAAGGGCCACCAATCTGATAAGCTGTGGGGGCCGTCACACTAGGTCCACAACACTGTATCTCCCTCACCGTTGCCTTGAAATAAGGTTCTTTGGCCTTGTGTGATGGGATAAATGCACTGTGGAACCATCTAGCGATGGACTTTTCCATTCTCTCACCTATGGACTTAAAATGCATTGACTCCTCTATCCTCTGTTGCCCTGCATCTCTTGGTTTGAAGGGCATTGAAGGAGCCATGTCATGAATTTCTAGGCTTTTTTTCTCTTGCCTCTCACTCGATCAAAAACACCTCTTACATTGGTGGATTTACTCATTGAAGCTGGTTGCTTGCCCCTGCTTCTCTGTGTCTCACTATCACCAGCACCACTACCACCAACACCCTGAGACATAGACCTTATTAGCTGGTCCTTATTCCAACATTTCTCTCCTGCCTCATGCCGATCTCCTAAGCACATGCTGAATCTCATCTTCAGCATCCATATCGGACCCTTCATAATCCTCTAAATTTAAGTGACCCTCATCTTCCATAAGGTTTTCTGTTATTCTCTCTACATCATTCTTCCTCTATTTTCCTTTTGCTTTTCCTTCAGCTAAGTGTTTTGCCATTTCCTTGTTCACCTTCACTAGACATTTTGAGTACTTCTTGACATTGGCAAAACCGCTGCCATGTGTTGCTTTTGCCATGTCACCCCACCACCATGATGTTCAGTGCCACATAAATTGTACTTTGTCGTCAATCTATTGTCGTTGATTTTAGTGCAATACAACCAACCCACGTCTTTGTTTGCCATAGTCCTACACACCACAAGTGTGATACGACATACGAGGTTGATATAAAATGTCAAACATGTTTACTATTGAACCACTTAAGAATAAAAACTCAATAAAACCAACTGCAGAAAAATGAGATAGATGGAATAAGACTTTTATGTGAAAATGAAAAATACAGTCTTCCATTTTCATTTCTACATAAATAGTTTTATCACAAGCATTGCATTTTTACAGAGTTCCACTGAATGCATTACTAGAGTTCTTGCTCTATCTTTCTTATCCTCAAACACTATATTTCAAGATGGTCTCCTTATGAACCCTATCTTTTTCATTGACCAACAGTTTTGACACCCTCATCCACATAGAAAAAAATCGTACAATCTATAATAAATAGAGAACTTCCAGAACACAAAAATAGACATCAGGCCAAAAACAGAGAAATAGAATGGGTTGAAACAAAGATCTTTGAAAAAAAAAAAAAAAAACAGACGAAGACAAGTTCCTAGCCATATTCTGTTTAAGAGAAACAGAAAAAAAAAAAAAAAGGAAATAACAAGGATGGAAGAAAAGGAAATAAAAAAAAATAATCTAAATTATATTTCTATTTTTTAAACCAGAAAATAAAAAAATAAAAAATAAAATCGAAAATTATAACTGAGAAGCAAAGATGGTAGATCAGTGGTCTACATATCTTATATAAAATAGTAGAAGAGGAAAGGTTTAATTTTTGAAAAAAAAAAATTGAAATTTCTTGTGTTCTTCAAAAATTTCTCAAATCAAACCTCAAATCAGTGTTTAAATTCATGTATGTAGTATGCATTCATCAAATAGGACCATTGTTCATTGATTCATGAGAAGAAACAACACAAAAATTGATTTATTTTACAAAAAAATAAAGTTGAAACTCATACCTTTGCTGTTTTCCGCCCTTGGAGCTTGAAGAAATGATTTCGTGCTTTAAGCTTCACAAAAACCAAGTTTGATGCTACCTTCCCAGTCGTTTTAGGGCTAAGAATCAAAGCCCTAAGGTTTTTTGGAAGAAAATCAAGTTGCAGAAGAGTATTCAAGCTGAAATGGTCGTCGGCTTTTGGAAAAAGATGCTGTTATGAGTGGAATCGATACTGCTCGTACTAAAAGGGTGTATCGACCAATCGAACCGTATCGGTTCGATACTGGTTGATACAGGTTGGTTTTTTTTCTTTTTTTAAACTATATTTAAAGTGTATCGATACACTCAAGAGTGTATTGAGCCATATCGAAGATTATCGAGCCGATATGCCTCTTTTTTTTAAAATGGAGAGACGAATCGAGGTGTATCGTATCGACTAGTGTCAATACCGATATGTATCGGCCGATACGGTGCGTATTGTGTCGATACTTGATTCCTTGGCTGGCAGTGGAGAGAGAGTTGGCCAGAGTTTAATATTAAATTCTGGTTACCGAAACTCCTATTTTGTTTATTCCAGTTTTTAGATAATAGTGGTTTTTCGAAAATTCATAACTTCTTCATTCATTGGTTAGATCACTTTCAAATTTGGGTTTGTTATCCAACATATCTTAGAGTACTTCCCCTCCAAGTTTAAAGACCTTCCAATTGCTGAATCTCAAAATAAGTGAGTTTTTCCATAATTTTATAATTCTGATTTGCTAAAATACCTGTTTGAGACCTATGGGCAAGATTGGTTTCGATCCCACCTGTTGGATCAAGCTCATCTTCTGGGATATTGTTCCTCATATCCTAAGGATCAAGAATCCCAATTTTTGAAGCATTCTTACAGACAGATTTGAAGTTGTGGAATTATTTGTTCAATTTCAATTACTCTTGTTTGTTAAATTTGAGTTTAGACTGAATAGAGATCCTATAGCAAAGAGGGATCTATGAAGTGGATGTGTTGAAACCCTCTTTGCCATTAATTTGGTATCAGAGCATGGCTAAGAAGAGTTCTAACTCTCTTAATCAGTCCAATAACTTCAATGACCTTGTTAATTTGGTTCTCTAACGAGTAACCAAAATAGATGCAAAGTTAGACAATGTGGAAGAAAGAATGAGTAATTTGGAGGAAAGAAATAACCCTAGGCTGGCTAGAAGAGAAGCCCCTAGAACAGAAGCTCCTAGAAGAGAAGCCCTTATTACCAACCTAGTGCCAAGGCCTATTGCTAGGGGCTCCTCAAAGAGTCCCTGGAGAGAACTATCAAGATCTACCAGATGATGAGTATGACGGGAAACTTTCCCGATATGAAAATTCACATAAAGGCTAGACTTAAAAGTATTCCATGCTAGGCGAGACCCCCAAGCCTTTCATGATTGGTTGTGTGCGTTGGATGATTATTTTGATTGGTTTGATCTTCCTGAACCACCAAAATTAAGATTAGCATGATCTAAACTTATGAGGGATGCCCGAGAGTGGTGGCGTCATCATGAATATAGCCTAATGCAGAAACGGTTGTAACCCACCACTTGGGAAGAGATGAAAGAAGAGTTAAAAAAAAAAATGTTTGCCAAGATCCTTCCAAAGAAGGCTACATGACCAATTGAATAGCTTTCGTAAAGGAACCATGAGTGTGGAGGATTATGTATATCAATTTAATGTGAAGGCTGCACCAAAATTTGCACCACCAATGAAAATTCCAATGCTTTCAACCGTTTTAGGAGTATTAGTGACTGAAGTCAAGGAAAACGGAAAACAGGTTTCACAAATTCATGATGACAAAGGAGAGACCAACACTAATGTTCCTACTGTAGCAATTTGCATTGAAGAGGTTGTAATTGAGGTCCATATCAATTACAATGTGGATGATTTTACTCAAGTCTATGAGGTGGACGGACATATGTGATCTTAATCTTTCTTGTGCAGTTCCATTGATTGATAATGAGAGACAGTGATCATGAGGCCATAGACGTTGAGGAAGCAACTGTGGAAGACAAAGAGCTAGATGTGGTGATCCCCATGGACACCCCCTGCACGTTTGAATCTTTTCAAGATATTGAACTTGTGATATCTCTCCAATATTTTGAAGAGAGTGGACCCAAGGTGGTAGATTTTCTTCCAAATTTTAATGCACAACCAGATTTCCAGTATCAAAGGAAGATGTATGCCGATCCCACTAATCTTATTCTTCACCATTACAAAACTTGTGGACGAGTTTATTTTAAGTGGGGGGGGGGAGCTGATGCAGTCCAAGTTACACAAGAAAACCAAAGGAAGGAAATGCCAAAATCAAACCGACAAAAGCCAAAAACACTATTCACGGTACTGTTCATGTGAATAGTACCAACAAAATTAGAAATTAATGTCTTCTTCCTAAATTCAATTAAGTTAGATTTATTTCTATAAATTAGTCATTAATTTTGTTTCCTAAATTTGTTTTGTTTCCTAAGATTGGTTATCATATGAGTCAGTCATGGATGTTATTTGTTTTGGAAATTTTCCTAAAAGTTATAAAGGAAAGTTTCTCTTTTTTATTTTTGGACATTCCTTTTAGGAATCAGTCCTTTTATCTTTTGTATATCCTTTTAGCATTATAAATAAAGAGGAAGAAGCTGCTGGCAGTGGAGAGAGAGTTAGAAATTAATGTCTTCTTCCTAAATTCAATTAAGTTAGATTTATTTCTATAAATTAGTCATTAATTTTGTTTCCTAAATTTGTTTTGTTTCCTAAGATTGGTTATCATATGAGTCAGTCATAGATGTTATTTGTTTTGGAAATTTTCCTAAAAGTTATAAAGGAAAGTTTCTCTTTTTTATTTTTGGACATTCCTTTTAAGAATCAGTCCTTCTATCTTTTGTATATCCTTTTAGCATTATAAATAAAGAGGAAGAAGATGCTGGCAGTGGAGAGAGAGTTGGTCAGAGTTTAATATTAAATTCTGGTTACCGAAACTCCTATTTTGTTTATTCTCGTTTTCAAATAATAGTGGTTTTTCAAGAATTCATAACTTCTTCATCCATGGTTGGATCACCTTCAAATTTGGATATGTTATCAAGCACATCCTAGAGTACTTCTTCTCCAAGTTTGAAGACCTTCCAACGGCTAAATCTCAAGATAAGTGAGTTTTTTCATAATTTTATAATTCTAGTTTGCTAAAATACCTGTTTGAGACCTACGGGCAAGATTGGTTTCGATTCCACCCGTTGGGTCAAGGTTATCTTATGGGATAGTGTTCCTCATATCCTAAGGATCAAGGATCCCAATTTTTGAAGCATTCTTACAGACGGATTTGAAGTTATGGAATTATTTGTTCAATTCAATTACTCTTGTTTGTTAAATTTGGTTTGGACTGAATAGAGATCCTGTAGCAAAGAGGGATCTATGAATTGGATGTGTTGAAACCCTTTTTGCCATCAAACACAAAGCCGTATGAGTAAGTTAATAGGATGAAGGGATAAGGATAATCAAGGGATTATATTTAAAGGTAGGAGGGTAATTTGGGAAGTTAAAACAAAGGGGGAAGGGTGAAGGGATCAATCATCAATCTCCAACAAGCGCAACTGGTAACCGTGATTAAAAACATACTTCTATTCATTCCAATCTTAATATTGATGGGGTTACATATATTACTTACGAAAATAGAAAATCATTTTCTGACTCTACTAACAGAGATAGGAGTTTGAAAAACTCAACTTTGCAAGTTACTACTGCTAAACAGATTCATGTTGGCCCAGCCAAGCATATTCTACTGCATCAATCATTTGCCATGATTGCCTATTAAATAAAAAAAAAGTTAGATCTGGTGCTGTCCTTTCAGATGTTCGGAAAGAGCCCTGGAATCCGTCATCAGCAAACTGCAACTCGTCAATGTATGTGGGACTCATGTCATAGTTCATGTTTGGTCTGTATGGCTCATTCTCTTCTTTCAAATCTTTAATTGTCGTTGGTTGTTGTTTCTTTCCTTGGTACAACATCAAATTCTGTCACCACAAGTAGCCCCTGCCATTGCTGCTTCCGTTCATTCCCTATCCAGTCAGATCCTTTTTAATCTTTTCTAATGCTTGCTTGTTCCTAATTATCTCTTCTACTATTTCTTGGTTGTCCCTTATTCAGCCAGTTACAGTTCTCCATTTGGTTTGGCATAATTTTTCACGCCACCTCTTAGAATTTGGAATGGCAAAGAAGAACAGAGGAATATATGTGCATGGTTAAAGGATCAGTATCAGAACAGTCGAACTACAGCCACTCCATTGTGTATATCATGCTTTTGCTCATTGGATCAGCCGATCCTTTGGTTGGATCATCCTATACAAAATAATTGGATTGGTATCACAAGCCATGTTCTAAATCTTGCCGAGATCTCAAATTTCTCAACCTGGTCTAGACGAGATATCATGCGAGTCATAGAACCAACATATTCTCAGTCGAACATACATTCTAAGTTTTGAACTTTTAAGGTATGTCTGGGGGTAATACGACAATGTTGCTATTTTGGCTTTAGAGCATAGGGATTTTTACTTGGTGGTTAGCTTTATGATCTGTGAATGTTTGGTTTGAGAAAATTTGCTTGGTGTTTATTCATCTGTCTTAGCCATGAAACATTATCTGTCCTAATGTCAGGATTGAAGAGATGATAGAAGCGTCTGTAGTCTTGTAGTATGGTTTTTGGTTCATGTACGTGGTTTGGCCTTACTTGGTTTGGCCTTACTCCGCAGTTACTTCGTCATAGCACTAGGATCTATGCCTCCATTGCACTCAGGACTTGACCCTTGATGCGACAAATATCCCTCTGACAAATTATTGCGGACTATTCTTTGAAATCTATAAATGTATGCGTTTATCTTACTGTGTTGTGTCTTTCTATGTACTAGTTTTCTGTGTTAATGCATGTCAAGTTTTATGGGGAATGTTCTTGTTGGGATAATGTAGCTTAGCCCAAAAAGGTGTATTGGCCATCCCATGTAACCGATTCCTATTAGGAGTGTTGGTCATGGGTGGGTAGAGTAGTTTTAGTTCTTTTGTAACCCTTCATTTTTTTTATCCTGATCTTTTTGGCCTAACTAATCTCACGGGCCTGTACTAACCCCACAACCGCATGGACCGGGTCATTCTGGGGTTGAATGAGACCATTCCACTTGCACCCTTACACTCCTTTCTTATTATAAATAAAGGCTGGATGGTCCCTAAATACCTACCAAGCATTTAGTTCCTAAAGAGTGCTTTCAACAGTTCTCTTGTATTTCCTGCCTGGGTTTGCTAAGCCAAGAAGTCATTTTTGATATGTTTCGCTCTTTTAACTCATCAAAGGTTCAATGAGTTTGATGATGTTTTGATTACAGGGTTCAAGTGATATTGATCAATTAGGAAAGATCTTCGCAGCTTTTGGGACCCCAAAGCCTTTCCAGTGGCCAGACATGATTTACCTTCCAGATTATGTAGAATACCAATTTGTTCCTGCTTCTCCATTGTGCTCATTGTTTCCAGTGGCAAGTGATGATACTTTAGATTTATTATCAAAGATGTTCACCTATGACCCAAAAGCAAGAATTTCTGTTCAGCAGGCATTGGAGCACAGGTTTGTCTCTTGAAATATTCAGAGTGTGACAATTCCGGTTGATACTTTGTTCTCATGACTTTCTTCTCATTTAGGTACTTTTCATCTTTACCTGCACCAACAAAACCAGCTTTGCTTCCCCGGCCTGCTCGTAAGGGAGAGTCTAGACCTTCAGAGTTTAATCCACTTGATGGCCCTATTGTTTTATCTCCCCCAAGAAAGACAAGGAGGGTCATGGTCCAACATAGGGGGCTTGATGGAAATATATTTCAAACTGACAAAGTTGACGACCATGCAAATGAAGCAACTGACAGGATTTCAGGAAGGAGTGAAACTATGCCAATGTCGATAGATTTGTCTGTGTTTGGATTAAGAACTCCTCCCAGACCAACACTGAACAGGTAACGTAAAATCCATCTTTTTATTTCCATTACATATACTTTTGGTTAGGAATGAGTACATATCACATTTGATTCAGGATTGTGGTTCTTCTCATTAATTTTTTGGAGAAAGGCATGCAATTCATGCCTTTGACTGACCCTAACCACCCAGTCAAATCTCTATGTTTGGGTCACGAAATTAAGGGAGAAACATTATTGGATTATTAGAACATTCAAGTAATTTCTGAAGAGATAGGATCTTTAGGTTCCTGCTTTCTTGTGCATAATCCATGATAAGCCAATTGGCTTGATGCCGAAGCAGCGCAAGTGTTGATTTTCTTATACATTAACCTCATTGTGTGCTATTTTTCAATAGAATGCTACATCTATGTAAAATCTCTCGTATGCTTATTGATTTTTTATTCTTTTCACCCTGGCAGTGCTGATAGAACACATTTAAAGAGAAAATTAGATCTTGAATTTCCTAGTTCCTGAAGAGGAATTATCCATGCGTGATCCATAGATCTATAGTTTGGACTGTGGCTACAAGTATGTTTTATCTCCGGCTCCTAGTGATCTATGGTTTGGACTGTGGCTGCTGCAAGTATTTTTTATCTCCGGCTCCTAGTGATTGGTTTGGACTGTGGCTGCTGCAAGTATGTTTTATCTCTGGCTCCTTCATTGGGAAACTGTGAACCAATGGTGGACGAGGTGGAGTATGTGTGTTGAATTTGGGTTTTGGCGGTACTTTGATGGTTCATTTTGATGCTGCTATCCAACTTTTGGAGGGTAGCTGAAATATACGGACTCAATTTTTTTTAAAATAATTCTTCCTGCGGAATTGTATACTAGCTATTAGCCATTCAGGTCCAGGCATGATCCCCCATAAATTGAGTTCCAAGAAAAAGGATAGAATTCTTATTTGGAGGTGGGAATATATGCAGTATAAAGAAAATTTTTCCTTTTTTTAATGGGGCTGGCAAACCAAAGATTGGAAATTGTATTTTGTAAACCTGCTAAACTATTTTGGAAAATGTTTTCTTTGAAGTTGTCTGCTTATATTGACCAGATACCAGATCAAGATTAGTCACAGCTTCATGATGAGAGAGATCTTATAATTATCATAAGCGAAGAGGTAAGTAAAAGCATCTGTTAACAATTCAATTTAGCATTATCCATACGAAGGTTTGCCCAAGTCCTTTAATAGTATCAATGGCCTTCTGTCGGATGCTGTTTGAAATTGCATAATAAGACGGATGGAATCCAAATATATGGTTTTAACTCCCCACAAAACTGCAAACATCCATTTGGTCGGACGGTTAGTCTTTTGTTTGGTGAAGTAGGGCTTGGGAGGAGGTCTCAAATTCTCCTTTCATGTATCTGTTCTCTTTCCCACGTCATACTGTAAGTTAGGGTAGAATCTCAAAAAAAAAAAAAAAAATAAAATAAAAAACCGACCTCCCCACTAAATTGACCCTAACCGACTGTGTCGTTATTCTGTGTGGTGGGGTTCTACAAGGACAGAGTAACTTGAAAAGATTCTTCAAGCATGACATTGATTACATAAAAAGTGTCTGAATGATACCTATAGTCTATAGAAGTGTCTTTAATTTGTACCATTTTCTTTTAATTACCTCTTGTTTTATTCACAAAAGTTTTTTAAGTTGATAAAATCTGGATCATATGTTGCATTATGATCTGTTTGATGTTTGATAATATACTCTCGCTCATTATTTGAGTTGTTTCCTACTGCCCGAGAGCAATCTGGGAGCAGAATACTGTTTGGTAAAAATGGTTCAATCTCATGTTCTAATAGATTGGACCACTCTCAAAACACTGAAAGATTCATGGAGCTTTTCTTAGAAGCTTTGGCTGCTCCAGAACAAGCAGGAGAGATATCATATTTCGCTTCTTTCGTTCCAAGTTTCCCTTCAAATGACTATTGAGATCAAACTCCCTTTTTTTTTAATTCCCCTTACAACCAATTAGAGCCGACCGAACTTGTTGATCAAGGAGTATTGAATGATTTGAAGAGAAAGTGGCTTGACGGCTAAAGTCCAGCAATTGTGAATCGTGAAGTCCATCCTCTCTGCCCATTTCCTCTTACTCACCCCATCCCTTTCCGCAGGAGATATTCTCCTATGGTTGAAACCTGGCTCAGTAATTTGGGTCCTGTTAAGGTCTTCTACCATTCTTTGTCCACTGGGGTCAGTTCTGGACCAGTCTTGGTCCGTGAATGAACCGATCGGTTCTTCAAAGAATCTAAATTACTTAACGACCTTAATTTTTTACTCTCATTTCCAAATTAGGCAATTCTTGCGTCTTTTTTGTCTTAGTGTATGCTTGTCACTCTTAACCCTAGGCATTTTCGAAGAATAGTTTACCTGCATGAACTTGAATCTTTCTTGGGATCCCATCACTATCCATATCTAGTGGGTCTCACACCACATTGATAGTGATGGAATCCTATGGAGAGTACATGCATATACAGGTGATCTGGACTCACATTCTCAGGTGAAATTAACTATTTGGGTTGGCGTGCCCAACCCTGATCATGGGCATTTTGGTATTTTTACCTTCATGTCAAATTCTAGGGCTCTCAAATAGGAATAACTAGAGAGATCGGCGCCTCCCTACTGCTTTAATGATGTGATAAAAATGAGGTGACCACACCGATGTGTACTATTCCCACACCATTGCTTAATGTTCAGGGTTTAAGGTATGAAAAACCATATTATCATGTCATCAATCATTTTTAAGGCTTCTATTAACGTTATAGGGTTTAGGCCTATGGAGTCCGAATCGTCTCCTATGCGTACGGGCATAGGAGAGATGGCGGAGACCATTGGATGGCCGCCAAGTGGAAAGGCAGCCATCCAATGGTTGTATAACAAAATCGTTTTTTTTGTCCTTTTTGGTCTCATCCTCCTCTCTCCTCCTCTTCCTCCTTCTTCTTCCTTTCTAAGTTTTTTTTTTGTTCTTCTGGTCTTCCGTCTTCTTCTTCCTCCTCTCTAAGTTTTTTTTTTTTCTTCTTCTGATCTTCCGTCTACTTCTTCCTCCTCTTCTACTAATTTTTTTTTTCTTCATTCGGATTAAACTAATGAGTAACTGCAGTCTTATAAGTCCACTGTTTTGAAATAGTCATCGATCTCCCCCTTTATCAGTTGCAGCAAAACACAATCACTGTGTGAAGGGAGACATGGTCTTCCTCCTCTCCCCTAACTCAATCTTTTACCCCACCATCTGCCTTGCAATGCTTACCATCGAAAGAAGAAGACGGAAGACCAAACGAAGAAAAAAAAGACTTAGAGAGGAGGAAGAAGACAGAAAACTAGAAGAAGAAAAAAAAAGACTTAGAATGGACGAAGAGGAGGAGGAGGAGGAGAGAGGAGGCTGAGACGAGAAACAGAAGAAGAAGAAGTATAAAGGCAGATTACCAAAAAAAAAAAAAAAAAAAAAAAAAAAACTATTTTGTAATACCACCACCATTGGATGACTGCCTTTCCACTTGGCGGCCATCCAATGGTCTCCGCCATCTCTCCTATGCCCATACGCATAGGAGACGATTCAGACTCCATTCTGATGGCCTAAAAATGGAATCTTTTCTTCCAACGGTGATATCTTTGATCCAGCAGTCAGATTTGGCTTGTTCCAAGCCCTACAAAAATCCATTTATCCTTAGGCTACATTTGTTTTGACGTAACATTTTACCGTAAAATATTACGTGTAATATTTTATAAGTAAAAAAAATTCAATGTTTATTTTCAACAAGTAAAAGAACTATGAAGTTCCTTCTCCCTCTCCCTTAGACATCATTGTATTTGACCTCTTGGAAACAACCAATGAAAAAACAAAATTACAAATTAATAAAATGTTACTCGTAAAATTTCACATAAAAGAGCCCTAAGGTCAAACTAGGTCACATTCGGAGAAATTTCAAGGATGTTTTGTAAGAAAGAGATCAAGAGAAGTAGAGAACCATTTCTCAAATATCATCACTTTCGAATACTCACCATAAAAGAGTGGCAAAATTAAAATCTCCCCCCTCAAAAAAAAGTTTTATATTTTATTTATTTATTTGTTTATTTGGTGTTACAATGCTCATTGTGGAGCTAGGATATGGGTTTCTGTCAAGGATTGACAAGGTTTCTTTTATTGAAGGAAGAAGTATTAGTTCAGCTTCATGCTATACTATCAACTGATATGTCTGAGCTGATGAGCACTCTATCCAAAGCTTTTTTTGCCTGAAAAAAAAAACATAAAAAAAAAATGAAGAACAAATCCAGTGTTAATAACAAGAACAAGTGACTATCCTTTTTCAAACTAAAATAAGATTTGAATAAAGAAAAAGTTAGATTACTTCTTGGTTCCAATTGGTGCGCATGGTTACGATCAGAAAAGACAGCACTTGAGCAAAGAGCGCACATACGATCCCCAACCAAAGACCCTGATTAAACCAAATATATGTAGTAAATAATCAATTGTCATTAAAATTATTTAGAAATAATCAACAAAAAGCATTTCGGTAAGGATTACATGATTACCATGTCATGATGTACAAATAATTACCAAATAGTATCTATAATATAGTTAGTTAACACGGAATGCAATGTTTAGGGCAATCAGAAGACAAATAAGAGCTTAGCTATCATTTTTATAGTTTTTTCAAAACTAAATCATTCAGAGTTGGGAGAGTGCATAATACTGTTTAAAATTTTCGTACGTATGCATGAACATTCACAAGATGTATGCTAATATACAAACTGGGGTGTTTAATAACCCCAAGGGGGTAGTAGCTTAGTTGGCATGGAGATTACGCTTCAAGAAGCAGAAGGTTAGGTTATGAGTTTGACTCTTCTTACTGTTCTAGAGCCACTCCCATGGATCCCATGGGGATGTTAATTAAGTGTTCTTTTCATGTTTTAGGTGCAAGTGGAATGATTCTTATTCAACCCTAGAATGACCTAATCCATGCCGTTGTGAGGTCAATATAGATCCGCGGGACTAGTCAGGTGACTTAGGCCAAAGGTCTTGATACCTGTCGTTAGCCAAAAAAAGAAAGGGGAGGGGGGCGGGGGGGAGGGGGAAGATAGGGGCATTTAATTGAATTAGAGCCTGAAAATTCAATATCAAAATAATGATCTACACTATATTCTCTTCATCTAATGGTTGGAATGGAGATATTATTTGTCCATGTAACAAAATAGAGATCTTCTAACATTTGAAAAAATAATAAGGAAAAAAAGAAAAACAATAATAGAGAAGGGGGAAAAGAGAAGGGTAAAAAATAAAATAAAAAAGCAGGTTAGTTACCTTTGCACCAATATGTACGATAATAGCAGAGATAATTGGAAAAACAATAATAGAGAGGGAAAAGAGAAGGGTAAAAAATAAAAGGACAAAAAAGCAGGTCAGTTACCTTCGCACCAATATGTAAGACAAAAGCAGAGATAATTGCGACAGGAATTCCAATAAGGTAATAAGCTCCAATATTGATGTATACCGCTAGCTTCTGCATCCCACTTCCTCTTATAATGCCTTGGATCAAGAGAAAATCAGTTATTAACAAAAAACCAGTAAGATTTCCAATGTAATTTTCTTTTCAGGAAAGGCGTTTTTGCTTGGCTCTTGTATTAGTGCCAAGACCAATAGACAATGGAAATGCATTCACGGACATTTCAACTGTGTTTGAGCACAGGAACACCCTACACTGTCAGACAGAAATCTTTTTTCTTTTTCTTTTATATTGAAGCACGGTCTGTGTTTTTGAGTAAAAAACCATGTGTAAAAGTGGTTTTAATCTGGAAACAAACAGTCTAAGAGGAAAGATCCGAATGGATGTTTTTGGCAAAGGTTGGCAAACATTGATCAGGTGAGTTCAAACCTGTAAGTGCACACTGATATCCATCCAAGAAAATGGTAACTGCTAGCAATGGTATTATACTTGCCACATGTCTCGCTACCCTTTCTTCATTACTAAACAGGTAACCCCAACAGTCACGTAACAAAATCATGGCCAACCCAAGCACTGTACCATCTACAGTTGCTATGAGTAGAACAGACTGTACAGCCAAACGTGCAGCTTGTGGCCGCCCAGCACCCAATTCATTGGAAACCCTTGTACTACATAAGAGGAACATGGAATTAAATGAGAAAATCCATGCAGCTAATATATTACATATCTAAGGTGTGGAGATTAAAAAATATTCAATTGATGAACTAACCTTGCAGTGCAACTAAGACCAAATGAGATATTGAATGTCAAACAACATGTGTTGAGGCTGACAATAACATGGATGAACAAGTTAGAAATTAAGAGGAAAATATGCAATTTAGAAATCAAGTTTTATTTTTATTTATTTATAGATAAGTAGGGAAGGACGAGTCTTGGTGTGACGGTAAGGTTGTCATATTGCAACTTTGTGGTCACGGGTTTGAACCACGGAAACAACCTCCCTACATCGTGGGGGTAAGGCTGTATAATTTTGCTCGCCCCATACCTTGCAGTAGTAGGAAGCCCATTAATAGATAAGTAGATATTTTAATGATTAAAAAAAAAAGAAAAAAAAAAGAACACAACAAGCTGGATCCTCACAAGAGAACCAGATAGAGCAATACAACAGAACAACAATAGCTGGGCCTAGATTACAACATAACTAAAGGCTCAGCAATTAGAAGAAAACAAGCTCATATTTTAACAGAGACTACTAGTTAGAGACTAGTTAGAAGGAGTACGGATGTGGGTACTCCTCTGGAAAGCATGTTGTTTGTGCTATGGCATAAATTAAGTTTTCGATTGCGACATTTTTATCCGATCTTGGACTAGGATTTTCATTATATGTGCTGAGTTATGGGTTTAGTTTCACATTGATCTGATAGTGTACAGAAGCTTGGCTTATGACACTGGTATGACCTCTCTACGCTCAGGTTTTTATATTGGACGTCATCATAGGGTTAAGCAACTGCAGTCTATGATTTTTTTTATAGGGGGTTGGGATTCATACCAATCTTGGAAGAAAAGTTATGAATATATCTAGCATTGAATGTGAATGAATCAACCAAAAAAAGAAAAAGAAAAAAGAATGGGAGTGAATCTACAAAATAAATTAATTTCCTTAATTAAAATCAAGTTATTTTAAATTGCAAAGATATGGAAGTGAGACTCACATTATTGACAGCGTTGATGTTTCTAGTTGTGGATCAGGAAGAAGACCAGACATGAGAACCATTGCCTCAAAAGTCCAAAACTCTATGCTGTTTGAGTACATCAAAACCATGCGAAACGTTATAGAGCAATGAATAATTATATGGACATTCACTCAGTTGGTAAGGACCAATGCCTCAGAATTAAAAGATCGTGAGTTCAAACATTGAAAAAAATTTAAACAAGTAAAATGTAACACAAAACAAACGGAAACACAAAAACCTGGCTAGGGCACTAACTCTTAAAATAATGAAAATGTGAGCAGAAAATTGTAGCTTACCAGACCATAAAAGCTGAAGGAATACCAAGTCTCAAGAAACTAATGATGTTGTGAAAGGCCTCCCTTGAAAATCCAGTCCAAGTTAACTTGCAAGCAGCTGAGAATTTGATATAAATTGCCAATAGTAACACACATGTCCAATAAGAGATGTCCATAGCCAAGGCAGCACCTTTATTACCAAAGCCAGATTTGAAAACCAGAAACCAACATACAGGGAAGTGTAGTAAAGTTGTAATTCCTGAGATTATCATCATTGGAAAGACATTGTTCTGTGCTTGTAGGAACTTGTTGAGACACTGAAGGAGTCCAAAGGCAAAAACTGATGGAATCATGTAATGAACATAGTGGCCAGCTCCCTTTGATATATCTGGATCCTGCCTTAGCGTCATTAGTATGTTGCTTGTGTTATCCCATATATAAGCTACTGGAATCCCCACAAGTAGAAGAACAAACATGCCCCTCTGCATATGTATGCCAAGCATATGATACTGTTTTGCGCCATACGACTGACCACATAAGGTGTCTAATGCACTTCCCATTCCTGTCTGTCAGAGAGTAATAAATCATATTTAATTTTTAATGAATCGCCAAAAACGTTGAGCAAAACATTATAAATTTGTCTAGCAATATCTTGGTTTTAGGTAATCGGATCAGATTGGCTGCTTTGAATTGGTTTTTGCATGGGGCGATATAGACTCATGGACAATACATGACCTACTATGTGATTTAACTATCCAGATTCCAGGGCAAAAAGATATACTGACTTAGCATATCAGACTAACTGATATCGATATCGTCACTATCTCCAATATTGATATCAACAATAAAATAACCTTTAGCTTGTCATCTAGGAACTTGTTCGAAAATACCATAATAAAAAGAAGATTGAAGTATGTTGCTAGGTATTTGACCAAATATGATCGTCCAGCTCCTATAGAACTTATCACTAAAATACATCTAAAGAGGGATATGGCTAACCGACTAAATCGAACAAAAAGGGTTTCCCAACTAGAAGCACGAGAGAGCTTCTTCCTTATCACATAAGGCCCTTCTTACGCAATAGAGGGAGAGATTTTGTTCGATCTATGTGACCGAAGTTGCATCTACAACCCAAGATGTCCAAAAAGTTCATTGCTCTTCCCCTTGTCCGGTGCCTCCTGGTAGTACTAGAGTTAGGTCGAAAAGAAAATGAAGTTCTTCCTGTCTTAATTTACACTCAGAAAGCTTGGCCTTGATTCACTCATGGGTCTTTCGGCAACCATAACCATAAGCTCTCACGGGTAGCAAGGGAAATGGAAACCATTAGCCCCACAAGAGGTTTATCAACAAGTGATTATTTGATAACAAGCAAAGAATATTTGTCTTTGGTTTCTAGAGTACTGACCGATCCGATACCGCAATATAGAAGCCAAAAGCTACCCTAAGCAAATAAGCCAAACAAATTAGGGAGATCGTCATACCATCAAGCTCAAACCAGTGACTGACTCAGCGTACCAGCCCAGTTGATATCGATATCATCACTATCATCAATATTGTCTTTGTCATCAAAATTGATATCAAACAATAAAATAACCTTTAGTTGGTCGTCTAGGACTTGGTCAAATATGTCATAACAAAAGAAACATAGGAGTTTGTCGCTAAATATTTGAGCAAATATGATCATTCAATTCCTATAGAACCTATCACTAAAAGATCCTAGAGTGAGAGCTAATTGGCTAAGAAAACGAAAAGGGTTTAGCCTTTGTGAAACAAGTGATTGTTTGATAATGAGCAATGAATATTTATCTTTGATTTCCAGAATGACGAATCGGATACCACAATATGGAAGAGCCAGAAACAAACATAAGGAAAGAAGCCAAAAAAAAGGAAAAAGGGAGATCATCATACCATCAAGCTGAAACCAGTAACTGAAGCAAAGGAAGTGCCCAGACAGGCACTGGCCAGAGGTAGCTCTCCAAGGTGACCCACAAACATGATTGAGATCACCTGCAAACTGAACTGCAAGAAACTAACACATGTCAAAGGCCCTGCCAACCACAACTGCTTCTTCATCTCCTCAACAATCTCTGATTTTCCAAAGCACTTATCACCTCCAACCTCTTTGCCATTTGAGCCTGGAATCAGAGGAGATTCAAGACTGAGTTCTTCTTCTCCTTCCATAACTTTTAATTTCCACTTCTCACTGGAAATATTCAACATTCCCACCTCCTCTCTTCCACTTTCAGAGAGAGAGAGAGAGAGAGAGAGAGAGAGAGAAACTGCGTTAGTTCTTTATTTTGTACGGGTATCCATGTGTCCAACAGGATATTACAGGATCACATGCTACTTTGGGATAGATATAAAAAAGTTTGTTTATCTGATCATGTCTGGGCTCATTCTTTAAGCACTACAAACAAATTTCATAATTAAAAGGTGGCAATGCAATGATGCAGACGCTTCCGTCCAATTCTTGTTGTCTACATCGACCAATTGAATTGCATGCAAGTGTGGGCCCTACACAGTATTTTATCAGTTTAGGGTTCTGACGTTCTGCCATGAGTCAGAATTCCATCCACTTCTAAGCTCTAGTTTAGGTTCCGTTTGATTGGATTTCCATTTTGATTTCATCTGAAGATTTCAAAAAAAAATTTCGGTAAAATGAAGATTTCAATTTTATCTTTCGTTTGATTGAATTTCTCCACTTAATTTAATTTTTTTTAAAAATTGATTTTATCTGAAACCTGAAAGAAATGAGAAATTATTTCATATTTCACCCTGCAATCCATTCATCCAATTTCACTCTCGAATAAATAAACACGTGTTAATAATAGCTTGAAACTCAAGATAAAATTTTAGTTTCATTTGTAAAAAATACTCAACCCACAAAATTTTCAAAAAAGTTTCAGTACTCTTCCAAACCATATATTAATTATACCTATCATCCACTAATTTCTAATAATTACACATATCATCCCTAATTTCTGAAACTTATAACAAAAAGATTTATTCCGTTAACAATGTTAAGTCTAAATTTCAAAAGACAATTTAACCCTCATTCTATTTTCCGTTCTTTTTCATAATGGGTTTGTTGTTGATTTAGGTTTGTGGTAGAAGAGGAAGTGAGACAATGGATATTCTTTCTCTTCTACAGCTTTTGCAGTTTCTGCTTGTTCTTAGGTAATTGCTTAAACATGAGTGTTGTTTCACGAAAAACTTTTGAGGTGGGGTGATACTCTTAGGTAGTTGCTCTAAAAGAAGAAAGACATATAGAATTTATTCCTATAATTTAATTACCAAATGAATTTTTCATTCTAGCCTTGTTTCACAAATGATACAACCAAACAAATGTTGATTTCTTGACTAAAATCATTCTCAAAATTGTTTTCATGAAATTAATGCAAAATTAAAAGCGAAATCAAACAGAAGGGAGTTTTAGGGTTTGGTTTGGTATGTATTCTTAGAATGTATTCTTATAAATGCATTCTTGAAAAGTACTCTTCAAAATGGGGAATGCATACCTAACTTAGAATAAGAACTGACTAGAGGATAAGAATTTTCCATTTTTGGCTCATATGGCAGAATGGGTAAAGAATGTATGTATTCTCTCCATGATCTAAGAACAAATATACATTCCAATAATGCATGCCAAATACAACCAACAATTATCCTAACAACACGTTCTCATTAAATCCATCCTTTACTAGTTGGGATAGATCCAACCAGGGAATGACGTGGAACAGATATATACTCCACACCATCCACAAATTGACTACATGGCCCTCATTTGGCCTATCTGCTTCCCAGCTTTAAATGCCAATTGCTATCTTCTTCCTAGCTTTAAATGCCAATTGCTTGGCTGTTAATTTGGTGGGACAATTATAGATATTCTTATAATTGGCTTATTGTTGTGTTCCTTCATCCAAATCTTCAATCCATGGCTATTGTTGGTTTCTTAAAAAAAAAAAGAAAAAAAAGAAGGAATGATGCCGACAAGCTCACTTGTCTTCTAACTTGGATCTTAGTAAGCAGCTTGTAATAGTTGTTGGCCCGGTAATTAGAGATGTAAATGGATCGGATGTGATTGGATATGGATATGGATACGGATACCCCTAAACAGATACGGGATCAAATCCAGATTTTTGATTATCCATTTATATAAGTGAATACGATTTACTTTCAATCCATGTCTATCAATTGTTTTAGTCTTATGATTCTTTTTTCTTCATTTTCTAAAACCTATTGAATCTTCAAGAACCCCGAGACTATTAGCTTTTTATTTATTTATTATTAATTGGATATCTATTTGGAGTAGATAGATTATGTTCCTAATTATCTGAATTTGGATCTAAATACTCCCTGATACATTACAGATTCCCCTAAACAGATATGTATGTTGTGGATAGCATATTTCTCATGGTTAATCACATCGCGACAAGTGTCCGCCTGTAAATCAGAGAGGTAAGATGACACGTGTCCTGCCAGATGTCATCCTTGGGGAACCTCAATGATGGTGAGAAGAAGCACGTGAGTGTTCGTATGTGCTAGATCTCTAGATTAATCCCGGACGCTTCACAAGGATTCTTACTGAGAAACGATCCAAAAGATTGGATCTTGACCCACGAAGGACGCGCATGGCGACCTGTAAGGGCAAAAGAGGCGGTTTTGCATAGCCGTAGGATCTTCATCCTACGACCACTCAAGATAACTCAATTGGCACTAACAGTTATGGGTTACCTTATTCCGTCCTGTGGAGTTATAGTCTAATCCTGTACACTTAATCATTGGATGACGTATCTGCTCAAACAATAAGGTGTGTCCTCTATATATACACTCGGCGATTGCAGGTAAAGGCATCTAATTTCCTAGTCTTTTTGAGAAAACTCAGGGAACCCACCTCTCTGAGGAGCTTACCATCTTCTTATAAGCTCCATACTAATTGCTCTGTTACTGACTTGATCGTTGGAGTGGACACCGAACATCACTATCCGACTTTGATAACCTTTATCTATCTTGCAGGGAGCGAGACACGTCAGCTAGCCTAGTTTCAGCAGCAACAGTTTGACGCCCACTGTGGGACCCTGACTATTCTCCAAAAAACGTCTACAGTGTGATCCATACTAAAAAAAATGGTGACAAAAAAGAACAAGCTGGTAGAAATGACGAAAATTAACCCCCAAACAATGGAGATGAAGGAGATCATGGTGGAAATCCTAATGCAGGAGTTCCTCCGCCACCGCCCGACCAATACGTCACCATAGAACAATTCAGCGCTTTTACAGAGTAGATTGCTACCCTTACAAAGGGGATCATGCCGCCTACTACTTTACTGCGGCACAATCCAAATAGGATGACTAGAGGGCCGAGAACAGGATCCAGGGGATCCAGACAATCTAGACACTCGAATCAATCGGTTCACCCATCATCTAGCCATCAGCAAGAACGAATGCCAGACCTCATCTCCGAAGAACATGACACTGACTATGTAGTCGAGGAAGAAATATCTTCCACTAGCTCAAAGAGTCTCTTTGTACATGATCGCCTAGGACTTAGGCATGAAGACGATGTTGAGGGAGTACAGAGGCGAGTTGACGCTGCCAGAGCCAATCGTAGGGTCATAGAAGTCAACACTGCAGGTGGTAGTCTCGCAGATGAACACGCCAGTCACTAATACAATACTTGCCGCTGCAGATCCAGGACTCCTCGAATAGCAGATACTAGCCATGCAGGCTAAGCTCAGGGATATGAAAAAGCAGCAGGCTAACCAAATGAATGCCTACGAAAAAGAGAATACCATGCTTAGAAGGCTTTTTCCTGGGAGATAATGGATGCACTACGTTTAGACAACTTTAGGATGCTCAAGGTCGACCCCTATGGCGGAACTACAGACCCTCAATTGCATCTAAACAATTATTCCGCCATGATGCTCCTCTACTGATACAATGACGCCATTTTTTGTAGAGCATTTCCTCTATGCTGAAGGGACCAGGTTGACTGTGGTTTAATAATCTCCCAATCAACTCGATTCAGAGCTTTGAAGAGTTGAGTGATCGTTTCTTTAATCACTTCCAAACTTAAGCCACATCCAGGAAAGATTCCAATTACTTGATAACAATCAAACAAAAACCAGATGAGTCTTTGAGAAAATTCTTGGCCAGATTTAACAACGAGGCACTAGAGATCAAAAATCTCAGTCCAGATGTAAGGATGACAGCCCTGTACAACGGGGTGATTGATCTTGATTTATTGAAGTCGTTGGCCAAAAGACCACCTGCCTATCTTAATGATTTGCGAGCTTGGTGTGACAAGTATGTTGTAGCTAATGATGCTTTGCTTCTAAAGCAGAGCGAACAAAAGGCAGCGGGAGAAAATAAAAGAACCGAGTCTCAGGCAAATGTACGACATCCATACAACCCTCCAAGAAACAAAAATCAGGAAAAGATGATTTTCCTGGTAAGTAGGTGACAAAGGTAGAGTTCGATTGGGATGCCTTCACTCCTCTAAACTTACCTATGGTAGAGGTAATGTGTGAGCTGAAAGGTACCCCTCTGGAACTAAAGGATCCACCAAAGTTGGACGCAGACCCAAAGCGTAGATCGATAAAGAAATATTGCAAGTACCATTGTGACCATGGTCACGATACAGAACAATGCCAAGTACTCAGGTATGCAATCGAAGATCTAATTAAGCGTGGTCATGTTTTAAAGAATTTGTAGTCAAATCCAAGACTGAAGGTTAGCAAGGAAAGCAAGTCGCTGATGACCATGAAGATGTGTGATGAACACATTTTATGTATGAATTTAGGGCATAAAATATACATCTTTTATTCTATTTATGATGCTTCTCGGGTATTTAATGTTGATTTTATGTTTGATGGGTATTGGTGAAAGAATGAAGAAATTTGAGCTTAAAAATATCATTTTATGAATTTTTGGTGATCCTGTCCAGTTAACTCACCCAGTCAACTCGGCAACCGGGCATAAGATGAATTTTATGAGGAGAGCCATGAATTTTGTGTATAAGATCAGCCTTGGACCAAGTCAAAGAATAACCCAATCTCATGTGAAAGATTCTATTCTCTTGAGAAAATATTCCTTAGTTATTTGGAATCAAATTTACAAGATTGTCATGGCAAGGAAGAATGGAAAGCTCCAATCGATTATGGAAGTTTTCAAAAAGAGATAATAATGCTAAAGATATGATGAGTTGGTGCAAGATTTTTTCTACTCAAGAATCGTCCATATACAATGAACCTAGAAGATTGGAATTCAGTTACCAAAATTATCTCCACAAAATCTCTTGTAATTCAATTGTAAAGATTGATTGTGATCTTTACTCTCTTGTATATATATGTGATGCTCAGCAATAGAAAATCATCCAAGAATTTTATTATGAGTTTTTTCTTAGTTTTGAGAATTTATGAGAGAGTTTGAGATTCTTAGTTTTTTCTTTTCAAGTTGTGTTCTTCTTGCTTAAGTTTATTTTTATTTCAGATTTAGAACTCTGTAGTAGGGTAGATAAATATAGGTTGTACCCCATTACTAATTTAATTTAAGAGAGAAGGATCCCTTTGTAATCGTTTGCACATCGCCTTGGAGTGACAACAAGACGACGAGCAACGACAGAGATAAGTTAAATCTTCCATCGAGATAAGTTTTTCTTACATTCTTTTACTTTTAATTTCGTTTCTTTCTTGCAATAAATCTGTGTTACTTTATGGTTAGTGGTTTCGTAAATTTTCGTACCGCTATGAATGGTTATTATTGTTTTTTGATTAATTTTTATTTAAAGTGATTAGGGTGTTAATTCAATCATATCCCTTTGGTACGCTTTGCCTTATTTGAGTTAGGATAATAACGATTCCTCCCTGAGATCGACCCGTTACTGCACGATACCGTGCACTTGCGGTTACATACATATTTAATTCACATCAATGTGGATCCCAAGCATGGTCGCAAAGACAAAGATGATTCCGATGATAACCCCAAGTCCCCACCACAAAGGAAGATCGGGGACACAAGGGGAGGCCGAGTCGGAATGATACTGATGGCACCGATTGCGAATTGACCAATAGGACAGCCACAAACTCAAGGGCACACCCTGACTCAATAAAACCATAAAACCTTGAGTGCTACTCAAGTGGAAGAAGCTTTAGCCGACTTGACAAGGTAGTTCTCAGTGTTTCACCCAAGCTAAAAATTGGGGGATATGATGTGGGCCGACTACGAACTTGAGGAGGTAATTGCTGACCTAATACAAAGTTTCAAAAAATCTTAGTCTAGAAGACACAGAGTCACAAAAATGACATTCAAGTCATCATAGGAGCACCAGCCTACCGCTCAAGCGCATTGGCACACTGGAGAAACAACGCCGACTGCCCATAATGGAAGATTGCAATTCCCATAACATACAATTGGTTATCCTAGAGCATTATACAAATACGATAATAGGAGGCCCTGCTATTGGGAACACCTCTAAGAGCAATCGCGTCGCTTATGCCAAAAGCATTTGCAGCACATCCTCATCTGTTAAACCATATTATGCAGGAGATGTCATCACGTTCTTCGACGATGATCTAATTGATATTAAAGTTCCACATGAGAATGTAGTCATCATCACAATGGTGATAGATAAAGTAAAAGAGGTCGAATGGGTTCTGGTAGACATTGGTAGTTCTGCATATATTCTGTACTACCATGCGTTCAAGGCTATGAACCTAGACGAGAGACGACTGTAGTCGATCATATACTCCTTAATCAGTTTTTCTGGAGATAAAGTACAAGTAAAGGGTGGAATTGTACTCGAGACCCGAACAGGGATCAAGCCCAGGAGAAGGACCTTCCAGACAGCTTACCTAGTGGTGGACGTGCCTTCAAGCCAAAACGTGATTCTAGGTTGACTAGGACTCAATCTCCTGAGAGCCTGCATCTCAACCTATTACCTCGTCATGAAGTTCCTACCGAAAATGGTACAGGATTCTACAAGGTTAATGTTTCTCTCATTTGGTAATATATAATTCTTGAATCTTGATAGTTCTTGTCCCAAATTTGTAATAAAACTTGGAACCACCCCGAAAGTAATGATTAAAGGTTGAAGCCTTGATTTCATTCCCAATTTTGAAATAAAGTGCAAAAAGGTTCTTAATTCTCATTTAAAAACATATTCATTCACCATACCATTAATTCCTCGATGCATTGTAGTGATTTCCTTGCAAAAATAGTTATGACTCAGTTTGGTTACAAGAGAAATTAAAAGGAAGGGAAGTGAAAATTTTAAACTTAAAAAGAAAACTTCAACATGATTGTGTGAACTACCTAAATTTCTTATCATATTTTGTGGTGATACTTAATAGATGTACAATTTACTTTTACTTTTTAAATGCAACAATTTGGATTCAAACTAAGTGTAAGTTAATAACTAAATATAGAATGATTTAGAGTTAATTACATAGTCATGTAATAGCATGTGTGGTATTGATTACAAAAGTTTCCTTTTTAAGTTTACAAATTTCACTTCCCTTCACTTTAATTCCCCTTGCAACCACTTAGAGACAGCAGAAATGAGAATCAAAATACAAAGAAAAGAAAAGGATTTCTATTATTGATGAAATTGCAGTGCATCCATAAGTCTTCTGCACCATTGAGTCAGCTTTCAGTATTTAGATAATCAGGTAAGAAGAAGAGAAATTTACAATATATTCAAGTATTTTTTCTGCTTTCCGGATTCTTGGTTGCAGACATGGGTGACTATCAAAATTGTTTCTCTTAGACTTCTCACAGCTTTTCATACTGAAGGAAGTAATGGTTCCGCTTCCCACTCTATACTATCCACTGAAATCTTCGAGTCATTCACTCTCTCCTTGGCTTTTGCTGCCTGAACCAAACATACATAAGAGAAAGAAAAACAAATCCAAGGAAAAATAAGAATAACAAAATGACTATACTAATCCAAACTGAAGTAAGATTTGAGTTAAGGAATAATAGAGTACTTCTATGTTCCAATTGGTGCGCATGGTTATGATTAGAAGAGAAAGCACCTGCACCAAGAGTGCACATACAATCCCCATCCACAGACCCTGTTTAAATCAAAAGCATATAAATCATCTCTTAAGGTCAACAACTAGAACACCCCATCATAAAAATAAGTCCAAATGATTACCAAACAGTACATAGCTCAAAAAATAAACAAAAGAAAAGTAAAGAAATTGTGGGTGTCTTTTTTTTTTTTTTTTTTTTTTTTTTGTGGGGGGGGGGGGGGAGGGAGGGATGTAAATCTAATACCTTTCCTCCAATATGTAAGACAAAAGCAAATACAATTGCAGAAGGGACTCCAACAAGGTAATAAGCTCCTAGATTGACGAAAGCACCAGTCTCCTGCCACCCACTTCCTCTTACAATACCTTGAATCAAGAGAAACTGAAGTTATTTCAAATAATTAAGAATAGATCAGAGTTCAAATTGTGTAGCCTTCGTACATGAAAAAGATGACTTAGAAATTATGATGTAAACAACTCATCAGAAGAGTTGCTTATATTTAATCTGGAAAATGAAAATTTTGAAACAAATGAGTTAGTAAAATGTAACAAATGATTAAAGACCACTAGGAAAGTTCAAACCTGTAAGTGCACACTGGAATCCATCTAAGAAAATGGAAGCTGCCAGCAATGGGATTGTCTTTGAAACATATGTCACTACCTTTTCTTCATTGCTAAACAAGGAACCCCAAATGTTACGCAACAAAATCATGGTCAATCCAAGAATTGTGCCATCTGCAATGGCCATGAGTAGAACAGAGAGTACAGCTACTCGTGCAGCTTGTGGTCGCCCAGCACCCAATTCATTTGAAACCCTTGTGCTACAAAAGAAGAAGATATAATACATTATAACATCTAATTAATATGTTCAATAATATTATTGAAAATTCCATAGCATTCAATTTAACTAACCTTGCTGTGCCACTAAGACCAAAGGAGATATTGAACGTCAATCCACACGTGTTCAGTCTGATAACGAGGACAACGGAGTACACATTTAAGAAGAAAAAATGTCAGAAATTCCACAGCTGGATTTTCTCCACAATTAACAGATAACTGAACCATAGACACTAGAACATACAAACAATGTACATATAGGTAGCCACGTACATATCTAGCAACTATGCGGATGAATCTACAAAATAACTCATCACTTTTATAACAATCAGGTTTAGCTCAGGGGCGAAAGGAAAATGAAACTCACATGATCGCTAGCACTGATGTTTCCAGCTGTGGATCAGGGAGAAGACCAGCCATGAGAACCATCATCTCAAATGACCAAAACTCTATGCTGTTTCAATTCATTAGAAGTTTAGAACACGGAAAATTTTCAACCAGTAAACTATAAGAGAATGAGAAGCAATGGATTTAACATAGAGCAAAGGCAAATATAAATTTCTGTATGGATAAATTGTAGATACTTTCAAATAAAAGGGTCAGCAGTAAACATCGCTTACCAGACCATTAAAGCTGAAGGAATACTGAGTTTTAAGAAATTAAGGATGTTGTGCAAGGCCTCTCTTGAAAACCCAGTCCAAGTTGACTTGCAAGCAGGAGAGAACTTGACATAAATTGCCAGCAACAGCATATTTATCCAATAAGAGATGGAAATTGCAAGGGCAGCGCCTTTGTTACTAAGGTCAGTTTTGAATACTAGAAACCAACATATAGGAATGTGCAGTAAAGATGTCATTGCAGAGATTATCATCATTGGGAAGACAATGTTCTGTGTCTGTAGGAATCTGATAATACACTGGAGGAGTCCATAGGCAAAAACTGAAGGAATCATGTAACGTGCATAGTGTCCGGCTCCCTTGGATATATCCGGATCCTGTCCTAGGCTCATGAGTATGGGGCCTGTGTTTGCCCAGATGAAAGCTATAGGAATGCACACAATGAAAAGAACAAAAATGGCCCTCTGCATATGTATGCCAAGCATATGATATTGTTTAGCTCCATAGGCCTGACCACATAGAGTCTCCAATGCACTTCCCATTCCTGTCTAGTCAACAATGATAAATCGAGATTCAGTTCACCAACTGCAAATATTTTGATCAAACCAAAATTTATCTAGACATATAAACCACAAAGAAACACAGGAAAGAACATGAGGCTTTTGTGTGTGTGTGTGTGTGTGTGTGTGTGTGTGTGTGTGTGTGTGTGGGGGGGGGGGGGGGTATCTTAGGTGAACATCATCTTATTCAGATGATTGCAGAGAGCAATACAGCCATTAATAACCTCAGCACAGGTTCAAGGTGCCATGCTTATTTATCGCGCCTCGCATACCTTAGCATTACACAACTGAAGAGTAGGATTTCCTGATTTTGGCACAACAGTGTTGCCTCTTCACTGTTTGTAAATTTGAGGTGTGAGTTGTTCTTGATCACCTGATTTTGGCACAACAGTGTTGCCTCTTCATTGTTTGTAAATTCAAGGTTTCGTTGTTCTTGATCACTAAGGATAGTCAAATATCATTCAGAAGGTGAATTTTGCTTGAAATATCTAAGACCAAAGCTTAGAGATCAAAGATCCAAAACCAGGTTGAAAAGACAGGACACTAGAATGAATTCAAGGGCCTAATCAGATCCTAAGTTTTGTCTTGAGATTCCTAGTTTCTGTAACAGAGGCGCAATAAGAGAATGATTGACTGGGGCCTGAGATATATTTAGCTTTTAAGGATCAAATATGGTGATTCGAACTCCAGATTAAATATGAAATCACTCTCAAGAGATCAAGAAAATTTAAGACATCATTGACAGGTTCAGACAATCGAGCACATAAAGGACAAATAATACAGTATTCGGATTACAATTTCATCAAACGTTCAACTGGCAATATATATGGGGAAGAAAATGGGATATACAGGACCCATTAATAACCTCGGATGCAAAAGACCATTTTGAGTGCATGAGCCGACATGAACAGAATTAAAAAAGAAAATGAAAAGAACTACATGGGTTTATTCGTTTATTTTCCTTTTGTCTGTGACTGTATATTGAAAAAGACGCAGGCATCCACAGAGAAGAAAAAAAAAGGAACAGTTCAACTTCAAATAGTAAATAAAAGAGAAAAAGGAGAGGAACCCATCATACCAACAAGCTCAAACCAGTGACAGAAGCAAAGGAGGTGCCAAGAGAAGCACTAGAGAGAGATAGCTCTCCAAGATGACCGACGAACATAATGGAAATCACCTGCATACCGAACTGCAAGAAATTAACACATACCAAAGGCCCCGCCAACCACATTTGCTTCTTCATCTCTGCAACAACCTCCATTGTCCCAACAGAACTCATATTCTCCTCGGACGGCGGAATGAGAGGAGATAGTATGCCCAGCTTTTCTTCTCCATCCATATCTTTTTGCAATTTCGTCTGAACTCCCCTCCTTTTCTCAGAGAGTAGTGATGGATGTCCCTGTTCTATCTCTCTGTCAACAAAAGGAACATTCAGCTTTTTTTTTTTTTTTTTTTTTTCTTCTGGGTAGGTCTAAGAACAACCAGTTAGACGCTCAAGCTGCAAATCACTACATTGTTAAACAACAGAGGAGTTATGGTCTGTTGGCAGCGAAAGAGTCCAGATCCGAATTGCCAGATGAAATTCCTTTAAACGGGGCCAAGAACCAAGGCAGTCGATATCTTCTACAACTGACATGGCACTCATAAGCTGGAACCCGGTTGGGCCGGGTTTTTAAAAACCCCAGTCCAACTCCACGACAGCACTGCTGGGCTCAGTGTAGCCCAGGTCGGCCCTAATTGATTCTGATTGGATCAGGTTAGCCTGATTGATCCAGTCTCAGTCTAGCCCAATCTCATGTTTGATATTATTATATATAATTTGATATTCTGGCTTCTACACTGACAGGGGGTGAATTAGTATTGATTAAAATTTTATTCAACGTAGACGACAATTCAAAATGTCACAATACCAGTGTAGCCACATGAGTGTATGCACAACCAGCTTAGCATCACAACGTAGCTAGATCAACCGGCATATGCACATCATCCTGTAAAACCCATAATATTTCCACAAAAATTCACAATCACAAACACACAAATGTGTGGTTCACTTCCACATTATGTGAAGGCTGCATCCACAGAATAACTGTAAGACCCGCACTCCATGAACCTGATCTAAACCTTGAATTTATGTCATAGCAGGTCTTCCAATTATCATCGGATCAGACGGAACGAGCGGATGACAAACAGGTACGAAACGGACCAAGTTAAGTATGAATTAATTCATACCGGTCGATGGTACCGGTCTTGGTACCGGTCGACCGGTATAGCCTGCGCAGCAGACCACTAAGATTCGGAAATGGATCTCTGCGGGTCCTACTTTTCAAATTCCGAACCCTAGGACTTTCCTAATCCTAGGAGGCTTCCTAAACCTAAACCTAGTCTATATAAACCCCTCTAAACCTCCTAGAATCTTTTCCATTGATCCTCACAAACCCTAGAAAGGAGAAATAGGCTGAAGAAGGAGGAGAAGCTAGGAAGATGCGATATTGCCGTTCAACGAAGAACACCTTACCGCCAATCGACGGTGAGTGCTTAAACCTTCTTTTACATTATGACTCTAGGATTATGATTCTAGGATGATTAGGTTGCTTTGATCAATACCATGCAAAACATGTATTGATCTAAAACCCTATTTTGCCGATAAACCCTATTTTTGTCGATAAACCCTATTTTTGCCGACAAACCCTAATCTAGTCGGTAAAACCTAGATTCGAGTTCTAAGAAGAAGACCGTTAAGGCTAGGACTTGAATGGAGTTGGAAACAACTCTAACTTAGTGCTCAAACCTAGAATGTGTAGGAGGAACCCTAGGATCAATAGGGGATGATCGACGACAGTTGAGAACGGGACGTATGGTCTTCCGGAGACATACCAGTCGACTATACCGGTTGCACCCTATGCGACCGGTACCTTCCGGGGGGCTGGTCTGTGGGGACCGACTTACCATACCGGTCGCAGGTTTCCCCACAGTGTTGCGATCGATACTGTGACCGGTCAGCTCTGTGAGATGTGTTTTGCCATTGTTGGTTTTTCGACCAACGTAAATCTATTCTAACTAAACCCTAATATTGTTGGACTTTGTGATAGCACGTTTGGATCTTGCGACGTAGAGCAAGCTATCAAACGAGCGTCAGGTAAAAGAATCAGACCTAAACCTTAATAATTTAATGGACAGTAAACTGTTGTTAATAACTATGACTATGTGAATTGATGTTTGTGCATACTTGCATGTCATCCTTTACTTTCAGTTATTATTATTGTTCATGCATACTCGCTATGCTAGGATGTGATTGTTAGGCATGCGATTGTTTTCGTTGGTATGTGGAATGGAAAGGGCATGGGGTCTAGGATCATTCCTCACATTAGCACCTTTTCGTAGTATTCTATCTTAGCATGCTTGGTGCGGGTAGGGCATCAGGGGGAGGACGTGGCACTGTGGTCTCCCGCGGCCACCAGACTCTAGCTTTATCTTTATGCCGTAGGGAGCTATGTTGGGATAGGGTCTACCTTTCGTATCGTTCTGTCTTAGCATGTTTGGTGCGGGTAGGGCATCAGGGGGAGGACGTGGCACTGTGGTCTCCGGCCTGGCCACCAGACTCTAGCTCTATCTCTATACCGTAGGGAGCTGTGCTGGGATAGAGCCTACTGTGATGACATATATGATTGATTAGTTGCGAGCCCAGTTTGCAAGCCATCGCCAATAGGGGCTTACGTGTTGGTATGGGTAGAGCATCAGGGGAGGTGTTGGCGGTGTTGATCTGGACGCCTTAGCTCTATCTCTATTCCATGGTGGGTGCATGTGGGACGGCAGTGGTGTGACCCACTGGGCGGCTTCACATACTCGTGTATAGAGGTGCGGTGACCGCCAATCCTTTCTATAGCACATTTTAAACTTAAATCATACCATAATATAATATGATTGTTACTCATGCATATAAATGTTACATTGTCTGATTGTCTTATTAAGCTAAGTTGTGAGCTCACCCTTGTGTACACACCATTTTTAGATGTTGATGCAGGTTACACGGTGGATGACTACATGAACGCGCCGACGTACGGAGGCGTGGCTGCTCTGGACGTGCAGGTAGGAGAGGACGAGCATGACGCTTCATGCGAGTGCCCTTTCTGCGTGTATCTCTAGGATTTTTCTTTATTTGTTTCAGTTATTTTTGGTTGACATTAAAGTGATGTAAATATATTTATTTATGTTTGAGAATTTGGATAATTGAATATTTATTTAAATCTATCAATAGATGCTCAATTAATTTTATTTAAAGACTTCTGCTGTATTTATTATTATTCTGATTGTGGTTAGGATTTTTCTTTATTTGTTTCAGTTATTTTTGGTTGACATTAAAGTGATGTAAAGATATTTATTTATGTTTGAGAATTTGGATAATTGAATATTTATTTAAATCTATCAATAGATGCTCAATTAATTTTATTTAAAGACTTCTGCTGTATTTATTATTATTCTGATTGTGGTTATGTGCAATGGTTTGTATAAGCGGACACGATCTTATTGAGATCCTGATGTGAACCGTTGGTTCAGTGATGGTTCACTCACACTTCTAGTTTAGTCGGAATTGAGATGTGACAATAATACCCCTATTGGGCTTTGTATTTACTCGATACTCACCAATTATAGTTTGACTACTCGAACAACCTCGATGCTACAATATCAACTTCCAATCTTGATAGTATAAGAGCACGGGCTTCAACTAATCCGAACAAACCCCAATTTGTCGGTTACAATTAACAATATTAATAAAGAAAATTCAAATATAATTCCCTCCCATATTTCACTCACAACTAGCTCTAATTAGTATTTCATCGAGCACTTACCTGTTAGACTACAATATATAGATGATTTAATCATGAAAAACTACCCTTGATGCGTGCTTCCACTCTTAGAAGACCCCTTTGCTGCACAAAAGACAAACTCCACTCTTGGAGTGCCATCAAGTTTACATAATCATTGAGATATATTCAAAAACACTTGGAGGATGTTTTTTCCCTCACAAATCTCCCACCAGCCCTTCCAAACCCTTCCTTGGCCTTTTTCACACACACACACACACACAAAAAGAAGGGTTCAAAAGCTTTTAAATGCGGCAGAAACCCTCAAATAAGTCCTAATCGTTGATCTGGAATAGTGAAAGGCAATCTGATGGTCTATATCTAAGAAACTGATTTTGGTGATATTTTGTCATAACACTAGATGTTGGCTGCAATATCAGTCGTTGGTCTCCTTTCAAAAGTGAGGGTGAGATAAGAGTCGTTGGATTCTGAAGCTGATTTAAAATCAGTGAGAGGAGCATGAACCAAGCAAAAGGAATCTTCTGATTGTCTTCCATACAATTGCGTAACACCAAATCATCTTTCAACACAATGCATCACAATTTACCATATTATGTTGAATCAACCAATAGAAAATCATGAGGAGGATCTGACGGAACCACAATTCTCCGCCTTTGTGCTCCATTATTTGAGCCGTCAGATCGGCATCCTGAACAACGTGGCTTCTCAATAAGACAATAACCATAGATCTGGATTCCATTCTTTGTAGCCTACCGAAAAAGCCCTGAAGAAACACACGAATGACCTCTGTAACCAATTTGTGTGCAAATATGAGTCTCACTCTGGGTGGGAGAGGAAATAAGGGTGTCAAACGGTTTATAATTGGTTAAATGGTCCTATAATCAGTTAATATTTAAAGGGGTATTAAAATGGTCCGTTAACTTAACCATTTGGATATTTTAAGTATTAAAATTTTAACTTTTACTTTTGGTTGTCAATTAATGAAAATTCACTAATGGAATGGATTTTTTTTTAAATTTATTTTTGATTTAAGGGGGTATCTTTGTAATTGTTTAAAAGTTTGGAGAGTATTTGATTTAAGGGCAAATTACAAGGGATGTACATATAATTTATTCTAATTTTTTATTTTGCCACATCACATCATCAGAGATAGGTCTGGTAAGTTAGGACCTATGTGATATACATTTAACATCTGAAGGGAATGGGTGATATTACTGTTAACGTTGGGGGTTGGGCGACATAAAGGAAAAGTACAAGGGGGTGGGTGAAATTTTTCCAAATTTTAATGACAAACTTATTATTTTTTTGTAATTTATTAAGAAGAATAAGAAAATAATTTAAATTTAACAGCAAGAGATGCGACTGATATTATTGACAAAGTTGGGGGTTGGGTGATTTAAAGATAAAGGATAAAGGGGTGTGTGGGTGAAATTTTCCCTTTATTTTATATATACAAGGCCGGATCAGGTAGGGCCGGGCTCAAATCAAGGCCTAAGCCCAGTCCTAAGCTCCTAAACCAATTCTACACTGGGCCTAAAAATCCCAGCCAAGCAAAACTTGCAGCCCTCCCCCAGGATGGATACCCCATTGTGTACATTGCTCTCACATTCTCTCCTCCTAACATTAACTCTTCTCCCAATGATGCACGTCCCAAGCCTGTAAAAAAGAAGGGGGTTGGTAGGTCAAGTTGGCATCAAGTTTTTAGGTTGATGTTTTTTGTTGATGATATAGTTTTGATGAATAAAAATATAGCATCGATATATGCTAAGTTAAAATTATGGAAATTTACCTTAATTAGAATCAGAAGGATTTAAGATAAGTTGAAAATAAACAGAGAATATGAAAAGCATAGCCCAATTACGGCCCAATAAGGTTTGGTTCCAGTCGGGATCGGCTGATTCGGTTCTGATCTCAGTTTGGGCCCAATTTTGACACAATTATTTAATGGGTGTGAATCCATATGTAGTAACCCAACAGGGCCGGATCGGTTGATTCGGTTCTGATCTCAGTTTGGGCTCAATTTTGACACAATTATTTAAGGGGTGTGAATCCATCATATGTAGTACCGGGTCGGGCCCCGCCCAATAACAGTTGGGAGCAACCATTGCAACCCCTGGTCAAACGACCCCCCACCCCGGGGCGGGCGACCCGCTCCGACGACGGCAACCACCGGAGCCCCCCCCCCCCCAACTAGTAGAGACGATGTGGATCCTTGCAACCCTTTACCTTTCCCTCCTCTGACCATGCAATTCTCTCTTTCTTTCCTTTCCCTCTTATTCCAATACGTCTCCGGCCGGCTCCCCTCCCCTGCGGCCACTCCTTCCTCCTTGCAAGAGCAACCACAATGGTTGTTCTCTTTCCTGAAGATGGTCACACGTGGCAAACATGCAATCGGATGGTCAACATGTGTCACAAAAAAAAGAAGGCAATGAATCAGATCAGATCAGATCGATCGATCCAGCCAATCTGAATTGTTTCACAAAACGTTCCATTTTTGGGATTGGGAATCGATTAGATCAAATAATTCCGATTTAAATCTGTTGACTCATTTGATACCAAGATCCTAAATGGATGTCAATGGTTTTAGGATCTCAATGAATAGTCGTAAATACGCATCTGTTAAGGGTATCTGAATGTGATTTCACATCATCAGGAATATAATCTACCCAATTCGTATAGGGATTGAAATCCTCTCCCGTGCGTGCGTCAGTCTTCCAGTCAAACATCTGATGGGTTGAAATACATCGATATGTGTGCCGGTGTATTCCAGCCTGTTAGATGGTTGGCTGACGGGCTGACGCACGGGAGAGGATTTTTTTTGCTTCATATAGATATTCAATTAATAATTAAAAAATTAAGAGGAAGAATATATATATATATATATATATATATATATATATATATATATATATATATATATATATATATATATATATATATATATATATATATATATATATATATATTGCTAGGCCCATTGATCAGTGGGAGTCTGTGTCATCAGTTTGACTAGTTTGGTATTAGGACACAATTTGTCATCAGTTTAACTAGTTTAGTATTAGGACACAATTTGTCATCAGTTTGATTAGTTTGGTATTAGGACACAATTTTCAAGACTAATGACAGAAATCAATCTTTTACACACATGTATATCTTTACAATTATTATTTACATTGAATCACATCATGCTTTGTATGGACATTGAGTTTAGGATTAAACCCTATAAACATAAAAAGTCTAACATGAATCACTATTAGGTTATGTGGCCTCTACAGTAGTGCGGGGATCAACGAGAGCCTACATAAGTATGAGGCATCCAACAAAGGTGAGAAAGTGTGACTTTTTATTTCACGTAGACAAAACAGTCATTTTGCCCAACAATCCAATAACCTTATTTGTCCCTTAAAAAATATTAAATAGTTAATAATCTTGACGGTGGAAGTGAAAACAATCAAATTCTGATATCCGTTAACAAAAAATCCTCACATCCGGACCGTATTTGATCCGTTTAGATCCATCCCTAAGTTGCTCACTTTAGTTTTTCTTTCCCGCCCATTTCCCGGTCGTTTCGTTTTATTCGTTCAGCACAGCACAAGCGAAGAAACAAGACGAAGAATGGGAGGAGAAAGTCCAGCAGAGAAAGCTCTAGTCCTTCTCCGAAGCAGACTCTGTAACCATAGTTACATCCTTAAGCATTTCTCTGATTCTTCGGATAGCAATTACAGGTGTGATTTCTCTCTGTCTCCCTCTTGCACCAACCCTACTTCCCTCCTCCCCCCAATTATTATTATTCACCTATCTTCTAATGAATTCATATAACAAATAACGACTAATGATCTTCCAGCAAATTGAAGTTCACTTTATCTAATTCGATCACCGAGGCCTGCAACAACTCCATCCTTCTTCTTGGTCCCCGTGGCTGTGGAAAAAATGCTGTATGCAATTTTATTTCGCTTAAAGCCAGACTTTTTTATTTACTTATTTCTTTCTGGCTTCAATCTAGTCCTATTTATTTTATATCTTCTTTTTAGGTGTTGGATCTTGTTCTCAGCGATTTACAGGTCGAACATTCCGATCTCATATCAGTGGTGCGGCTTTACTTAACGTTCTTCTATTACTTTCATTTTTCATTAATCAGAAGCTATCTTGTTCATTTCAGAGCTGTAGTTAGCTTATTCAATGTAAATAGCGTCTGGTTCTCAATGCCATTGCTCCAAAAACAATATTGTTCAAAGCGTGATTTTTGTTTAGTTATGTAACAGATAAGATTGAACGGGCTACTTCACAGTGATGACAATTGTGCACTGAAGGTCAGTCTAACAACATCGTTATTATTGAATATGTATTTGATCAGCTCTTATTTATTTATGGCAATTCTAAGTTTTTTCTGTATATTCTTTGTTATGAAGTGGCGAGTGGACTGTGAATCTATTAGCTAAGTCGAATATTGGATTTAATGCTTTTATTGTTTGGGTGATTTTTTTTTCTTTCTGGTTTTATAAGATGCCATGCTCCTTCAACCTATTTAGGGTTCTATTTGTTGCTAAATGCAGAGCATCTCCCATTTGGGGCCTAGTCATTGAGCGTTGTGACAGGAAATAAACTTTGCTCAGAAGTCCATTTGCATTTGCCAGTTTAATTCATGTTTTGTTTCCAATTTTAATCTCATAATAGACCATCTGGAATGTCTACTGAGAGGATTCCCTTTGGTGACCAGTTGATGGTGCATACTCCCTAAGAGGGTGGCTTGCGAATGAAATCACTTTGGATATTGAATAAAGCGTTGTCTAGAAAATGGCTGTGGGGATTTTGGAAGCAGGAGGGGCACTTTATGGAGATGAGTTATTGCTGGCAAGTATGATTGCAGATCTTGGGGAAGGGAAAATTGGGTTGACTGAGGGAAGATTTGGACGAGCTTGTGGCAAGGCATATCAAGTTCTGCATGTAGATTCAATGAGCGCATCATGTTCAAAATGGGTAAATGGGTTAGGGTTAGAGTTTGGAAGGACTTGTAGTTTGGGGATATGAAGCTTAAACGGTCCGTTCCTCTTTTGTTAGAATTACAGATGACAAGGAACCATTGGTTGGAGATTGCCTTGGGGAGGCTTTATGTTTAGATGCTTAAGTTCCATGTGTTTCTTAATGATTGCGAAGTGGCAATGCTTGCTTATCTCTTAGTGAAGCTTTCTCAGAGTTATGTTGATGATATGAAAAGGATATGGGAATCTTGACTTCCAATTCTATGGTCATGTTTTCTTTCTAATTCTTCTTCCATGCCCTTTAGTGAACTTTTGGGTGAATCTTCTTTGTCATCTCTCTTCTTTTGGATTCATTTTTCCCCCTCCAAAGTATATTTCTTCTTTTAGCTGGTTTGTAGAGGAAAAAGATTTTGCATTTGATCATCTGAGTTTCAGAGGCCAGAGAATTTTCACCATGTGTTTCTAATGTAGTTGGAGTGTGGAATCTGTTAACTACATGATTTTTCATTATCACTATTCAGATGCGATTTGTACTTATTTGAGAGGTCTTGGGATGTATTGTGTTGCCCGATTCAACATATTTAAATCTTTTTGCAGGCTGGTTAACTAAGGTCCTAAGTAAATGAGGAATAATTTAACAATGCTTTTGCCGGACATTGTGGAAGGGATAGAGTCCAAGAAATTGAGAATAGTGGGATGGAGAAAATGATTTATTTACTATATTTTTGAAGAAGATCTATTCTTGGTAATTTTTAAGGATTTTATTTCTCCATTTTTTGTAAATAACTGGGTGGGTGGGAAGGGAGGTTATGTGAATGATGATTTTCATTTTTAGCTTATTAGGGCAGATATTTCTCTGATTGTCCTGATCTCTTACTCTGGTTTTTATTTTGTCCAAGGGGAGAGAAAATAATGGAAATCACCAATGGCATGTTCTAGCAACTTGTGGACACGTAGTGCCTGGCCAACCACTGAGCCTAGATCCTTGTAGGTATGTGATTGGGAGGCCAAAGTAGAAGAAATAGACAGGCTTTTTTAGTCCATCCCACGTGTCATTGTGAGTGAAGGCAATGGAGGCATAAACAAATTGACAGCGTGGGAAATATTTGGTCTAGTTATGGAGAGAGATAAGATTGATAACAATGGACAAACTGCCAATAATTAGTTGTCAGTGTTGTAGAAAACTTGAATATCATCATGGGAGTACCTGACCTTAAATTTGATGGAGTAGAACAACAGTTGTATCATCTTTAAGACAGGTCAATTGAATATATTTAGTGGTGTATTATTGTTGATTCAAGGCCTTCTCGTAGTAATTAGTGGACTTCTAACTGAAGGAAGCTTTGAGGTCGGCGCAAGTATTTTCTTCTGATAGACTTAAAGAACAATTTCTAAATTTGTTGGATACCTGCCTTATTATTTCCTACAATGAGAAGTCATCCACATAGAATTGAAGAAATGTAGTCTTGACCTAGGTAAACTGGAAGGTTGTTTTCTCAAGAGTGTGCCTGATGCAGATATAACACAGAAGTTGTTTTATTCTAGTGGAAATTAAGCCTTGGTTTGTGTTCTATACATGTTGGGCCTTTGGTCCAATGGTTTTTTTATTGTAATAGGACACTTTAATGGGTCTAAAATATGGGTAGGAGGCTGGAATACGGGATTTAATTTATTAGTTAGTTTTGTTAATCTATTTTTTAATTTTAATTGATATTAAGGTGTTTTAGTTAGGCTACAATAGGTCTCTATGAGTCCAGCTTTGTAAGCTGTTTTACTTTAATTTATGCAGATTTTTAGTCAGTTAAAATTACCTCCAAAGTAAGCTTTAGGTTTAGTTTGAGTCTGTTATTTAAGTTTGTAAGGGGCTACAGCCCTGCACACGAATTTTGTGAATGAAAGTTTGGCTTTTGCCTTGGTTCTATGGTGATTCAGAATGCTCCTTACTATGGTGATTCCAAGGTTGGGGTACTGGTGGTGATGCCAGCCTTGCAGATCAGGTGGTGATTCCTGATATGTTTTCTATCTTTTCTTTCCCACAATTGCATGTCAGTTTCAGTTCCTATTTAAGAGGCATAACATTTCTGCTATAGAGTTATCTGGTTTTCTCTCAAACCTGGATCTATTTCTATACCTGCGACCTGGTGCAAGCTGATCTTCGTTGGATTTCATTGGTTTGGGGTTAGCACCACATTAGTGCCTTGTTGTTTCCACTTAAATAAGCAACCTTGCCATTTTTTATTCTTCTTCATTTAGTTTGATATGCTTTTCTATGTTTCAGGAAATTGCTAGACAATTGTGTATGGAGCATCAGTTGTTGTTCTCAAAAATGGTATGGCATACAAGCTACTTCTTGTCATGATGATGCAATTCAAATCTAAGTGCATTTTTAATGCTTGGAGAAAACTTTTTTTAGGCCTCTTCCGATGATAACTCTCACTTCATGATAGCCATGTTGCGGTGAGTGCTTTAAGTTTCTGTCAATGTGCAATTTCTTTTTCTCTTCCTCTTGGTCTTATATATATATATATATATATATATATATATATATATATATATATATATATATATATATATATATATGATGTAGGCTAACCTAGGGTCTCTAGTTTAACCTGCTCTGACACAACAAATTACCACAAGGATTAAAGAAATAACTAACTAATGTATAGGGACTGTTGTGGGCAGCAACTCACATGACATGCTTACTAGATTAGTACATTGATAACTACAAGTAAATAATAGTATAAAGCCAAGTAACATGATCAACTAAGCAATTATTAATTAGGTTTCATGTCATGTTCATAATAAACCATAGGTTAAGAAGTACTAATGTGCAAAAGATTTCAAAACTCCTAAAACTAACAAGATTAAATGCCTAATGATTAGATAAACCCATGAACATGTAAAAAACAGCAATTTTCTAATAATTAAAGATACGAAACCCTAACCATAACAGTGCTAAAAACGACGGCTCAGCTGTAAACAAGCTTCACATAATGCTGCTTATGCTAATAAATATTAAACATGACAAGATTATGGTAGAATTTATGTGGAATGGAGTTACAGCTCAACATGATGTACTAGAACAAAAATAAGTAACCCAATAGCAGGTTATCACTATGATACGCTTAACAGAAGGGGTAATATAAGGAGAATAATTAAAATAGCTATGGGTTTGGGTGCTGCCAGTGTACAACTAGGTATTCTTGGGTTAATTCTTAATAACCAGAAAATAAAACACAACACAAAAGAGAAGAGGACAAGGGGTACTGCCGAGAGCAGTGCAAACAATGATAAGGGAATTCTGCAACAAGACAGAGAGACGGATAGAAAGATAAGAGAGAAAGAAGGGGGAAGTGATCTGTGGACAGATAAGCAAGGGGGGAGGAGAAACATACCTGTCTTTAGTAGAGAGAGAGAAATAAGGGATTGGGGTGTTTCAAACCTGCACAAAGAGAAGAGAGAGAGACGAGAAAGAGAGATCACGAGAGCCTCTTTTTTTTTTTTTTTTCTTTTTTTCTTCTGTATTCAATAATCAACATTAATTAAAAAAGAGCCTTTATAAGGCTTACAATCCTAATTAGAGTATAACTCTAAAGACTAATAAAAATAAACCAAATCATAAACCAACTAAACAACTAAAAGGGGCCTACAGTTGGGACCTACAACTCTAACAAACTAAAGAGCCAGAGCCCACGTCTAATGTATGTGGGGTCTACCATAAAAGAAATAAAATAAATAAAACAGAAAAGATCCTATGCCTCCAACAATAAAATAAAATAAAATAAATAGAATCCTAAATCTACTAGAAATCTTAGATGTCCTCATCAATTCTCTCCGGCTGGGAAGAATTCACCTCCGGTGAATAAACTTGCACGATCCACAAATTGCTGCGCTTGACTAGGAACTCATCACCACTGCCCTTAGCTAGGTGATATCCTCGGAATGCGTCGTCAACCCACAAGAGAGGAGGGGAAGTCTGACGTCTCCGTCTCTGTCGCTGGTACACTCGAAATGGTCGGTTTGCCAAGATGTTGTCATCAACTCGTCACGGTCTGGAAGATGTCACCTCAGGTGAGGCACTGATATAATGCTCAAGCATATCTGGGTCGAGTCGCTGTAGTTCCTCCATAGAAACCCACGTACAATCAATATTTGGTCGTTTACGCCATCGAACTAAAAACTCTCGATAACCGCCAGTATGGGTAGCGGTGACTCGCTTATCAATAATCTCCTCAATCTCCTCAACTCGTTGCTCAATATGGGGTATAGAAGGGGTAGAGGTAATAGGATGGGTAATAGGGTTGGATGCAAAAATATCAGCGATGAAAGGAAAAACCTCAAGGCTATTAGGATAAATTGAAGGGGCAGTAGCAGGGTCATGGTAGGAAACCAGGTCCTCAACATTGAAAATGTTGCTGATTCCCATGTCCGGAGGTAGCTTTAGCACATAAGCATTCGCTCCCACTCGCTTAAGAATTTTGAAAGGTCCTGCACTGCGAGCATGTAACTTGATTGACTTTCCTTTGACAAAACGCTGTGGTTTAATTCTGACCATTACCATGTTACCCTCTTAAAACTCTTACAGTCGTCGATGCACATCTGCCCTGAATTTATATTGTTCGTTACTTAGAGTTATCTTGCGTCTAATCTCTGCATGCAAGTCATGTATGTGCTGCACAAAAGACTCAGCTGACTGGGATGTCCTAGAGCTAGACACAACAAGGATAAGGTCCATGGGGGTCCTAGGATGATGACCTAGACAAACCTCAAAGGGGGACAGGCCAGTGATTCTATTTTTTGAAAGATTGTACGTAAACTTGGCTTGGGTAAGGACACGGTCCCAACTAGTAAGGTGTTCACCTATTAGACAATGTAACAGATTTCCTAAACTCCTATTTATGACTTCAGTTTGACCATCGGTTTGAGGGTGGAAAGCTAATGAAAAACAGAGTTTAGTACCTAACATGCGCCACAAAGTTCGCCAGAAATGACTAGTGAACTTGACATCCCTGTTTGACACTATTGTCTTAGGTAAACCATGATACTTGATGACCTCACTAAAGAAGAGTTTGGTTACAACGGAGGCATCAAAAGTCTTTGAGCATGGAATAAAATGGGTCATCTTTGAGAAGCGATCTACTACCACAAAAATAGAATCATGACCTCTCGAAGTCCTCAGCAATCCTAGCACAAAGTCCATACTTAAATCCTGCCATGGGGTATGAGGAACAGGAAAAGGAGTATACAGGCCAGTATTTTGCTTCTGCTGTTTAGCAGTTTGACATGTTCGACACCGGCTAATAATGCGAGATACATCCCTCTTCAGGTTAGGCCAGTAAAATTGGTCCTCAACAAGGGCAATGGTTTTATCTCAACCGAAATGACCGGCTACCCCACCAACATGTAATTCCCAAATTAGAAAATCTCTTAATGAAGTCCTGGGAGTACACAACCGAGTTCCTTTAAAAAAGAATCCATCTCTGAGTAGGTAATCTGAGTGATTTGCAGATGGGTCTTTGCTCAGAGAGGTATAAGGCTCACTAAAATCTAGGCATGTAGGATACTGTTCCTTAATTTGCTCAAATCTTACAACCTCAATACTCATGGTTTGGCAATGCCTTAACTTGATTTTTGACATTTTGTGGAAAGATGGGCATGTGAACCCTACTTAACCATCAGCAACAGTGTTATCAACACCAGGTTTATGTTTGAGCACAAAGGTGTACTCTTGTAAGAATTCAGCCTACTTGGCATGTCTAGGGTTCAGTTTGGTCTGAGAACTCAAATATTTCAATGCTTAGTGGTCTGAAATAAAACGAATTCTTGCGGTAAGAGATAGTGTCGCCAATAGCGCAAAGCTTGGACAACCGCGTAGAATTCTTTATCATAGGTGGAGTACCGTTGCTTGGCTTCATTAAGCTTCTCACTAAAATAAGCAATAGGATGTCCTTCTTGAACAAGGACGCTACAAATCCCAGTGCCAGAGGCATCACATTGCACTTCAAAGACTTTGGAGAAACCAGGGAGACGTAGATTCAGTCATCAACTTTTTGATTTCTACAAAAGCCTTAGCAGCTCCTTTAGTTCACTGGAACTTCCCTTTTTTTATGCAATCAGTGATGGGAGCCATGATGGAACTAAAACGTTGGATGAACCGCCTATAAAAGGTTGCTAAGCCGTGAAAGCTTCGCACTTCATGGATGTTAGTCGGTTCAGGCCATTCAATAATTGCTTTTATTTTTTCAGGATCAGCGATACTCCTTATTCTGAAACAATAAATCCTAAGAAAATGACTTGATCACTCATAAAGGTACACTTCTTTAAATTTACATAAAGTTTTTTGTTCAGAAGTGTTTAAAAGACTTGACGTAAGTGATTTAAGTAAGTGGTTTGTGTTTTACTGAAGATGAGGATATCATCAAAGTAAACCACTATGAACTTGCCATTGTATGGTCGTAGCACCTGATTCATAATTCTCATAAATGTACTAGGCGCATTGGTCAAACCAAAAGGCATGACAAACCACTCATACAGACCGTCCTTTGTTTTGAAGGCAGTCTTCCACTCATCACCAGGTCTAACCCGAATTTGGTGATACCCACTCTTAAGGTCAATCTTGGAAAAGATTTTCGCTCCAGCCATCATGTCTAGCATGTCATCAAGTCTAGGTATAGGAAACCTATACTTAATAAAGGATTTTGTTGATGGCTCGCCATAGTTGTCAAGGCGTCGCCTAGGCGCCCGGGCGTGAATCCGGGGCCCGGGCGCCCGGGCGCCTTATGAATGTTGCTCGGGCGGTCGCCCGGGCTCTCGGGCGCCGCCTAGGCGCCGCCTTGACGCCTTGGGCGCCCGGAATGCCCGGGCGATCGCCTTGGGTCTTATGTGTGTTTTTTTTTTCCTTTTGATCTCCCGAATTTGCTTCACAGATTTATTAGGCTGGGACAGAACAACATTTACCAGATAAGACTTATTTATGACTAATATCATTTAAGTAAATGTTACATTTACTTAAGATATTATTCATAAATAAGCAAATACCCCTATTTGAATCCAATAAAAATAATTTAAAATTCAAATTCCGGAAGGATAAAAAGTCAACCCTTCGCTTCAAGAACAAAAATCGTTTTTTCGGGTGCGGGGCGATTTTCAACTTCAAAATGCTAGGCTTTTTTCCAAATATAAAAATTTCATAAATCTTATTATAGTAAAGTATCACTAAAAACCAAGAGTGCGCCAAAATAATATCTTGTTTTGATGCCCAAAAAATAATTTACATTCGGACGACTTTTAACAAAGATTCGCGTACTTCGAACAAGGTTTGGCCGGAGTGTAACTCCTTCATTATAACTTCGGATTCAAGCAATCTAGGATTTGTTGGAAAGCTGATTATACTAGCTTTGCAATGAATTTGAGATTGCTTGAATCCGAAATATATTAAAGGAGTTACACTCCGGTAAAATTTGTTAAAAATAAGTAAATGTTAGTCATAAATACGTGTTGCCTACTTAACTCAATTATTTGTTTCTTTGTTGTTTTTCTTATATTAATTAAGCTATGTCTTAAATGTTTATTTATGTAGAATCTTTGCATATATATATAAACATTAATATAGCATTAATATATTAAAAATATAAAAAATACACTGGCAACGCCTTGGTCGCCTAGGCGACGCCTAGGCGGCGCCTAGGCGCCTAGGCGCCCAGGATGGCGTCAAACGCCTTGGATCGCCTTGTCGCCTTGACAACTATGGGCTCTGCTGTCAACACGCATACGCCAAGTTTCATCTTTCTTGGGCGTAAGTAGAGGAGGTACCCCACAGGGGCTAAGACTCTCTCTAATGAATCCCTTCTCAAGTAGCTCATCTACTTGTTTTTTATGTTCAACATGTTCCTTGGGATTCATCCTATAATGGGGTAAGTTTGGCAGTGAAGACCCTGGAACCAAATCGATAACATGTTGAATGTCACGCATAGGTGGTAGTTCGGTTAGTTCATCAGGAAACAACTGCTCAAACTCTTTCAGGAGGGGTTGAACTTCTTTAGGAGCCTCAACAAATGGATTGGGCAGTTCTTTGTTAATTTTTGTGGCTACTAAAGCATAAATAACCCCGGTGTCCTTACACTCATTTTCGAACTATTTTGAATTCATGATGTTGAGTGTTTTCGAAGGGGTGTTCTTAGATGTGCTTCCCTTATATTCTAGGGTTTTTATCTCCTTTAGGGGACTAGGAAACAATTTGATTTTCTTACCTTTAAACTCAAAGACAAAGTATTAGCCTTCCCAAAATTGGTGATATCTCGGTCATATATCCAAGGTCTACCAAGGATTATGTGAGCAACGTCCAAATCTAAGACATCACACCACACCTTATCTTCATATCCTGCAAAGTGCAAGGGGACTAAACACCTTAAAGTAACGGGAATTGTAGATTGGTCAACCCAGGCAACTTTGTAAGGCTTCGGATGTGCTTCTGGTTTGAGCCCATTCTCGTTATAACATTTTGAGACACGACGTTCATGCAACTACCACTATCAATGACGACACGGCAATTCTTACCCTGATGACAGGTGTAAGTAATGAAGATATTGGTGCGCCACCAATCATCATTATTCTTGGGTTGTGACATCATACAACGGACAACTCCTAGCCTAGAGATATCTATTACATCGTCTTCATCCAAAATAATCTCATGATTGTTCTTGGGGTGTGACGCAATACAACGGACAACTCCTAGCCTAGAGACATCTACCATTTCATCATCCTCATCCGAGATAGTATCATCAGGTCTATGCTCCTCGTACTCACTTTCTTAGGTATCCTCTAGGGTAGGCTCTTCATATTCTGGTTCACCCACATACAAGTTTCGATTTGGGCACTCCTTAGCAAAATGACCATAACCTTTACATTTGAAACACTGTGTTTGGCTACTCTTTTTGGGCGCTTCTCCCAAAATGCCTTTACCGTGGACGTGGAGGGTTAGGAATCGAAGTATTTGGAAGTGGCTTTTGAAAGTTAGACTCTCCAGATGGGAATCCGTTTTTCTTTTGTGGTATGAACTTCATAGTCCCTTCTAATTCTAGTGCTATACGGAAGGCTTAAGGGACGTTTCTAACTAGGTGAGGTCTAGGCGTAACTGGATGTCATGATTAAGTCCCGCAAGGAACCTAACTAGTGTTTGATCAACATCCTCTCGAGTCTGGCTTCGGATTTTCAATTCGTTAAATTTAGCCATGTATTCAGTTACAAACATCTTACCTTGCTTCAGGTTAGTCATGTCTTTAAGGAGTTGGTGCCTATAGGTGAGAGGTAGAAATTCCTGCTTAAGCCTTTCTTGCATCTCACGCCAAGTTGAGACAGGTTCGTGTCCTAGATTTTCTTCTTGATATTCTAACTCAATCCAAAAATCCTGAGCAGCTCCAACGAGCTTCATCTTTGCAAACCTAAACTTAAGTTCTTCAGATAGCTCATAAAATTCAAAGTACCTATCCATTCGATTGATCCAGCCTAAAAGAATCTTGGCATCTATTTGTCCATCGTAGTCTGGAACATCTACTTTGATCATCCTCCTAACATCCACTCCTCTATCTCGATGTCCATAGTCATCATCATATCCAGGAGGAAACTGGTGTCTTTGACCTCAATATCCTTGACCTCTAAATCTTTCTCTATTCCTACCGTGGCCTTGACCATGGAAATTGTCATCTACCCTATCATGGTCATCAATATAATCATGATGTCTATCGTTCCTAGGGTTTTCCGGAGTGTTGGGATTGTTCACTCTAGTCCAGTGTCTTGGCCATTTTGACCTTGCTTCCCATTAGCATTCCGATTGGTTGTTTCAAGGGCAGTAAGTCTATCGGAGAGGACTTGGATACTTTGGACCATGGGTTGGAGACTGGATGCCAACGCTTCATTATTAGCTTTTAATATCTCTTGTAATTGCTCAGATGTTATAGAGGTATTGGATGGGTTCGACATATTTTTGTAATTTTTATCATTCCTAGTGGACATACAAGATTGACTCCACTAAGTATCCTGTGTTCTGATACCAAACTGATGTAGGCTAACCTAGGGTCTTTAGTTTAACCTACTTTGACACAACAAATTAACACAATGATTAAAGAAATAACTAAGTAATGTATAGGGACTGTTGTGGGCAGCAATTCACATGACATGCTTACGAGATTAGTATCATGATAACTATAAGTAAATAATAGTATAAAGCCAAGTAATATGATCAACTAAGCAATTATTAATTAGGTTTCATGTTATGTTCATAATAAACCATAGGTTAAGAAGTACTAATGTGCAAAAGATTTCAAAATTCCTAAAACTAACAAGATTAAATGCCTACTGATTAGATAAACCCATGAACATGAAAAAAACAGCAACTTTTCAATAATTAAAGATACGAAACCCTAACCATAACAGTGCTAAAAACGATGGCTCAGCTGTAAACAAGCTTCACATAATGCTGCCTATGCTAATAAATATTAAACATGACAAGATTATGGTAAAATTTATGTGGAATGGAGTTACAGCTCAGCATGATGTACTAGAACAAAAATAAGTAACCCAACAGTAGGTTATCATTATAATACGCTTAAAAGAAGGGGTAATATAAGGAGAATAATTAAAACAGCTATGGGTTTGGGTGCTGCCAGTGTACAGCTGGGTATTCTTGGGTTAATTCTTAATAACCAGAAAATAAAACACAACACAAAAGAGAAGAGGACAAGGGGTACTGCCGAGAGCAGTGCAAACAGTGATAAGGGAATTCTGTAACAAGACAGAGAGAGGGATAGGAAGATAAGAGAGAAAGAAGGGGGAAGTGATCTGTGGACAGATCAGCAAGGGGGGAGGAGAAACATACTTGTCTTCAGTAGAGAGAGAGAAAGCCGAGAGAGAGATAGGGGATTGGGGTGTTTCAAACATGCACAAAGAGGAGAGAGAGACGAGAAAGAGAAAGATCACGAGAGCCTCTTTTTTTTTTTTCCTTTCTGTATTCAATAATCAACATCTTAATTTCATTAATTAAAAAAGAGTCTTTATAAGGCTTGCAATCCTAATTAGAGTATAACTCTAAAGACTAATAAAAACAAACCAAATCATAAACCAACTAAATAACTAAAAGGGGCCCACAGCTGGGACCTACAACTCTAACAAACTAAAGAGCTAGAGCCCACATCTAATGTATGTGGGGTCCACCATAAAAGAAATAAAATAAATAAAACAGAAAAGATCCCACACTTCCAACAATAAAATAAAATAAAATAAAATAAATATAATCCTAAATCTACTAGGAATCCTAGATGTCCTTGTTGGAATCGCGCGTGAACCAACCCAACAAACAAGGAAAGGATGCCTCTCGGGGCATCTGAGAATGATTCGAGCCGTATGAAGGGAAACTCCCATGTACAGTTTGTTTTGGGATAAGTTGCCAAGTTGCCAAGAAAGAGTTCCTTTGCACGAGTAAGAAACCGATGTATTTTCACTGGTCGCCCTCGTTCCATATATGAGTTCTTTCGAATTTCTCGTATCGTTTTTCGTGGATTAGCATCTCGAGGTTCTTTGATGGGCATAAAGAAATCGTCTTGGTAGCAACCACCAAACCAATAGAACAAGGCAGCCTGTTCGGCCCCTTGGTCGTTATTCTGAGCCAACAAGCTACCGATCGAATTCTGAGCGGCCGAAATAACTTCAGTGGCCTGCCCTTGATCGGTGGCATGATAACAGGGGGTTGAAGCTTATAGAGAAAGAAATTGCTTTCTCTGGCCCGATGAAATTCAACATTTTCTTCGTCATTTTAATGTGGCCGATTTACCCTCTTTTGCAATCAGTTTCGCTATAGCACCCGCTGCTCTAGCTAATTGTCCACCCTTTCCAAGTGTGATTTTTATGTTATGTATGGCCGTGCCTAAGGGCATATCGGTTGAAGTAGATTCTTCTTTTTTATCAATCAAAACCCCTTCCCAAACTGTACAAGCTTCTTCCAAAGCATATGGCTTTCTGGATGTATATGATGATATCTAGACAGATGGATCCTATATGAATCTATATATATATAGAACACAAACAAGTTGGACCATAAAAATGGCAGCAAAAGCAGAAACAAACAAACAAGGCCAGAAATCCCAAACACCACTAGACCACCAAAGGCAGATCCGAGAATACATAAAAAAAAGGGGAACTTGAAAACATTATAAAGCCAAAATAAAACACAGATAGAAACCACACTCAACAATCGCTGAAGCCTAACCAAAATTCCACTTACTTCGGACATGGGCCAAAGTCACTCGACATGGTGACATCCCAGAGGGGGGGGCTTCGATCCCAGAGCTCCTTCTCCCTTTGGAATCGGATAAAATAGAAGGTTCGGTTCCTCTAGTTCCCTCCTTATCCTTTTTATCTTCCTCCCCCTTTGGTCTTGATGATTGCATTTTGAGTTCTGATCATTGTTGCTTATTGATGCTTAGTTGTTTAATATTTGTTTGTTTTAGTGCTTAGTTTATTCTTTTTCTCTCATGCATTTTCTCATTTAAAATGGAATTTTTTGTTGACAGAGAGTGTGGATTAGCTCACAAGACAATCATCTTTGTCTTGGATGAGTTTGATCTCTTCGCTCAGGTATAACATGATTTGTCCTTCTGTTCATACTAGGTTCGTTTACAATTTCTGGATTCTGCAAATTTGACACCTCTTATGTTATTATTTCCTATTTTGTGTTTGTTAGTTTAAATAGCATACCATCATTTTGATACTTGCCAGTATAATGAGCTTAAATTCTGTTTTTGATATGAATACTTTCTGTTGTCCAATACTTTGCAGGGAAAGCAACGGTTGCTCTACAGCTTGTTAGATGCATTGCAATCTGTAACATCACAAGCAGTAGTTATTGGTATCAGTTGCCGCTTGGTATAATGCTTCTTGTTTCTGGTTATTTTCCTGAAATTGTTTATTCTTTCCATTTAAAGTTATGGATTTGTATATCTCTTTTCTCTATAAAAATTGGGTAGTCTACTTATTATTTTTTGAAAAATAGAATAATTTTTATAAGGAATATCTGGGTCTTAGAGGTCCTTATGATTTTTTAAGTTAGTTTACCTTACAAACTTCCACAAAAACTTAAAAAAAAAAAAATGATAAAATAGTCAAAGTTCAAGATCCTGATGAGTTGGATTTCTGGCAGAGCCAACACTGCATTAGTGGGTCCAATGTGGCATGAAGCACTAAAAAAATTGGGGGGAGGTTTATGTCTGGGTTGGTTGGCACTTCCACAGTTCTGTTTCCGATATACTCAAAATCACTATACTGTAGATACCAAGAGTATTCGGAAACGTTGGTTTACCCTCAGTTTGGTTTGACTTGGATTTATGTTTTGTTGGCTTAATTATTACTTTGGTTAACTACTTTGAGTCTGTTTGTATGGTCCTACTATCCTAGTAGACTTGATTGTTGCATGCGGACTGAGTTCCTTTCAATCTTCTTATGGGTTTGAAGCTGTCCTTATTTAGTTGGGATAAGGCTGAGTTGAGTTGAGTGCGATAGAATTGAACTTTGAACTGAATGGTTTATGGATAGTCTGAAATATTTTATGCAATTTGACATATTAATTTACAGTGAATTACTCTAAGAAAAACTCTAATCCCCTCAGACCGAGATTGTTTGGACATGCTGTTGAATGAATGATAAATGCATCCATCCATGCATTGGTCTCTCTTTTGGGATCTTAGATGATTTGAACTGATTACAGTTTTGTCAAGCATTGACTGATAAAGTAAGTTACCCAAACTACAGGATGCAGATCAACTTTTAGAGAAGAGAGTACGATCCCGTTTTTCACATAGAAAGCTATTGTTTCTTCCTCCCTCAAAGGAATATTTACACAGGTAAGTTATTTCCTTTTCTTTACTAAAAGATATTGTTTATTGTTGTATCATGCAAAGAATTTGTTTTCTTAGGCCAGTCAAATATATATTTTTACATTGATATTTTTGCTATTGATTATGCAGATTGATGGGGAACATACTATCACTGCCAACAGACTCAAGTTTTCCATATGAATATGCTATTGCATACAATGCAAAGCTTCAAGTATCTTTCCATGTGTATTTCCCTTGTGTGACTAAAATTTGAATAAAAACTCTTCGTGTGTTGCTTTTTTCATTTTGTTTTTCAAATCACAGGTGATTATTCCTTGTTTTGGAACAATCAGATACCAGTGATAATGGCATTCCAGTATGCGTACTGAATTTCGATTTAGTGAAACTGAACTGCACTGCAAAATAAAAGATTCAAGCGATTGAGTTTGGGATTGGGAGTTGGATTGATTCCAGCTTATAAGCATCTGACCCATGGCGGAATGGACGACCCACTGTGAATCAATTCATTCTTGGCTGTGGATCATCCTGTTTAATGTACCAAGGATCAGTCTGGCTGATGCCAATTCTCGAAACCATTGACAACATGTCAACATGTGCTCAATTAATTATACAGCTGAAGAGATGTGTCAACTGGTCTTCAAGGGACACCAGCTTCCATCTCCAACCCCACTGCTTCATATTCTTAGTTACATGGCTTACATATTTAATATCTTTTAATGGAAGGATCTCCAATTCAAAATTCCGAAATATGAATAGTGTTATGTTGTCTGTATTTCTTTAGAGTTGGCCAATAATTGGTAAATTATCAAATCAAGGTAAATCAGTACAGCTATCTTTTCTTTTGTCTTACCTGGAATGGGGTTCTGTAAACTTGGGAGTTGCTGACCTGTATTATCATTTGAGCAATGTCTCTGATATTAAATGATCTGTCCAGCTATATATTTGGTTTAAGGCCTTGACATTTTGCAGAATATTTTAGGTGATCAAATATTCACAGAAATTATTAATAAATTGTCAAATGCCGATTCCAGTCTTGACCATTTTCTGAGGTTTCTGTAAGTGTCACTTCTCTTTTCTTTGACATGCATCGTAGAATTTTCTTGTAGTGTATTTCTGAAGTTGCACATCCTCTTAGCTTTGCTGAATTCCTTTCTGTGGCATTGTGTTGCCAGATTTTGTGCTGTTTGTTATATGGATCTGGATTCTGGTTTCCTATCCATTGAGAACTTCAAGACTGCACTTTTGAGTATCCAGAGGCAACCTAAGCTTGAAAGTATAAAAGGTTAAAGTAATTTGATGATTTTGTGGATGTTATTTTTTGGCTTCTTTCAACACCTGAATTATTTGTTGCTGCATCTATTGATTCTCCTTAGATTTGTCCTCTACCTGCCTTTCAGAGCATTGCATGATTATTTATGTTTTATGCTGTATCCATTGATGAATTTTCTCTGCCTGCCATACACGAACTACAGAGACTTTTTAGTTGTTCCATCATTTTTTGTTTCATCAAGCTTCTTCTTCCCCTCTCTCATGATCATTGTCATATCATGTTTTTGACTTTTCTGTTCTGTATCTTGCTTTAGAGGGGATAGTGGGATTAAGAAGATGGCAGAGGTGGAAGCCTTTTTCCATGATGCAAAAAAAGGGAAGGAAAAAAGTGGATTACATAGTGCATAATTCTGTAGCTGAAACATAAAATTCATTTAGAAGTAATGTATCATTTTAAGTAATAATGCTTGCAAGATGGTGGAAAGTAGAATTTGCACTATTAGTTGACTTATGAGAAAGGTAAAAGCATCTTTCTCAACTCTAATCTGCCTTTCCATTTTGTTTGAAGTCATGTTAGTTGTTAACACAAAGCCATTCATATCTTTTCTCAGCACATCTTCCAAGTTGCTTTCGATCCATCCTTTGTCTTTTTAACTCCTCCAATCTGTATCATCAGTCCTCCGTACTGGTGCATTCAGCAGCCTCCGCTACACGTCCATAGCATATCAAATAACACTCTTTTAATGTATGTCTTAAATCACCTTGAATTTTGTCGTATTTCATTTTATTTTTTTTAGTTTTTCCACTTTTTGCAAAATCGACATGTTAAAGAAAGCTCTAAAACAAGTTTAACATTTTCATGTAAAATGCTATTACAATTTTTTTCCCTTTTTTTTTTTTTTAAATAATTTTCTTGATCTCCTTGGGCAACTCCTAACAGATTTAAACCCATATGGGTTTGTTCAAGCAGATTGTTCTGTTCTGGAACTCTACATTCTTGTGTGCATGAAGAGGTTGGAAGTTAAAGAGCAAAATTCTTACAACTTCAATTCTATAATGAAAGGTCAGACTTAGGGAAACTACTTTCATATTCCATAGATATTTTGATTCTGTTGGGATTTATTTTGTGTTTTACATGCAGAGTACAAAGTCATACATGATTCGTTTAAAACCTCTGACTTTTATGCGCAGAATGTTTGTTTACGGGTAAGTAAAGCACTTTGCTTGGATGTTAAAAAAAAGATTACATTCCCTTTTTCTTCTGCTGACATATCTTCAACAAATTGTCTTGTTGCAGGCATTTGAACACCTCATACAGCATGAGTTAATCTCTTATATGGACAACAGGGGACAGAATCAGTCTGTCGAATTTCGCCCGGTGAAGCTACTACTCTCTTCCCATGAGCTTTATCAGGGACTGAAATCGAACGGTTCCTGCCCTGTATGTTTCTTTAAGACATGTTGTTTTCTACATGTGTTTTGTTTACACACACACACACACAGAACTTTGGGCAGAAATCCACACACAATTATATATAGTATGAATCAGAGAACTACAAAATCAAGAAGCCTTCATTGTCTCTTCTTTATTATTATTATTATTATTATTTGTTGTTGTTATTATTATTATTATTATTATTATTATTATTATCATCATCGCTTGACTTAGTACCCTATCTTTTATTAATTATTAATGCTGGGTGAAATTCTGTTTTCTTCTACAAACAAAAACTTGTAGAATTCCACCATTTTTTAAATGCAATGCTATTACTAATGACCTTGATATTACCTTTGCTCATGTTCTTAGGCCATTCTTCAAAAATTGATCGATCGGGAAATTTAAACAACTAAATGGGTGATGCAAGGTAGCCAAGCCAATAGAGGTTGCAACATCAGACACCAAAGCTGTATTATGTGAAAAAGAAAACTATACTTTAGTATCGTGGGATTTCCAATAGTTCTTCCCTGTTTAATTTTGTAATTACATCTGATCATTTGGTTTCTATGTGGAATCATGTATTTAATTGGCATTTTAATGCAAATTGCCACCAATTACCCAAAGGTCGGATTTTAATTGTGACAACTTGTTTAGCTTCTCTTTCTGATAATTAGTGCCGCTGAAGACGTTTCCTATCTAATTTATGATACGGAATCAGTTCTGTTGCACTGTTGAAGGAAGTTGTTCCTACAGTTGAGCTTTCTGTTGTTGGTGGGTTTAACTTTGTGAAGATGTTATCTCTGTCACCCTATGATCATACGGTATGTTTTAGCCCAAATGAATATTACAGTATGGCTGACGCCTGAAGGGCTTAGTGAAAAAGGGCGTAGGGTTGAAGATAATTTGAAAAAGCAGTTGCACAGAGGGAAGAATTGAATAAATGACCTCTCTTGACTTAGGCTCTCTTTGATATAGTTTATATTTATATTTATGAATTATTTATGATAAAATAAATTATGAGTCATAAATATTATTTATTTGGTATCACTAGACATAAAAAGTAATCATAGATTATTACAATAATGATAAATACCTTTTAACTATTGTTAGATTTTAGATTAAATTAATTTAATAATAAATATAAATAAATATAAATAAATATTATAAATCATACAAGACAATTACATGTCATAATATAATATATACTTAATTCTACTATACATACCAAAGAGAGCCTGACTAGCACCCTACTGCCACCAACGTGCTATGACGTGCTTCTTGGACTACATGACTCAAATGGTCATGGAATTTGACATCGATCAGTCACAATGTCAACTAGGTTGATTTTTATTTTCTTTTAGGTCCGATAGGTTCATTGTATATCATGGTATTTTTGTTTTTTTTTTTTTTTTGGTAAAAAAAATTCTAATATCATGGTATGTAATGTATGGTTTGTTGACACTCGAAAGGAGATCTCATCATCTAGTTGACTTCAAAGTTAATGTATATTTTCATTGAGCCCACTAGCCATCTTTTATGATCTGATAAAGTTTCCTATTTCTTGCCAAGTAAGGATGTTAAACAGTACGGTTTCAGTTTAATTGTGCAGTTTGATTTTGGTTTGGTATGTAATAAGTAAGACCAAAACCGAATCATTTATTAAACGGTTTCAATATACTTATAATCGGTTTCAATTTTTTGGTTTTTAAACTGTTTCATTGCCGAGAGGCAGAGATAGAGAGTTAAAAATAGAGTAGGGGGAAAATCATGGAAATCATTAAAATAATTTTAATCGTATATGAAAGTGGACTTAGGATTAAAATACGATTAAAAGTATGCCATGAGAAAAGCATTAAAATATAATTTATTTTTACAAATATAGACATTTAACACAAATGGATTAAAGTAAAGGTTTAATCGGTTTTAATAGTTCTAAATACTTTGTTTAAACAGTTTCATTCAATGAAACCAAAACTGATATTAAACGGTTTCATTTCTAAAACTAGAATCGAACCATTTAATAATCGATTTTATGATTTAGGTTTGAATGGTTCGATTTCATTTTTTACTCCCTTATTCCTAAGTATGATAATTAGTGTGCCCAAGTCAGCCCTCATAAGGCAAAAATAGCATGAATAAAAAGCTCTATCTTTTCTACCATAGAAAGCTTATCTTTTCCTTTTCCATTTTTTTTCCCTCTCTCTCATGAAAATGATACCTTTGTGTGTTTGTTTGGGAGGGTGGGATGGAAGTTTTCTATAGAAAGAGATCATCTCATGTTGTCTGGTTTGTTCAGTCGTGATCCCACGATTGGAATACCAAATGCATACATGATGTATTAATATACGTATCCGATGAATTCTAACAATTGAATCACTATTGAACCCCATCCACTGACGACGAGAGATGATTTGAATTTGTTTCCCTATAGAGTCCCACCTCCACAAAAGAAAAAAAAGATATATCATGGTGGAGATGGGACCCAATAACTGAAATTATTGGAAAGACAAGGTTTTTCTTAATAGATAATAATTATATACAAGACAAAAAAAAAGGCAGAAGGAATCATCTTATGTACACGAATATCTGGATACCTTGAAATGGACATTTGGATATTAAAGGAAGGTTAACGAAGTTAACTCCAATCTATCCCAGTTATGCATGGATTCAGATCCTCTGACTGCCAGCGTTGACGGTGAGACATCTGATGATTGGGAGTGCATGGGAACACATACCTGATATACTTTACTGTTGAATCCCTTTGTTGTCTGGCGGTACCGCTACAGAGGATCCTTGTGCATTCTGCACTATCATGGATAAACCATCAGCTGGCTGGTTGGATTCCTTGAAGATAAACTTGAACTGGCAAATGATGGAGAAAACTTGAACAGGCAATGATGGAGAGGAAGACCTAATTTTCTGATTTGATTAATAAGCCACCGAACAGTCCAAGGATGGAAGGAGCAGCTTGTCTCCAGTTGTGTAGTTCCTCTAATTGTGTTTCAATGGTTAGACCAACTACACAATTTGAGACGAGCCAAGTCCTCCAAGGATGCCTCTTTCGTATCTGCAAGTAGTCCACAGCATTCCACCGCATTCAGTGAATCAAATTGCAACACTCCATGTGAGTGAATGATGGCTTCCTTTGATAGATTTACTAAATATTGCTTTATGTCAATTTTGATTAAAATGTCCACAAGGAATGCAGATAGTCTCTCTCTGACCCACAATGGTACCCTACCCTCATCAGTCAAAAAAATCATCTGTTGCACTCTGTATAGCAGTAATGATCTTGACCATTGAAAGTGCATATGTCATGTGTCTCGATGCACTCTCATTGGTCAGGACCAGTACTGCTACACTATAGTGCTACAAATGATCTTGGCCCCATTAGCAAAAATATCGGCTGACTTGGTTAATACATCTCATTTCAATCAGGCCCAAGTTGCAGCTTGATTTTTTCAGAGATTTCTCACACCTGATTTACTATTTGGAGCTCTATATAACTTGCTGGCCTTGGTCTTTTTGGTTGATGATTAATGTTTCCAAGCTTCAAAACAGCGAAGAGAAGAGGTTTTAAGGAAATATAAACATTGAGGAAACTTGTATTAAAAAAAAATTCACTTCATATTTTCTCAAAATTGAAAACTAAGGCTCTGTTTAATTGTAAGGAAAATTGAAAATAAGAAAATGACATTTTTAAACCTAAATATGAAATTTTCAATCATTACTTAACATGATTATATATACTATTTAAAATTCTTTTCATATTTAATAATAATACTTTTATACGTAATTTTTGCATCTTATATGATCCAATATAGAGTTATAGTTCCACACAAGTGGTTCATGGGTTTTCCCATTATATTTAACATAGTTTCACTTAATGCCTTAATGTTTTGGATTGAACCCCCAAATGATTGGTGGACTTCTCATTTTATTTAAAATTATATAAACTTTTAGATAATTTTAAAGCACAAAATAGAAAAAAAAAGCCTTCACCTCATCCTTTAAAAAAATAAAAATAAAAATCCAAGTCATCCAATAAAGCTGGTGTTGTATGCTTTCTTTAGAGTAGCCAATCAACACCATATCATCCAAAGCTCGAGAGGTGGGAGAGGTGGGTAGATATATCACTATCAACCACCTTTATTTACAAAACCAATACCTTACATTTCTTCTAGCCAACCTCACAATTTTCTAAAGCATTAAAAAATCAATAATAATAATTATTTTTTGTTAAAAATCAGAAATATATTAATAAAAGACTGAGAAAATACAAGTAGAAACCAGTGATAATAAAAGCTCTACTTAAGGTATTACCATCAACAAAGCCCTATCACTGAATGAGAATGAAAAATAACTCTAACAAAATTTATATCTCAAGTGATCAGAATGAACGAATCAATAACTAATTAACAAGGAACGTTAGATACTTATTCCAAGCAAAAAAAAAAAGAAAAAGAAAAAAAAAAAAGTTACTTTAGAGTTAGAAAAGGGATATAAATGTTATACCTAAGTGCCCATTGCATTAATCTTAATAGAGATAGAGGGGAGGGGAGAGCAAATAAAATGGTTTGAAATCTCATATTTTTTTTTTTTGTTTAAAAAAAAGTGGAGAATCCACGTGAGTTGCGTGATAGTACCTTTCGAACAACTTTTTATTATATTTTAAAGAGTTTCTTACTATAAAAAAAAGAAAAAAAGGAAAAAATGTCTTCTCACATCATGCATGCCACTAAGGGAGGAGGTCAATATGTCCGAGGAAGAGAGAAAAAGAGAGACTTCAACTTTTATTATATTTTAAAGAGTTTCTTACTATAAAAAAAAGAAAAAAAGGAAAAAATGTCTTCTCACATCATGCATGCCACTAAGGGAGGAGGTCAATATGTCCGAGGAAGAGAGAAAAAGAGAGACTTCAACTTTTTATTATATTTTAAAGAGTTTCTTACTAATAAGTTGTTTGGGGCGCACTACTTTTCCCCCATTAATAAGGCATGTAGTATGTCATTTAAGTTATCATTAATCTCCATAATGGGAATGCTATCATAACAAGTAATATTTGCAAACTCTCCTTACACTTTAAGTTTAAGCAAAGACTCCATGGCCGGCAGTTCATTGTCTTCACCGGCAAAATATCATAAAAAAACATGGAAGGTAAGGGAAGCCCTTTTCAGCTTCACCGCACTTGATTTTAGTATCAAGTTCAACTAAGTCACATCAAATCGTGAGGAGCATTCATTCTATACATGAACTGGTCTATAGTCTGTGACAACAACCACTCTAAGAATTAAATAACAGGTAGCTGATCATCAAAATAATTTTTTCTTAATGAAGCATGGTAAAAACCCAAATTGGGAAACGCATCACCAAAGCTAAGGCAAACTTTTCTACATTTCCACTATTATCTATGAGATGAAAGCAAGAATTACTTGACTCTAGTACTATTAGTTCCTCCAATGCTCAACAAAAAATCTGTAGTTATCCATGAAATAATAAAATATGATGTTTCTAGAAATCACAAGATAAATTTGAACGGTTCATTTTTATGATTAATCATCTAAAATTGGGAGAGTGCACAATAATTTTTTTTTTGTGGCTAACGATGGATATCCAGACCTTTGACTTGATTAATAACATTTAGAGTTTTGGTACATAAACACGGACACACTCAAGATGCATGCTAATACAAATCAGGTATTTAACTGAATTAGGTCTTGGAATTTGATACATGGATAATCTAGGTCATGTCTCCTTTATCCAACGATCCAAATGAATACATGATCATCTGTGTACGTGATTGAATAGATGCCTTGTGAAAATTGAGAACAAAAAATTTAATTAACAAACATCCATTTTATCCCTACTTCTTTCACAGCTCCCAAAGCAAAAGGTAAGAAAAAAAAAAGGGTGAAGGTTAGAGTTTGTTTCCCCTCAAACTCCCCCTTAATTTGATTCCCACATTTAAGTCATGGGTAATGGTCCCCACCTACGCCTTATTTTATATATATATATATATATATATATATATATATATATATATATATATATATTATTCCACAATCCGCATCATGAACAATGAATTTTGATCTTCTTCCATAGCATATAAAAAGAAACAGTGTCACGCGTATTTAAATTAGCAATTCAAGCAAGTCTAGCTTTTAAAGAGATAATTGTTTCTGACTTTGATCTTCTAATTGTTCCTCTGGTTAGGCCATTCCATAGGCGGGATGTCTATTCAAGTGGAAGACTTTCCATTTGAAGTTAGCAAAGAAGGAAAGCCCACATACGATACCATATTTGCCAGAAGTTTCAGTCAGCATGAACAGCAAAAGTTGGGTTATGCAGCACTTGTTAGTTGCTTTATCATTGTATTCAGCTTCTTCGCTATCATACAACCTCACCTGCTTATGAGTTCCCTACCAATATGTAAGTTTTCTCCTGCTGCTGCTGCATTTTTCCTCCTCCTGTTTGTTCCTCTGGTTAAGCATCTATCGTCTCATTATGGTCTCATGCAATAATATTTTTCCTTCTCTCTCTCTCTCTTAAAGGACATGTTTGGGGTTGGCATGAATTCAATCAGAAAGAGATGCCTACTATGTTAATTTTGTTCAACCATCTTCAACTGTTACTGACTATATATCATTGGGGTTTACAGTGAATCCACGACCGTCCAGGATTCCTGCTCTACCTATGCTAGTGAAGGAAGACACAAGTATTTCTCAGCAAATGGTTATGACAAAGATGTCTATTTTAAAAGGTTAGTTATTCAATCAGAACTTAGGAATTAATGAAGAGCAAATTTTATTCTCAAGAAATTAAGATGCCAAACCAACTTAAGCTGACTCCATAATCATGGCAAACTTGGGTTGGTATGCCATTTCTTCATTGGAATAGTAGAAATTCATCTGATTGATCACTTTGCCGTGGATTTAGCCAATCTTGGATGAACCACATAAAATCGTTGTGTTTCAATTTTTCTTTTGTTATCGTTATTTTGCTGCGTAAGGTTGTTATAATGCAATCTGATGGTCACGGATTCAAAACATGAAAATAGCCTCTCCGCATTGTGGGGGTAAGACTATGTACATTATCCCTCTCCTCAAACCCTGCAGTAGCATGAGCCTCGTGCACTAGGACGCCCTTTTTCTTTTTTTTCGTTATTCTGCTGTGTTGTCATTTCCTAACAACGGAATTTTTGTGTTTGATTTTCTTCATCCTAGGAGTTGGAGAGCGTAAAGTGAAACAGGAGATCAAGCCAATCTGCAATGTTTTAGACCCAAGATCAGATTCTTGTGAAGTCAAGGGAGAGATTAGAATTCATGGGAATTCTTCCACCATCTTTTCTGTTTCTTCTCAGAAGGATTCATTGGCAGGACAAGGTTCATGGACCATCAGACCTTACCCTAGGAAGGGTGATGGTATAGCAATGGCCCACGTTAGGGAGCTATCAGTGAAAACATTAGGTGGTGATGAAGAAGCTCCTCATTGCACTGTAAATCATAATGTTCCTGTCATTGTTTTCTCCATTGGAGGATATGCAGGAAATTACTTCCATGACTTCACTGATGTACTAATTCCTCTTTTTGTTACATCTCACCAATTCAATAGGGAAGTACAATTCCTCATAACAGATTTAAGGAATTACTGGATTGAAAAGTACCACACAGTACTGAAACAGCTCTCAAGGTATGATGTCATTGACAATGATAGAGATCATTACAATGTTCATTGCTTTCCACATATGATTATGGGTCTTAAGGCTAGCAAGGAATTCAGTATTGACACATCAAAATCTCCTAATGGGTACTCCATGCCAGATTTTAGACAGTTCTTAAAAAATACCTTTTCATTGAAGAGGGCTACTGCCATCAAGTTCAGGGATGATCATACAGATAGGAAGCCTAGGCTTCTGCTCATATCAAGGAAGAAATCACGGTCATTAGCTAATGAAGATGAAGTAGCTGAAATGGCCAGAAGCTTGGGTTATGAAGTAGTTGTAGATGAAGCAATCTCAGAGATTTCAAAGATTGCTTCTCTTGTGAACTCCTTTGATGTGTTGATGGGGGTTCATGGGGCTGGCCTCACTAACCTTGTCTTCCTTCCTGCCAATGCAATAGTGATTCAAATAGTACCTTTGGGACTGGATTTTCTAGCTATGAAGGATTTTGGAAAGCCTTCCTTAGATCTAAATCTAAGGTATTTGGAGTATAAGATAAAAGAAGAGGAGAGCTCTCTAATACAACAGTATCCACGTAATCATGTTGTCTTTCCGGATTCTGATACAATAAATGAACTAGGATGGTTACACTTCAAGTCCATTTACCTGGACAAACAAGATGTGAAAATTGATGTGGGTAGGTTCAGAGACAAGCTGTTAGAAGCTCTTGAGCTTCTCCATGGGTAGACTAGATGGAATTGAGATGAAGATTTGAAGTTTTGATGGAGTTCTAATGGGATTCGGTGCATTAGTGCTGATATGATTGCATTCTGAAACCATTATAGTAGAAAAGAAACTGTAGATACTATTTGTTACATACCTAATATATTGCAGGCTGATTTCTTTAATCATGAAGGGGTGGCCTTGCTTTTCTCCCATTATGGTTTATTCTTTGCTGAGTTAGCCCATAAGTTCCTCATCCATATCCCCTTTCACTCCAAAAAGAAAGGGAAAAGAAAACCAAAAGAGTGTATTTTTTTTTATTTAAATGGAGAAATTGAAATTAAATGCCACAAAGTATATTACACAGTGAAATCGGCAATGGAAGCAGGAATTCCTGAAAGCTCCCCACCCTCCAAATCTTCCTAGCAAAATAATTTATTTATTTATTTGTTTATTTTTTTTTTTTGAAAAGAGTAATTGAAAATTGGCAAAAGGTTTGGTATACCGTTCGTGTTCTTTTTCAACCATCGGATTGGGACACCTAACAGATAGTGCAATTCCAAAATTGCCTTTAAACCATACTTGATTGATGTGAAGAAACCAATTGGTTGCAGGGGCAAAAAGGAAAGGCATTATGTGGCAAGTTGAGTCTGAAACCGGATCACTTCCCTGTACTTGTACCCTACAATAGACTATCATTATGGTTCTATTTGTTTTGATGTAAAATTTTATCGTAAAATTTTATGTGTAACATTTTAGATGTAAAAGAAAAATTGCAGTGTTTATTTTCAATAAGTAAAATATAGTGATCTCTAAAGGGATAGAAAAGAAATTTCATCTTTCATTTACCTACAGGAAACAAACATTGAAATTTATTTTTTTTACATGTAAAGTGTTACAAATCCGTTTGTTTTGACGTAAAATTTTATTGTAAAATTTTAATTGGATGCCATATGTTGATTCAGATCTCATTTAATTATGGAATCTATTCTACATTAATTTATCAAATGTGATCTTACTTCAAAAGATCATGGAATAAAAAGAAAAAATCAATCCTCCACGGGAAATCATGGAAAACAGGAGGGTGAATGGATTCAGATTTTGAGTTTTGAAGCCATAACCCGAGTCCTGAGGGTGCCCGTACCTGCCAGTGCCATATCGATAGTTCCGTACGTAGAAGCTCACAGATGCAAAGGCGAGACCAACCTGTTAGCCTGCTTTCGGTTCAAACTTCGAAAATGCACCCTCGATAACATAACTCTCAGATGAGAAGCTCACCGTGTAGGGAAGGAGATCGTCTCCTGCGGCAGGATGGTCCTGCGACTGATCCAAGGGTTTGGGGATCAGTCTCGCCGCCTGCCAATACATTGGGGGGTGGGCCGACTGAAATCCGGCCCCTGGCAGGTAGTAGGACCGCAGGAGACGATTTCTATGCCACCGTGTAGGCCTAACTCGACCCATTATCTCTCTCTCTCTCTCTCTTAAGTGTCTTAGGTGTTTTCCGTTTGAAAAAAAAATCCTCTGTCTGACTGCCAAGAGGCTGTGAAGATCCTAACTGCATATAATGTATTGATATATGTCCGGATGCACTATGAACGGCTGAAATCTTCACTGCCACCTGACAGTCACTACAAAGATGGAACCCCCTTGGTTCTATCATCTCCTTCCTGAAAACGAAAACCTATAGGTTCTTTTTCAACACGGAAGAGTAACGCTGCCTCAACCAATGCTTATGGCTGCTCTGAAACCCTCTTACAAATCTCAACCAACAGAAAAGAGAACCAATATCAACTACGGTGATCGTTCATGCTTATTTTTGTTTATTTGGCTTATTTAAAGAACCAACAATCAACCCAGCCGGCATATCAGCAAGACTGCTTCTTTCAGAAGATCCTTACCCGCACGTGGCTACTGCACAACCCTATCTCATTCCACTTCCCACATCCAATGGTACCTCATAAAAAAGTTAGAAAACAAGAGCAAGAGGCAAGGTTATATCCATCAGTCTATTCTTGTAATCGTTCATTCCCATGAACCCTAAACTATTCAGGTCATATTCAGCCGTGCCTCAAGCCCATTTAAAGCTTTCATCCATTACAGCATCTTGTGTATTATTATTGAGCTAATCACACCCAGATCTTTTATCAGGGCATCAATCTTAAATAACCTGAGAAGTTATATTTCTAGGCCAAGGAGATGAAGACAATGAAGATGGAAGAGACTTGCTGAACACAAAAACCTGACTCTTTAACCAAAATTTAGTTTCTATATGCCTTGACCCCACCCCACCCAGGTTAAGGCTGTTGACAACAGCCACATTGTCTTACCAGCTACCCACACAGGTAAATGCATGTTTCCATCCCAAGACTACGACAACCAAAAGTTCCAGATTATACCTAACTAGCTGAGCTATTTGGCACCATCAAAATAAAAAGGGTAATTGACACATACCACCCCTGTACTTTAACCCGATTCCAGTTACCTTAATAGTTTTCTGAACCGGACGACTACCACCCTTTAACTTACATCAGGTTCACGACCCAGTCCAGCTTAAATTTTAACCTATTTATTCTCTTTAATATGGCCAAAATACCCTTTAAAGTGAGTTGAAAAGTCTAAATTACCCTTTTTTACCTTTACCTTTACATTGCCTTTTCTTTAATCTCATTGTTCCTCATTTAATTTTTGCGTTGAATATCCACTGCTCTGTTCTGCGTTCAAGAATACTTTGCCTCTGTCGAATGGCATTCCTTTCAACCAATCTTCTTGAAGTCTAGCGAGTCCAACAACATGACGAAAACTCATCGGTTGGTGTGTGAGATCCTCACGTTGAAGTACCGATTTGAGACTAGGTATGACACAGATTTTCAAAAACCGCTCAGATAATCTCAGAAAGTCGAATCTAATAGACTTGCAGAACATATCAGGCGATGTGGACTGGCCAACGCCTTCAACTACCTCTTCTTCCCGATCTGCTTCATTTGCTCCTTGAATTTTCTGCTTAATTTCATTTTCAGGAAGGAGATAGATCTGAGTGTATCTAATTTCTTTCGAATCTGATTCATTCACCTGTCTGCAATTTTTGCTTAATCTCACTTTCAGAAACGAGAGAATTATAAGCGTGAACGTCATCGATACGTACTTCTAGTTCCGGATGTAGCTTGTCGCCAACACGACAGAAGATCTGAGGCGTTGGAAGATCGTAAAATCTCGCCGGAAAATCAGAAATTTGTGTAGAGATCTTCTCCGGTTAACTTTTCCAATTGTTGTTGCAGAGGAACAATGAGCGATCTCACTTCCTCTCGTAGCTGTTTTTGCAAACTTGATATTTGTGCAGAAATCTTCTCCATAGTAATAAGATCAAATTGCTGAGCTTGAAATTACTCTCTTGAGTTCATTTGAAAAAGGTGTTTTTATTTTTGATATCTATGACTTCCGATTAAGCATGGAAGAAGAAGAATGAAAGGAAACCTACCTCTGCTCTGCTGCTGCAATGGCTCCGCTGCGGAGATGGTTTTCTTCTCCCCGACTCGAAAGACCAAACATCTTAAGACTAGACGTCTTTGATGCCTGAGTCTTTCCTTCTTAATTTTGGCCTTTTGGAATAAGTTGTAATGGTGTTAGAAAGGATAAAATTGTATATTTACCCTCTTTGTTTACAAATGGTTGAACCAAGGGGTAACTCGTCTAGTTCAGAAAACTATGGAATCGGGTTAAAGTACATGGGTGGTATGTGTCAATTACCCAAATAAAAATTACTCATTGTAATGAATAGGCACAAAAGAGGGGAGTCCCTAAAATATGTAGCAAGTAAATTTTTAAATCTACAGTTCGAAAAAATTCAACTGCTGGCAAACAAAAACGCATGCTAGCATGAAACGAGCAAATAAAAATCAAACACAGACTGAAGACAAAATAAGATGGAATGAAACAATGAAAGGATTTAACCGAATAAAACACTGAAACTTCATACTTTATTGCATTTCCCAGAGATAAGTGCAGAAACATTACAACATGCTAAACAATCCCCTCCTTGTTTTCCTTTTTAAAAGAGACGTCACTTATTTCCTATTGAGTCTATTAGAGATGATCATATCAAAAAGAGTAAAAGATGTCAACAAATTTACAAGTAACAATCAATGGAAGCACAGAAAAAAGAAGGATTTTGCTGAATCGATCCATAAACCAGGGGTAGAAATGTTATCCGACGACCAATGGTGGCAAAGTTGTAACTGAAACCTGAAAATAGAAGACATCTTCCACTACCTAACAGGAAAAAATCAATTCTCAACACACGACCACTCCCTCCTACCACAAATAACAGAAAAACATTTACAGATCAAGAAGCTGATATATATGTACAAACTGGATGGATATCCATAAAATAAGAATAAAAAAATTGGTGTACCACAAGGGAAAAATCATAGCCTTTTCCTTCTCAAAGTTCGATGTAACAGCCAAGACCACACTATCAGGAATATTATGAGGGCTAACCCCACAGATACCCAGAAGACTTCCAACCACACAGGCCTTGAATTGGGAAATAAGCCTGGAGCAAGTCAAGATCATATATGTCAGAACAACTGCGTTAATATATAAAGCTGACAGTGGCAATGTATCAGCAAAAGATAAAAGATCAACCAGCAATTGTATTCATAATATCAATGTAAAAAAGTTCATTCTAATAATGACATCAGTGAGATGACTCACCATGGCCAAACTTGATACATATGAGGAGCTCTACTATGCATATGGCAACGGAAAGCCAACAAAATGCCCCCACCTTCTTCACTGGTTTTCTGAAACCAAAGAACAAGAGAAAGTGTAAAGCAAGGTCATTAGTATACAGACGTTTTGCCTCTGCGAATATATACTAAAACTGTGCCTACACATTTATATTCACTCCTGACTACACATACATTGGGTGGACTGATTAGTCACTGCTGCCTCAAGTTAAAAGGATTAGGACCTTTCAAACCATGGGTAAATAGGTTCCAACTAGAAGACTATCTATACCTAATATGATGATTTTTTCCCCTTTTGGTAGACAAATACCATGTTGTTGAATGAATGCAACGATCCATTAAATACTTAAACAAAATTAAGCATGTATTAGAATATCTCATCTGAACACGCTGATCATAGGCAATAAGCAATATAAAAGGTGGAAGTCCTTCAGAATGGAACATGGAACATGGAACATGCAACAATTAGAGTGTAATATAGTGTTTGTTAATGCGCCTCTATGCATGTTTGAGAGAGAGAGAGAGAGAGAGAGAGAGAGAGAGAGAGAGAGTACCTATCCTGGAGGTACGAATTGTACTCACGAATGGTTGGTATTGCAATCAGCCACCATAATAGCAACCTATAAATAACCAAAGGGTTCCGAGGAGGAATCCAAAGACAGAACTTCAGGAAGAAGGTGTTGAGCTCCACTGTCAAGAAGACAATGCAAAGGCAGAGAACTTGGATAAACCGCCATGGACCAAGCAAAGGATGCCACTCATCTTTGTCCCACTGTGCTGGTGTGAATTGTCCCAACGTTCGTTTAACCTAAAAGACAGTAGTAGGGAATGAGGTACAAGCACACAGAAAGACAAAGAAAACATAATCAATATCATCCATTCTAGATCTATGACAAGTCACACAAAAATTGGCACAAGGTCATAGTTTTCATGAAGAAAAAGTGAAAGAGAATGGAAATGGAGAGCACCAACTTGCACCAGTTTGACAGTGGTAATCCTGAAATGAGAAAAATCTTACAAATTGGAAACACAAAGCACAGGACAGGATTTTTCACGAAAAAAAAAAAAATAACTTCAACTTCCAGAGGCAAAGTCAAATCACAAATATATATCTATATTTGATAGGTCACAATTTTTAATTTTCTTTTGTGTGTTTTTTTTTGCTTTTTTTTTTTTTTTTTTTTTTTTTGGGGGGGGGGGAATACAACATACACCTCAACCTACAAAAAGTACAAAATACAAATTGTAGCAGGCCTTGGCCTTGTAATGTGAACAGAATATAACAAATCACACATAATTAGTCATGTGCTAGAATTAAGATCATAGAATTTTCTAGAATATATTGTGAACATTGACAATAAGATGGATCTGAATTTCTATTCTAATGGAGATGCCTGGGAGATCAATAATTGATATTCATAATTAAAAGATGATATACGGAATCTGGAGTGTAGAAGGATTCTTAAAAATCCAGCAGGCCATCTACTCTTGTCGTGGAGCAGCCAAAACAGATGAGAATCGGTCTACAAAGAGAAAATCAATTAGCCATCAAAGCTATGATCACCAAAAAGATTTTTCCCCCCCATTTTGTTGCAATAATATATCAAACCAACTCACAATGGCACATGGCATGATGGCAATATGCTGGGAAGTGCATCTGGCAAGGCAGGAGGGAATCTGCTATATGGCAGCCTAGTCAGCACTGGGAGAAATGCCTATCCTAGTCCATGTCAGATATAGTTCAACTGTGGAGTAGCCTATGAAAAGTTCCATCTGCAGCCTACATTTGTGCAGCCCATGGTCTGATATGGGGCCGCAAGCCATGCAGACCAGCAGTCCAAGTCTGGCCCAAGCCACAAGCCCATTGGCTCAGCCTCTAATCAACCCAGCCGGCAATCAGAATTTTAGACAATATTGATGGCTGAGGTGGCGAGGGTCCCACAACATTTTGTAGCAGACCAAGTTGATAGAAATTCCTATTTTTAGAAATTCCTATTTTTGTGGTCGAGTGCTCTCCAATCAAGAGTGCACCCCAAGTCAAAAGGAGCCAGCTGCAAGCTACCATGGAGTTTCTATTTTTGTTGGACTGTTTTACAAGGAAGATCCATGTCCTATGTTTCAATTTTAATGAGAGTTCTAAGTGCTGAAACACCTTTCCAATTAGGTGTTACTGTTATTTTTATTGCTGACTTGTATGTAGTAACCTACTGGTACTGTTGAAGAATGATCCTGCTGTGGAATTAGATCCTAGTTGTCTAGTTGGGGACTGGTTCTACAATAATGTCCCTTCCACTAATTGTGGAAAAGTATTAAGGCACATGAGAGGGGGAGGGGGGGGAGCCACTTTTTGGTTGTGTTAGACCAAGAAAAGTGTAACTTTTTATATATTAAAGAATAAATGGGACAAAATCAAACACGTAGAAGGCCAATCAGAATGTGGCTAATCTCCATCATGGATTTTCTGATTCACATTGGATCCAACAGTTCGATCAGGTGCAACAATGTGATCAAGGTGATATCTTTAGTGAAATGGAAGAATAATGTAACAGGCGGTCCTCTTTTTACTTATTATTGTTTCTTTTCTTTCCGGGCCAAATCATCTGTTCTGCCCTTATGGTAGCAGTTCTAGGCATCCACTGGAATGAAAACTTATTGGTGTTACAACCCTTTTCTCTGCCAAATTATGTTGGACCACCTAGCACCATATAGACACATATACAAAAAGATTTCCTCCAAAGGAACAGAACTCTTCATATGACACAGAAGTTTTATGGTTAGATGCATACAAAAGCTCACATGAATGATCAAGAGAAAAGAAAAGGCACTCATTTGTGAAAGTTCAGCATATCCTTTATGCTGCTAGTACTACCCTGAATTCAAGATCTGATCATGCAGTTTTTTTAAGAATTTGCCATCTTACGGATCGCCAGTCCTTCCCATACAACTTAGAAATTTATTATTGCAAGTTGATATTATCATAATCATATTATACCAAGAATATGTATAAAATTCAAAAACATTGAAGTAACCAATTCATGATTTATCGGTAACATTTCTTTAATAAAAAGAAGTCAAAAATATTTCAGCCAATAGACTGATGAAAAAAGAAAATCCAAAACTCTACCCCTGGCCAATGGAGTTAGCTAGGGGAGCGATAAAAAGGTGCTCTTGTATGCGGGATCATATTGGCTAGTCCCTTTTGAAAGCTTGCTTGAGCTTTGGTCCTCACTGATGTATCTCTTACATTCTTTTTTCAATAAAATCATTTAATTATTCATATAAAAATATCTTTTATAACTCTTATCACGTAAATAATTTCATATACTTCAATTACCCCATCCTCTTAAAGGTATTTGATAATCTTTGAGTTAAGCTTCCTTTCTTCTTCTTCTTCTTCTTCTTTTTTTTTTTTTTTTTTTAATTTTTTTTTAATATGATCTTAATGCTTAACCATAATCAACAGAAACTGCCATACTGGCCATAGCTGTTAACCATAATATTAGGGGGAAAAAAGTAGTTCTATGTTGACTCTGCTGCAGCAATGATTTAATATTAGCTCTCTGTTTTCCTGCATTAAACAGTTGTTCTATAACTGTATTCCCCACATTGTCAAAAGCCAAATCACTGTAAAAGTACTCTTAAAATGAAACTGATAAAATCAATAACCCAAGCCATGACAGAAGTGACAACTATACCAGATACTTGGCCGTTGGACCATTCGGCACATTATTAATACTTAAAGGGGGAAAAATAAGCAAACAAAAAGTGGCACGCTCAACCAAACACTTCAAAATAATGAACCACATAATCTTGAACATTATTTCCTGACAGAGATCATTACCTACTAACTAAATATGCATCATGCAAAGAAAGTTGGCCACTATCATTAGTGAAACAGCTAAAATCCATAGAATTGCACAGATATCAATCCACAAATCACAGAAGTATATTCTTTTAGATTATACACAGGTGATATAGGTGACATAATAGATAAATTGTTCAATTCTTTTATATATTAATACACCGTAGAAAAGAATTACAATATAACGTGTTTCTCTTAATTTCCATCATAAGATGCTTTTCATGTTTAACTAGCAAGTGTCTCAATGTGCATCAATAAAGTCACATCCAAGGAAAAGGCAGAATATGGAAATATATAAACCAGTATTGGATCAGTTCTAACACCACCAATTGGTTAAAATTTAAATGATAAGAACTTTCAACCAGTCAGAAGTTGCAGAGATGCCACAAAACCAGAGTGGCTAATACACCATCTCTATAATTGGATACATTCTAGTTATGGATCCAAGGAACATATCCAAACAGCAATTCACACTTCTCGATCAATATAAATGGTGGAATGTTACTTAAGGGCAATGTTTCTAAACATAATGAGTGGAGTCTATACACATATAAAAAATACCTTCCCAATTATATCTGGCTGTCGACTTATACCAACCCACTCATACGTTTTTCCATCAAAGTAACGTACAGTATGCATTCCAGCCCAGATACCTACATGGTGAACAATGGACAATCATAACAGAAACTAAAGAAAATAGAATGATCCTTCTAATAATGAGAACGAGTATTACATACAAGTTGCAGATTTGGCATTTAAAGCTACAACTACACAACTAAGATATTATAGCACTGCAACTTTTTATCCAACTTCATAAGATAGTGGTACAAATTAGAAAAAATTTCATCTACACCCCATCAAGGATTGCTAACATCATTTACACCCACAAGATTGCAAAAACATCACCTAGGTCTACTTAACTAACGGAAATCACTAAAATTGTTGAAATACAGTTTTACCCCTCATATTATAAATTGAAAAATTAAAAAATTATGTTGATTTACTAATTTGACCTTCAAATCAAACTTATATTTGCTCCCTTTCCTTTTCACTCTCTCCCAAGCCCTAACCTCTATTTCATCTTTCCGTCATCTTCTCCCTCTATTTACTCTGTTTGCCATCTTCTCCCCTCTATACACAAGTCATTGGAGTTAGGTTTTGAAAATAAAGTTTCCGTCAAAAGCATATGAAGGTATAATTATAATTTCTAAATTCAACCTCTAAAAACAGTATATATAAAGAGATCAGAAGGGAGAGAAGGAGTTGGGTTTTACTGGAGTGTACTCACGAAACAGAGTAAATGAAACAAGCGATTGAGCCCAAAACGCCATCAAAACTATAAATCGTTGCAGGTTTTCTACTTCTTAGATCCCTCTCTTCTTCACAATCCCTAAAATTAGGAGCCTCAAAAACCCTAACCAACAAATATACAAACCTCTAGCGAGTGAAAAAATGAAGATCAGAGCGAGAAAAAACTTTTTGCTCTGTTTCCGACCAGTCGCCATGGACGAAGATTTGACATCTGACAATTAGCCAGGTTCAGGCGACCAGGTTTTCACTTACTTCGCCGTTGCAGACAAAGGAGATTTGATGATTCCAACCCATCGTCCATGCAAAGGTGCTTGCAGGATCTTTTCTGCTATGGTCAACACCATCTTCTTCGGATCCAAAGTGAGGCCAGATCCCTATCGCTTGAATTGTAACCAATCAGAAGAAAGGGAGAAACTTTTGGATTTTGACTTGTACACGGATCCATCGGTTTCCTCTTCATCATCGTCTTTGTCGTCCTTCTATAACAAAATTTGTCAAAAATTTTATCTGGTTCGAGTCACTAGCAGTGGGAAAATGAACCGATTACTACCATCATTAACTGCATCGAACCCAACGGACCGGCATTTTACAACAAACTTTTTGAACCGAACCGGAAAAGAAACCATGGTCAGACCCTGGTTCATGGTTCGTTAACTACTGTCTTGTTGAAGAGGATTGAGGGTAGGGCAACAAATAACATAAAGGGTATAATGGTCTTTTAAACAGGCTAAAAGGATAGTATCGTCCACGAAATATTCCAATGCAGCTGACATCATCATTTAACGGGAATCATCTGACGGAGTGGACTTTTTTTATTAGCATAGCAAAATTTTTGGGTGGTAGGTGATGTTTTTGCATTCTTGTGGGTGTAGATGATGTTAGCAATCCTTGATGGGGTGTGGATGAAATTTTTTCTACAAATTAGGAATTGGTTGAATGATTTGCTCTTCCAATTCTTTATTCTCCCATATAGAAATCTAATATATTTTGAGTTTTACCGAACAACCAAAAAAATCAGATAGAAGATAGAAAAAAATATAATAATGAAAATGTCTCCAAACAGTAAAATATCTTAAAGAAACAGGATGCTTGTTAGAGGTAAGAGTATAGGACTCAACAAGTGCCATTGGCTAAAGAGGAAAGAATATGGCCCTTAGAAATTTTCTCATTTTTCATAGGCATGTGTATCTTTGTCATTTCCCATGCATTCTTCGTTCATATAGATGCCTACTGCCTAGATTTGCCATTGAAAGTACAGATGCTTTGGCAAACCAAATGGTTGGCAGATCAATTCCAATGAACTATTTGAAGTGATTGTTAGCCTATAGCTTGTTAATGGTATTATGTCATTTGCAAAGGTAAACCCATACCATGACCGAGCTTTGTAACTTCTAATAGCTGTGCAGCTACCCATCAAGACATATACACACACACAATAAAATAAAAATGATTATAAGAAAAATATAACTGTCCCTAGGAAAAATTGAAATAGCAGAAAACATGGAACTGACGGGTTTATCTAGTCTAGTTGTCCCCTATGTCACGACATGCTCTTCAACTTGGTGTGGTCCATCACACTCAAATAGTATCCCACGGCGGCCATGTAACCATTGACCTTGTTGACCATGCTAGGGCTTGATACTATTCTCTTGACCTTACGTATAAAAAAATTACTCAGCTGATTGCTGTCAAAAAAATGGAAGAATTTAAGAGATTGAATGTGACAACATAATGCAAAGTCTCAATGTTTAGTAGTTGCACAACCTAGATCATTTCGTAGTAGTCCATAAATTGATTCATCTCTAAGAACATGGCCTGATATGGTAAAATGACATCATCTAAAAACATCCTAGACAGATAAATAAGAACAAAATCCTGACGATACACGATGTGATTCAATAAAGCAAGAATTAGGAAAACAAAAGAATCAGTGGTCTCACCAAACCAATTGCAGATAAAAATATCCAGTATAATACTGTCCCACCAGCACTCATTGAAGTTTGGCAACATGTGTCGAAATGTGAACTGCATTTAGTAAAAACCAGAAACAAAAATTAGTCATATTGTTAACTATCTCCTCTCCCTTTATTCTTCTGGCATCCAAAAGACGGATTCAGAAAAAACTATCTTATGAATCACCAAGACCATGTATTCAGTTGAAAAAACACACCTCCATTAATTCAAACCCAATCGACAACACCCATAGAAGGGGCTGATTGCGGATCATTATGGCCTTACCCCACCATCCAAAAATATGAGCTAGGACGAATTCATCAAACAAGGTGTCCTACAAGAACTAAAAATCAACTCAGTGCCCTTCTCGATGATGTGGTAAATGGTGATGCATGTCATTAAACAAAAAAAAAAAAAAAAAAAAAAAAGAAACTACAAGGAAATCAAATTAGATGGATTGTGAATGAAGACATATCATACATAAACATTCTTAAACCTGGTCGTAGGATTATCTGGGATGTAAATTCGGCAATCTGATCCATATGATCTTTCAGGAAGCTCTACAAAATTGAGCAGACAAATTACAAATGGATACAAAATAAAACTCTGGCATTAATGAGTATCTCTCGTATTGTGCATCAGGAAATGAAAGAAGCAGCATTTTCCATAGATTAAGGGCATTACCAACACCAAGATCAGGATGTAGAAATTTCATGAATTGCCGAGCATCGTCACGATTCTGTCAAAGGAAAAAGAAAAAAAGTACAAGCAGATTAGAAAAGGCATGGGTATTCAAATGCTACCGGCTAAAGTTAAGCAGTTTTGCAATCCAGATCACTTGCTAATCCATGAATTGAGTCATTATTAAAAACATGATCTGATTTGGAGATTGTGCTTTCAGCATGAACACACAAAGTCAAATCTTGAAAGAGGAAATTTTGTGCAAAAATGCTAAAGGTTAGGACCGTTTCCAGTTCGTTCTGAGACATTGCGAAAGAAGGATTTGCACTTGGTTATGGCCCTACCCATATGCTTGTGTCTATGCATGCATGCATATTTATAAACATACATCTTGGCAGAGAGAGTAGAGATCTGGTGCGAATTACATGCTTCATAAGGAAAAGGGAGGCCTACAAGAACATGGGTAGAGGTGGTGCAAAGTAACAAGAAATGACATAGAGCTTAAATCTAATGGAAAGATGGGCCCACATAGTGTAACGGCACAAAAGGATTTGTAGCCAACCTCAAGCAATGGAAATAAGACTATTTTTATGAGTGAGTGTGTGCATGTGTGTGGGTGTATGTCCAGCCAGGAAATCTAGCTTGCCCATTATGAGGCCAAGGCTACAATCAAAATGAAACATATGCTTATCAAATTTTGTATTGGAAAAGGACCTTAAATGGCTAAAGGCTGATCCTCCAAGCCAACCATATGCCAAAACCCAAACTATTTAGTGAAAAGAGTTGTAAAAAGAACACAACCTCATTATAATGAGAGGACCCAAGTAATTAATCTACACTTCCACTGACGATATTATGAAGCTGCTAATCCAATATCAATTGCTGACATTCAAATAGATTAAATATACAACAAGAAGCAAGGCTACATAGTTCACCAACATAAGCATGCCTGGTATGAATTATAGCTAGTTAGATAGATAGGATGAAAAGAAAAACAACCTGAAACAGCAAAAATGTAAGTGCAACAAGGTAAACAACAGCCATTCCATGAACTAAGCGCCAAATTGCAGGATGTGGCCTAATGAGCACTCTGCAACAAACAAAAGGAAACAGTTATATTTAAGCATTCAGTTATTTATCAGTGCATTACATGCCTATATCGCAGTAAGTTATACAGCACAAAAGGATATTATAATTCCTAAAAGAAAAATTAGAAAATGAAGAGAATATTGGGCATTGTAAAGTGTAAGGTATAATGGTTTTTTCCTCACTTGCAGAATACAGTATTTTTTTTTTCTCCTTTCCTTTCCTTTAAAAATAAGGAACAATAGAACTATATTAAAAAATCCAACCTGAAGAAGGATACAAAGCAGGGTACAAGACAATGAGCCTCAAAGAGAAAGACAGAAAACACGGGTTATAAGAATGCTCATGCCAGTACTTGTGCTTTGTACAAAAAATATCAGAATTCCAATCACAGTGCCCAAAATGAAATATTTAAAAAAAAAAAATTCTTTAAGCCCAATAATTTTAAATATTTTAGTCAAAACAGAATTGCCAATTCAAAACATGATCAACAATTGAAAAGACTAGAGCATAGCTAGAAATATGATAGATCTTTATAAAGATCCTCAGCTATATCACAACTCAGATGGTAAAGAAAGATTTTCAAATAGTTGGATTCTGCAACTCACGTTGACGGTGCTTGAAGCAAGCAATAAGCTAGAAAGACCGCAATCATAGCCCATATTCCCCTGTCCAGAAAAAGCAAGTCCTAAGAACTACTATTTGGTCTTACATATTTCAAAAAATATTGACAAGACAATTTGCAACAATAACTTCTACATCAGAAAGAATTGCGCACTTCTGAAATAAAAAATATACCTCTTCACAGATGTAACACGATCATCAGACAAACCGTTCTCTGGGTCAAGAGCTCCGCTTGCCCAACTGGAAAGCATAAATAGTCAGAATAACCATCATTAATCCAACCAGATACTTGAAAGAAAATATAATGCTACAAATTCATATTTAACTTTGCATATTGACTAGACTTGCTCAACAAACATAGAACAAAAGGCTAGAAACTTGCAACTATGCAGAAATATACATACAATAAAAGAAAGAAACAGAAATAATGAGTGTGTTATGCATTAAAACTATCAAATCTTGCCTCTCAACATGTAGTTTTGTGATAACAGGTGGGTCCTAGTTTGGCTCATATCAGAAGCTGCCAATCTGAGCCCACTGATTTTAAATGGATTAAATCCATCTACACTCACCCCTAAGGGGAGCTAGCATGGTTCTCTCAGAAAAATGAGCTTTTTTTTCCTGTTTTGAAAATGAGTTGGACCAGCTCACATTTGGACATAACTGTGAAATGCTAAACTAATCGGATCCATTTTGGATTTTCTCTTCTTTTTTTTCCCAAATGTTTTCTTTACCTATTTTTTTATAAGATTGAACTTCGATAAGAAAAGGGAAAGTGAACCAACCTTGCTATACCATATCAGGCAATCCCAAGACCTGAAGGTGCAGCCATACATGCTTAAACAGCAGACTGGGAGGAAAAAAGTATGTTTCCACAGACAATACAGAGCAAGGAACAAAATCAGTTTCATTAATATTTTGTCATAACAGAGCAAAATATGATCAAGGAACAAAACCAGTTTCAGTAATCAAGCGAAATATTTCGTTGTTTTTTGTCAAATTCTCAGTGGTTTCAGATGTTTATTCGTAAGCCACTGAAATAACTTTCCCCTAGGAAGTATTTCATTGACCTCAGCTAAAATTTGCCAAATCTGCTTCCATAAGAAATTAAAAAGGACCAATGAATCCTCTTCTTAAGCTTAGTATTTCAGACTCCTTTTACCTCTTCTTCAGTGAATCAAGTATACATAGAGATACCACAGAAGATCATAAAATAGTAGCACTGAAACTAAAGCATAGTTTTTAAGGTAAAGCTTCATGTGCTGATAAGAACTATAGAATCCATATGCTTAAGCTGAAGGTAAAGTTTCATGTGTTGATAAGAACTATAGAATTAGCCATATGCTTAAGCTGATAAAGTTATAAAATTTACTTAGCCCATGGTAGTTATGGAAAACATTGAAACAAATAAGCTTCACCACATCATAGAAGGATATGAAATTACAGATAAAAAATTTCTAGGCTTTTAAAATATACATAGTGAAATTTAGTCATCAACACACTACATGCTGCACACAGCCAGAAATTATTCTTCAACCAAAGAAGAAAAAGTCTCATAACATATATGCAGAATTTTAAACCCTTCACATCATCAATTAATGAACTGAACAATTTCTAGACCCTTGCCACTCACATAAGAAGACATGCACCAATAAGTAACAAGGAAATGGTACGGGGCTTGTATGCCCATGCAGTCCATGGATCAAGTTCGCCAGCATCATTTGATGAGTTTGTCACACTCTTTTCTTGCACGGTACGGTCTCTCCTTGTTTTCCTATGACTATTAGATTCCATCAGCCAATCAATCAATATGTACAATTTGCTTCCTGAAAATTACAGGAAGATTATATTACATTACAAGCAGATAATTCCTGTTAAATAAAGTCTCAGAAAGAATGTTACTCTAGCAGCTAAAATAGATTGAAACATTAATGTGCAAGTAGTGGAGAAGCAATACAGCATTTCAAAGCCAACAAGTTCATGTATATGCATAATGAGATACCAAAATGCCACATTCTCCAATGGATCCCAAAAACAAGAACCATTTTTTTAAAAAGAAACTAATCAGTCACTGTACCTTTTTGCACACAGAAGTGTCAAAAAGGATTTTGAATATCATCATGCACAACCCCATTCCAAAATTTTTATGGAGCTCAAAATTTTGACAAAGTTCATCATTTTCAAGGTTGTTGAGACTAGAAATTGGGGGCATATAAGACTTCCAAACTTCTATCCAATTTTGGCAGAACTGAAAATGTTAACAATTTTCAATGGGAAGCTTGTACTGAGAAAATGCCCCTAGGTATATCCCATTTTCTGCCATAAATCTTGACTTATTCTACAGAAACAACTCAAATTCTGTCGTCTGTGCTAGATAATATTCCTATTTTTTTTTCTTTATTTAAAGTGCATAAAAGTATGCAAAAGCAAAATAACTTCATACATACATATAAAAGAGATGTATATTATAATTCATCTTTCAAATGAAGAACTCCTATTATGTAGTACAAAATTTTGATCTGACTAAATATAAAAAGCTAATAAGGATAGATCAATTAGGGATAAAATGTAAGGTACTCATACAATTTGACATAATTGGTAGCTATTTATTAATCAATGTGCCTAGATTTATGAAAATAATGTTATTAATTTAATATGAGGTAGTGAATAACTCAATAAAATGAAGTAAATAAGTTAAGAAAAGTAAATAACTATCATAAGTAAATCACAATTGAAAAGGGACTTCGATACATGGATCTACAACCACATCAACATCTATGATCATCAAATGCTGCATCAACAGTGGTACTTATGTAACATCCACTTCTATGTTTCTGATACAAGACTTAATATCATAACATCATAATCTAGCATTTTGTCACATGAGGAATCGATACTATAATTGTCTTGCTCATAAATAAGATAACAGATTCAAACAGGAATTCGAACTCATACTCATCAATTGTTTGTCATGCATGATGTTTTGTACTTTTTGGATCCTAACAGCGTAATCATGATCTTAACTTTCCATTAAGGGTACAAATATTGAAATTTTACATTTTATTCATAATTTCTCACTTCAATTTACACAGTACAATTAATTTTTCTGAAATATTAAAACAGAATTCCTATGATTACCAATGAGAAAATTACTAGAATATCAAAATTCTGAACCTTGGTCACAACAACATATCCAACTAAACTATATGAAATAAAATGAACATCCACTGCAAATAGTCAATGGGATATTGGCAATACCTAAACCATGTGTTTAGTAAATAACCATTCAACTATTGATATACAAGGATGAATGTGTGAAAACAAAAAGGAGGAGGAACGAAAAAGTTTCATTGTCCTCAAAGAAAAATTAGGGAGCATAGTCATGGGCAATTTACAGCATAATGAGTCATCATAGATTGAGCCATCATAAATTGAAATCCTTAAATCCTTGTGTGTCATGCAATTTCAGAAAAAGGATTTGAAAATGCAACCTAAAGGCCAATGTCCAAACAAGGTGGCAGCACATAGTTATTGCCAGTAGCATCCTTCTATCATCATGAGATGTTTGCCATGTGGTAGATTCAAACTAAAGTAACCAGCAGGAGGAATCACAGATACCAATTTGCATAGATATTTCATTGACAGGATAATGTAATTCTCCAACAATTCACAGAGTGAATATGGTCCAATTTTCCAAAGTCAATATTAAAAGTAAATAAATAAAATTAGAAGAAAAATAAATGCACAAAGGTATAAAAGTATGCAAAACTATGACTCCCATAGCTTGCCTAAACTCATTGTATCAGATTTCCATATTTTAAATTCTGGTTCACCCACTGTAACAGCAACTCATAAAACATCAAGAATGTCTATGGTGCATAAAAATTTTAGACAAGGACTACTTTCATCAGAAGAAGACCTTTGTTTATCAAAATCACATTTTGACAGAGTTTTGTCACCATAGTTAGTAAATTTTATCGGATGAAGCATTTGTGAAATACACCTTACTTTTCCTTTAGATTAAATTATATTTAAAAAAATTATACACATGAATAATACATACAAATATGATCCTGTTTTACATATAAACCAATTTTCCCATGATCCTCAAAACTATGTAATTAAAAGCGGAACAAATCTCATGGTATGAATAGCCACAGACTTCATGAATGGTATTCACAATCATATTAGCATTCAAGAAACTAGATGAGTTATGTTCATCAAGGGATTATAAAATCCATACAAAATGCAACAATCCACCAAGCTCACTATATGTATACAAATCTTGCCAACGGCACCAGAAATTGCCATCTAACAAGTGCCAGGTTACAAGTTTATACGAGCCAAACTCATAGAAAGAATTAATAATGCAATATGGTAGTTGCAAGTTAGTTGGGTTCCCATTTATCATTGGACTGGTATCCTCGTGAATTTAAGTGGTCCACAACGCCCATCTTTACCAACGTTAAATAACAGGATCACCCTATTACTGCAAATCAATTATCGTAAGACTGGCTTAATACACCGAGTAAACTAACTTAAGATCTCCAGAGTACTTAACCACGAAACAGATACAGCAGAAATTAAAACAAATAAACAGTCGAACGCCTTTGAGCAATGTAGAACCCACGATAAGTTCATTTAGATGTAATAAAGCTTATCCTCTATCAAATCATCAAATTCAAAAGCAAAAGAAAAGTGAATTCGATGGACCCGATATCAAAAACCCAATAAAATGAAAGAGCAAACACATAAAGAATCAGAGTCTCAGTGAATACTTGCGAACGGAAGTATCAAAATGTACTGGTCAAAAGCTAAAGAGAATCCATTGCATGTGACAAGCAAAAATGAAAAAAAATAAAAATCGATACTTGAACAGAACCGTATACAAGTACACATACACACACCTTCTGCAATTGTTGCTCCACAGAAAACTGCAAGAATAAAAAAACAAAAAATAAAATAAAATAAAAAAAAGACAGCCATTCTAGGACCGATAGCTAACTTAACCGCATCATATATATGTATAAACTACAGAAAATAATATGGAAAACAATTAAAACAAATTAATTACGTAGAGTTAATAGTTTTTTTAACAAAAAAAAAAAAAAAAACGGGCGACAAACACGAAGGCGGAGAAATTCAAAAAGATGAAGAGGAAGAAAGGATAGATTAATATAGCAAATAAATGAATGATTAAAAGCTTAGAAAATCAGAACAAAAACAAGTATAAATAGAAGGAAAAAGAGCAAGATGAAGAAGAAGACTAGAAGAGTCAGAGGAAGGAAGAAGAAAAACGAAAAACGTACTGTTTTCGTTCAGGGGGCCATACTTACGTAGAAGAGGGCGACAAGCTAACCCTATCCGTACGATGAGAATACCTGAAAATCGTGGCCGTTGAAGAAGGTAGAATTCAAACAGTACTAATTAATGATACGAGGGACTCATCGAGATCTGCAAGTCATACTAAAAGATCTCTCTCTCTCTCTCTCTCTCTAAATATATATCTCACCCTACTTCTCTGTGGCCCGAGCGCAAGCGCGAGCGCGAACGAGAGAGTCTGTGACTGCTCTGCAACAGCGGCGAAAAGGCAGAGAAAAAAATGAAAACTGAAAAATGCTTTAATAGAGAGAGAAGGAGAGTACGATGGTCAAAAGGTGAGGTTTGAAGATGTTTTATTGTTTAGATACGCTTTAAAGGGAGAATGTGAACTTCTTTTATCTGCCCAAAACTATCCCTACAAACTTCTTTAATTCCCTAATTAGGGATTTTTTTTTTTTTTTGGTACAAGTTAGGGAGTTTATTCCCTATAATCTAAGGGGTATTAATTTTGCAACCAAATCCTCTCCTGCGGTCTTGCCATCTGTCAAGGGCCGGATTTCAGTCGGTCCACCCCTCAATGTATTGGTAGGCGACCAAATCGAACCCCGGTCCTTGGATCTGCGACAGGAACCTCCTACCGCAGGAGAGGATTTGGATCCATTAATTTTGAGATCCAACCAATTGTCCTGATTTAACCTGATACTAAATTGGATCAAATTGTTATTGGATAATGTTCCAAACTAGGTCTTGTGAGATATTGGTTCTGATTTGGTTTAGATTAGCCCATTGAGTACTCTGATAAGAAGGACTGTTAAGGATTGAGCAGATAGGAGTCTGAATCGATCCAAAATCAACCTGATAACATAGATATTATACTATGTAAAGTTTATATTGATGTTAATCAAGCCATTCTAGTTCTTTATTGGACTGGCTTGTTATTTAACATATATAGTGGAACCCACCCAGCCTGGACATCTAGTCTGGCATGTTTCGATCTATCCCTGTAAAGCTAAGACTGACTTAGCGTGGATTAAAACCAACCCAAACCGCCTTGTTGACACCACTACATAAAATGATTAAGATGCCCTTTTGATTGGAGTTGTGCAATGCAAACTACATAGACAAGGTGGAGGGGCAAGGGAGACCCACCCTTTTTTAGGGAAAAGGAAATACATGCGGCAAGCATGTACTTTAGTTTCTATCTCTTTTTTTTTTTTTTTTTTTTTAAATCTAGACCCCTCTCTCTCTCTCTCTCTCTCTCTCATGTCCAAGTGATCAGCTATGGATTCTTCTTATACTCTCATTTTTTTATATTAAAAATGGTGGTAAAATGACCACCCTATCCTACTATATGAATACCTATCCCCATGATCCAATTGACCCGCACTAATGTAGACTCCACAGAGTCGGACTTGAATCCTTGTACCAAGAAAAAAAGATAGGGTTATGTAAGGCTTGGGCAAGTCTTATCAATCAATGCATTAGAATTGGTATCATTAGTAGAGAGTTCGTACAGACAAGCCACAACAAGGCATATGCTTGTGGGTAGTATGAACTTCTCTGGAACACTCCTTAGAAACCCCAACTCACTTGCAATGCCTTCAATCATGGGGCCGAATAAGAGAGGGAGACTCCTACTCATGTAAGAGGGCGTAGGGAAGAATCCCAACTAAAAACAATCCCAATAATACTTCAAGTTTGGTTTGATTGTTTTTCTTTTTTCTTTACTTTTTGGATTAGATTTTTAGTTTAGCCCCTCAACAATCTTTATGACATCATGCTTACCTATGAACTACATACTATTTGATCGTTTATGTATATGACTATGCATAAAAACCATTTCATAATGAATTTAGGTAACGTCTTTTTTATAGGTAGGTCCCAAGGAGAATTGAATTCATAATCTTTTAATTGTGAGATATTGGTTTTGCCTCACTTTATTGAGAAAACTAATATTTGTTTTCTGGGTATATTACACTAGAGGTATTTGTCATTTCAAGAAATTATATCAGAGGTATCTCACGTTTTAAAAATAATACCAAAGGTACCTAACGTTTTGAGAAATTATATCAGAGGTACCTGATATTTCAAAAATATTACACTTGGGGTATTTTTTATTTTTATACTTTCAAATTTGTCCATGTTTAGCATAATTTTTTTGGTCTCCTTTGGTTCACTCTCTCACCATCCTATTGCCGCAACAACTCACCACTCCCATGTGTTCATCGCTGTCTCAATTGCCCACCCCCTCTCATGCCCTTATCCTCTCCAGTGACCCTTCCTCATCGGTGGTTACTCATCACTAAGTCATAAATCTCGATTATGGTACACACCTCCAGTGAAAACTCCGAATCCCAACTTACTATTTTTCCGACAAGTGTACCAACGTTCAGGCACCAAATAAGAGTAGTTCAATAAGAAACGATCAATCCCTGAAAATTTGAGGTAGATTTAATGGTTAACTTAGAGGATGCCAACATTAAATAGGGTTAATGTTGGAAATATGAGAAGAGATACCTTTGGCATGATTTTTCATAATGTCAGGTACTTTGGTGTAAATTACCTTTGTTTTCCTTGGACAAAAACGTAAATTAGCATCTTATATAGTAACCTCTTGCTTGCCATTTTTTTTTAATCTATAATCATTGTTTTATTTTGTTGTAAAATTTTCAATGCAAATGATATTTACATGAATTTTTTTTTCTTCATATAAACTTTTTCAAGGACTTGGATTTTCAGTAGTCGCATCAGAGCCGTTGAGAGTGAACTTGCATGTGCACAAATGCACTCCAATGGCCGGATGCCGCTATAGGAAATCTAGGTCCCTTTTTCAATGCATTTTTTTTGCAATCTCTGATAGAAATAAATAGTAAAAAAAACTTTATTTTACAGAAAATTTTTCTACTTTCTATTATTTTCTATGAAAACAAACAAAGTCATAGTATCATTAGAAAGGAAAAGAAAATATTAAGTCATTGAGATAAGTCCAAAGGTGCAATTGTAAACTAATGGGAGATACCAACATACCTCTAGGTGTCTTGTTCGACAAATAGTAATTGAGCTATTGCGGATGTGTTCAATACCATGCTGTCGTCAAGCTCTCTTGTACTTCGTTCATCAAATTCTTCAGAGGATTGTTTTCTGGTTTCTTTGTCTCTCCCACTACGAATATGTACTTGATGAATTGTGCATATCTTGACTTGAACTAGAGTCCCCTATCTAAATACCGCATTGTAACTACCTCCCATCAAGTGTGGTTACATGGTATGGCAGGTCCCACTTAGCACACCAGTTAAACTGACATGGCAATAGGATCACATTTGCGGAGCAACAATATGTAGATGTATGGAAAAACTCAAAGCTTGCCTAGTTATAATTTTCCTAAATAATTTAGGAAAAAAGATCCTCACAACGTCTATGTGGGCCAAGGACTCTCTTCCGGTATCCTCTAGTTTATTCTCTCCATCCATGACATTCTTTTTTCCCCTCCCCACAGGAGCCCCCATTGGCGATACCATTTCCAATGCCCCATTAATATGGCATGGCATGGCTGGATGGGAGATCCTCCTGAACAGACGTGGTGGGAAACCTTCTCTCGTACTTTTAAAATGTGATTTATATGCTTAAGTAAACAAGTTTATAGTATAATCTTATTAGTAGCTCAAGGGAGAAGCTGCCATGCATGAATTGGTGAATTGGTATGGAAACCTCATCTTATGACTTATATGAAAAGGTACCAACCTAATCTTAAACTTGAAGCTATAAGACATAAAACATAATTGATTTGTAATGTCAAAACAGAGTCCAAAGGTGGTTTGGGATATATCTTTCAGAATTCTATTTGGATCACCAGTTTTTGCGGCTTCAAATTCTACGACCTTTGGTTCAGTTCTAAAAGGAGAATGCTCGGTGATGAGAGCTGATTCGTTACAGGAAATAATGGATTGCGTTGATAACCTAGTTGTGGAGAGTGATTACAAGTCTTTGATCAAATTTATTCAATATTCGGATTTAGATGCACCCCTGGAAGTTATACTCCGATTCATGATATTCGTTCTTTATCAAACTATTTTGTATCATGTTCTTTTCATCATATTTTTCGGGAGATTAACAGCATTACTGACTTCGTTACAAAGCAAATTAACCACGTCTAAGTCGTCCCTAATAGTTTAACCATTATATACTCCATGACTGTATGAAATATGTGTCCATCAGTCGCACGTCCCGATCTAATGAATAACCTCATTACTACCAAAAAGATGTGTCAAAATCTTCAGATTTAGATGCACCCCTCGAGAGATTAACGACATTACTGACTTCTTTACAAAGCAGGTCATGTCTAAGTCGTTCCTAATAGTCTAACCATTATATACTTCATTACTATATGAAATATGTGTCCATTAGTCGCACGTCACGATCTAATGAATAACCTCATTCCTACCAAGAAAATGTGTCAAAATCATCGGATTTAGATGCACCCTAGAAGCATGGTTTTAAGTATTGATATGATACGCCCTATATTCACCTATATGTATCCGTATTGATAGTGGTCGATACGATACTTTTCGATACTATCTCTTTTTCTATAACAAAAAGTGTATCCATATGTATCAACCGTATCGAACCAATACAGCTCGATACACTTTGATACGGTCGATACATTTAAAGTTTCCATTTTCTGGCCAAAAAAAAAAAATCAAACTTGTATCGAAATGTATCTAACTGGTACGGCTCGTTACACCTCGATACGAACTGATAGTGTTCGATACACCTCGATACGAATCGATATGGTTCAATACGCACATAAAAAGCTTGATACAATTGATTTTTTTTTCATTTTCCTTGTCTTCTTCTTCGTTGAAAATCTACACTTCATGCGAATCGAAGGTTTTAACCCATTAAATGTCATCAAATATATTTTTAATTCTTAGAAATACTTCAAGATTCTTTATTATAGTGTTTTTATGCTTAAAAAATATATTTTGTGTATTCCATAATCATTCCTATACGCATCTTGCCCTGTATCATAGCGTATCCTAGCATATCCACTGCATTCACGAAACAATACAATACTTCTCTTAAATTTGCCCAACCAATACACGATATTTTAATCCTTGCCGAGAAGTTATATCTATGATTCATGACATTCATTCCTTGACAAACTATTTTGTATCATGTACTTTTCATCACATTTCTCAGAAGATTAATAGCATTATAGACTTCTTTACAAAGTAGGCCATGTTTAAGTCCTTCCTAATAATTTAGCCATTATTTATTCCATGATTAAATGTGTGTCCATCAGGCTATGTATGCGCACGACGATCTAATGATTAACTACATTCCTACCAAAAAAAAAAAAAGAAATTGTCAAAATCTGCCAATATAATGTTCCTTGGAGCCACTAACACTATAGTGCCTAATGATTAACCACATCCTTACCAAAAAATAATTGTCAAAATCTGCTAATATATGGAACCACTAACACTATATTGCCTAATGATTAACCACATCCCTGCCAATTTTTTTTTTTTTTTTTTTTTTTTTGTCAAAATCTGCTAATATAATGTTCCATGGAACCACTAACATTATAGTGCTGCTCACCTTGGATCTTTCTTTTCAATAGTTCTGGTGCGGGCTAGATGGATCCAAATCTTCTCTTGTGGTAGGAGGGAACTGCGGCTGTCTAAGGGCGAGAGTTTAGTCAACATGTATACCAATACATTGGTATGTGTGTTAGCTGAAATCCGACCCGTAGCAGTCTGTAGGTAGGTAGGAGAGGATTTCTATCCGGGCTGAGAGCCCAGGGCTATGGGAGGATCTGAACCCCCTCACGGTCCCACCCAACAGCAATAAAGACTATTCTTTGATCAAAAGTTCCTTTTTCTTCTCTTGGTTCTCTCTAAAAACAATTTTTTAGGCTGAATTTAAAAGGCGCCTAGGATTCTGATTCCCTTTTTTTGAGGGTGTGTTTGGGTTGGGAGATTTATGCTCCTAAAACAATTATAGATAAATTTTGTAAGAATTAAAGTAGGAAAAAAGACAACTGCTAGTGCAATTAGTTATTATCTTACTAATAGTAGGGTTTAAGGAAATTGGTTGAATCGGATCGAAATTGGTTGGACTCGATGCCAAGTCATCTCGCTTTCTATCCAACGTGGGTAGAACCACATTTGGAACTCGGGTTTTCCAGCGAGTAAGGGAGAACCATGTTTTGTACAATTAACCAACGGTTTAATGGTCCTAGACCACTATTAAATCAATTATCTATATGTAAAACTAAAATCAAACCGATTAAATTTGATTCGATTCGACTAGATATTTTACCAGTCGGTTTTGGTTTAGAATGGACACCTTTAGGTGTGGGAGTAAAAGGTGTTTTTTTATTTTAATTTTTGTCCCTAGTTTTTATAAGATCCACTAAAGTCTAAAGTAGATACTAGATTGTTCTCAAGTAAAGTTTGATTATGGCGGATCCATAACAATTTTTTAATCGGAATTGATTTCAATCTCTTGAACACTGGTTAATAGAGTATAGGTGTCCTAGAAAATCCCACCTCCTTTGTCTTCAGTCTTTATAATAGGAGTCCGAACTCATCTCCCCACACCTTTAGGAGTCATTGATAGATGTGAGTCTCATACTCCAGTGGTAGTCAACTCGAACAGAGAGGTTAGATTCATTCGACCTCTATATGGTGACTATCCAATGGAATCGTCGCCCTTCCTCCCAAATCTCAAATAGAAGACGATGTGGATCTCATATTCCAGTGATGGATTCCATTCTACTCGTTTCCCATATGTGGTCTAAGGAACTTCTCTTTTCCCTTCCCCTCCCTCTCTTTCGTTTCCCCATATGTGGTCTAAGGAACTTCTCTTTTCCCTTCCCCTCCCTCTCTTCCGGACATGGCTAGTCTCCTGTTGTCAAGTCAGTCCACTCATCTGATGATTGATTGAATGATTAGAGTCATTGAAGGACAGAAGACGAGCTCCATCCCTCTTAAGTCTTACCCTCCTCTCTCCCTCTCTCTCTCCCCCCTGTAGTTGAAGTTTTGAATAAAGAAAAAAGGAAAGATGTTATGGAAAAAAATAGTGTTTAAGATGGCATCATTGATTAAAGTTTGATTGGAGTGAGGAAGGAAAAACACAACCACTTAAAATTGCTTAGACTGCTTTGTTATGCCTTTTAGGGGTAAAATAGCTTATTACTTATACCAACTCCACTCAGACAAAGTGGTGGTCCCCATCCAAGTTTTCTGATTATTAGATTTTCATTTGAGGGCCAGATTTGTCAATCATAAATGCACGGGGGGATCTCTCTTCCATAAAGTCAGAACTTCCAAACGTGTGCTCTCACTATTCCCTGTACTGACACAAAAAGCGCCTCCACGCACGGGGATCAAAGTAAACACTGCATGACGTGGATACAGTGAAAGTAGACAGCGACCTACAACATTTCTATTCACTCGTCTTTTTTTTTTTTTTTTTTTTTATTCTTTGGAAAGCCTCTTTAGACTTATTTAAAGCATGGTTACATCCCTTAAGATTATTTTTTCAAAAGAATTAATAAAAAAATATATAGGAAGGGATATGGTCTAAAAACAAATGGTTAGTGCTGATATAACATTAATCACCCTACCTATGGAGATGTGACAATGTGACACTGAGTGCTACTTAATCTTTTGGCTCGTGACACACAATTATTGTCTCCAACAATCATCTTTAACTAAAGAAGTTTCATGAAGATGGATATTCCATGTATGAATGGATGATTCTTAAGCATCGTCGAAAGAAGTTAGGTTTTAACTTGATAAGTCATCCAAGTAAGTCAACGAGTTAGATGTCAAGAAAAGAAAAAGAATAATTTTGAAATGGAAGAAAGAGATAGACATGTAGCACTCGTGAGAGTCATGTGGACTTCGACGAGTCTAACAAAAGATAAGAGTTCGTTAAATTTTGTCTTAGTCAAAATTTTTTTAATAAGTTTTTCTCACCCTTTTACCTTATGTTTGCTCGTGACTCTTGACTCTGTCCTTGTACTTCCTAGTTTCAATTTCAACTTCAATTTCATTATTTCCTAAAAGGATTTGGACTTGAGATCTTCCGAAAGACTTTGGAGCTGTTTTCTTTTTAATGAGAAATAAAGTAAAGGTAGTTCCTTGAAGGAAAAATTTTGAAACGGAAGAGAGAGAGATAGATACATAAATGATCATTGCATCTTTATTATTTTTGTCTTATCTTGTTTTTTCTTTCTTGACATCCAAACATAGCACTCGTAAGAGTCATGTGGACTCGATGGTTTAAAAAAAAAAAAAATCAATAAAATTTTGTCTGAATAAAAGATACTATTTATATATATTTTAATCACTTTTCTCTCCCTTGTACCTCATGTTTGCTCGTGACTCTGGCCCTATACTTCCTAGCTTCAATTTCAACGTCGATTTCATTTCTTCGTAAAAGGATATGAACTTGGGATCTTTCAAAGGACTTTGGAGGTGTTTTTTTTTTTATTTTTTTTAATAAGAAAGAAAGTAAAAGTGGTTCTTCGGTTGTCCAATTTCTCCAATTGTGATCCAGAAAATGAAGTTCACTTGTCATACATACCAATGTATAAATATGCACACTGAATGACTGCAGTCGTTGAATCACGACTAAAGAAATTCCAATGACAGAATGACAATCCAAACCTTTCTTTGAATCCCAACTCCACAAAAATGAAGACATGATCTGATCCCAAGACTAGACACCATCAAATTAAAATCCTTACTAGCTAAGCTAGAAGACACTTTTGACTTTGAAGGTTTGTCACGGGATCCACATTCTCTTCTCCAAGAGAATCTGGAGAAGAAGTGGTGTCCCCATTAGATGAACGAGACCTGGGGTTTGGGAGAATCCGAGTCCTCCATCTGAGCCGACACTCCCCTGTCAACTAAGCTTATCGACTGAGATGGATCTGAGCCTTAAGTGTTGTTCATCTAATAAGGATGCCATCTCTATAAAACGTAAATAATCCAATATAAATCCACCATGGATAAGGTAAAAGAATATAAAAAAACATCCAATTTCTATAAACAAGATCACAGATAGTAGACAGACAAACAAAGCAGTGGTTTCCCTTTGACAAAGAGCGAGTAGAGTGGGAGAGAGTGAGACCACACTTTCCATGGTGATGCAGAGGGGACCACCTCGGAAATCGTAGTGCCTCCTGCCTCTGGCTTTCCTTCATTAAATAAGCTCAGCTTCAATTTAGGATAGAATTAATAAACAGTTCCTTCAGAAGCTTTGACTTAATGTCAAGACCTTTGGTCCTACACTCTCTCTCCTTCCATATGGATTCGGGTATGGATCGGTCGGGGCTGATGCTAACATGATCTCAACTCGGATTGACCTAGATCGGCTATATAAAAAATAAAAAAAATCTTATAATCATGTTAGGATCTTTTATAATGACTGCTGTTAGTAGTGAGGATTCTGACCATTCATAATCCATCAATGCCGATGCACTCCTAATAATCAAAATCTAATTGTTAGTTGGCAGTCATTACAGAAGATCTAAGTCTTCTATAATCAACTTATTTGTGTGAAAAAATCAATCAAATCATGTTGATTCGAAATGTTAGCTTGGATCGAGTTTAAACCCTAAGGGTAACTCAATTGGTAAGGAGTCTACACCCCAAGAAGCATAAGGTATTGAGTTCGACTTCCCTTCGACGTCACACGGGCGTTAAGTGCCCCCCTCCCCCCCTATGGATACAAGTGGAATGGTTCTCATTCAATCCCAGAATGAACCAGTCCATTATAAGCTCACGAGACTAATCAAGCCAAAGACTTAAATACGCATCGTTAACCAAAATAAATAAATAAAGAAGAAAAAAGAAGAACTAACTAACCATGTGATTTTTAAAACCATGTTTTCATTTCTTCCCAAGACCCATTTCTCTTTTATTTTATTTTTTTCTTTTGTAAGGGAAAGTGGGAGCTATCAACCACATCAGTGGAATCAGCCCAGCTTAATTTAGTGAAAGAAGAGGAAGTAATTGCGCCGGAAAACACTCTTAATGGCAGAACATGACATAAGTCTGAAGTAATCCCCAGAATCTCTCTTACCTTTTTTTTCTTTTTTTGGGTAATGAACAGATTTTCACATTCACCCAAAAAAAAAAAAAAATTGAGAACAGACTTTAGAATCTTCTTAATTCATGATTTTTCACTTTCACACCTGACTCAGGGTGAGAGTGAACAAGTTGTGGTTTGGATCATCTCGAATCTCGAATCGTTGGAAGAAAATTATTTGATGTATATATCAATACATTAGGATATGGGTCGGATGAATTCTAATTGCATGATCACGATAGGAGAGATTGGACAAGAGGTGAGGAATTTTTTCTCAACAAATAATGCCCCGTGAGACTGAATGAGTAATGCCTATTCCAAAGCTGTCAATCCCTCCCTCTTTTTTTTTTCTTTTTTTGTTTTTTTGTTTTTTGGTCCTCGTCCCGCTAAGTTCCCATCAATTGGTCCCCACCAAGGTTTTAGTTTGAGTTATCGAATATGTATCAATCATATCCAAAATTGATCTGATCCAATCTGACAACTAATGAGCCCAATGAAAAGTAAACTGATCATAGCGCGTCATTGCGTAGGATACTCAAATAAGAGTCTTTAGCTATAGTGGACCCCTTGCTTGTTTGGGGATGTAAGGATCCAATAAAAGAATACAAATAGGCATCCAACTAGAACAGAGTGATTGTTCGGAAAAAAAAAATCCTCTTCGTCTAGTCTCTTGAGTCGTGATTTAATGATTGGAATTTGTTAGATGTACATACTAATATATTGATATGTACACCGGATAAACTCCAGTTATTGGGTGATGATTGAAATCTATCTAGTAACAGGAGAGAGGATCCAAACCCGATGATGATTTCATCCGTCAAGACTACATACACGCTACTGAACAGAAAACTGTTTCCTAATTAAAATTAGATCCTCTCCCTGTCATGGTACCCTTCTCTTGGATTTTATGCCGTCCCAAATGGCTTGGGACCGAAATTTGAGGACACCAACGGTTTCAACCCACGTGCAAAGGGACGACTAATGGGGTCTCGAGAATATTATGATAAATAGACAGAGTAGGTCGGTCGTGTCACGTCTTTGCTGTGTCTGATATTGAGAGGTGGTGGGCCCGTGGGATTAAGACAATAGCCTACTTGGGTTAATTCCTTTTTCTTTGGGTTAGGGTCCGACCCCAAAGAGACCCATACTAGGAGTGTCAATTTCAGGCCTGGTATCGATTACGGACCGAGATTGAATAATCTAATTATTAAACGTGCTGGGCTTAGGCCCAGATCAATTATATTGGAATTTTAGTGATTGAATTTGTGCCATTTTAAAGGTGTAGATGGATCAATAGGGATTCCAGTTGGGAAGTTGAGTTATTCCTTTTCTGTCTATACCCGTACTAGCTAGCAAGCTATTTCTACACGCTAATGTGAAAAATAGAAGTACAGGAAAGACCGGTAGCTGATCGGGATCCGGTTTTCAAGGATTTGATTTGCAAGAGATTTTCATATGATTTATTGTAGTTCAGCTGTGCCTTTCTTATGCTGCATTAATGGACCTTAGCCATTGGATTCCACTTTGTGTACGTGGCGTGCATCCAGGGTGCACTACACCCCGCACTAGAGAGGAGCCGGATCCATCCCTCACTACTCAATTAAGACCTCACCAATTACCCGAATCAATAAATTTAGGTATTCGGGCAGCTCTTTAGGTGGCAATTAATGAAAGGGTGGAACGGGTGATACTGTAACATGATAATCAACAAGTGGTGTATCATCTATTTAGAAAACCAGGATCTCTTGTGTTTCGGTGTATTGGCATCTTTGAAGATACTGTCTACCTTCAACCAAATTTCGAAATTTGTAATTTTTAGTTTCATTTGTCAGGAGCAAAACAGCATCACTGACTCCCTTTTTAGAAAATCCTTATCATTAGCATGTATATAATTCTGATCATTACATTCAAGAAAATTGTTGTCTGAATTCCTTGAATACAACATGTACTAATAAATAAATTTCACTAAATCCAAAAAAAAAAAAAAAAAAAAAAAAAAAAAAACTACCCTAATGATCAAGAACACCGACAGAAATAGTCAAACAAGGCCAGCCAACAAGAAAAAGACAAATGGCTTAAATCCTCTCCTGATTATTTAATCCTACTTTTTTTATCTTCTTGTAAATTGTTAGTTGTCACTGTTTTCGTTTTTTTAATCTACTCCAGCTGACAGATCCTCTCCCCCTTTCTCACTCCATATATCAAGTTGATACCTTTTTTTTATTAGTAGAAACTTCCTTGTCTTAGTAGGAACCCTCACATGCACAACATTTTTTTAAGGTGAAGGATTTCATAGTTTGTGTAGACCATTCATGTGTTATATTGCATAGAAGGGTGATGGGGTAATTCTTAGTATTGTATTTTTAAGAAATGACAAGGATTGACCATGCATCAAATTTCAACCCAATTATAATTATATGGGTAATTATCCATATAATAAAAGAATGTGATTAATATTTTTTTAAATTATAAGATAAATCTAAGCCATTTATTTTTAAGGTATTTTTAATTTAAATTGTTGATTCCCACTCTAAGTTAGAAGAATGCATATTAATGTCTAGAGTGCTGGTCCACAAGCACAGACATACACGAATTATATGTCAAGGTGTATTTGATTGAATTAAAATTTAAAATTGGACATATGACTAATCTAAACAGTGACCTTACCATTTAACGGTCAGAATTGACACATCTATGTGACAAAATAGATGCTTTGTAATCTACATTTTGAAAAATAAGACAATACCTTTTTTTTTTTTTTTTTTTTTTTTTTATGTCTGAATCCTTGTGATAATACTTATTTGTCTATTCATTCTCTTTGGTCCATATTCTCTCTCCATAATTGTGAAAATTTCAATTTTAAATGAATGGAGACCAGGAATTTTCTTAACCTACATTTAAAGGACATCCACTCATGCACGGGCCAATTCCCTCCCTAACTTTCACTAGTGTCTGTGAAGTTCCAGATTCCCAAAAAAAAAAAAAAAAAAAAAAAAAAAAAGATCTTTCTTTACATTGATAATTGCTAGCATTCAAAACAAAAGATAAGCTTATAGGACTGCCTCTGAATGTTAAACATATTAACTTGCAATTCTTAACAAAAATTAATATACACATTTGATAATCAATTAACGTATACACCTATCAGGCAAAAATGTGACATCCAGGCACGGAGCAAAATGATTACCATCTCTTTAATTTGAGCAGTTTCATCGCTGTCATACAGCAGCTCTTTTGTTCTTCCTCCCCCGATGAATGCTCTCGATACGACTTAAACCCACCACTTCCCATCATAAAAATATGGGCAAGAAGTGGGCAAGATCAACCACCGTACAACCTGCATGCTAATTGTAAGGTTGGCTTCACCCCATGTGCAAAGAGGTCAGGCTCCATGCCAACTACACCGCAAGCGATATGCATCCATGATTTTCAATGGCAAACAATCGATAATAATAATAATTCCATCCTTTGAATGCCTAAGCTCTACTCTTGTAACTCAGATTTAAGATCTCCTGTGATGTTTATTCTTGCTTTTCTTCAGCAGCATTGACATATTGTCAATGTCTTCTCGACTTGATCGAGTCCCACCCATCAACCATTGCAAGGCCTCAGCTGCAGCATTCTTCTCTGCAAGTTTCTTGTTCTGACAAGGCTGCCCCATAAACTGCATCCCATTAAACTCCACGGTGGCTCGAAATTGGTTGTTCTTGAATGGTTTAGTCTTATAACTAGGTGCTTCATGTCCAGCACGGGTTAACAATGTCTGCAGCTGGCTCTTGGAATTATCTCCTCCAGGCCCAGTGCAACTCCTTGAAGACATCCGTGGTGGTGACAACGATGCAATTTTTGATGGTGTCAAGGCCTGGCAGCCAAAGACAAATCTACCTTCACATCGGTCCTCTGAGATCAGCGATCGTACTGCTGATAACATCTCCTCATGGGTGCGAATGTCCATCTTGGGATTCAGAAGCTGTACACCAAGAAGGCACTTTTCAGAGAGAGAGAAAGCCTGCTTGCTTTTAATAATCTCAAGGGTACAAAAGCACATTTTTTTTTTTAACTTAATTACAATGCTGCAACATGTACATGTTTCAAAACCTAACATGAATGGAAGTTAAATGATGCATTTTCAAAGCTTGGACGCAAAGTGATACATACTTTATTTTGAATGAGTTCATCAAGCTCTCTCTTCAGGTTTATATATGTATCAGCCAATGCAGGTTTCATGAAGAACTCCAAGTAGCCTCCCATCATTTTCAAGTGTCCATCCTGTAAAGCATTGGGGAGTAAATTGAATAGAAAAGGGCAGGAGCAAATTCAATAAAAGTAAATGCACAGAAATCTTCAAGTAGTAAACAAAAAATGTTCCCAGACAAAGTGAAGAAAGTCAATAATAACAAGAAGAATGAAGTGGGCGTATATGAAACACTTACAACTTCTCCTCTAGAGATGTTTCCCCCAAAGAGGAGAACCAGAGAATCTGATACAGCTGTTGAATCCCGTAGGAAAACTGAGTTTACCTTCACCTTCTCGTTAAAAACTAGCCAGGGGTATGGAATTTTTGATTCCCGGGCATTGGCCGTGTTCTAGAAAAATATGAATACAAAAGCACACAGAAAATTAGAAACACATACTCTTTGCTCAACTGGTGTATGGACTAGCAATGCTGAATGGAGACCATTAAAATTTCCAAATTCAGGACAGAATCTTACCGAGTACAGAAGGACCTGACCATCCTCCATAGTCTTCAATGATATAGATTTTTCCTTGTTCTAGAGGGGAAAAAACAATATCAGTCCTCAAAAATAAACTAACAGAAAATGATATATATATATATATATATATATATATATATATATATATATATATATTTTTTTTTTTTTTTTTTTTTTTTTTTTTTTGGGTGGGGGGGGGTGGTTAATGGGGGGCCGGTGTGGAGGGAGAAGATTTAAGTAAGAAGAAGTGAGAAAGCAAATCAAGATCATTCAACCACAAGTAAAAAGATGAAAATGTTAAAAACAAATGAAAATAGAAAAATAAACTAGAAAACAAAGTAGAATGACTAACCACAACTGAACAAATCCCAGGAAACAAACCCGCACAGATGACTGCTCGGATGAGGTGCTCATCGTGGCTCCAAGCATTGCAATTTTCTCTGTTTTCATCGACCAGACCAGTATCTTTGAGCAAAGAAAAGAACTGCCTCCTAAGGGAATCAATAGCTTTTAGTGTCTGTGCAGAGAGGAAATTCTTCCAGCAGTACTCATATCCAGATTGCTTTCTTTCAGCCTCTCTCCAGCCCTCATAGGCTCGAACAAGAGAAAGATGGTCACTGTAATCCCGAGAAGAAAACTGGGCCCTCGCAGCCTCTGCAAGCTGCAAATACATACTAGAAGCTTGAGAAATCTCCATACAAGGATTCTCTTATTCATTGTCTACTAATAGAGAATGTGTAGATCACTTCTTTGTTTTAGCATAACACTAAACCCAGTATTTGATCACTGAAGAATCAGTGTAGAGAGAGACAGAGAGAGATCACCAAAGGTTAACAGACAGCAGTTTATCTGAATCTAAGCCATATATCGTTGACCACCCAAGACACAGACATGCTTAGGTTCGATGCAATAAATATCAGGCCAAGTTATTCAAAACCCAATGGTTATACCTATAGTTTCTAAAACCAGACTTGACTGGCAGTCGAACTGGACAGACCTGGAACTGGTCTCCTTCGGTCCAGTGTGGGAACAAACCACATTGCTTAGAAACTGCAGTCAAATCAAACCGTTTTCTGAAAACCATCTGGTTTCTGAGACCACCTGGTTTGGTTCAATACATCTCTTCAGAAAATCAGTTAGTATGCTGCATGGGTAAATACAGGAAACATTAACCTCATGTTTAAATGTTGCAACTCCAACCATTGTATCTTTTCTTTCCATTTCTTTCATTCTTTTTTAAAATTTTAATTTTTTTCTTCTTTGCTGTGAACCATGGTCGACCTGTCAAAACTGGTACAAACCAGTCAAACATGGAACTGTGCCCTTTTTGGTTCGATACAAAGTTCAGTCTTAAAAACTATGGTTATAAAATATCCTATCCAATTAGTATAACAGTTAACCCCTTCTAAATCTTTAACATTGTGATTTTGAGTGGTATCCAATAAGTTTAATTATATATTTTCCGGGGGCAGGGTCTGTGATGCAAAGGACCCTAAAGAAGAGTTCTCATGTTTTGATTGTTCATTACAAACCATTGCATAAGTTTAGGAATTTAAAGCATTTTAATTGCATGAAATTGGTTATTTCCTTCACTTATCTTAGGGTTTGATTTATTTTCTATTTTGAGTGATAATGGTATTGTTTGAAAGTGTCGAATTATACAAGGGCATGGCATACTTGCAATTTTATATTTCATATTAGTTTTCTTTCCTTTCCTTAAAATCCTAGTCACTCTAGAGTTCCTGTTAGTTTGTAACCGTATTCATTATAAATAAGGTTGTGTGGAGAGATAATTAAGTCTCTCCCATTCTCTCTGATTCAACATGGTATCAGAACCACCTTAAACCTACTGCCCCCCCCTCTCCTTTTCTCCCTTCTTCCTCTCCTCTAAAACTCTGCCGCCAGCCCCATAGACCTGCCGCCACCTGCTTCTCCTCTATAACCCCGCATCCCCTTTCTCCTATCTGCTAAGCAACTGCCACAGCCTACCACATCCACCCACCTGCAGAAAATTACCGCCATTACCTTATACCTAATATAATCCCCTAAACCTACCCCAACCATTACCGCCACCCTTGGTTACATCTCCTAGCCCTACCGCCAACATTAGAGGCAAGCCTTACCGAAACCCTTTGCAGCCATCCCAAGCATTACTGCATCCCCTAAACCCATCTAAACCCATCTAGATCTTCGTCTCATCTTCTCTAATTTCTTACCCATGAACAAACCTCCCCACAAAGATTTGTCAATACCGGTTGCCGTGTATCCCTTTGTTGCCAGGATGTGCTTTGAAGATATCACTCGAATAGCCAACCTCGATTCTTCCCTGATTGTTTGAAGATCGAAACTTGCTGCATATGTGTCTCTCGTTCCCAGAAGTTTGATACACGACATCTCTGTTAAAGGTATTTTCCATTGTTGAGCAACTATTGAATTGTTCTGCTCCAGTTTATTAGTCAGATTGTTCTTGGATTGTGTTCATTCCCATGGTTGACTCCTCTGAAGTTGTTTCTCCTAATATGGAGAACTCTAAGATTGAATTCATTTCTATTGCCCTTAACCCAATTAAATTGGATGGGACCAACTATTTAATGTGGTTTAAAACCGCACATATGACAATCTCTGCAAGAAGCCTACTGGGTTACATTAATGGTAAAAAAAAGGCACCTCCTCTCACAGATAAATTATATAATAAATGGGCATCTGAAAACTCCAGTGTGATGGCCTATTTAATTGGTTTTATGGAGCCCAAAATTGGCCAGGGGTATGTACCGTTACTTGATGCTACAGAAATTTGGAAGGCTGCCAAGGAGACTTATTCCTAGGTTGGCAATTATTCTTTGATTTATGATCTTCGTGTGAAGATCGGTGCAACCAAGCAACGGAGCATTACAATTTCCCAATATTATTCTGTACTCCAAAGTCTATGGGAAGAGTTAGATTATTATGATACCTTTACTGCTGCCTGCTCTACTGATGCTGCTGCCATGAAACTTGCAAAGGACAAACTATGGGTCTACAATTTTATGGTTGGCCTCAATATTGAGTTTGATCAGATTCGGGCTCAAATCCTCAGTAGGGAGCCTCTCCCATCTTTAGAAAAGGCTTATGCTTGGTTCAGTCTGAGGATATGCGCCATACTTCTATGATGCTCCCACTACCAGCAAAAAGGTCCGCCCTCCAAACCACTCAGCCAAGTGGCTCTGCATTACCCAAACCAGTTCGGTGTGTCTATTGTGGAAAGGAACACCATACCAAAGAAACTTGCTAGAAATTGCCTGGAAAACCAGTCGATTTTGAGGCCAAAAGGCGTGAGAGGAATGCAGAGATCTAAGAATCTCAAGGCACCACAGGCTCATCAGACAGAGACTTGCCCTCCTATTGGGGCTCCATCTATGCTGTCCACAGATGAACTTCAAGCACTCAGACACCTTCTCAGGCCATCTATTGTAGCTACTACCGGTCCTATATCATCGTCTGCCACTCTAGGTTCTTACTTTGTTCAGCCAGGTATCTCTCACGAGGGTCATTGTGCATCTGTTGTCCCTGGCCCTTGGGTAATGGACACTGGTGCCACTAATCACATGACTGGATCAGCCAGCTCATTTTATCTATACTCTCCCTCTAATGGGAAAGATACAGTCCGAGTGGCAGATGGGCCTCTCTCACCTATATCTGGAAAGGGGTCCATACGCTGCTCATCTACCCTTACTTTATAGTCTGTTCTTCATGTTCCTAATTTCTCTACAAATTTATTATCTATTAGTAGTCTTACCGAATCTCTTAACCGTAAAGTGAGAATTTTACCTTCCTCGTGTGTCATTCAGGATCTGGTGAGCGGAAAGACAATTGGACATGGTAGATTGCATGATGGTCACTACTTGCTTGATGATGGTCCTTCCGTACCCAAATCAGCCCCTTCACCTTCACCACCGATTACTTCACATCACCTTTACTCCGCCGTCAGTCTTCTCCAGCAATGGCACAGACACCTTGGTCACCCATCTTCAATAGTTGTCTTTGTTATCTCCCTTTTTATTTAAGCATGCATTATAATAAAAACAAGTTATTATGCGAAGCCTGTGTTTTGGCTAAGCAGGCTCGTACAACTTATTCTCCTTCAATTAATAGAAACAGTGGTCTTTTTGATTTAGTGTATTCCGATGAATGGGGTCCTGCTAGGGCTACAACAGGGCCGGGTTTTTCAAAACCCTAACCCTAACCCTGGCTATTTAAACTTAACCCTAACCCAGCCCGGGTTAGAAAATGTACAACCCTAACCTGACCCTGGCAGGGTTGAACCCAACCTTAACCTACCCTGATTGACCCTGACAGGGCTGGGTTGGGCCGGGTTAACCCTGATTTAGGGTTGGATTGACCTTGATTGGCCCTGAAATATACAACAAAACATACATATAACAATTATAACTTAAAGATACAACAAACACAAATATATATATATATAAGGTTGGGCCGGGCCGGGCTCAACCCAGGGGGTCAACCCTAACCCAACCCAACCCTGCCAGGGTTGATCAAAATTTGAGCCCTAACCCAACCCTACCAGGGTTTGGGCCGGGTTCAACCCTGCCAGGGTTCAGGGTGGGTTTGGGCGGGTTCGAGTTGTCAGGGTAAAACTTGCACCCCTAGGTCCTGCTAGGACTTCCTTTATTTTTGGTCATCGATGGTTGGTAACTTTTATTGATTGTTATTCGCGGACTACCTGGGTTTATCTCATGCATAACAAAAGTGATGTGTTTCGATGCTTCCGCCAGTTCCACAACATGATAAAGACTAAATTCCAAGCTCAGCTGAAGGTATTTCGTAGTGACAACGGAAAAGAATTTCTTGATGGCACATTTTAGCAATATTTGTCAGACAATGGCATTGTCCATTAAACAAGTTGTGTTGACACACCTGCTCAAAATGGGTTGTAGAGAGAAAGAATCATCACCTTCTTGAGACTGCCAGAGCTCTCATGTTTGACGGCCATGTTCCAATACGTTTTTGGAGTGCTGCTGTTATGACTGCTGTGTCTCTTATCAATCGGCCCCCTTTAAGAATTCTTAACAAGGTCCTTTTGGATCTCCTTCTTGGCAAACTACTTTTGTGCTACCGCCGAAGATTTTTTGTTGTATTTTTTATGCCTGCAATCATCAATCTCCTGACAAACTTGATCCCAAGGGCTCCGGTGTATTTTCATTGGCTACCCTGCCACACAGAAGGGCAATAAGTGCTATCATCCTCCTTCCCGGAAGACTTATATTACTCGAGATGTTCTCTTTCATGAGCATCTGATGTATTACCCGTTACATCTTCAGGGGGAGCAGGATAATGCTGAAATTGAAGATGTACCTATGTTTGAAGATATGCCAGAGGAACCGGTTCGAGTCCAAGAAAGAGTTAGGACCCTGTTCCAGAGACGGAATCAACATTAGACCAGTTAGACCAAGACACAATACCACCTATTACACCTACACCTACACATATTCCCATAACCAGTCCTAATGCCAAACCTCTGCAAGTTTACAGCCGCAGCCGTGCCGGAATCAAGCAAGGAAGGACCACTACCATCAACGCAACTTCACATATCCCTTCGTCAACCCTAGATCCAAAAACCATAGTTCAAAATCTCAGTTCTCGAGGGTGTCTCGACCCTTGAGAAAACCGACGAGATCAAAGGGTAAAAATGAGAGTTTCGGCATGTTTTTTATGTTTTAAGGCCATTTTAAGGCTATATACTACAGGAAAATACTAATTCAACATATATAAACAAATTTAAACATAAAAACTAATCACATTGTGGCAAGAACAGGTGGAATCTTAGCTTAGATGCAAGTTGGAGGGGAAGAGTGGAGTAAAGAAGATGAAAACGGTAGGTTTTGAAGAGGATAAATGAGTCTCGGTCGAAATCTCGACCAAGATTGGGCTTTGATATAAAAAACCAGTCAAACCTGGTCGAAAATGGTCGAAACTGGTCGAGACCAGTCGAGACCAGGTTGAGATCTGGTTGAGATGGTTGAGACACCGTATCGAGGTGAGATCTCGTCTCGAGACCCTCGAGATCTTCGAGAAATTCAAGATTTAGGCGAGATCTCGCCAAGATTTTGAGCTATGCCAGAGACTGAGTTATCTCCTGGTAAGGAACTTCCTCTTTTTGATTCTGGTTTACCCATTGCCATTCGGAAAGGTACTAGGTCTTACACACTTCACTCAATTTCCAATTTTGTTTCATATAATTCTTTGTCTCATACCTTCCGTGCTTTTGTGTCCTCGCTTTCTTCTGTTTCTATTCCTCAAAAATGGCAAGATGCAATTATGAACGGTGGAAAACTACAATGATGGAGGAAATGAAAGCCTTGAAAAAAAAAATGATACATGGGACCTTGTCCCTCTCCCACCTAGTAAGAGACCAGTAGGATGCAAGTGGATCTACACAATTAAGTAGAATGTTGATGGCGCAGTGGATAGGTATAAGGCAAGGCTGGTTGCTCGTGGATTCACTTAAATATATGGGATAGATTACCAAGAAACTTTTGCCCCAGTCGCCAAGATGACAACAGTCCGGGTTCTCTTGGCATGTGCAATGCATCGTAAATGGGATCTACAACAACTTGATGTGAAGAATGCATTTCTTCATAGGGAAGTTATATAAGAAATCTATATGGATTGTCCACCTGGTTTTAGAGATGCAAGCACTGATGGAAAGATATGCAAATTGAAACGCTCTCTATGGACTCAAACAGTCCCCTAGAGCATGGTTTGGTAGATTTCACAAAGCTATGACAGCATTTGGTTATATGCAGAGTAATGCTGATCATATTTTGTTAATCAAGCATAACTCAGGTGTCTCCACTGCACTTCTTGTATATGTGGATGATATTGTTGTTATTGGAAATAATGATGATGAGATTAGAAAAATGAAGTCATTTTTGGAGGAGTTTGAAAATAAGGACCTTGAAAACTCAGATACTTTCTTGGGATTGAGGTTGCTTATTCTACAAAGAGCATCTTTCTCTCTCAAAGAAATTATGTTCTTGATCTCCTTTCAGAGACAGGATTATTAGGCTGTTGTCCATGTGATACTCCTCTGGATCCTAATACTAGGCTCAAGGAGAAAGAAGGAACACCAACAGATAAAGGTAGGTACCAACGGTTAGTTGGAAAGCTGATCTATCTATTATATACTAGGCCTGATATTGCATTTGCAGTGAGTTTGGTGAGTCAATTCATGCACAATCTCTATACATCACATATGGAGGCAATCTATAGAATTCAACACCATCTAAAGGCTGCTCCAAGGAAAGGGATTCTACTCTCACCAAATGATCATCTCAGAGTAGAAACTCATACTAATGCTAACTGGGCAGGTAGTCCAGATAAGAAATTAATTTCAGGATATTGTACTTTGGTGGGTGGAAATTTGGTTACTTGGCGCAACAAAAAGCAAAATGTGGTGGCCTGTTCCAGTACAGAAGCAAAATTTCAAGCAATGGCTTAGGGAATATGTGAACTATTGTGGTTGAAGGGCTTACTCGAAGACTTGAAAGTCAAGTGTCCTCAAGCTGACTTCATTTTGTGACAATAAAACAGCCATCAGCATTGCTCACGGTCCAGTTCAATATGATAGGACTAAGCATATTGAGGTAGTCACTTCATCAAAGAAAAGTTAGAAAGTGGTCAGATACAAATTCTATTTGTCAGATCAGAGGATTAGTTGGCAAACATTTTCACTAAAGGTTTGCCTGAGAAACCGTTTCACATGATATTGTCCAAGTTGGGTATGCATGATATATATGCACCAACTTGAGAGGGAGTGTTGAATTATATAAGGGCATGGGATACTTATAATATTATATTTTATATTTGTTTTATTTCCTTTCCTTAAAATTCTAGTCACTCTAGAGTTGGGACTCCTAGTCACTTTAGAGTTCCTGTTAGTTTGTAATCGTATTCATTATAAATAAGAAGGTTGTGTGGAGAGATAATTAATTCTCTCCCATTCCCTCTGATTCAATAGAATGGTTACTGAGTATCCTATCAAACAAGACCAAGCTCTTCCAATTTCTAATGAATTGTCAATCTTTTAAGGAAATTTTGTATTAGAACGTTGAGTTAGAGAGGCCGAGGAGGAGATTGAGTTAGAGAGGCTGCAAAGACCAAGGCAGATGGAAATGTTATGGTGCCTTTTTTCGTCTTCTTCTTCTTTTATTTTATTTATTTATTTATTTATTTATTTTGGGGGGGGGGGTGGAGAAGCTGAATTGGAAGTTTTCTGTCAGGTATATCTTCAAGATCCTCACACGGTGATCTGGAATCATGGACTTCCTCACTATTACTTTCTTCGTATGGGTAGTTTTTGGGAGAAGACTTTGATAGTTGAAAACCGTATTAGGAGGGGGAGGAGGAGAAGAAACAGCTGTGTTTTGTGCAGTCTCTATAAAGATCCGCTCTCTCATTTGTTCTTGAGATGCAAGGCCACGAAAATCCCCTATCATACCTATGGGTAATGGGCCCATAGAGAATTAAGAACCGGAACAAAACTTAAACAAGATGAAACTACCAAAGAAAATAAGTGAGCAGCCAAATTTATGAAAGCAGCCAATTTTAGGAAAGAAAACAGCAAAAAAAATACAAAGCACGCTAGCAAAAAGCAAACCAGCATTGTGAGAGGGCCACTAACAGAAAATACAGCTATAAGGAAGGAAATATCGCCCCAGGATCTTAGTCCATACCAATACCAATTACCAACACCCTAATACTCAATCATAAACTCACTCTAACAAAAGTTGTTTACAGCCCTATATATCAATTACCCTTCCCAAAATCAAGTATTGATTTTGACTCTAGGACAAGTAGTTTTAATAGTAGACTCCTAATATGAGTCCAAAACTCTAATTACAGTACAACAACTACAATAAGTCCACTCCTTTGCTAACTAAATAATTTAAGAAATAAAAACCTATTCTAATTAGAGTTCGGAAAATCCCAGTCACAGATCAACTTGTAGTCAGTAAAGTAGTCATAACTCTCCTAATACAAGTCAGAACTGCAAGATTTGGTTTTGGTGGATAGATAACTCTAACATTTCAAACAGCACCAATATCATGCAAAACTGAGAAGCTTTAACCATTGTCAAACAGAAGCAATATCATGAAAAACAGAAATCAGGTTATTACCTGTATAAAAAATTGTAATCTAGGGCCTTGGCGCAATGGTAAGGTTGATCCATTGTGACTTGGTGATCATGGACTCGAATCTAGAAACAGCCTCTCCATAAAGCAGGGGTATGGCTGCATACATAAACTCCTCCCAGACTCTGTAGTGGCAGGAGCCTTGTGCACTGGCTACGCCCATATTTTGGGTTCAACATATATGTTTAATTCGCCAAATATTCGTGATAATTCGGCAAAACGAATTTTATGAATAGTTTGGCAAAACCGAATTTTATGAATAGTTCGTCCGTCCGAATCCGCTTTCTTCCCAATGAATCGGAAAAAGTCCCAAAAATTTTAATACTAATATTTTTTGCATTTAATTTAGAAAAATCCAGATTCTACGAATTATTCGGATTAATTAAAAAAAAAGAAATAAAATTGTACTAACAATTTATGGTAAGACAACCTTCTTCCATTGGGGAAGACAGCTGTCAAGTACCTATATAAGGCACTCACTCCCACTACCGTGAAGCATACAAGGGCAACCTTATTTATAAGGTGGATTCCAATATGCCTTTTCCAATTGTTTTCAATATGGAACTAAAGCTAGCCCATGCATTATTTTCTCAACTAACAACACCAGTTCGTCTCGCCCGTAAGGCCATAATCCAATCTTAAATAAAATGACCCGGTCCACATGAAGACAACTGTCATGGACTTCCCCCAACCCATTTGAAACACAGCCCCCAAAACATGAATGTGATTGTTTTTTAAGGAAAAAACATGAGAGATTGGACTATTGGAGTGTATCAACATATATATATATATATATATATATATATATCTATTTTTTTATGCAAAGAGTAACTCTTTTATGTGTTGATTTTTGCAAATTCCAAGCTGGAACATGTTCCAACTTGAGGGGGAGTGTTGGAGATACTGGGACTCCTAGTTACTCTAGAGTTCTTATTAGTTTGTAATCTTTCTTATTATTCATTATAAATAAAGCTGAAACGATGGGAGAAAACAACCTCATATCGGTCCTCTCTCTCCCTCCATTCACTCCATCTTCTTCTCTTTCTCTTTTTTTTTTTTTTTTTTTTTTTTTTACTTTGTTACAGTATGCAATGATTATAGTCATATGGTGTACTTTATGAATATGTACCAATGTATATATTATATGCCATGATTAATGTAATACTGAATGTACTATAATATATAATACTACATGAAAATTTTCCCTTTGTTCCATGCGGCCATGCCAACAATAACATCCCAATTTGTAGTTCGGATTTTTTTAGGCAAACAAATTATTCTCGAATCGATCCGAATCCGAACATTATTTTAAGTCCGCTTCCTTGACCAAAATTTTTACTAAAATTTTAAATTACTACAATGATTCATTCCAAACTATTCTCCTTCCTCCCGAATCTTAAGGCCAACAAAATAGACATTTATCTTTGAAAGGCCAGGTAGATAAAACATTACGAATTTACTAGACCACTTATGAGCCTAATGAGAGCAGAAGATATCAAATCAACATCTTAGCCAAGATCATGGTTTGAAAACTCGACCGAGACGGGTCGAGATCTCGGGTTTCTTGGCTGTCTCGACTTGGTTGAGACAAGAACAAGGGTCGAAACTGGGAAACTGGGTCTCGACCAGTCTCAACAAGTTCTCCACTGAATCTCGACCAGTTTCGACTGGTCTCGACCAGTTTCAAAAGGGTCTCGAAAATCTCGACCAGTTTCGACCTAACTCCAGATTTTTGAACCAGTTTCGATTGGTTTAAGTGACTTTAATGGATTCTCGGTCGAGATTTCGACCGAGACTCCTCTTTTCACCTCTTTCTTACTGTTTTCTTCCTCTCCTCCACTCCTTCTGATGCGGGATCCTGGGTTGAAAACCCTAATTAGATCCGCTAGTAGGCCCACCCAAATAATAAGCAAGCTTGATTCAAATAATAGTGGCAGAATTGTAAATAAACCCAAAACTCAACCAATAATGGCAGATTTGTAATTATTCAGAAATTTCTAATAACTTGAGTAAACCAAACAAAGCCTCTGGATAAAATTGTAATTATAAATAAAACAAGGCATAAATTTAAAAGGATGAGACAAAAGGGACAAAACAAACTTGTATGTAAAACTAAGGGTAATTCTGAAAATTCCCCATTAAAGGCTTTCTTCAACCTTAGATTGAAGTTCACGAACAGACAAAGAGAGGCGGAAACAGGTTAGCTTAGAGAGAGGAGAACTTCTTTGATGAAGCTCCAATGGATCTGAAATTTTAGGAGTGGATTCCTAAACCACCGGCCTATTGAATCCATACAACATTACCAAGAACCAGCAAGGAGAATTGATGAACAAAACATCTGAAACAGACCCTGGCGGTAAATGGAGTTGTAGGTTTGCGTTTAGAGCTGCAGTGCCCAGCAAAGGTATGATTTGGAGCTAAGGGCTTGGGGTTTGGGTTGCCTTTAGGGGTTCAGGGATTTCCAAAGATTTCAGAGAAAGAGGAGCGGAATGAGTGAGATTGAAGGGATTATGTGGACTGGGTTTACCGCCAGAACAGGGAAACAAATGCAAGGAAGAAGAAGAGGGAAAGAGGAAGGAAGAGGAAAAAGAAGGAAAGGGAAGACAGATGGAGTTGGTTCCTGTTAGTGAGCAAGAACGAGAGAGAGAGAGAGAGAGAGAGAGAGAGAGAGAGAGAGAGAGAGAGAGAGAGAGAGAGGGAAAATTTTTGGTTCGCAAAGATGAGGGGAGGGGAAGAAGGAAGCTGCAGCTCACAAGCACACACACTGGACACACAGGTACCAAAATACTAAAATTCAATTAATTCTCCAATCTGAAAATAAAAGCCTAATACATGTTCTATTTAAAGGTAAAACTTTCCTAAACTAATTGACATAAGTTTAGAAACTACATATTGTATCTATGGAATGAAATCCTTACTCAAAATAAAAATAATAGATAAGGAAATCTAATACTGAAACTTCCTATTATAATTAATCATCTACCAACCCTTTCCAGACCAAAAGGTTGGTTTGGGTTTGAGCCGGTTCAGGTTTGGCTTGGGTAGCCAAATTGGCTCGTGTCGATCCATTCATGACACTACTACTGCATCAACTCTCCGCTTCTCAAAAGAACTCGACTCCGTCGAGTCTGGATAAGGACCAAGAATCATCAGATGGAATGCGTTGGAGGATAAACGAGTTAGCATTCTTCTTAAGCTTGATGGCAGGAAGGTGTTTCGCCGGAAGAAGTTGCATATCGAGCCCACCGAATTTGAAGGTGCAAGTATTCTCGTACCCATCATGCTAACCCTTCTTGTCAAACATCCAAGGACAACCAATGAGAAGGTGACAGATCTTGAGGGTTAACACATCACATTGAACAGTGTCGATCAATCCGCCGATGGAATACGTGACAAAGCACCGCTCATGAACCTTAAGATTATTGTTATTTATCCATCCAACCTTGTAGGGATGCGGATGGGGCTCTGTCTTCAAACCCAACTTGTTAACCATATCTTCAGAGACTGCATTGGTGCAACTGCCGCCGTCAATAATCATGGTGCATAGGGAACCGTTGCATCGTACCCGTGTCAGAAAAATATTGCCACGTCGCCAATCATCCTCTTCAGATATCTGTGTAGCCAAGAGGGCGAAGGACCATAAAAAGCTGGTGCAACTGATCAACATCACTGTCGCTATCATCACTATCATGCTTGCTGCCAAGTATACGATCTCATTCTTACGTTGCTCCTCTGTGGCAGTAGCCATGAGTTCTTCTTTATCGGCAAAAGCAATGGAGCGATTTGGGCAATAGGAAGCAAAGTGACCAAAACCCTTACAGGTGTAACATTGGATCTCAGCCCTCGGTTTTGAAGGAGGTCTATCATAACCACGCCGAGGCAGAGAATATGGACGGGTCAGCCATGAAGATGCCATACTAGAACCACTTTCTTGGGGCTTGCTAAAAAACTTCTCTGGTGGTGGAGCTTGCTTGACAAAATTGTTACCTTTAGAGAACGTCTCTGGAAAGCTTCTCCGATTGTATGGCCGCTTTAAATTTTCCTCTACCTGATATGCCACTTGTACAGCATCCTCCATTGTATGTAACCTATTGGAAGCCAATGAAGCACTAATTTGTGGGTGCAAACCATTACGGAATTGTGCGACCAAAACATATTCATCCCAATCAAAATCAGATCGGGTAGCCAAATAATAGAATCGGGCCACATATTCTTCAACAGTCATATTGTCTTGCCATAATTGAGTAAACTTGAGATGCGTCCGTTGCTTGTAATCAAGACGTAGGAATCGCCAGTTCATTGCCGCATACATCTCAGCCCAAGTATTTATTTCACCAATGCCGCGAGTTTGTTTTTGTTTCTGATATTTAATCCACCAAACTCGTGCCGTGCCCTTCAATTTAGCTTCTGCAAACATCAATTTCCTAGGTTCTGACAATCCATACCATTTGGAAAATATCTCCAAGCTATGGATCCAGTCAAGATATTCCTCAGGATTTTGGTCTCCATTAAAATCAAGCACATCCAGTCGTGCTCCTTTGTCAGCACCAAAAATTTCTCCATGTCGACCAACTCCATATGGTGGTGGTGGTACGTGTCGTGATGGTAATGGTGGTGGGGATGCATTGGGAGGTGGAACATGTGAGATGGAGTTGGAAAAATCCCCAGGTATGGGATTCTTACCTTTTATAGCTTGTGACAACAAATCAATGGACGTCTGCATTTTTGTCATCATATCCTGAAAAATTAAAATAAAAGCATCTATCCCATCAAGTCGGTTTGATATACCACCAATGGCCGTGTTAGTTTCATCTTTGTCGGCGTTAACACGTGCTAGGAGCTCATTGTTACTCACCATGACTACAGGATATTCGCTCTGATACCAATTGATGCGGGATCCTGGGTTGAAAACCCTAATTAGATCCGCTAGTAGGCCCACCCAAATAATAAGCAAGCTTGATTCAAATAACAATGGCAGAATTGTAAATAAACACAAAACTCAACCAATAATGGCAGATTTGTAATTATTCAGAACTTTCTAATAACTTGAGTAAACCAAACAAAGCCTCTGGATAAAATTGTAATTAGAAATAAAACAAGACATAAATTTAGAAGGATGAGACAAAAGGGACAAAACAAACTTGTATGTAAAACTAAGGGTAATTCTGGAAATTCCCCATTAAAGGCTTTCTTCAACCTTAGATTGAAGTTCACGAACAGACAAAGAGAGGCGAAAACAGGTCAGCTTAGAGAGAGGAGAACTTCTTTGATGAAGCTCCAATGGATCTGAAATTTCAGGAGTGGATTCCTAAACCACCAGCCTATTGAATCCGTACAACATTACCAAGAACCAGCAAGGAGAATTGATGAACAAAACATCTGAAACAGACCCTGGCGGTAAATGGAGTTGCAGGTTTGGGTTTAGAGTTGTAGTGCCCAACAAAGGTATGATTTGGAGCTAAGGGCTTGGGGTTTGGGTCGCCTTTAGGGGTTCAGGGATTTCCAAAGATTTCAGAGAAAGAGGAGGCAGAATGAGTGAGATTGAAGGGATTTGTGGCCTGGGTTTACCGCCAGAACAGGGAAACAGATGCAAGGAAGAAGAAGAGGGAAAGAGGAAGGAAGAGGAAAAAGAAGGAAAGAGAAGACAGATGGAGTTGGTTCCTGTTAGTGAGCAAGAACGAGAGAGAGAGAGAGAGAGAGAGAGAGAGAGAGAGAGAGAGAGAGAGAGAAAGGGAAAAATTTTGGTTCGCAAAGATGAGGGGAGGGGAAGAAGGAAGCTGCAGCTCACAAGCACACACACTGGACACACAGGTACCAAAATACTAAAATTCAATTAATTCTCCAATCTGAAAATAAAAGCCTAATACATGTTCTATTTAAAGGTAAAACTTTCCTAAACTAATTGACATAAGTTTAGAAACTACATATTGTATCTATGGAATAAAATCCTTACTCAAAACAGAAATAATAGATAAGGAAATCTAATACTGAAACTTCCTATTATAATTAATCATCTACCAAACCTTTCCAGACCAAAAGGTTGGTTTGGGTTTGAGCCGGTTTAGGTTTGGCTTGGGTAGCCAAATTGGCTCGTGTCGATCCATCCATGACACTGCTACTGCATCACCTTCTCCAACCTTGCGTCTAAGGTTCGAAAATCTCTCTTCTTTGCATATTTCTCCACCAAAGTGCTGTTGGAGGCTCCTTTTCACCTGTTCTTGGTAAATCTATTGTTTGAGGTATGATTTTTTTCCCCTAAAACTTACTTTTTTACATGAAAATGTTCAATACATGTTGAATCATGATGAAATTTATATATGTGAGACACATGAGGCCGAGATATATTTTATTCGACAAAATCAATCTGACTAGATGGAACCTGCACGCCACTCTACGTATGATTAGACATTGGGATGGACTGATGGAAAGGAATTATTTCATTTTGAGTATTTAAGTCTTTCAGATAATGAGCACTTGTGAGTTTTGTCATTTTGTGTGATTTATAATTTATGAATGTATGATTTTCCGACAATGTGATTACTTTTTATGTTTCAAATGTGTTTATATATGTTAAATTAGTATTTTCCTGCAATATATAGCCTTAAAATGGCCTTAAAACATCAAAAAAAAAAAAAAAAAAAAAACCCTGTCGAAACTCCCATTTTTACCGTTTGGGAGTTTTGGCAGGCTCTCGCTGAAATCTCGGTCAGTAATATTGGTTTTCTCCAAGGTCGAGACACCCTCGAGATCCAAGATTTTGAACCTTGGCCAAGATTGGAAAACCCAACAACCAAGCACTACTTGTAAGTAAAGGCAGTCGATACCTCCTTTTTGTCAAATGGCGTTAAAAATGGATCCCTCATGCTAAGACCAGCAACAACAGTTAGTATTGGATCTAAGCAGTTGAATATAGCCCCATATATAAGCATCTTTCCAAGCTTGGGTTCCACTGGATGCATTGACAAGTGCCTTCCTGTCAAGTAAATCAAATGACTCAAGGTTCTTGGATTACCAAAATAAGAGGAACACCTTGATACTGTTCAAGTCAATGAACAAGAATTATAAACATGGGCAAGACAGATGTTCATACCTAGAATGGTCAGATTCTCATTCTCATCTAGAGCCCCAATGATTTTCAAATACTCAATAGCATTTTGGACCTGCAAGATAAATGTGATTCAGATACCTGTTAGCATGAGAAAGACATGTTTAAAAATTGATAAAAAACGTATGGCACATTGTGTCTAATGCAAGCTTCATGAATGTGTGCACAGAGAAAGAGAACCAAATAAGCTTTACCGATAGCAGTTCCGGGGACTGCAAAGCCCTAGAAAGGAACTCTGAAATGCTTCCAAGTTGTAAACTTTTGATTTGCAGACAAAGTGATTGCAACGGTGTTCTTAAGAGTTCCGGCAATTGATAATCTGCAAAAGCATCATATACACATCTGGGATAAAGATGGTAACACTCTCCAGGTTGAACACGACCAGCTCTTCCTCTTCTCTGCCAAAAGCCAAAAAGAAAGTTCCTTAATTATCTAGATAAAAAGTTTAACAATTATTAAAAAATATTAAAAAAAAAACCAAAAATAAAATCAATGTTACCATTTCGAAGTCATTAACATTACCAACGAAAATAGAATGACATGTAAAAAGCAATAGAATTTTTGGATTAGTTGGTGCTCCTAAACCATCTCCCAGTTGTTGATACAGTAACAACATACTATGTCTCCTTAAATTGTATGTGCATGGACTTGAGCATTTACAAGATTTTGGGCCTAAATGCCCCAATTATGCAGCCAAGTATAAGAATCGTAAATAAGTCCAATATATCTGATTTTCTTGCAATAGGCAGTGCAAGGAAAATGCTGCTTTGGAATCTGATTCATTTCTAAGTTCAATCCAAGTAACCAACAATGATATTTTAATAAGTTATTTCTACTAAATATTGACAGATTTCAATGGAAGTCATGGAACAAAGAGAAGGCCCTGTTGTAAAATTAATATTATCACTAATGCTGGTATATACATATATAACACAAATGCATGTTAAATTATGATTTCAAATTTTCAACCATGCAAAACATGCATGGTAGTAAAATTAACACTTCAACAACAACTAGAAAGCCCTATCCCAACTAAATGGTACATGGATCCTTGCCCTCCAATTAGTTTTGTTCGAGGTCATGCTTGACACGAGGCCTAAGCTATATATATCTTTCCTCACTACCTCACCGAGAGTCATTTTAGGTCTTCCTCTGGCTCTTTTAGTTCTTTCGATTTGAATTAAATCACTCTTCCATATTTGAGCATCTAAAGGCCTCTGTTGAACATGGTCATGCCAGCTCAAAGGACTTTCTTGTAGCCTATCATGTAACAGTGCAACTCCCAAACGAGCGCTAATATGATCATCCCTTACCTTATCCTTCCTAATTTTTCCATACATCCATCTCAACATCCTCATCTCAGCTATATTAAGTTTAAGTATATGATGCTTCTTAACTGCCCAACATTCCGCACCATACATCATGTCCAGTTGAATGACTATCCATAAAATTTTCCTTTTAAGTGTTAAAGGGATCATCCCACAGCACTCTAAATGCACCCTCTCCACTTCATCCATCCTATTTTAATCTTCTGTGAGACATCATCCTTTATATCACCTTCTTTATTCATGATTGAGCCTAGATACTTAAAATAGTCACTTTGCAGTATCTCCCTCTCATCGATTTCACTATCTCATTATCCATCTTTGTGTAACTAAAGTTACACATTAGTTACACATCATATAATCCGCCTTCAGTCTACTTATGTTAAAACCTTTTGATTCCAAGGTTGATCTCCATAACCTAAACTTGGCATTAATCCCTACTTTTATCTCATCTACCAAAACAATATCATCAGCAAAAAACATACACCAAGAAACCTCATCTTGAATGTCTCTGGTAAAATCATCTATGATAAGCATATACAAATAAAGGCTTAAAGCTGATCCTTCATATAATCCAATTGTAATTGGGAATTCATTACATTGACCCCCCACGGTTCTTACACTAGTCACCACACTATAATACTTATCTTTGACCATGTCCACAAATTTACTTGATACACTTCTCTTCTCTAGTACTTGCCAAATTAACTCTAGTGACTATGTTATAAAAATTTTCCAGGTCAATAAAGGCTATATCGAGATCTTTCTTGCAATCCCTAAATCTCTTGACGAATCTCCTAAGTAAATAGCTTCTTTCGTGGATCGCCCTCACATAAAACGAAACTGGTTCTCCGTGATAGTAGTTTCATGCAAGGTTCGAGGTGCCGGTTTCGACCAGCCTCGAAACCGGACTGTCTCGGGTTTCGACCAGGTTTCAGTCAAAACCTAGGATTTTTTTCAGGGACATCTCGAAACCTTGGTTTTGAGGCCCATAAGTGTATTTCTTGATATGGTTTTTTTACTAGTCTATTTTAACCATTTTTCACATTTCCAACATTAGTTTTTAACATACACATACACACACACATACAAAGAGTCAAAATGATAATATGTGGTGTGGACCTAAGTTTTTGCTAGTGTACGCTAAGACCTAGGATTATGTCCAGAGTTAAGTAGGTAGCACTTATTCATGACTAATATCATTTAAGTAATTGATTTCATTTACTTAAGATATTATTCATAAAACAAACAACCCCCATTTGAATCCAATAAAAATAATCCCAAAGTCAAATTCCAAAAGTATAAGAAATCAACTAAGGCTGATTTTAGACTTTCAAAAGCTAGGGTTTTACCCAAATTTAAAAAAATTCCATAAATCTTATTATAATAAAACATCATTAAAAATCAAGAATTAGCCAAAATAATCTCTTGCTTTGATGTCCAAAAAAATATTTTCTTCTAGGGAGACTTTAAACAGCATTCGTGCACTCCTAATAAGGTTTAATCAGAATATAACTCATTCATTAAGCAATCTCAGATTTGTTGCAAAACTAACGTAATCAGCTTTCCAACAAATCCAAGATTGCTTGGATCCAAGTTATAATGAAGGAGTTACACTCCTATCACACCTTGTTCGGAGTACGCGAATGCTGATTAAAGTTGTCTGAATGTAAATAATTTTTTTGGGCATCAAAGCAAAAGATTATTTTTACACATTGTTGGTTTTTAGTGATGCTTTACTATAATAAAATTTATGAAAATTTTATATTTGGGAAAAAACCTAGCATTCGGAAGTTGAAAATCACCTCCGCACTCTAAAATCCGTTTTTGTTCTAGAACTAAAGAATTGACTTTTTTTTATCCTTTTGGAATGTGAATTTTAAACTATTTTTATTTGATTTAAATGGAAGGTGTTTGCTTATTTATGAATAATATCTTAAGTAATTAAAGAAAAATTTACTTAGATGATATTAGTCATAAATAAGTACTGCTTAATAAGTGTTGTATTTGTGTGTTGATCCTAGCTTTGGAGTCAAAACCTAGTCGAATTGGGTCCTAGACTTTTATAAGGCTAGGTGGACCAAAACCAAGTCGAAACCAAGTTTCGAGTGGTACTTGTCAGTACCAACCTAAGGTTTCATCTCAACCTTGTTCAAAACCGAATTGTGCCGGTCTCAAACCATGGTTTCATGTCTCATGCGATTTTCAATAACTCTCTCCCATAATTTGATAGTATGACTCATTAGTTTTATGCCTATGCAATTATTGCAGCTCTAAATATCACCTTTATTTTTATAAATCAGAATCACAATGCGTTTCCACCATTCATCTGCCATTTTCCTATGCTCATGTTTCTTGGCCCTTGCTCCTCCCACAATCTTCTTAGCTTTATTTCTAGAAGTTTATACCTTTTTAGATCTTCTACATCATTACTCCTTTAGCAAGTCCTAAAACTAGCTTTCTTCGCCTTAATGGCTACTTGAACCTCATTATGCCACTAACAGGCATAGTTATCGAGGCGTCCTTAGCATCCAAGCGATTGTTATCCCTTAGCCGTTTGGTCGCCTTATTGTATCACACTTTTTTTTAATTGATCCCATTTGTAGCATTTTTATTTGATGTATAAAGCACATAAATACACCATAATGCATGGAATCATGCATATCTATTAAATAATAAAAAATGATGCACTAAGGTTCTAACCCCCTCCCATTTGTATAAATCCTCTCATGGAAGATATACCCTTACAATGTCGAGTACACCTAGTCGACTTGCTTTGTCGCCTAAGAGCTCATGCAGCCCCCAGCGCCTTGGGTCAACTTGTCTATCCAGGCTTTGGAACAGCAGCATGGTACATATCCATTTTACATAAACAGAACCTCAACACAGGAATAAATAACAGATTACATTTTCACGAGTCCTCCTGTCGTAACTACAAATTATCACATATTAGAATATCAAAACTTCAACCACAACACAATCTTACTTGTCGAGCAGCAGCTTTAGATATCCAAGAAGGCAGCAAACATGGCGTGTTATTCAATGCATCATATGATGTCTCTTTCGCTTTTCCACAATCAACAACAAAAACCACATCATTAATGGTGATACTTGTCTCAGCCATGTTGGTAGCAAGCACTATTTTCCTGACACCATCTTCAGGCTTCTCAAATATTAACCTCTGCACGCAAACAAAAATTTATCAGCAACGTAAAGAGGAATATCATGCATGAAATGCCTAGTGAATCTCCCAATAACATCAAGGACGAGCAAAATTAGATATATTAAAGGACGACTGCACTTTAGAGTATGAGATATAACTCAAATTTCAAACGCTGAGTACTAGGAAACTAAGATGAGGTAAGTAAAAACTATGTTACTGAAACAGACTGTTGGCATGTGAAAAAGGTAGAATGTACAGCTGCTCTAGATTTTATTAAAGCAACTAGAATAACCTGGTTGTAAAATTTCTATTGAAATCATTTAATTTATTCAGCCACTATGAGAAAATTTTCTGGTAAAATAAGTCACAATTTTCAACGTTCAATAACCACCTAGACATGCGGGCAAAAAACAGATATGATCAGAAATGCAGACCCCTCCCACCCCACCCCCCCAAAAAAAAAAAAAAAAAAAAGCCACGTAGGATCTATGCACATGTAAAAGAAATGGATGATGAATACACTGTTTGCAAAAAGGCACATGTAATAGAAATGGATGATAACTAGACTTGTCTCCAAAAGATCTTACACAGATATACAGAAAATGATAATCCACATTTATACTGAAGCCAAACATAGCGTCCATCAATGAGAAGTGTAGAAATTACCTGCTCTGAGCTGGGCATCGAACCGTGGCAAGCAAGCAATAGAACTCTGCTTGGATCTCCCAAAAAAGGATGAGCTTGAAGTTGCTCCTTTAGAGCATTTATGTCATCCCACCCAGTCATAAATACCAGGATAGCACCAGGTCTCTCTTTTCTACAAATATGGGATAGAACATTTTCTATGAGGTTAAAGCCTATAGAATCAGGATTCCAACAAGACAAGGACTCCCGGGTCCGTATGCTGTACTCCTTAAAATCAGCAGCTTCAAGTGCATCCTATTCACAGATGAAAGAGTTAAAAACAAGAAAAAAAATGTTAAAAAAGAACAGAACCATGCAGCCTCACAAGATCTGCACACCTCAACAACAGAGGCAATTTGGCTCTTCCTTTTTCTGAGTGATTGCTTCTGCATCTTCCACATTTTGTCTTGTCCATAATCGTCTATTTGGCCATATGAAGTCAACCTATACCCAGTCATATCAAGAACATTCTCCAGAAAATGAGCTCGAACTGGGTAAGTAAATCCCTGAAATTAGAGCGCAAATCCAATAAATATAAATCAATGCAATCACAGTTAAAAAGTAATAGAAGTAATTAAACCAATTTCCATCTGCACAGAAAAGCATTCTTTGATGTTTCAAAAGTTCAAGAAACCAGCGTTTATAAAAGTTAACAACAATTATGCACTGCCAGAGATATCACCATAATCTAAATAAATTAGGTTAACAACATCTAAAATCATATTAGCTTTTCACATCAAAATTTGAGACAACTAGGCCACAGTCCATGTTAATCAACTTCCAGTGAAATCAAAGACTAAAATGAGTACACAATCTATCAAGGTTATCTTAATACATTAATGTTTCCTAGTCCCTTGAGCCTTTAGTAAGCTTCTGGATCCACAATTAAGAGAATGAGAATCCATCTCCATTCAGAAAAGATATATACTGGAACTACTTTGATGCAGTCCAAGAAGGTCCAAGGCCCAAGCTTAAGTTGGTAATGGGCCAGCCCAAAGAACCAGTCAGAATTGGTCCATTGGACCAGCCCAAAGGCCAAAGAACCAGCTGAACACTGTTCACATGAACAGCACCAACATATTTCTTTCCTATTTTATTACCTTATTTAGTCTCCTATATATTTGGTTCAGGTTCAGTTATCTTAGAGTTTGTTTCTTAACTTGTTTTAGTTGAATCAGTTTTTAGGTGTTTTCTTTTGTTTGGAAACTTTCCTATTTCCAGTTTTAGAAGTTTCTTTTGTTTAGAAACTTTCCTAATAGATATAAAAGAAAGATTTTCTCTTCTTATTTTTGGACATTCTCCTTAAAGAATCAGTCATTTCTATCTTTTGTAATTCTTTTCAGCATTATAAATAAGATGAGTGGGAGAAGGGACACAGACTTAGTAGAAACCAGAAATTTTGTGTTCAAAATTCTGGTTGAGTCTCCCACGGTTGTAAGACTCAACCACACACTTTTGCTTTTGTTTTCTAAAAATTGTTCTTGCAATTGAGTTCTAGTTCTTTCTTACCTTGTTGCGACATTCTTGCTGCTGTTTCTGAAACTTATAATACATCTAGAAGGAAGATACAACTAGGTTTTCTCGATCTGATTTCTCTTTGGGCGGAGTCAACAGGATAGTCAATTTTCGGGATCTTGTAGTTTCTTTTGTAGTGGTTAGATGGCTCTCAAATTTAGATATATTATCATGCATATCCCAAAGACATTTCCCTCCAAATTTGAGCCCTTTCTAACAGCTGGATCTCAAGATAAGTGAGTTTTTCTATAATTTATAATTTTGATTCTCTTAAATACCTGTTTGAGACCTACGGGCAAGATTGGTTTCGATCCCACCCGTTAGATCAAGCTCATCTTCTGGAGTATTGTTTCTTATATCCTAAGGATCGAGGATCCCAAATTTTGAAGTATTCTTACAGCTAGATTTGAAGTTGGGAAATTATTTGTTCAATTTCAATTACTCTTGTTTGTTGTTAAAGGTTAAATCTGGGTTTGGACTATGTAGAGATCCTGTAGCAAAGAGGGATCTATGAATTTCAATTACACTGTGGGCATGATTATTCAGGCCCAATACCGATTTAATCAACAGCCCATGTGGCATGCTTATCTCCTTTTCTACTTATCCCAATCCTTCTTTTATTTAGTTTGTAATTAGGACTCTAACTTGTACAGTCATAAATCTGTCTATTAGATATTTAGTTTGTAACTAGGACTCCAACTTGTAGGTCCTGGATCTGTCTTGTTAGTATTTTCTATATCTACAATAGTGGCTAGGAAGAGAGGCTAAGATACAATCGATCCTACTTCCTCTCTCTTTCTCTCGGTTTTACTATTTACTAATTCTAAATTCTGCTACATGGTATCAGAGCTGGTCTGAGTTATTTAATACTCTCGGTCCCAGTGTCACCATTGCTGCTTCTGCTACCCTTGCAGATCTGTTACCATTCATGCGACTGCTATCTCTGTTAAAAGCATAATCTGCTGCCCTTCTCTACTGCTGCAAACATCCATATGCTGTCCTGTTGATGAGGAACTGTTGACCTACTCTACTACCTTGCTAATCTGTATTCAAACTATCGACATCCATGTTTGCTTTAGATGAATGGTTTGATTGGCCTCAAGCTTCTATTCCTCGTGGTCGGTTAGCTCAGTCAACTATTTCAAATGACTTATTCTGGGATGATTTGAAGAAAGTACTAATATTAGAGCCAGTAGTGAAAGTCCTCATCATAGTTGACTAACAAAGAAAACCGACATTACTACATTTATGGGCAGCAATGGAATTGATGAAGGCCCAAGTTGTAGATGTCTATGTATATAGAAAGGGTACTACAAAGTTTATCAAAATCATCGAAAATCGATGGGAGAAGCAGCTCTCGCATCCACTACACAAGGCTGGTAAAGATTTATATATTTGACATAAATTTAATTTGATTATGATTCAAATTTAGTTACTGAATTCTGAAAATGTTAATTTCCTTCTTTTAGCATATTATCTCAATCCATGGTACCAATACAAAGACAATCTTGGGATGAGACAAGATTTTAATGAAAGCAGTTCAGGATATGGTGGCAAAACTGAACATTAATCCTCGTGTCCAATCTATTGCAAATCAAGAGGTTGGTGTTTACTTTACCTTATGGTCATATATGCTACTGTGTTAATAAGTAACAACATAATAATAATACCTAGCATGCAATGGATTTAGATCAAATCATTCAGAGATGCAACTGGGAGTCTTGGGAGGGAAACTGCAATTACTGCAAATGCAAACCGCCCCTGGTGAGTCATCTCTACATTGTGGGGGTAAGGCTGCGTACATTCTGCCATCCCTAGACCCTGCGGTAGCGAGAGCCTCGTGCACTTGGACGCCCATCACCTAATATTCTAATAATACTCTTTTATATTATGATGCAGCTAAATGGTGGGTCTTATATGGAAGAGACTCCCCAAACCTGTGTAAGGTAGCAATTAAAGTGCTTTCGAAAATGTGTTCCGCCTCCAATTGCGAGCACAATTGGAGTACATTCTTCTTCATACACACAAAGGCGCGAAACCAATTGGGTGCTAACCGGCTAGAGAGCCTAATTTATGTCCACTACAACATGAGATTTGAGGGGGGAGCACATTTGCCTGGGCATTGAGAATGATACAACCCCAATCGAGGCAACATTCACTCACAGCCACACAGACCATTTGAAGATGAAAATAGTGATAGCACTCGCCATGGTTTTAAGTATCATACGATACGCCCCGTATCCACCAATACGTACCTGTATCGATAGTGGTCGATACATTACTCTTCGATACGTTTCTCTTTTTTTAAAACAAAAAGTGTATCCACATGTATTGGCCATATTAGACCGATACAGCTCGATATGGTCGATACACTTAAGTTTCCATATTAAAAAAAAAAATTGTATCGAAGTGTATCTAACTGATACGGCTTGATACGAACCAATACGGTTCGATACGCACATACAAAGCATGATACAACTGATTTTTTCCACTTTTCTTGTCTTCTTCCTTGCTGAAAATCTATAGTTCATGAGAACTGAAGGTTATAGCCCATTGAATGTCATCAAATATGTTTTTAATTCTTGGAAATACTTCAAGATTCCTTATTATAATGTTTTTATGCTTAAAAAATATGTTTTGCATGTTCCCTAATCATTCTCGTACATCTCTTGCCCATATCACAGCGTATCCACAATACGATATGATGCGTCTCTTAAATTTACCCGATCGATACGCTATCGATAGGCGATACTTTAACCCTTGGCACTCGCTCACCTTCCACATCACAGACACTGACCCATGATGATGATAATGATGATAGTGATGACGATGGTGGTGGTGGTGATGATGATGGTAATAGAAGTGCAAGATTACGGGATCAAGAAGATGAGATGGACCAGCAGCCAGAGCCGAACCCCATCAAATTCACATGGAAGACCCAGTATCCCATTTCCACACAGGATGAGGACCATGGCCCACATATTGGTAGAGGGCACAGTACTACAATCGAGGTCCACACAGGCACTTTGGACCTGATGAGAGAGATATGATAGAGATGGACATATCGAGCTTGTCTGGCACGATGGACAGCATGAGTTTGAGGGGGATACAATGCCAGTGGATACGAGTGTCGGCTCTACATCTGTATATTCTCCCAATGACCTGTATCAGGCATATTAGTATGGTAGTGGCCATGGTGGATCTTCATCTTTTGTAGAAACCATATTCGGGTATCCTCCTCAGGCTCCGTCTCCACCTCCTCAGGCTTTACCTCCACCTCCACAATCATTTCCTAGGTTGGGGTACCTTGCTTTTGCTAATGATGCAACATATCCGTGGTGTGTGAATGACTATTAAAAGTTGGTCACACATTATGACATGGGATGCATATGTTATGCAATCAGAGAACCATTATCGGCAACAACAATGGTTTCAGGTTCGGGGATTAGTTGCGCCACGAAGCTCGTCGTGGATTTGAGTGGACTTCTTTATTTTATGTATTTGATAACTAAAGAATGTTTTGGAATTTAGTAATGACAATATAAGTTATATAACATTAGTTTGTTACTTTGATTCTAATTTACTAACATTCGTACTCATTGCATATATTAGCATGCTATGATGTAAACATAGAAATACCATTTGGGATGTTCTTTTGTGCAAATCATTCAATGGATATGTTAAGAAGGTTAAAAATGGATAATAAAAAAAAATTGGGCTCAAAAATCAAATTTTTTGGCTGCCGAAACTGATTTCGAATTTTGTTAGTTTTCTTCTTCTTCTTCTTCTCTCTCAGTTACTATTCATGAGTAGGTCCATAAGCTCCCTATCTTCTCTTAGTTCTTTTGGTTTAGATAGATAGAATCTTTAATACACTCTTCCTCTCTCCTAGTGCTAGTAGGTCTCCTATTCTTATTATGACTCTCCCTTCATTAATAATTACTATAAAATAGATAAAATAAAATACATAGAGTGGGCCCTACTGCTGCACATGACTTAGCTATTTTCTAATTCCAATCTTTTTATTTTTTATTAATATCCCTTAAGCTGTTCAATTTTAGTAGGTACTAATTCCATTATTGGCTCTTTAAGACAACATTATCTCCAACCCTAAGGGAATATTCCATAGCATCCAAGGGTTCATGCGCAAGGCGTGTATTGAGATTTACTATCAAACGACGTCGGATCGACATCAATTCAATAAAACTTGATCTGAATCGTAGTTCAGATCCAAGTCAGTTCAGTGAAGGCGACTCACTCACTCTGCCCAAAAATCAAACAACAAGAGTCTGAAAGAGCAGCACCCCAAATTGATTGATTCATGCAAGGCTGGCGACAAACTAATCCCATGCCACTCTAAGCAAGATTCCCATTCTCATATTTACAATTCACCCTACACTAAACGTCATCATGCATGCTGTGTGTTATACAACACCATAATGAGCTATAAACAGCACGTAGCCTTTTAAACGTCACCAAAACTCACTAAACTTCACCAAGGCAGAAAATTAACTTAGAAAATCTGGGGCATTACAAGCTGCATCTAAGCATCCCTTCACAAATACAAGAAGAGAATGGGGAGATGAAAAGGAGGTGGTGAATATCTTCCTCTACAGACCAACAAAAGCATCACCTACAATTGGTGTCAATGTGACGCTGGCGAAGAAACCATCCCATTGGGAGAAAAGAAAAAAAAAATCAAAGCCCTCCACGCTTTAAGTTATGACAAGGAATGTGGCCCGTGAATCAGACAACATCATACCAATGGACCTTGGTGGCTCTAGTATGGACAAGGTGCCAAATAGAAGCAATGGAGAAAATACCAAAGAAGTAGCACTCTACCAGACAATATCTCCACTCCCTGGGGGCTTCCTAGGGAAGCATGAAGGAGCTGACCAGGATTGGGCAAGTCTGTGGGAGGACATCCAGCCCAGCCTCCAAGAACTGAATGATAGAAGAAACTGAGGCCAGTCTATCACAGCTCGAATTAAGTCTAACCCTTTCCCTGTAAGAGTGACTGAGGAGTTTGAGGACTCCATAGGGGTGCCAATTGTCCAATAATAAAAAGGTAGACGATCCATCATCAATGTGAGTCTTGATAATATCAGAGACAAGATGTTTATACTCAAGGATCTTCCTCCAAGCCCATGACGAGTCCTGTCCACAAGAGACTGACCAAATGAAATCCTTCTTTTGGTCCCTAGAATATAGCTAGTGTACCCAAATACTTTTCCGTTTGGCTGCCACTCTCCAAATCAACTTGAGGATACAAGCCTTGTTGACCTCGTTAATTTTTCTTACACCAAGTCCACCTTCTTCTTTAGGGATGTACACCAAGGCCCAACTCCTAGTATGAAGAAATCTATTGCTTTCAGATTCCTTTCAAAGAAAAATACTAATCAATGATTCAATAATCTGGGAGAGAGAATTTGGCTGCCCAAAAACCCCTATCCAATACAAGTATGAGCTCTAAGCAGAACTAACTAATTCTTGCCAGCCAGCATAGGAAAGAAATCTCGCTTCCGAAATCTGAAGCCTTTCCCTAAGATAATCAAGAATCAGGGAACAGTGATGAGCAGTAAGTTTAGTTGACACCAACGGGAGGCCCAGATAAGTAACAAGAAGTGCTTCCAAGGAGAAACTAGAAAGGCCTCCTAACATAGTTGTCAAGACGCCAAGGCGAACCAAGGCGTTGGAGGCCTGACAGGGTGCCTAGGTGACCAAGGCGCCTGCTAGGTGACCAAGGCACCCGATTTTCCAAGGCGTCACAAGGGCGCCTGGATGCCTAGGCAGTACCTAGGCAACGCCTTGACAACTATGCCTCTCAGATATTCTCTAGTCAAGGCATCAACCTTTGCAATGAAAATGGATGACTTTAATAGGACTTCAATATAGGTAGGAGGTAGGAAAACCAAATTTATTAATTACTTACGTTGTTGGATCTAGTTAGAGTTTATTTCTATATTTTATTTGTTATCAAGTGTTTTAGTTGAGATGGAATAGGAAATTCATCTGCACCACTTACCCTATTAGTGGACCTAACAAACTAGGCCATTAAAACTTAAATCCATGAATAAAAACCCCAGACCCACTAGGCACCCAAAACGACCAGGACTAAGATAACCCGTTTCTTTCAACTTGTTGACATGCCAAAAGGGTGGAGAAGTTGGGAACTTTTCTGCCGCGAGGCGTCATGCTGAATCAAATTGCAGAATCCCAATCGGGTTTTGTTCAATCAAATCAGGATTCAAATCATGAATTGTAGGATTCGACCCAATTCTCCCAAACATGGTTCGAGATGCTGGTTGAAACCACTCACGACTCGGTCTCGACCTTGGTCGAAAACAAGACCAGGGTTGGTACTTAAAAGTACCAGGTTTCGAACAAAACCTGGTCCAACTCGACCAGGTTTCGACCACTTTTGGTTCACCCACTTATATAAAATGCAAGTTTTCGATCAAAACCTATCTATTTCAACAAGATTCGACCCAAACTCGACCAGGTTTCGACTCCAAAGCCAGGAACAGTATACCCTTATTAAGAAGTACTTATTTATGACTAATATCATTTAAGTAAATGTTTCTTTAATTTTATATTTCATTTACTTAAAATATTATTCATAAATAAATAAACACCCCCCATTTGAACCCAATAAAACTAGGCTAAAACACAAATTCCAAAATGATAAAAAGTCAACCCTCCAGTTCAAGAACAAAAACCAGATTTTTGGGTGCGGGAGCAATTTTCAACTTCCAAATGCTAGGCCCATAAATCTTATTATAGTAAAGCATCACTAAAAACCAAGACTGTGCCAAAATCATATGACGAATATTTTGAATCCCATACCTACCCTTCAATGGATGTTTGAACTTTGAAGAGTGAAACAAAGTAACAGAACAAAAAAAAAAAAAACATAAAAGGGATTTTTGGCATGACAAGTTCAACACAATTCAACTGAATCTACTCAATTGGAGACACTTGGTTGTGATCTGATTCAAAGGATTCTTCTAAAAAGTGATTCAACAATGCAGGGAAGGATAATAACCACACATGGCATTTGTGACTTATGGGACGCATCACATAACTATGAGGACACTACGAAAAGGGTGGTTGGGGGCGGGGGAAGGAGGAAAGGAAAACAGTATATTAATATACCGTTATTTATTGTGGAAAAAGTAACTGTCAACCCTTGAAACAACCTTATAATCAGAAGATTTTAAGATAAGTAGAACAAAATAAAAAACAGAGTATATGATGTGTAATTTTAGTAACAATATGACTGGAAGTGGGGTAGTAAGGATTGATGACAGGGAGTTACCACAAAGTGATAACTTTATGTACCTAGTTTCAATCATAAATACAAACGGAGAGATCGAGGATGATGTTGAGCAAACAATTAGAATAGGGTGGATGAAGTGGAGTGTGTCCGGGGTGTTGTGTCACCAATGTATTCCTTTATAACATAAAAGGGGAATTTTATAGAACCATTATGTCCAACAATGACGTATGGGGCTGAATGCTGGGTAGTAAAGAAAAACCATTAAAAAAAACTTAGTATGGTTGAATGAGGATGTTGAGATGGATGAGTGATAAAATTATAAAAGAAAAATAAAGAATGAACAAATTAAAGCAAACCTAGGAGCTGCCCCAATTCATGTTAAGTTACGAGAAACCTGCTTGAGGTGGCATGAACTTGCTAAGAAGGCCTTTGAATGCTCTGGTACAAAGAATTTATTTATTTCAAATTGAAAGAGCTAAAAGAAGTAGGGCTAGGCCTAAATGACCCAAGGAGAAGTGGTGACGAAAGACATGTATAGTTTAGAACTGGAATCAAGTACGGTTTTGAATAGAGTTGATTGGAGAAAACGAATCCACGTAGCTAACCCCATTTAGTTGGGTTAAGGCTGAGTTGAGTTAGAAAAATGAACTGCCAAACCCTCTAAGCAACGTCAGACAGATGCGCAAATAGAAGTTTCAAAGGTAAAACGAGATAAAAACCAAAGATATGAGGTTAAGCATCTAAATAGAAATGAGGGCAGCTCTTTTTAATTTTTAATGAAGGCAGCATCTAAATTGAAATGAAGGCAGCTACTTTTTTATTTATTTTTTTCAATGAAGGCAGCTTCAATGAAGAATAATAGAAATCCAATGAATCAAAACATGATAGACTCAAAATCAAGCCCAAAACTTGGCTAGTTAACCTTGAAAACTAGGAAGATATAATACAAGGTAATACTTGACTAACACAACAAACATCCATTATACACATCAAAATCATGATTGCTGGCAAATTGCAAAATGATAATAAAAATCAGTTGTTTCTTCACCAGTGGCCATTAGAATCCAGAACTTACTGGTATGTGTATCATTGGAGCCCCACCAAAATAGGATGAAAAAAGCTCAGCATTCAAGGTTGCACTCATCAAAATCAATCTCAATTCTGGCCGACGAGGAAGAAGATCTTTCAGAACAATAAGCAGAAAATCTGCAACCAATGCAAATAAAGAATTCACATTTTGGATATGCAAGAAAAAAACCTGAATTAATTATTAGATTTTTTTATTTTTTATTTTTTCCCTTTTTGGCTGTGTGGGGAATAAATGAATCAAGATTTAAATTTACCTTCATTCATTCCACGCTCATGAATCTCATCCACAATAACATGACTTACACCTTTCAAATTTCTATCAACCAACAACCTTCTCAACAGAATCCCAGTGGTGCAAAAGAGCAGGCGAGTATCCCTCCCTTTCATACCCTCTAGCCGAACTTTATAACCAACCTTTTCACAATGGAAAATGAAGAAAAAGAGAGTTTTTGACTCAAATGTTGTTAAGGGATAAAACCATTTAAGACATACAAATGCCTGACACAGGTGACTAAGAGTCACTCGACACAGAACTCACAGATTCTCCCAATTTCTCTCCTCTTTCTGCAGCAACTCTTTCAGAGACACTCATAGCAGATATTCGTCTAGGTTGAGTACAAATAATGCTACAGGTAGCTCCACGGGCAGCATCTATTTCAGACTCCAAAATGTATTGAGGAAGCTGTGTCGTCTTACCACAGCCAGTTTCTCCAGAGATAACAACCACCTGTAGAATCATAATAAAGACACCAAACATTATTATATGCAATGAAGTCTTGCAACTGAATATAAGACAAAGATACAAGTCATACAACTGTCAACAGTGTTGACCCAATTAAACCTGCACAATCATAATCACATATTTGCACCTCTAATTTCCAAAAGTAATTTTCAAGGAACAAGATACTACTTAAATGGTAGATGAATAAGATAAAACATAGGGTCGAATGTTAAGAACAAATAAAGAAACAAAACAAGGGTATGAGAAAATCAGTTTAAATTTGAGCAAACAAGGTTTGGCTGTTTAAGGACTAAAGCTATTTACTTAAGTTCTCGATGAAAAAGTTGAGGGACAAAAGAAAGATCTCCACATGAGCCTTTTTAAACTTGGAGAAAGCATACTAAATGGCATCCAGAATAGATCATTTTGTGGGTTACAGAGACGCCGGTTCGAATTGATACATCATGGAGCTATAAATAGTGAAATAACCAGGGGTCAACATTTACACTGATCATTGTATTAGTAACGAAGAGGACAATGATGAATGTTTTCGGTTCATGATACCAGGGGAGATATTAATGCCAAGCTATAATTACAAAGGGTCAGCCTTTCGATTCTCCAAAATGATAAAGCTTTAAGATAACCAAACCCAAAGGAACATATGGAGGCAATAAATTGGTAAAAATAGTAGAAATGAAATTTAAAAATTAGGGTTTGAGGAATTGGGATTGGATATGCAGAACCAGCTCACTTGATTCAGAATCGGCCGTCCTCAATTTTGATTCACCCCGCTTCGAGTCACCTATGATCAGCATTGGTGACTTGAAGGCATCACAAGGCTGCCTGGGTGCCTAGGCAACACCTTGACAACTATGATCAGCATTGCCCCACCATTGTCGGGCATGTAACAGGCGAGCTTCTCCACGGGATAATCAACTACCAACATGGAGCGGATGGTGTTGGCGGTGATGAGGGGTGGCTCCTTCTCTAAGTCTTGGAGATTTACTATTATTGCTGCCAACCATACTATGAATTGTGAATACCATCCATCATGTTTATGCCTCGACAACCACCACACGAACCTTCATAGGGACCAACCTGTGAGTAATTTGAAGTGTCAATTACTAAGCATTGCCAATTGCTTCCCTTTCGATATAATGGGTCTAGTGTCCTTACCAAAACTTCGTCACCAACGGTGGATCAGTGTGGGCGAGCCCTTATTGGAGAAAGATTGACACCTTTACTTGAATTCTCTATTCTAGAACTTGAATAACGTGAGTATTGTTGCAAGCAAGGACGATCAGCTGCAGAAAACTTCCCCGAAGTGCTGATATTTGTTGGATTTCTGACCATTATCGTTTACCTGGTGCCATTATTGCTGCTACGAGGGCTCTGTAGCTAGAATGAGAGAGATTGGATGATGGGTTCTTGGGGATGAAGCCGGGATGATTGCTAGCAAGTGGCTTAAACTCTAGGTTGAGTTGGGGGCTACGTTGTCTGTAATAGACCTTCAAAGCCCAGTTGAGCAACTACCTTTTGGTAATGGGCATGGTGGACCTAGGATTCATCCAGAGAAAATCAAAGGAATTTCAATTGGAATGGTTTAATACTCCGCGGGTTAAGAACTTGGTGCCAACCGTGATCACACTGGCTCATGTTCAAGGACTTTATGGACAGAATACTGCCTTCGAATTTCTTTTATAGCTTGGGGATGCTGTTGGAGATTGCTTCCTTCATCTAGCTGTGGAAGATGTACCCTAAGGTGGGTAGGCCGTAGAAGATGCCCACAGGGATAACATGGCTGGTGGCAATGTCCTCGATTCCCACTGGATTTCTGAGATTCTTAATGATTGCCGAGAAGATCTGTCGCATCTTTGAGTTTATGAGTTGCAGAGTCGTTGCCGCCGACCATTCCAACGATAGGGGGATGTTTGAGGGAGAGAGGGAGAAGCAGAGTGGGAGAAAAGCCATGAAGAAGGGAAAGTGGATGGTGAGGAGGAACTGACTAGAAGATGAATGTGAAACTATTTTTTCTAACCAATTCAAACCACGATCCAATAAAGTCAATCTTTTGGGTAGAATTTTTGGGTAGAATTGGCCAATTCTTGGCCAACCCAACTGATTCAAATCCTATGGCAAAATTGATTATCAAAAGATACTAAGAATGAACATTTCTATTATTGTGGTTCAATCATGAATGAAAAGGTCGAAAATGATGAGGAAGCAAGGTAGACAAAGTGCACAAAAGTTCCCTTCATTTAAACCAAAGGGGCAAAGGGTATTTCTGCAAAATTAATACAACCATAATAGATGGAAGCGGAACCAAATGGTGGTCAATAAGATACCACCCATATGAAAATATGTTGTTGAAATGGACTAGTTGCAAAACTAGGAAGGAAGAATCAGAAATGAATACATTTGATCAAACAAAGGAGCAAAACCAATGTGTGACAAGATGGGGAACACAATTAAGATTTATTGCCCCACGTCCAAATGTCCAAGGAAGACATCAAATGCACCCATGATGAGTAAAACAATACAGACTGAAGGTGTTTTAAGGGGCTAGAGAATGGCCCACATTTGATTTGAGTGAAAATAGCTGTTACAAGTTACAAGCTAATAACCAAACAGGACGTGCCCAGCTGAAAACAATGGGCTGTCAAATCCCAGGGCTCAACCCTAGATAGGTGGTGGAAACTACCAAGCTGAAGGATGGTAGGGCAAAGGGAAATTCTAGTGAAGCTTGGAAATACGTAGAAATTGGAAAGAACAATAAAAGCCACTAGAGCACTGTGACAACATTCTAGTCCAAGATTTGATTATTACTTTTTTTTTCTTTTTCTTTTTTTTTTGGGGTGGGTAAAATGGTAAGTATTCATTAGTTTGGAAAATAATCCTCTAATCAACGGACATCCAACAATTGAACTGAAAGCAAAGTTCTCTAATCAAAAGCCATAACCAGAATTCATGCAATTGTGTTGTCACCTAGGGTTTGAAACTTGAACTCAACCCTGTCTCCACCAGGTCAAGATCTCAGCAAGACAAGGTTTTTATTTTTTTTCAAGGAGTTTCAGTGGAGTGTCTCGGGGGCCAAATGGTCATTTCAAATCCTAATACTTTAGAGAAACCCTATTATAGCCTACATAAATATAAGTAAACCATGAAATAAAAAAATAATAATAATCACACATGGTGGTTGTAACAAAATAGAAAAAAAAGAAAGGGAAGATGGAGAGAATGGAGAATGGAGAATCGAGAGAATGGATGTGTGTGTCCTCTCCTTATGTCCTTGTATTTATAGAAAAAATAGTAGCCAACTATTACAAGAAAGTCTCTCAAATTAGAAGAGACAAAATAAGAAAGAAATAAACCAACTTAGGAAAGAAAAGATAACTTAGTCAACAAGACTAAGACTTATTCTAATTACCAACAAGACAACTAAACTATTACGGAAACTATTTTAACACCTTCCTTGAAGCTGGAGCATGGGAAAATCTGAGAGCTTCAGCTTGGAACAATGTAGTAGCAGAAGTAGCAACAACAGTAGTAGCAGCAGTAACTGTAGTCGTGGTGGCAGTAGTAGCAGTAGTAGTAAAGATCACATCACATGCAATAGAAGTAGAAGTTGCATCACATGCAACAGTAGTAGGCTCCAACACGAGTAAGATAGTAGTAGGCTTCAACATGAGCAAGGTAGTAGTAGGCTTCAACATGAGTAAGGTAGTAGTAACAAGTAAGCACCATACTCTAGTAGCAACAAGTAGCATCTCAAAGGATGAATAGTACAAAAAATCCCATAAACAAGAACAGCAATGTAGTAATACTCCAAATATGTCACCCAAGCAAAGTAATACTAATTGATGCAAGATCCGAATTGAGAAAACCCGATTGGGTCCACTGATAGGCCCACTCCAAATAAGATCAATTGATGAGGTGCAATGGCAATTTGATAAATAATCAGCACTCTGTAATAACTTGAGGAAACAAACACGCCCATAGAATATGGTAGGAATTAAAATTAAATATGAAGGGTAAACTTGGGGAGAACCAAAAGGGGACAAATCAGAATTATTTATGAAGCCCCATTTGAGGAAAGAAGCAAATAAAATAATAACCCAAACAAAACGTGAATTGGTTGTCTTCAAAGAGTAATGCATAACCAAGATATAAGGTGCAATGGCAAACCAGTAATAACCAGAAATTAATAATGTTGGAAGGTAGAACGGTAAATATTTCAAAATTCAAAATCCCTTAATAAGAAACATATGGGTTCAATGGTAGAATTGTAATTTGGAAGGTCATCCAGGCCCTTGAGAGTGGGTTAGGAATAATATATGGGACGCAGCAGGAATTAAGCCTAAGAATATGGGCAAAACAAAATAGGCAGCTTAAGAATATGGGTTAAGTAATAAGGGTATAACAGTAAATTCCAACCTAGGACCTCCTTCAACCTTAGGTATTCGTTAGAATAGAATCTGGTGGAAGAACCAGGTAGATTTCAGAATGGGAGAACTTCTTAGATACTGATTTGATCCAACTGAAACTTCAAGGGAAAAGTCGCAACTCCTTTATGCATTGATTCCAACCAATATCAGAATAGGCCAGCACGTTATAAACCCAAAAAATAGATCTGAAATCAGCCAGGGCGGTAACAAGAGGATCAGCTTGTTACAGAATTTCGAACTCCCTATAGAAGGGGATTTTTGTTGGGGCTGAGATTACCGCCCAGAACAGGGAAGTACAAGAAAGATCCAAAACTTAACCGATCCAAATCTGGTGCATCAGATTCAAGAGAGATCGATCCAAATCTTAATCTCATAAACAAATCACTTCTCAGTAACACTAGCAGCATGGTTTTGTATTTCAATGTTGATACCAACAAAAGTAGATGCAGTAGATCTAGACCACCAGATCTCGATCACAGTGACAACAATAAATAGCAACAGTAAAACAGATGTCGACCACAGTAACAGGGTCACATACCAGACTTCGTGAATAGCAATCAGCAACAACATTAGCAGGAACAGATGTTGATCTCAGTGGCAGCAGAGGGCAGCAGTAGGTAGTGTGTAATAATAAACCAACCAGAAACTATTAACGCAACAGACTGGTGGCTGCACACCAGAACGGAAAACTTTAGTCGACTCTCAAAACGGAACCTGCTCTGATACCATGTAAGAAAATAGAAAAAAAAGAAAGGGAAGATGGAGAGAATGGAGAATGGAGAGAATGGATGTGTGTGTCCTCTCCTTATGTCCTTATATTTATAGAAAAAATAGTAGCCAACTATTACAAGAAAGTCTCTCAAATTAGAAGAGACAAAATAAGAAAGAAATAAACTAACTTAGGAAAGAGATAAACTAACTTAGGAAAGAAAAAATAACTTAGTCAACAAGACTAAGACTTATTTTAATTACCAACAAGACAACTAAACTATTTAGGAAACTATTTTAACAGTGGTGGTTATTTGGATTTGCACCCATGTTTGGCAATATACGCTAAACCCCGTTATATAAAGTATACCTAGGGAGGTGGTGTTTCTTTATGTCTAATATCATGAAATATTTCATTTGTGAATCCATGTAAAGAAATATTTAACGATATTAGACATAAATAAACACCACCTCCTTAGCGTAGCGAAAAATGGGCAAGGGCCATCGCATCGGCACCCGAATGTGGTAATAAAGGGGCAAGGGTTCTCGCACCGTGGACGAGTGCGAGTAAAGAAGCCAGTCCATAAGCGTAGGATTACAATAGCATCTTGGAACATAGGATCTCTAACGAGTAAAGTCTAGAATTGATAGATGTTATGAGGAGAAGAAGGATTAACATATTTTGCATTCAAGAGACTAGATGGAATGGTAAAAAAGCTAAGGAGTTGGATGACTTCAAGCTTTGGTATACAAGGGATAAAAATAACAAAAACGGAGTGGGTACAATAGTGGATAAAAATATAAAGAATGATGTGGTGGATGTGAAAAGATTCGGTGATAGGATTATAGCCATCAACTTAGTGATGAGGAAAGAGATAGTCAATATAATTAACTCATACGCACTCCAAGTAGGATTGGATGCGAATAGTAAGCTACAGTTTTGGGAACACATGAATGGATTAATGCAAAGTTTACGACAAAGAGAAAAGACTATAATATAGGGTGATCTAAATGGACATGCAGGGAAAGATCGTAGAGGTTATGAAAATGTGCATGGGGGATATGGTTTCGGAGTTAAGAATGAGGAGGGGACTTCAATTTTAGATTTTTCTACTGCTTATGATTTATCCATCGTAAACACTTACTTTCAAAAGAGAGAGGAGCATCTAGTCACCTTCAAAAGTGGGCATCATAAAAGCCAAATAGATTTCTTTCTAACTAGAAGGTACGATAGGTTGTTATGTAAGGATTATAAAGTTATACCCGGGGAGAGCCTAACCACTCAACATATATTATTGGTCATGGATATATGTCTCACTACACCAAATAGTAGGAACGGCCAGGTTTTTTGACCTAGGATAAGGTGGTGGTGCTTAAAAGGAAATACCTTGAAAGCTTTTATTGATAATGTGATTAAACCAGGAATATAGAACTTTGAGGGAGATATTAATACAATGTGGAACGAGATGACAGCTTGTATTAAGAAAATCGCTAAAGAGGTTCTAGGTGTATCAAAAGGAAAATGTCATTCTCCTAGAGAGCCTTGGTGGTGGGATGATGAGATTCAAGCAACCATTAAAGCTAAGAAAGATAGTTTTAAAATATAGCACAAGACTAAGGATATGGCGGATCTAAAAAGATATAGACTTGCTAGAAATGAAGCCAAAAAGATTGTGGGAAAAGTAAGGGTGAAGAAATATGAAGATCTTTATAACAATCTGAGCACAAAGGAAGGAGAAAAATTTGAGCACAAAGGAAGGAGAAAAAGCTATCTATAAAATAGCTAAGATTAGGGAAAAGAAGAGTAGAGATTTAGACAATGCTAGATGTATTAAAAGTGCATATGGTAGAATTCTAGTAAGGAATGAAGACATTAAAGAGAGATGGAATGATTATTTCTACAGCCTACTAAATGAAGACGTTTGAGGAAATAGTGTCCCAAACTGCTACATTACCCACCATGACACCACAGGTCATAAATATATACGCAAGTTTAGGGCGACAGAAGCGAAAATAAGCTTTAAGTAGGATGAATGTAGGCAAAGCACTAGGCCTAGATGGAGTCCCAATAGATGTTTGGAAGAGCCTAGGAATATATAGGGTATCTTGGCTAACTAAGTTGTTCAATAAATTATAAACACAAAGAAAATGCCAGATAAATGAAGGACAAGTATTGTGGTTCATGATCTATAAAAACAGAGCCGCAATAACTACGAGGCATAAAACTAATGAGTCATACTATGAAACTATAGAAGAGAGTTATTGAAACCCACTTGAGAAAAGAAACTACCATTATGGAGAACCAGTTTGATTTTATGCCGGGTAGATCCATGACAGAGGCTATTTACTTCCTTAGGAAACTTATGGAAAGATGTACAGAAGACAAGAAGGACCTCCATATGGTTTTTATCGATATAAAAAAAGATTATGATAGAGTTCCTAGGGAGTTAATCTAGCAAACACTAGAGAAGAGAAGCGTTTCAAGCAAATAAGTAGACATAGTTAAGGATTGTATTATAATGTGGTGACTAGTGTGAAAACCGTGGGGGTCAAGGCCGTGAATTCTCAATTACAATGGGGTTACATCAAGGATCAGCTTTAAGCCCTTATCTGTTTGCCCTCATTACAGATGATCTAACCAGAGACATTCAAGATGAAGTTCCCTAGTGTATGCTTTTCGCTGATGATATTGTTTTGGTGGATGAGACAAAAACATGGATTAATGCCAAGTTGGAGCTATGGAGATCAACAATGAAATCAAAAGGTTTTAAGATAAGAAGACAGAGTATATGGTGTGCAACTTTAATCACTCAAGGATAGATAATGAGGGGGTGAACATTTGTGAGAGGAAGATAGAACAAAGCGATCATTTTAGATATCTAGGTTCAATCATAAACAAAGCAGGTGATATAGACGATGATGTTTCACAAAGGATTAAAATAAGATGGATGAAGTAGAGAAGTGCATCTGGAGTGTTGTGTGATCAGCGTATTCCTTTAAAACTTAAAGGAAAATTCTACAGAACAGTCATTTAACCAACTATAATGTATGGGGCAGAATGTTGGGCAGTTAAGAAGCAACATATAGATAAACTTAGTGTAATTGAGATGAGGATGTTAAGATGATTGTGTGGCAAAACTAGGAAGGATAAAGTAAGAAATGATCGTATTAGAACTGATTTGGGAGTAACGCCGATACAGGATAAACCACAAGAAAGTCGTTTGAGATGGTATGGCCATGTTCAACGGAAGCTGTTAGATACCCCCGTATAGAGAAGTGATTTGATCCAGATTGAAGGATCTAAAAGAACTAGGGGCAGACCTAAGATGACTCTAGGGGAGGTAGTGAAGAAAGACATGTATAGCTTCAGCCTTGTTTCAAATATGACATCGAACAGAGCTGATTGGCGATCAAGAATCCATGTAGCCGACCCTATTTAGTTGGGATAAGGTTTTGTTGTTGTATCATTAAATATTTCATTTACTTAAGATATTATTCATAACAAAGCAAATATCCCCCATTTGAATCCAATACAAATAGTCTAAAATTCAAATTTCAGAAGAATAAGAAATCAACTCTCCAACAAAAACAGCAGTTCCGAGTACAGAGGCAATTTTCAACTTTTAAATGCTAGGGAATTTTTCTAATCTAAAAATTTCGTAAATATTATTAATAATAAAATATCACTAAAACCAGAAGTGCACCAAAATAATCTTTTGTTTTGATGCCAAAATAATTATTTTCATTCAGGGCAACTTTTAACAGTATTCGCGTACTTCAAATAAGATTTGACCGAAGCATAACTCCAAAATAACTCGGATTCAAGCAACATCAGATTTCCTGGAAAACTAATTATTTTCTATTTTCAAAAAATCTGAAATTGATTGAATCCGAGTTATATTGAAGGAACTACACACTTGGTCAAACCTTATGGAGTACGTAAATGCTATTTAAAGTTGCCTTTAATGGAAATATTTTTTTGCACATCAAAACAAAATATTATTTTGACGTACTTCTGAATTTTAGTGATGTTTTACTATAATAAGATTTATGAAATTTTTATATTGGAAAAAAAAAAACCCAGCATTTAAATGTTGAAAATCGCCCCTGCAACTGAAAATGCAATTTTGTTCTTGAACTGGAGAGTTGACTTTTTATCCTTTTGGAATTTAAATTTCAGACTACTTTTGTTGGGATTAAATGGGTGTTCTTTTCTTATTTACAAATAATATCTTTAAGTAAATAAATATTTACTCAAATTATATTAGGCATAAATAAGTGATGTTCCCATGTACTATTCCTAACTTAAGTACTTTGGCTTCTGAGGTCGAAACCAAGCTTCGAGGGTTGAAACTTGATTTCGATAGAAACTGAACATCTTATGTACTTGTTTTGTTCATATGTCCGTCAATTGAAACCTGTCGAGATTTGGTATATTTTGGAACCAACCCTTGGCATCATCTCTATACCTATCAAAACCATGATAAACCAAGTTCTCGAACCATGTTATAAACGTATGAACTACGAAGCGTCTCTCATTTTTTAAAATGGCTATTGTATCAAGCTATATCAACTGATACACATCGATAAGCTCCATTCGGAGCGATATGGACAATACAGTTTAAAATTTTATTATTAAGTAGGTATTATTCAGATTTGAAAAATACGTGATTGTATCGCTTTGTATCGAGGTGTATAGAACCGTTACAGACCGATACTCCTCGATACAACTTACGAACCGATACATATCGATACACCTCAATACGAACCCATATGGTTGATATGCACATATAAAGCTCGATACAACTGATTTTTTTCCACATTTATGGTCTCTTTTCATGCAAAAAACCTGCAATTCAAGCGAACATTGTAGCTCATTGAATGTCATTATATATGTCTTTAATCCTTGGAAATACTTTAAGATTATTTATTATAGTATTTTTATGCTTTAAAATTGTATTTTGCATGTTTCCTAATCATTCACGTGTGTATCTTGCCCTATATCATAGCGTATCCACCATATCCACTATACGATATGATACGTCTCTTAAAATCGCCCAACCGATACGCTACCGATATGTGATACTTTAATCCTTGCTTATCGTATCAGTTTTAAAGATTCCAGTTCTACCATATGAAAATATTTCTTTTTGTATAGCTGGTTGGTGGCTTAACAATAGAGAAAATGCTCCACAATTAAGGAGGATTACCATCCAGATATTATCCCCAATGGCCTCCTCAAGTGGATGTAAAAGAAACTAGAACACCTTTGGGTTGATACACACCAAACCCATCTGCATGTTTCATCTACCTAGATGTTCATCAAATCAATCGTTGCCCACAAATGTGGTAATGTTGTTCCCTTGTGGGTCATCCATTTTCAACACTTTCACGACTGGATCTAAGATCATCTTCAGGTCATCCCAGAACTTGTCACTAGAAATGGTTGCATGGGTTGCCTTACCTCCACAAGAACCAGAATCAAGCCAATCAAGCCAATCCTCTGAAGTAAACATGGACCTAAGTCTAAACTTCCTCGTAACCAAGCTCTTCAGAGCGACATATTTTGTGGTGAAGCATGTCAATTCTGGCCTCACCAAGTCCTCACTACATTTGCTCCTCAACAACTATAAGGCATGTCCATGATTGTAGACAAATGTGCTGACATGTCTTACACTCTCTACAACTTCTTTCACAATCTTTATAATGCCTATGTCCTTCAACATCAAATCAATGCAATGGGTTGCACAAGAAGTCCAGAAAAGTTGGAATTTGGGATTGTTCGTAAGTCATTCTCTAGCCTTCTTGAAGTTACCCCCGTTGTCAGTGACAACCTGTAACACATTTGCCACCCCCATATCATCCACCACCTGTTTCAACAGCTTGTTTATGCACTTGGCATCCTTCTTATGCTTGGATGCATCAATATACTTTAAAAAAGTTGTCCTCCTATCACAATACACCAAAAAGTTGATGAGACTGTTTGGTAGGTCTAGTCCAACCATCACCATCACATCATAGTCACTAAGTATGCTTCCCAGTGTGGCTTCAAGCTCTTAATCCAATCATTTATTTCCTTCTTATGATAAGGCAAGTAAGTATTGTGCATCTCATATGTTGTAAGCCCCTTCACACCTGGGTCTGCCCTACATACCTCATCCAGCATGTTCTGAAAATAAGGCCTTGTAATGGCATTAGGGAATGTTGTTGTAGAAAAACCACTTAGAGACTGCAACCCGCACTTCGACTTTAACATCAATCCACCTATGTTTCAGCTTCTTCTGTGACCAGTCCTGTTTGCGAAAGACAACAAGACCCTCTCAAGGATCTCAACAGCTAGGTCACGGCATGGGGTGGGGCTAGAACTAGGGCCCTCATGCTCTGCGTCCTCCTAAATGGAATCTCCGGCTCAGCTGCACATCTCAACCTCCTCCCATGTGGCTTCGGCTCTGGCTCTGGCTCTAGCTCTGCTGGTGCTTGTCTAGATGAACCAACTGCCCTAACAATCTGCATCAGCCTATCCTGGTCTTAGACAAAGGTTTGTCTGTTCACCATCTTTGCCCTCCTAACCAGTGTAGCCTCTGTCTTCGTCAACCCTGTCATCCAAATTAGTCTTGTCATAGTCCTCCTCCCCTAAATCTAGCATCCTCTCTAGACATGCATCATCAAACTCCTACCTAGCTCCCTTCTTTTCCTCTTCTCTGTGACCCACCCTCATCATCACTGCCATGGCCTTTTTTATGTCACTTGGGACATTAGGGCAACCTACGATATCTCTATTCCCACTTGCAAAATGTCACTTCAATCTAGTGGCTCCCCCTCCCATAATATTTTTATGGCAATAGTTATACTATGATTTCTTCTTGTCAACTACTAAGGTTATCCCATTCCTCTATGTGATGTCTCAGCTCTATGAATACACTAGTTGGTACACTGCTGAAACAAGAAGACAAAGATATTACCATGCAAACATCAAATAAGAGACCTAGGACTGCAACAAATCCTATCCTAAAGTTTCCCCCATAACTTATATTTTTTTCCTAATTAATTATTTTTTAATTTTTAATAATTAATAAAGCGTTAAAAATCAACAAAGAACTAATTAATGAACATCACATCCGCGGCCTTTTTTATGTTGCTTGGGACATTAGGACAACCTGCACATCTCTATTCCCACTTGCAAAATGCCACTTCAATCTAGTAGCTCCACCTCCCATAATCTTTTTATGGCAATAGTTAACTGTGATTTCTTCTCGTCAACTGACACGGTTATCTCCCATTCCTCTATGCAATGTCTCAGCTCTATGAATCAGACATTATACTATTACCATGCAAACATCAAAAAAGAGTCCTAGGACTGCAACAAATCATATTCTAAAGTTTCCCCCATGTCTTATATTTTTTCCCTAATTAAAACAATTATTTTCCAATTTTTCATAATTAAGAAACCATTAAAAATCCACAAAAACTAATTAATGAACATCACATTATTATTCAATGTTGGCTGAAAACATATTTTCAATACATTCACCAATTTTCATGATTTTCCAAACAAAAACAGAATATTTTTCTCATTTATTTTCATCTTTCTTCAATTCAGCAATTATTAGAAATATCCAAACTTTTAAACAGAAAAGAAAAATTCCCACTCTGTCACGTTGTAGACCGTCCAATGGTGTCCAACATATATTAATTTGAAGTCCATCCATCACATATTAGCCCTATTTTTTTCAAAATTTGGTTGTAGAAAAATCAGATTTTCCAATCAGAAATTACAGTAAATAATTTACCAACCGAAAATGTAATCCGACTCCAACGAATCGTAGATCGGGTCATTCTAACTAACATATAAGAAATTGAATGGAAATCATGATGTCTACATATGATTTTTTTCAAAAATTAGATTTGGAGAAATGTAGTTTACCTTCAAGAGCCAAATCTTGCAACCCAAGCTATAGTGTAGTTAGATTTGTGCATAAAGAGAAATGAAGAAATCTTTTACAAGAATTGAAGCTTGATGCAAAAAAATTGAGTTTCAAGGTCAAAACCAAGCTCTCAGTGCCAAAACCAGGTTTATATAATGGTTTGGTTCAAGTGTCGGTTGAAACCAGGTTTCCAGTTCTGAAACAATTTGGTACCGTCCCTCTATGTTGTCTCGATAGCTGTCGAAACCGTGATATCTTGGTTTCGACTGAGACTTAGAACCATGCCTGGCATATCCTAGCATATCTTGCATATCCATGATACGATACGATAAGTCTCTTAAAAAAAAGCCCGACCGATAGACTACCCATACTCGATAATTTAATCCTTACGCACGGCCTAAGAAAGAACTGTGAGCATCAATATTCAATATGGTACTAAAATACTTATAAATAATTAAATGCGTTATTTTCTGTAATTTTTTAACAGCATACAATGACTTCAAGGCTCTTCAAAATTCAATCTCAAGTATAACCACATGTAGATGAGGAAAATGCAATCAGAATGAACGTTAACATTAAAAACAAAGTACATACCTGATTCTGTGAGATGGCAGTTAATAATGCATCCCTTTCTTTATAGGCAGGGAGACTTCGACGGAACTCTAACATTTTTTGTCCCTCTGGAGATTCCTATACAAGCCGCACACAATCACATCACCACCACAACTATACACAAGATAAAGAAAATCACGAAACAATAACATACGTGATGCCGTTGCAACATAAGGTAGAACATTTACAATAGAACACCAATTTCTTCCAAGGTCTCAAAGAACAATATAAGGAAAAAAAAAAAAAAAAGAGCAGTTTCACCATCAAATTAATCACAACAGTGAACACAACTTCTAAGGCTCACAAAATTATGAAATTATGACAGATATTGCTATCAGTTAATCAAGTGGAAATTATATTGTTCATATACACTTACTGAATGTGTTTGCTTATAGTTACTTTATTAGGCCATTAATCTTTTGCCAGAAAATGGAGTAAAAATTAAGATTATTTTGGCATAACTTACAATTAGGGGAAGAAAAACCATTGGCGAAGGCTGATCCTTGATATATTCAAGTATCTTGATATCGGTTTCGAGGCTGGCTTCGAACCTGGCCGAAACCGAGATATCTGAGGTTTCAACCGAAACCTGGTTGAAACCTGTGATTTCTTGCCCGAATTCTAAACCTAGGTCAAAAGCTGTGTCAAAACCTGCGGCACCCTAGAGTTCCCTGTCGAAACCCATTTCGACCCAAGGTTTCATCTCGGGTCTTGTCGAAACCGAAATATCTCCACTGAAACTGCAAGTTTCGGCTGAGACGAAGAACGATATATGCAGTCCAATTGTAAATGAAAATTCATTTATTTGTCCCCCCATAGTTCAAATACTGATCAAGAAGTTATCATACATACATTTAGTTATATATACATGTATATATACTTGAGACTGCTTAAATTTCAATTTTCCCTGATAGAAGGGTCAGAAAACAAGTTGGCGTATTTTTTGAGGTTATTGGAAATAGTTTGGATGGCCGTATGGAGTTTTAAACCATTTTACTTTTAAGATCATTTCATTTCACTGGTAAGAGAGGTACCTTAGTGCCTGAATCAGTTAAGCCTCCTACCTTTCTCTTGAAATTTTCCCCTCTTTAGTCTTTTTTAGACTTTTAGTATACTCATCAATGCTAACTGAAATGCGTGGGAAAAAGATCTGATGTAAAAGGAGACAGCATGGTATAAAGTGGATTGATGTTTTATTGAAACTGCATGGTTTTGGTCATGCCAAATTTCAACTACCAAGTAACCATGGCAAAAAATTTCGGTGAAGTTTCGTCGAAATTTTTCAGTTTCGACCTGCTCGAGACGAACTGATGGGCAAGTCGGGAAGTCCACCAGATTTTGACTTGTTTTCTGGCATTTCGCCAAAATTTTGGTTGTTTTCCGGCATGTCCTACAATAATTTTGACCCAAATTGGTCGAATTTCACCAAGTTTCGACCATGAATGAAAGAAAATTCCAGATTTTGTGATTTATTGCCAACTCACCTACATTCTTGATGTAAACAAGGTTTAAAAACTCAAATTCAATGTCATCTCAGTGATACCGAAATTTCGCTGAAACATTGCATTTTTCGGCAGTGCATTTCGACAAGGGCCGAGATACTAAGGTCCGAAACTGCAGGGAAACCTTATTTTAGCCTATATAACCATATGTATACCTTTACATTGCAACAAAAAAAAAGGGTCAAACAAAGTGGTAGTGCACCCTGGGATGGCAGTATATGCCGAACCCTATTATATACCATGTGTAATATTTCCTATTCTACACATTGGTTTAGAAGTAAAGATACAGAAGGAAAGTGAAACAAGTAAACTATGCACTAGGAATGAAGGGACATCATATTGATTATTTATGAAAGAGTACAATCTGAATATAACAGATGATAGAGACACAAATGATAAGTGAAACATTCCAAAGTCCCCAACAATACAATACTCAGTGGTGGTACATAGTACAAAGTGGACCCCCTTAGGCCATCCAAATGGTTAATACCACATAAAGTTACATGCAGGACCGAGCCCACTCATGGACTGATGTTGTCAAAGCAAATTTTCCGCTAACTGTATAACAAATGTAGGTCACATCATAGTGTGCTGGAAGAAACACTCGAAGTCCTCCATAATTACCCTATAAATGGCTTCATCTACATACTCAAAGTAACTTAACCTAGGGTATAGATCACAAATGGCATCGCATTGTGCACGGTGTCCTTCATCATGTCCACAACAGCATAAAAGTAAGTGGGCTTAAAAGCAAGGTCAACCGACTTACCGACCTCAATACCTTTACTACTGGATTCACAACCACCATCACCACCATCACTATCCGCAGGTAAGGATGTAAATGGACAGCTAAGAATCCGAATTCGATTCGAATCTGCGGCCGTTTAAAGGAATCCAAATCCAAACAATTGGATTCGGATGCGAATTCGGATAGATGATATCAGAGCGGAAGCAGATTCAGATATCAGATTATATATATAATTTTATTTTATTAAAATACCAATCTGATCATTTTCATAGGAGAAAGAAATAAGAAGTGGGGTCCGTGAGGAATGGGATAATGGAGAGATGGGAGTGGGTGACAGGCTGTGGATAGGTTTATCAAAAAAAAAAAAAGACAGGCTGGATAGGTTTTTATATAATAATTTATTATTTTATAATGGTAGTTTCAACTTTCAATTTACCTTTTTCTGTTTATCGATGCACATTTCTGTTTACCGATGCAAGACTTCTTCTTCAAGACGCTTCTGTTTACCGATGCAACCTTGAATGAATTCTTCCTCAAGACGCTTCTTAGAAGCTTGTGGGACATGGAATAAAATCTCGGCGAGATCTCGCCTCTCGCCATTTTCGCTCATCTCGACATAAGCCAAGACGAAAAGTAAGTCGATAACTCATTTCGTTATCGGCTTACATAGTTTCAACCGAGATCTCGCAAGATCTCGCTGTTTTTGATAGGTTTCGATCGCGAGAAATTGTTTTTTCACTTTTTCTAAAGTTTATAAATTGGGCCACTTACCTATTCTCGGTAGAGAACTCGACCGAGAAGAGGTAAGTTGGTGTTTTCTCTGCTTTTTTGAAGAAAACTTGATTTCTTCCTCATTTTTTCTTGGTTTGATTTTCAATTTGCTGCCGGTGGTGCTTCGGAGTGCAGAAATTGTTGTGGGAGCTTCGTATCAACCGTTGAAGGTAAGTTTCTTGCCAAAAAATGAGATTTTTTCATAAAAGAGAAAAAAGCAAAAGTTTGTAGGATTGTGGATTATGGGCACATGGGGACTATGGGATCATCCAGTATTGAACATTTGAACTATGATGTAATGATTTATAATGAAGTGTTATTTTGTTTCTCATTACCCTAATGCATTATGTTATTGTCTCATTTGTCATATTTGATTAAATATTGTTACGAAGTTGGCCCATAGGCCCATAGACCCACTAGGACCCACTAGATATAGCTGGCGCTAGCTAACGCCAGCAATATCTAGTGCTGCTCCCCTTTCTCTTCCTTCTTTAATCAATTACAGATTTATTTCCTTTTATTTTATTATTGTAATCTTATTGTAATCTTTTCTTATTGTCTCTTCTTAGAATAGAGACTTTCCTTATAAATATGTTTATTTTCTTTCTCTATAAATACAAGGTAGAGAGGAGAGCTATTAACTGATTTGGGCTACAGCACATTGCTGTGTCGAAATCTCTCTCTCTCTCTCTTTCTCTTTCTCTCCTCCTCAATCTTCTTCTCTTTTAATTTCTGGTTGTATACTTGCTGGTTGTTTCTTTGAGAAATTGCTACAAGGTATCAGAGCACTAGATCCTTGGCCATCACTGATCAAAGAACTCTTGGTTTGATTGGCCTTTGATATTTTTGCTCTCTCTATATAACTACAATTTTCTGTTTTACTACTACTAATTGGTGATCGAGATTACATATATGAATGTTGTTGCTAAATACTACTACTTTGTAAACTTCTGTACTTGATCACCCCATTGGTAAGGTTATTATCCTCTCCTTGACATCCATCATCCCCTTTGAGCTTCTCTTTTCCTTTGGCCTCTCGGTGGCAGAATCGAGCTTTGGACCTTGTCATTTACCTACTACTACCATCTACCTTTACCCACGCTGAGCCTTTGGCCAATCGGTTGGCTGAACCGATAAGACATTTTTTTTTTATATACATTGGTTGTAAATTTTTTTCTCTATCATAATGACTAACCCTAAGCCCACTGAGGCTCCGATCATCTCCATAAAGTTGAAAGGAGTTTCTAATTATCTGTTATGAGCTCAAGCTATCAAAGCCTTTATTCTTTCTAAAGACAAAGCCACACTATTAAATGATGAGCCCCCTGTATGTGATGTGAAAGACAGTGAATCTGTCAAATTATACAATACCTCGTTAAGAGATAATTCTCAGGTTCAAACATGGTTGTGGAACAGTATTGATACCTCCATCCTACCACTGTAATGTTCCACAATACAGCCAAGGTCATTTGGGCTGATCTACAAGAAATATATGGGCAAGATAAGAATGTCTCTCGCATCTATGACCTATATGAGCGGATGTTCACTTACTCTATTGGTGAAAAATGTCTGAGTGACTACTATGGAGGCTTCAAAGGGCTTATTGAAGAAATACAAGTTGTGCAGTCTCTTACCAATGATTTGAGCAAAATCAAAGCTCAACAATTTGAGTTCTACGTTTCTAAATTTTTGGCTAGCCTTTCCCCGGAATATCAGTGTCAAAAGTCAACTTCTTGCAGGAGCCTCTATCCCTACCCTTAGCGAGACCTTCTTTCGCCTTCAGCGATTGGTCCCACAAAGTGACTCTCCTGTCAAGGACAATTCTGCTTTGTTTGTTGGCCATGGCCGAGGCCAAGGCCGTGGTCGTGGCCGTGGTCCTCCTAGACGTGGCAATGGGCGGACATCTTCTGAAAAAGCTAATAGATATTGTACCCATTGTCACAAGACTAACCACATTGTGGAAAACTGTTGGGATATAAATGGTCGTCTTGATTGGGCCGATACCCTTGCCAACAATGTTACTACTAAGGATGCCCCATATCCCATCCAAGCTCCTACTACGTAGACATCTGTGCCATCCAATGCACAGTATGAAGCCTTGCTCCGTCGGATTCAACATCTAGAGGCTACTGAACCACTACCCGCTGCCACCCTGGCCCACACAGGTACAACTGCCTTGTTATCTACCACCCTTTCTACCTCTTGGATTATAGACTCTGGCGCTACCTGTCACACGACATGACAGCCTTCTACCCTTACAGCCCTTAATGATACACCAAAATCTGTCACCGTTTACCTCGCCGATGGATCATCTACCACGGCTTCCCAACATGGGAATATTACCCTTACCCCGTCCTTATCCTTGTCCTCTGTCCTTCATGTTCCCAAATTTCCTCTTAACCTTATGTCTATTAGTCAACTTACAAAATCACTTAACTGTGTTGCAACCTTTTTTCCTTCTTATTGTACCTTTCAGGATCTCAGGACCAACGCGACAATTGGTGACGGGCGTGAGCATGCAGGACTATATTATTTAGAGCTACATGAACCCGTTCCCACCGCTGCTACCACATCTACTTCCACCCCTCTTCAATGGCACCATCGGCTTGGTCATCTATCTCTTTCTAAGTTAAAGGCTCTTGTCCCTAGTTGCAAGTCACACTCTACATTACAATGTGAGGCTTGTGAACTGGGGAAACATCATCGTTCCTCTTTTCCAACTAGTTATACACCTAGGCAATCTTCCCTGTTTTCTTTAGTTCATTCTGATGTTTGGGGACCTTGTCGAACTCCCAATCGGCATGGTTTCTCTTATTTTGTAACCTTTGTGGACGATTATTACCGCATGACATGGCTCTACTTAATAAAAGAACGGTCTGAATTAATTAATATTTTCAACGGTTTTCATAAAGAAATTGCCACTCAATTTAATACTCCTATCAAAGTTCTACGTACTGATAATGCCCTTCAATATGTTCAGTCTACCATCTCTGATTTCTATTTTGCCAATGGCATTATACTCCATACCAGTTGTGCTTACACTTCTCAACAAAATGGAGTTGCTAAGCATAAAAATAGACATTTTTTAATATTGCCAGGTCTCTCATGCTCCATATGAATATTTCCAAGTATTATTGGAGTGATGCTGTTTTAACTGCCTGCTACCTGATTAACAGGATGTCTTCTTTTGTCCTCCACAATAAAATTCCTTTTAAACTTCTCTATCCTAACACTCCCTTATTTTCAGTTTCTCCTCATGTTTTTGGTAGTACGTGTTTTGTCCACATCCTACATCCTAAAGTGGACAAATTATCTCCCCGATCTATCAAATATATTTTCCTTGGCTACTCTCGTACTCAGAAAGGTTACCGGTGTTTTGACTCTATTACTCGGCGCCATTTTGTCAGTCATGATGTAACCTTTTTTGAAGACAAGCCATACTACCCTATTCCTGTTCCCACCAATTTATCTTCCACTGATATTCCTTTACCTCTCATTCCTTCTGATGATGAACCCACCTCCATCCCACCCCAAACTTCACAACCCTTATAGGTCTATACCCATCGCACTCAGGTTGCTCCACCTACTACGACTACTGCTCCAACTGCTGCTGACGCTGTCCCTGGTTCTACGGTAGACTCTGACCTACCTATTGCTCTCCGCAAAGGTAAAAGAACTTGTACACAGAAATCCTTGGTTACCTTTCCCATTGAGCACTTTGTTACTACTGCCCATCTACCCACTTCTCAACGGCGACTTGTTTACTCTTTGGCTGCTACCTTTGTACCCACTACCCTATCCCAAGCCTTGTCCCATCCAGGGTGGCATGCTGCTATGAATGATGAAATAGATGCTCTAACCTCCCGTCAGACTTAAACTCTTGTTAACCTCCCACCTGGCCACTCAGTTGTAAAGTGCAGATGGGTCTATACTGTGAAACATAACTCAGATGGCTCTGTTGAACGGCTGAAGGCACGGTTAGTTGCCAAGGGGTACACTCAAACCTATGGGGTAGACTATTTTGAGACTTTCTTTCCTGTGGCCCGTCTCAATTCTGTCCGGGTACTTGTTTCCATGGCTGTCAATTTTGATTGGCCCTTGTATCAAATGGATGTCAAAAATGCGTTCTTGTATGGGGATCTTCATGAGGAGGTATACACGGACCAACCTCCAGGGTATGTTGCTCAGGGAAGGAATTCCACTAAAGTCTGCAAATTACTAAAAGCAATATATGGACTAAAGCAGTCCCCTCGTGTGTGGTTTGATAAATTTAGCACTGTCGTTACTAGTCTTGGCTTCACTACTTGCTATTCAGATCATTCTGTTTTTGTACGTCGTCATCAGGCTACTGTTACTATCATTGTTGTCTATGTGGACAACATAATTATTATAGGGAATGATAAGTTGGGTATTACAGAACTTAAGTCTGACCTAAATACCCACTTTCAGATGAAGGACTTAGGACTCCTTCACCATTTTCTTGGTATTGAAGTAGTTCGAGGCCGTACTAGTATCAGTCTTTCCCAACGCAAGTATGTCCTCGATCTCCTTGCAGAAACAAATCTTCTTGGCACCAAGCCGGTGGAAACTCCTATGGATCCACATCAGAAATTCAAAACATGTAATAGTCCTGAATATTCTGATGTTCATCAATATAGACGGTTGGTTGGGAAGTTAATTTATCTTACTGTTACTAGACCTGACCTTCCTTATGTTGTTGGAGTGGTGAGTCAATTTATGCAAGCTCCTAAGTTGTCCATTGGGAAGCTTCCTGTCGTATCTTGCACTATCTCAAGAAATCTCCAGGTACAGGTCTTGTTCATTCCTGACAACGCCATCGTGACATTGTTGGGTTTTCAGATGCTAATTGGGCTAGGGCAAATGGTGATAGACATTCCACTAAATGTTATTGTACTTTCGTTGGTGGCAATCTCGTTACTTGGCGAAGTAAGAAGCAAACCACTGTCTCTAAATCTAATGTTGAATCTGAATACCGTGCTATGGCACAGACTACTGCTGAATTAATGTGGCTGAAAAATCTTCTGCAAGAGTTGGGATTTCCTATTTCTCAGCATATGACCTTAAAGTGTGATAATCAGGCTGCGATCTATATTGCCAGTAATCCAGTGTTTCATGAACGTACCAAGCATATAGAAGTGGATTATCATTTTGTCCGTGATGCGATTTTAAAGAAACTTCTTGTCACTCCATTTGTTTCAACTTCAAATCAACTTGCGGATATTCTCATTAAACCTCTATTTGGACCAGCATATCGGTTGAGCTGTTACAAGCTTGGATTGGCCGATTTGTACACTCCAGCTTGAGGGAAGGTGTTACGAAGTTGGCCCATAGGCCCATAGACCCACTGGGACCCACTAGGAACCACTAGATATAGCTGGCACTAGATATAGCTGGCACTAGCTAACGCCAGCAATATCTAGTGTTGCTCCCCTTTCTCTTCCTTCTTTAATCAATTACAGATTTATTTCCTTTTATTTTATTATTGTAATTTTATCGTAATCTTTTCTTATTGTCTCTTCTTAGAATAGAGACTTTCCTTATAAATCTGTTTATTTTCTTTCTCTATAAATACAAGGTGGAGAGGAGAGATATTAAACGATTTGGCTACAGCACATTGCTATGTCGAAATCTCTCTCTCTCTCTCTTTCTCTTTCTCCCCTCCTCAATCTTCTTCTCTTTTAATTTTTGGTTGTATACTTGCTGGTTGTTTCTTTGATAAATTGTTACAAATATAATAGTCAATATTAGCCTAAGTTTACAATAGACTTCAGTTTTTACTGTCAAAACATGGGTGTAAACCCAAACAACCACAAAGAGTCATTATTTTTACAATTTTAGGCTCTAAATGTGTTAATGTATGTAAAAATGAGGTTCCATTGAAGTTTAAAACCTAAAAAATGTATTTTGACCACCGAGACAGCTTAAAATTTTTGAGCTATCTCGGACTAAATGCAATGTCTCGGCGAGATCTCGCCGTATCTCTCGCGGTTTCGGAGGAGGCCGAGACTCCTCCGAAACACGAGATTTTAAACCTTGTTGTGGGATTGCAGCAGATAGCGTCTGAGAATGAAACGGTGGCTTTGAGCTTTGATCGAAATGTTATATGGAAGATTCATTTGAGGGTTTTCTCTTTCACTTGTCGATTTCTCAAAAGCGTAGAAGAGAAACAGATGTGGAGGAGCGAAAATGAATCCTATCATCGGAAACTGATGGGTCTTTGATAATATTTCCTTTTTACGTTAAATTTCATTAATATTATTATATTTTATCTCTGTTCTTCATTTCTGCTAGGATATAAATGGATTGCCAGATTTCAGTGTCTTCTCATCTCTCTCGTTCTGGTTATCAATAGTGTCGGTGATGGTGATGCTTCATGTTTCAGTGTCTTCTCATCTCTTTCTTGTTATGGTTTACAGTATGTTTCAGTTCCGATTCGGATCGGATTTTAACTAGATATCCGGTTAAAATTCGAATTCAAATTCGGATTTGATTTTTTGAAATCCGCTGGATGCAGAGGCGGATTCGGATAGTGTGATCAGAAGTCAGATTCAAATTAGGATAATAGTTTATCCATGTTGAATCCGCTCCGTTTACATCCCTATCCGCAGGTGCTTCCAAAACTCCTCACTAACAATGGTACACTGTGCTGCCACGCCACCAAAAGAACCCAATTCCCTCCACCCAAACCACTCTTAAGATGCAAACATATATATGAGGCTGAACTTCTTTGTCTTGAAGCTCTTCGGTGCAACGTAATTTGTGGTAAATCTAATGAAGTCAGGCCCAACCAAGTCCCCACCACACTTGCTTCTCAGAAACTGGAGCATAAACCATGATTGTAGACAAAAGTGGTCACCTGCCTTGCTGTCTCAGCCACACTTTGTCCTAATTTTAATCAATGCAATGGACTGCACAAGGTGTCTAGAGGAGCTGGTACCTATTGTTCCTCATCAACTTCTCACCGGCCTTCTTGAAGTGCTTTTGTTGTCTATCACAACCTAAACAATATTCTCCACCCCAAATATCCTCGACCACATCCTTCAGTAACCCATAAATGCATTCACACCCTTTGTTTTCCTGGCTGCATCCATATGTGTAAGGAATATTGTTTTACTGCCATAGTATACCATGAAATTGATGACGGACTTTCTCGTGGGCTCAATCCAACCATCACAACTGTCACGTCGTAATTAGTCCACATCCCCGTCAGGCCGTCTATAAACTCTTGTAGCTACAGTATATGGTGGGGCAAATAAATATTCATCACCTCGTATACAGTGGACCGCTTGACCCCCTAGGCAGCCCTCACTAATGTATTTAGCATAGTCTGATAGTAAAACGAAGACAGAGTATATGGTGTGTGACTTAGTCACACAAGGGCGAATAATGAGGTGATGAAAATTGAAGAGAGAGAGATATCGCAAAGTGATTATTTTTAAGAATCTAAACTTAATTATAAATAAAGAAGGTGATGTAGAGGATGATTTTCACAGAGGAATAAAATAAGATGGATGAAGTGGAGAGGTGCATCTGGAATGTTGTGTGATTGAAGTATACCTTTAAAACTTTAAGGAAATGTTTATAGTACAATCATTTGGCCGGCTTTGATGTATGATGCGGGATGTTGAGCAGTTAAGAAGCATCATATAGATAAATTTAGTGTAGCTGAGAGGATGTTGAGTTGGATGTGTAGCAAAACTAGGAACGATAAAGTAATGAATGTTCATATCAAAGCTTATTTAAGAGTAGCATTGATACATGATAAGCTGTGTGAAAGTCGTTTGAAATGGTGTGGCCATGTTCAACAGGGATCTTTAGATGCTCCAATATGGAAGAGTGATTTGATTCAATCGAAGGATCTAAAAGAGCTAGGGGAAGACATAAGATGATTCTAGGGGAAGTCGTGATGAAAGACATATATAGCTTAAGCCTTGTTTCAAATATGACCTCAAACAGAGCTGATTGGAGAGCACAAATCCCTGTAGCCGACCCCATTTAGTTGGGCTAAGGCTTTGTTGTTGTTGCAGACGTTTGGACTTTGTGGGTGTGTCAACTCCTTATATTTAATATCCTCTCAAAGTCATACGTAAAAGAAATAACACTAAAGCACTTGGGGTGTTTAGGTAATGCAGGAGCCAACGCCTTGGGTCCCCTTGTCGTTGTGACAACTATGCATGCTACAGCTGATGCTGAGGTGACCACGGTGCAAGTCTGTCTCCACAAGTACAGGCTACTCAAAAGGCCTGCGCAGCCGGTTCAGACTAAATGAGAAGGATGATAGCATGGAGATTGATATTACGAGCTTGTTTGGCACTCTTGGAGGCATGAGTCAAGAGGAGGATAGTGGATATGGGGAGTGGCATGCACCATCCTTTGATGTAGAGAGCATCAGTTCCAAGAACAGCGGCTATGGACAATATAGCTCATCTTCTTTATTACCCACCAAGTATGAGGGCCAATCACGTAGCCGTTCACCATTTGTGGGCAGCTTCTTCTCATACCCAGCCCCCTTACCATACATTCCTCCTCCACCATCCAGTAATGGTTCTACCTATATCGATCTTCATGTTATGATGATCTACACCCTAGGTTAGGTTAGCTTCAGTATGATGACGATGCCACTTATAGGAATGTTGCGGAACACTAAAAGAGTTTCTCCAGGCATAGTATTATATGGCCATCATTTGTGTCAAAGTCAGAGGAATAGTCGCATCGGTACTACCAATCTGGTAGTGGTCTTGATCCTCCTAGGAATTCTATGTAGTACTAGGATGTGCTGAAGGGTCCAATATGTAACATATAGTCAAGTACCATGTCACTTGCACTTGAGAAAGCATAATGCAAATACCAACTTCAAACCAGTACAAACCAGCGGGAAACTGGCTTATGGCAGGATTGTACAATATTCCTTGGTCGAGAACAACAAAAGAAAGAACAGAAAACTGAAAATAAAAGAGAGATAATAAGAGACCTCTCACCTAAAGTTTCGGCAGCTTCTCACCACCACTAGGCCTCTATTCTCACCTAAGATCAGTAGACTCTCCACCAAAGAATCACAACTCTTGCTGAATCTCACATCAATAATAAAGGCAGCAATCATTTCATTCATTCAATAAATCAATCGAGCAATCCCCTTTACAACCTATTTCATAGTTCAAGATATAGTCCCAAAATAATAACAAACTGAAAATAGAAACTAAATGAAATCTAAGACTATAACAAATCTTCCCAATCCAAGGGGGTTAGCCCAGTTAGTAAAACACCACATCTCAAAGCGGTCATGAGTTCGACTCTCCTTGGGGACCTATCAAAATATCTGCCCAAACAGGAAAAAATAATAATAATAATAATAATAATAATTAAATCAGACGTAAGGACTAAAATAGAACTCGATAAAGATCTTTCCCAAATCAGATCTTGCGAAGACCTTCTCCAAATCAAATCTCGCAAAGATGTGAGCAGCTGGCTGAATTTTATGCTGCTAAATCAGATCCTGCAGCTGGGTACTCTTTCTCATAAAACACTCAATCGATGGGCTACCAAATATTGAAAATTGAAACTGCATCAAAAGGATTCCCAAACAGAACCAGTAATGAGTAACCGAATAACAGCTTGGCATGGGACACCACTAGAGCCAATGAAAAATAGAAACTGACTCCATAGGCTGCTTTCATGCCCCTTGCAGTACATTGTAATGCATCAAAGTGGTTATCTCAGTAATGTAAGATGTACCATGTAATGTTATGAATAAATATGGAACTTTGTCAAATATTGTGCCTTTTCATTCCACATGTATATTTTAGTTGTTTTAATTGAATTTTGTGCATTCTAGAACTAAATTAAGTGTAGAATATGCTATATTAGAGAAAGCATACTACTGGGTACAGCATACCCAACAACCTAAGGTCCAAAGCCAAACTACTATTTTGGATGTGCATGTGTGTGTGTGTGTGTGTGTGTGTGTGTGTGTGTTTTTTAAACAATATAAATGTCAAACATGTTTAGAGATGCTTAAATTGGGTTTCCCTGGAATTTCATGCCAAAATATAGCCATTTGGCCACCTAAATGTACAGCTGAAAAATACCAAATTTCGCCTGAAATGTCTCCAATTCATGACACCAAAGTTTTTTACCCTAGTCAAAAACTGAAATTGTGAACCGTGCCAATAACAGCTAAATTATTGACCATACAAGTTCACATCATCTGCAATCAATATCACTCAAGCAAGTGCAAACATGGTTCCTAATTTTGTCGAGATTGTTTTCGTTTCGAGGGGAACTGGCACAAAACAAGTTGCAACTTAAAAGACATAATATTCGACTTCAACTTGTTTTGGTTTTCGGCAAAATAAAAAATATATATTAATATATAAAAAAAAATTAAAAAAATTATAAATAAAAAAAACTGGAAATAAAAATACCCTGTGTCTGGGAATTAGTCGAAATTTTGACCAATTTTTTTAGCATTTCGCTCTTTTTGCTGCAGGACGATGAAGAAAACTTAATTAGATAGGTTTTGATCAAAACCTCACTTGTATATAAAGGGGTGGAACAAGTTGAAACCTAATCGAGTTGGACCAGGTTTCGATCGAAACCTAGTATTTTTTGGGTTCAACCCTTCAGGTCATGCCGACCCAACTCAAAACCGAGTTGTGCCGGTTGAAACCAGTGGTTTCGATCGGCATCTCAAACTATGTCTACAGCCTCACGATGTCTCATTAAATTTTCTGCTTATTTTTTATATAAAAGATTATGGTTTTGAAGACGAATTTCTTAACAACAAAAAATTGAAGGAAAAAAAACAATGTTAATGTTAATTGGTTGGGGCTCAATTTTAAATATATTAGACACCGCTGGCCAATTTACGACCTCATGGAGTTGATTTGATTTTTCTATCAGTTAAACCCTTTTTTTAATTTTTGGATTTTAAGAAAATATTTTTTAAAAAATAGGGGAAAATATCTGTAACGTTTGAAACTAATTTGAGTGTGTTTTAAAGCGAATACAATGCTTAGCATGTGGTACATTATTTGCTTTTTGTTGAATTAGGCCATTATTAATTTAAAAAACCTATTTTGAATTAAGAGAAAAATATAAGGGTTAAGGAAAAATTAAGAAGTAGCTACATTGTTATTTTAGTGATCTCAATTGATGTGAAACAGTTAATAATGGGTGATTTTGTTATGGAAATAATACGGCGGCAAAATAATGGCTTCCAGGAAGAAGATGGTGGGGCCGCTAGACTGAAATGGCATTTGTCCTAGAGGCATAAGGATGTTGCCGAATGCACTAAGGATCCGGTGTAAGTGTCTAAGACCATGGCTATCGTCATGGAGGGAGGCATCAAGAGGAAATTGGAGAAGGAAAAGGGGAGGGAGAAATTTGAGCAGGCAGTTCTAGAGAGACCGACAGCACCACGAGAAGACTATGATAATGATGATGACATGCCTGTTGATATGGAGATCAAGGCAAAGGCTAGAGATGTATATCGGACATGAGCGACTAGCAGAGCCATTTACTAAGAGGAGAGACTGACAGAGTTCAAGGAAGAATAGGATCCTCTGAGCCAGTGCCAGTGGTAGTGGTAATGCATTTGCACAGCCACATGATAGGGATGAGGAGAGAGAAAAGAGAAAGGAGAGGGAGTAGCCCATGAGGACACAGAGTACGAAGGCACCATCAGTCTATGAGTAGCCAGCATTTGTGATACAATCGGAGGAATGATGGCATCAACACCATCAATCTATGAGTAGGCTTGATCCTCCAAGCAACTCTATATGGTATCAGGCATCAGGATGGGCTGAGGAATCCATTTTGTACCATTTACTAATATACCACCAGATAGAAAAAAGGGTGTACCCAGTGCACGAGGATCCCACCACTGCAAGGTCTAGGGAGGGGTTATGTACAAAACCTTACCCCCACTTCACGGAGAGGCTGTTTCCATATTCAAACCCATGACCACCGGTTCACATGGAGCAGCCTTACTATTGGCCTAGGCCTGCCCTCTTCCTATACCACTAGACAATTACCCGAATTATGTTTCTTCATTCCTAGTGCATACTTTACTTATTTTAATTGTCATTTGTCTTCTAATAATAAACCATGTGTATAATTGGCTATATGACTCAAGGTATACAGCAGGGTCCATCATACATTGCCAACCTAAGGTCTAAACTCTAAAGCCAGACCACCATTTTGTATGAGTTTTCTTGCAATCTAAAGGTTCACATATGTTTATAGAGCCACAAATAAGGTTTGAATGAAGTTTGGGCCTAAATATGGCCATTTGACCCCCGAAACGTCCAGTCAGAATTTGTCGCAGAAACTGCAATTTTTGGCCAGATTTCACCAATTTCACTGGTATATCTCAGTTTCGCCAGCCAGAGAAATGGCTAGTGAAACCGAGAGTTTGAACTTTGAACTATGGTTCTAATGCAACGCCGAGCAGAAGTTTTAAATGTATTAACTTGAGTTCCTTCAGTATTTTGCACCTCATGTCTTAACTATTAAGTTAATAAGTTATTTAATAATTATAAGCTCAGACTATCCAAGAGTGGATATGAATTGACCAAACCGTGCAGCAGTTGCAATTTTCAAGGTGTAAAAAATCTAGAATACATGATGTCCTCCACATAATATGGAACCATATCCCATAAAATTTCAAGTGTTGATCATTAAAGAAAATAAAGCCCACAAGATGACAGTTCAATCACTATGAACAAGAAGAATGTGCTTTATGAAATTTGTCAATATAAAATAAACCTGCCAAGCTTCTTGCTGATTACGAAGTTGCAAACATCTCCGTCTAAGGATTTTCTCCATGACAACGCTAGTGGGCATCTGGGACTCTGGTTGTTCAAAAAGCCCTTCATCAGTCGCAATACTGCCACTGCTGCTTGATCTTGAAAAGGCTGCATTTGGAAAAGTTTCCCATTTCATAGGCTTTCGAGAAAGGTATTCTCGAAGTTGAGCATCCACTCTTCTTTGTAAACCAATGGATATAGTCACCTGTCAATTCATGAAAACACAGGGGGAAAAGAAACCAACAATTCACTTGTCAAAAAAAAAAATTTGGAATGATGCATAAACAAGAGAAATTTAAAATAAAAAGAACACAAATTTCAATTCCGATCTCCCAAGTTGAAAAAAAATTGAGGTTAACAAATGCAAGGAATTCAAAAATCCACAAGTTTTTTAATACTCAAACAGAAACTAGCTATTTCTTCGCCCATGGATTAAATTGAAATTTATATAAGAATAGTGGCTGTACAATTGTTTTCTAAGTTGCAAGCAATTACCTCCCTCTTTGGCCGCTTATCATCTAAGTCAGATCTGTAGTTTGGCAATGGGACCTTGCTAAAGACAACCACCTTTTCATATTGCCGGCTGCCAAAGTTTAATTTTATTTTAAAATCCACAAACAGTAGAATTTACATAATCATAATAAGAATATTTGGCGTCACCTGACATACCTATATAAACCCATTCTGTTAGCCAATGCAGCAAGTTGCTCAAAATCACGTCGGTCCTTCCTCTCCCTTGACACCACCTCTTGTTCATCTTTGTTGCGAATAAGCGTGGTTAACTTCCAGTTCCACTCGTCAATGTTATCAAGTGTGGAAGCACCCTGCAAATGTATGTGGGTGGCAGGAGGATTTTTTTTTTTTTTTTTTTTTTTTGGGGTGGGGGAGGGGGACACCATAGTCAAACATGTGAGAGGTGTATTATAAATGGATCTAAGAATACCAAATAGGAAGTAGAACTAAGTTATTGAGAGCAACTGGCACGTTGCAATAAAGAACCATCAATTTAATGTGAAAGCAACCAGTAGCTGCATGTGATAATTCCTACATAATGACATTGTTGGATCATGCGGCTTACACGCTATGACTGAAACAAAGGGCAATGAACTTTCGCAGTACCAGCATCACCATTAAAATATTAAATGTTAGGGGAATCTCCAAAACAGTATGCTTCTTCATTTCTTATCCAACCAATTTCTCGAGGAAAGTTGTCAACCAAGGTTTCAAAAACTCAGTACTAGAATGCCAAATTGTCCAATTCGTAATGGTATTACACGAATAATTTATATCTAGAAAATTCAGACAATTATGTTAAATGAGTTTTTTCCTGGGTCAGTGAAAGAGAAACAAAGTTCATGCGGCAACACCAGAGGAGAAGGAAGCCATCACAGCTAGCATGATAGCCACCATGACATCTAGTGACTGTCATGAAGCCTGCAGCTGGGAGATAAGATTCCAGACTATAACAGGAATCTTATCCTTGTTAAATCGTGGAGTTTTTCTAGAAGCTATTTTCTTCTTTTTTTATTGCAAAGCTTATATTGGATTAGGAATATTTTATTCTAATCTGAGTTGGCTATCTATTCTTTATAGGTTGTTAAGTCTTTATGTCTGATTGAAGCTTCCCAACTGGTTGGATGATGGAAACTCTTGTTTCCTATTATTGAAGCTTTCATCATTTTTATTTTTTTATGTTTTGAGATTAAGATTGACATTCTCTCTCCTAAGCCAATCACAGATTCCTAGAGAAGCTATAAATATGTACTGGCCATAGGCCCTCCCCACAATTTGAAGAAGTAAACACTTTCAGTTTCTGAAATTGTGCCATCGATTCAGTTACTATATCTGTGGATTTAGGAGTGTTTACCTGGTGGATTCTGGATAAGGCATAGGTGGGATAGGTGGGATTCCCTAGAATATTATCTACCTCCTTTCTATCCATTCTTCTACTCTACCGTTAACAAAGAATCAGGTCAGATCTAGCCACTTCAAATCCCTGCAGTTACACTTTCTTTTGATTTCTCAGTTTTAACCTGCTACTATCACCAAGCTCTGGTACTGATTACTTGTCCTGTTAATAGTTCTCTGGTATAGTTTCTCCCTAAAGAACTGTTTTAAATTCTAATTTCTCTAACCGATCTCAGATCCATTTTGTTCTTAGTTCATGTTCTGATGCTACCTGTTAAGATATGCTTTGAACTGATATTCCGCATTCTAATAGTTATCAAGATTTCTGAGTTGATTTCTGGTTCTGTCAATCAATTTAATGCAGTTATGTTTCTTGTTTTCAGCTTCCCTGGTGATAATAGGAAAGCTCATAAAACAATTGATTTGATATAAAAATCTTACCTAACTTTGCAGACCTATTTTACTTGCTGATTTAGTCCATCAACTGAAGTTTGAGCCTAATCTGATCTGTTTTACCCTGATTATTGTGAATTTTCTGTTTCTGATCTGAATATCTAATCCTGAAATCTTATTATTCTAATCTTCTTTCATAATTATTCTGCTAGATCCTTTGTTTGGATCATCCAATCCACTGATCCAGAATAACTTAAAAGCGGGATGAAATACAGACTATGCACAATTCCAAAGGTCCATATTGCTTGTGACTAATACATCCCTCAACACCAATCCTTCAACCTTAGCCTAAAAGTAGTTTTTATGACATGATTCTGGTGTCATTTTGGAAGTTTGTTTCACTACACACTAACCATACCAATACCTAAAAATTACAGACTAATTAGCTTACTGGAGCACATAAAAGATGGCCCAAAGACTCCAGTCACTACATGCAAAGTGACTTTAGAAAGGTCATCAATTCCTTGCACACGATTTTGTCGAAGGGAAATTCTTTAGGGGTCTTTCACTGGTAATGAGCTCATCAACTGCCATCAAATCGCAATATTTACAAACTGATGAAGGCACCAACGAGTCTTGCTGTCATAGAAAAAGATTTGAAAACAAAAAATTAAACTTGAGCATTTTGGAATGGATTACATGTCATTGAGAAGAACATTTTGATAACTCGTATTAAGAATTACGAGATTTGGGGAGATAGAGAAAATGGTGGAAGTGTTCTATACTGCAGCAACTTTCTTAGTTCTTGTGGAAGGTGTAGAACACTTTTAAGGCCTCGAGGAGCCACAAGAAGGGAGACTTATGACCTCTCAACCACTTTGCTCCTTTTTCCCCCTTTTGATAAGCCCTTTCCTTTTATCTTGATAACCAACGAATTAAGTAAAATTCTATCAACTGCTAAGAAGGTGCAATTGAATGGTTTTTGGATCTGATGGCACTTCAATTTTCTGTTTGATTTTTCATGTTCAGGTAACATTGTACTCAACTATGTTTTGACTTTCGAGATGTTGAGGTGATATAAGGGCTTAGTATCAATTTCTCTGACAGCAAAGTCCAGTAGAGAGATACCCCATCTAGAGGACCAAGGAACTAGCAGAAAGCTCTCAACATAGAATTGTAACTTGGTACTCTCATTCTAAACACTTGGGACTCCCCATTACCCCATCTAGAGGACCAAGGAACTAGCAGAAAGCTCTCAACATAGAATTGTAACTTGGTACTCTCATTCTAAACACTTGGGACTCCCCATCGATGCCACTTTCAAGAAATTTTGAAGCCTGATTGAGAGAGTGAAGAGGAAGTTATTGACCTGGAAAAGAAATTGTCTACATAATATATGATGTATCACAAAAAGCAAGTGGATCCTAAATCAGTTTTCAGGAGACCAGCAGCTGGAAATCAGAAAACTATCTCACTGCTACTCAAAAGTGGATAAACAAACATTAAGGAAGAAAGGGATATCTGATTTAGTGTCCCAACTTCAGAAGAGAAATGTACCAACACTCTACAATCATACAGATGTGATGTACATTTGGTGATGGACGAGGACAACAAAAAAAATTTGGAAGAGTTGGAGGGAGGGGATTGTTTACAATAGCATCATACTCTGAGTTGCTACAGGAGAGCTTGAAAAATGAAGACCATGTGGTTTTTCACCGGTAAACAAGTGTAGAAGTCTTAAGCCCTTCTAAGAGTTGGTTTGTGGAACTCACTAAAGCAATTATGTTGGATGATCAGCAATCAAGAAAACCACATTAGTAGATGCAGTCTTGGCAAGGAAGATCAAGAGATAAGATCCACCCTTTTCTCAATTAGAGTATCAAAATATTATGGATATGTAACATGAGCTTGTAGAAGGCCAAGAAGTGCAAAGTACTAAGGAAAGACATCCATAACTTAGACTTAGTTTCAAGCATGAGCTCAAACAGAGCTAATTGGAGGGCAAGAATCCATGTAGCCAACCCCATTTAGTTGGGATAACACTTACAAACAGGAATGAAGAGATTGATGAGAAAGATGCCATAGAATTAATGCTGGGATGGGTGAAATTGAAAGAAGCTTCTAGAGTACTGAATGACGGACATTAATAAACTAGCACTAAAACCACAGAACAAAGTTTAGAAAACGTGATGCGGCCCAAGTATACTCTAGAAGAAGGGGCCGAAAGAGGGATTCAATTGGGCCTGGCCCAATTCAGGCCCAATTGACTGATTCAAAGCCAAGCCAAGTACCGCTAGCCCTATAGCCGACAGCACTTCCAGTTAGGATATTTTATTAGTTTCCTTATTGTTAGTGACTCTATTTCTATTGTTTAGTTTCCTAAAATTAAGCTAGTTAATTTAGAAGTTTTAGTTCCCTGGAGACTAAGACTTGCCTAATATTTAGTTTCCTAATTCCAGTTTTTTAGAAACTTTCTTATTTTTGTGTTTTAGAAACTTCCTAGTTGATAAAGGAGGTTTACTTTCTCTGAGATTAGTTTCTTTCCTATTTTAACTGTAATTCTGCAAGCTATAAATAAGAGTACCAAGGCTAGTGGCAGCTAGAGAGATTTTCCAGGAAAAGAATAGCAAAATTCTATTTTTCTGGTTGAGTCTCCAAGGTTGTGAGACTCAACCACTTATTTCTTCTTCTTCTTTTCAAGTTCTAATTTCTGTTTTAGTTTACAATCATCTTATATTGACTGGCGACACTGATTTCCTGCAGACTCTAACAATTCCTTTGCTGATTTGCTCCAAGTTTTATTGACATCAACTGAACCATAACCAGATCTGGGCGATACCTTGTACAGCCTCTCTGCGGCATCTGCAGCTCATTTAACTTACTTATGATCGACTCCAAACTCCTTCTAGTGTTCACAATTGAGGTTAAGAAGATCCTCTATCAATTTCAAGCTCATTCAATGGCTGGATTATCAGATAAGTTGATTTTTCTACTGAATCCCAAATCTGTTTTTTTAATTGGACTGTGTAGGATCCTGTAGTAAAGAGGGATTGTTAATTTGAGTTGCCTTAAACCCTCTTTGCCACCAATTTGGTATCTAAGCATGGCTGAGGAGAGTCCTAACTCTCCTAATTAGTCCAACAACTCCAATGACCTTATTAATTTGGTTCTCCAATGGTTGGCCAAAATAGATGCAAAGTTAGATACTATGAACGGAAGAATAAATAATTTAGAGGAACGCAATCCTAGGCCGGCTAGAATAGAAGCCCCTAGAAGAAAAGTTCGTATGGCCAACCTAATGCCAAGATGTATTACTAGGGCTCTGCAAAGAGTCCATAGGGAAGACTATCAACCCAACCTATGAAGATCATGGAGACCAACCTATCTGTTACCAAACCCATAAGGTTCGGATGGACCTCAAGGAGTTCCATGGGAAACAAGACCCCCAAGCTTTTCTTGACGGGTTGAATGACCTAGATGACTATTTCGATTGGTTTGATCTTCCCGAACCACGAAAACTGAAATTGACTCGCTCCAAACTAATTGGGGGGTGCCCGTGATTGGTGGCGTAACAATGAATATGGCTTAATAAGGAGGGGGTTGGAACTTACCACTTGGGTGGAGATGAAAGAGGAATTAAAAGAAAAATATCTAAAAAGGTCATTTCAAAGGAGGTTACATGATAAATTGAATAATCTTCGACAAGGAACCATGAGTTTGGAAGATTATGTGTATGAGTTTGACCAACTATGTGCATGGACTGGATCACAAGACAGTGATGATCAGATGATATCTCGGTTCCGTTTAGGGTTGCGACCTAAGATTAGAGAAAAATTGGGGGTGGTTGATATTATTAGTCATAATGACTATGTTGATAAAGCTTTTCAAGCCGAAGAGCTCCTAAAGACCTCTAAAAGGTATAACCCAAATTATAATGAAAGCAAAAAACCCATGACAAATCCCAAGAGCACAATGGTTGCACCTCGTCCTACTCCCACGGTAACTGAAAAGGGAAAAGGACCTATGGCTTCTAATGACAATACTCAATGCTATCATTGTAATGCCTATGGTCATTAGGCAAGGGATTGTCCAAGAAAGGTGAAAGGCAATTCCCTAGTGGCTTCTGTAGAGGCCAATGCTGATTCTCAAGTTTGGGAACCACAAGAAGATGATTCCTATGATAATGCTGCCCTAGGTGATGAACAAGAGTATAATTTTGAAGAAGATGAAGAATCCCTTTGGATACATGTTGTGAGTCAGATATTAGTGACTGAATCGAAAGGGGAAGATTGGCGTCATCATTGCATTTTTACCACCGGCATGTCTAGTGGACTTAAGCTTGCTCAAATTATTGCGGACAGCAGTAGTAGTGTTAATGTTGTGTCACAAGCCTTTGTAATAGATACCAAACTAGAGGCTGAAACTCATCCTCAACCGTACAAGGTCTCACTTCTCAATGGCAATACATTAGAAGTAAGCCAAAGGTGTTTGATTCCACTACAAGCAGGGGTCTACAATGATACAATTTGGTGTGACATTATCCCTATGATTTTGACTGATGTATTATTGAGAAGGCCATGGTTATATGACCATGATGTGTTGGTTGGAGGCACCAAGAACCAATGTTACTTCGATGTTGATGGGAAGTCTCTGATATTGAAGCCTCTTAATGAACCAGCTGAGAAAAATAGGTTGCAAGCTGCACAACTGAAGCGTAAGCAAATCCTACAAGCTCTAAAGAAGGACCAACCAGCAACCAATAGTAAGAACAAGGGTAAGGGACAATCATCAAAGGCTAGACAGCAAGCTGATCACCCATTATTGATACTCAATCAACAAGACCTTGAAGAGACAAGTAAAGAAAGTGGTGTAATGATAGCCCTCATAGCTAGGGAAGTTAAACCCCCTGAAAAAACTAACTTTCCCCCACCCATTCGATCTCACTTGTCTGATTTTGCAGATCTTGTTGCCGATGAGTTACCAAACGAGTTGCCACCAATGAGGAACATACAATATGCAATTGATTTAGTTCCCAGTTCGGCATTACCGAACCTTCCCACCTACCGTCTAAGCCCCACAGAGCATACAGAACTCAAAAGACAAGTGGATGAATTGTTGCAAAAGAGTTTCATTATAGAAAGCATGAGCCCATGTGTCGTACCAACACTCTCGACACCTAAGAAAGATTGTTCATGGTGGATGTGCATCGACAGCAAAGCAATCAACAAAATCACTGTCAAATACAGATTTCCTATTCCACGGCTTGATGATATGTTGAACATGTTGACAAGTGCTACTATCTTCACAAAGCTTGATTTACGGGTGGTTACCATCAAATTCATATTCGTCCCGACGATGAATGGAAAACAGCCTTCAAAACGAAAGACGGATTATATGAATGGAAGGTTATGCCCTTTGGGTTAACTAATGCCCCTAGTACCTTTATGAGAGTAATGACTCAAACACTCCGACCGTTTATCGGTAAGTTTCTTGTTGTCTACTTTGACGATATACTGATATACTGATATACAAGGCTATGAAGACCACCTTGATCATATACGGCGAGTAATGATGATCCTTCGAGATGAGAAGTTGTACTTGAATTTGAAGAGGTGTTCTTCTATGCTCCCCAACGTAGTCTTCCTTGTTTTTATTGTCTCTTCAAAAAGGGTAGAAGCTGATCCATCTAAGATAGAGAGCATTACCAATTGGCCACTGCCAAAAACTCTCATCGAAGTTTGTAGTTTCCACGGCCTTGCTTACTTTTACCGGAGATTCATACGAGGGTTTAGCTCCATTATGGCACCCATTACAGAGTGCATGAAGACGAAGAAAGGTCCGTCGGCCACCAAAGCATTCCACCTTATAAAGAAAGCCGTAGTTGAAGCTCATGTCCTTCACATTCCTGATTTTGACCGGGTGTTCGAGGTTGCTACTGATGCCTCACAGTTGGGAATTGGAGGGGTACTTATGCAAGAGAAGCATCCGGTGGCGTTCTACAGTGAGAAACTCAATGATGCAAAGAAGAGGTATTCTACCCATGATTTGAAACTTTATGTTATTGTACAGGTGATCAAACATTTGAGGCACTACCTCATAGGGAAAGAGTTTGTCCTATACTCTGACCATGAGCACTCAAGTTCCTTAATTTATAACGGACCATTAGCCATAAGCATGCTAAGTGGATTTCGTATCTACAAGAGTTTACTTTGCAGTCAATTACAAAGCTGGAAAAGAAAATCAAATAGCAGATGCTTTGAGTCGCAAAGTGAATACAATGAGTACCTTTTCCCAAGGTACAGGAATTGAGCATATCAAAGGGGAATATATAACAGATGAAGATTTTGGTCCTATGTTTTAGAAATTACAGCAAGGTGAGACCGACCCAAAGTTCTCAATTCAAGATGGTTACTTGTTTATAGGAACACGGTTATGCATTCCAAAGACGTCCTTACGCCAATACCTAATCCGAGAGTTACATGGAGGTGGTTTAGGTGGACACTTTGGTCAGGATAAGACAATGGCACAAGTTACAGAATTTTACTATTGTCCTCACCTACCCCATGATGTGCAAAATGTGATCCAACGGTGCCGTGTATGTCAACTAGCTAAAGGCACCAAGCAAAATTCTGGTTTGTATACGCCACTACCGGTGCCTCACTAACCTTGGTTACACATTAGTATGGATTTTGTCCTCGGCTTACCAACCACGAGGGAGCGATATGATCATATATTTGTGGTGGTGGACAGATTCTCAAAAATGGCACACTTTCTCCCTTGTTGGAAGACTTTTGATGCAAGACATGTTGCTGTCCTATTCTTCAAGGAAGTGGTGCGTCTTCATGGGCTGCCCGAGACTATTGTGTCGGATCGGAATATGAAATTTATGAGCGATTTTTGGAAGACATTATGGTTGAAGACAAATACTAAGTTGCTTTACTCAACCGCCTTCCATCCTCAAACAAATAGGCAGAATGAAGTAGTAAATCAAAGCTTGGGTAATCTTCTCCGATGTCTTGTTCGTGATTATGAGAAGACTTGGCCCTCCACTCTTGATATAGCAAAGTTTGCATATAATAGCTCTATCAATTTGACCACAGGTCGTACACCATTTGAGATAGTACTTGGCATACAACCCAAGAGGCATATTGATCTTGTGTCGCTTCCACCTCAAGTGCGTGTAAGCATTAAAGCTGATGAATTTATCCGTCATATTACGAAGGTACATGCAGATGTTCAGCGACGTATTGCGCTTAGCAATGAAGTATATAAAGCTAATGCAGATCGTCATCGTCGTTATGTGGAGTTTAAGCCCAGTGACATGGTAATGGTTTGAATAACTCTTGAAAGATTTACTTCCGGCGAAGCTACCAAGCTACATCCACGGAAGATGGGTCCCTAGAAGGTGCTCAAGAAGATTGGTGCCAACGCTTATGTCCTTGAGCTCCCACCTGACATGGCGATTAGTAACATTTTCAACGTTGCTGATTTGACTCTCTATACGGGTCATCATTCGGACGACGGTGATACAGAACATGCTTTACGCCTTCCACAGTTTGTCGTTCCTCCCACTAACCAAATTGAAGATGTTCTTGACTCCAAATATACAATGACTCGCAATGGTGGAGGTTACCAGTCATTTTTAATCAAGTGAAAAAGGCACCCACGTAGTGACAGCACGTGGATACACGAAGATGACCTCAAGCGCATCGACCCGAACTTTTATGACCGTTACATGCCTTTCATCCATTCGTCGGAGACGAATGTTTCTAAGCCGGGGGGAGATGATGCATCCCAAGTATACTCCAGAAGAAGGGCCGAAAGAGGGATTCAATTGGGCCTGGCCCAATTAACTAATTCAAAGCCAAGCCAAGTACCACTAGCCCTATAGCTGACAGCACTTCCAATTAGGATATTTTATTAGTTTCCTTATTGTTAGTGACTCTATTTCTATTGTTTAGTTTCCTAAAATTAGGCTAGTTAATTTAGAAGTTTTAGTTCCCTGGAGACTAAGACTTGCCTAATAATTAGTTTCCTAATTCAGTTTTTTAGAAAATTTCCTATTTTTGTGTTTTAGAAACTTCCTAGTTGATAAAAAAGTTTTACTTTCTCTGAGAATAGTTTCTGTTGAATCAGAGATTGAGAATGAATGAGTGAATTGATTTATCTCACCCCAAATGTCTTTATTTATAATCAACTATAATGAGGTAAATAAGGAAAGTAGGTAAAGCTGACCCAGCACACACATTACACATTTAACACATGTTAAATATGTGTACATGAGTTGTCATTCTTATCTTCTTATCCTAAACAGATCTACTTAAATTGAACCGAACCGTGAATCAGTTCATTACTTACAACACTCCCCCTCAAGTTGGTGCATATATATCATGCATGCCCAACTTGGATAAAATGACATAAAACTGTTTTCCAAGTAGTCATTTGGTGAAGATGTCCGCAAGCTGGTCAGTTGATTTGACAAAAGGAATCTAAATCTGACCACTTTCCAACTTCTCCTTTATGAAATGCCGATCTATCTCCACATGTTTAGTCCGGTCATGTTGTACAGGGTCATGATCAATGCAGATGGCTGCTTTATTATCACAACATAAAGTCATAGGCTGAGAATATTGAATCTTCAAATCCTTCAATAGGCTTTGTAACCATAAAAGCTCACATATGCCTTGGGCTATAGCTCTGAACTCTGCTTCTGCACTGGATCTGGCAACCACATTATGCTTCTTGCTATGCCATGTGACTAGGTTGCCCCCCACAAATGTGCAATAACCAGATATGGATTTCCTATCCGGACTTCCAGCCCAATCAGCATCAGTACAACCTTCTATTTTTAAGTGATCATTTGGAGTTAACAAAATCCCTTTCCCTAGAACTGTCTTGAGATAATGCAATATCCTGTAAACGGTTTTCATATGTTTGGTGTAGGGATCATGCATGAACTGACTCACCAGACTGACTGCAAAGGCGATGTCTGGGCGAGTATGAGACAAGTAAATCAATCTTCCAACTAAACCCTGATACCTCCCCTTATCGACTGGCGTGCCATCTTTTTCCTTGATTTTAGTATTGGGGTCTAATGGAGTATTACACGGACTGCAACCAAGCATACCAATCTCTGTTAAGAGATCTATAACATATTTTCTTTGAGATAGAAAGATCCCTTTAGAAGATCGTGCTACTTCTCTCCTAAGAAAATACCTTAACTTTCCTAGATCTTTTATCTCAAACTCCTGTCCCAAGAATGCCTTCAACTTCGTGATTTCAGCATCATTATTTCCTGTGACTATGACGTCATCAACATACACCAGTAGTGTTGTAATAGTCCTACCAGAGTGCTTTATAAACAGAGTATGATCCGCGTTACTTTGAGTGTAGCCGAATCCTATCATGGCCCTGTGAAAACTTCCAAACCATGCTCTGGGAGACTGTTTCAATCCATACAATGCACGCTTCAATTTACACACCTTGTCACTACTAATGTGGTTTGAGAGGCCAGGTGGATAATCCATGTAAACCTCCTCATTCAGCTCCTCGGGTAAAAAAAGCATTCTTTACATCTAGCTGTTGGAGATCCCATGGTGATGCACAGCACATGCTAAGATAATTCAGACAGTAGTCATTTTCGCAACTGGGGCAAAAGTCTCCTGATAGTCGATCTCGTATGTCTGAGTGAATCCCCGAGCTACTAGCCATGCTTTGTAGCGGTCTACTATCCCATCTGCCTTCTGTTTGACGGTGAACACCCATTTGCACCCTACCGGCCTCTTCCCTGTAGGGAGTGAAACAAGCTCCCATGTGTTATTTTTCTTCAGTGCTCTCATTTCTTCTTTTATTGCTGCTTTCCACCGCTCATCAGTAATTGCATCCTGCCATCTTTGAGGAATGGACACAGAAGAGAGAGAGGACACAAAAGCACGATAGGAAGAAGATAACGAATTATACTTAACAAAATTAGAGATGGGATGAAGAGTGCAAGTCCTAGCACCCTTTCTAAGGGCAATAGGGAGATCAGAAGCAGAGTCTAGAAGTTCCTTACCTGTGGGCTCCTCAGTATCTGGATCCTAGGCTAACGAAGGGACATGTGGAGTAGTTGCGTTGATGGTAGTCGCCCGTACATGCTTGCTTCTAGCACGGCTATATACTTGCAACGGCTTAGGGCTAGGATTAGATTGGTTGGGTATAGTAGGAGTGGATGGAGACCCTGGTGTAGGAAGAGGTTCTGGTATTTTTCATTTTTACTTTGTGTACATGAGCTGTCTGAGTCCACACAACTTTGTAACCTTACTTCCTCAGGAGATGCTGATAAGCCTGATATAAGTAAAGGCACATCTTCGACTTCAACTGGTGCGGGCTCCCCCTGAAGATGGGACTGGTAATACATTAAACTCTCATGAGAAATAACATTCCTTGTGATGATCATCCGGCGAGAAGGAGGATGATAGGATCTATATCCTTTTTGAGTTACCGGATAGCCCAAGAAAATACACCGTAGTCTTCGTGCCTCCAGTTTGCCATGTAGGTGATGATTGCGTGCGTAACACACACAACCGAACACCTTAGGTGGCAGTGGAAAGGATGAATCGCCAAGTAACAGCTCTAGTGGTGCCTTGTTTTAAAGAAGACGAGATGGAAGCCGATTGATCAAGGATGTGGCTGTGAGGACTGCATCGCCCCAATAATGTGCGGGAACATGAGCATTCATCATTAAAGCGCAGACTGTCTCAAGGAGATGGCGGTTTTTTTCTTTCAGCCACCCCATTTTGTGCTGGTGTGTCAACGCAGCTCGTCTGATGAATGATGCCGTGATCCAGTAAATATTGCTGAAAATGACCTTCTAAGTATTCCCGACTATTGTCACTTCAAAGTATTTTTAGTAAAGCATGAAATTGGGTTTGTACCATATTGTGGAACTGGCAGAAGCATGAGAAAACATGACTCTTGTTTTGCATCAAGTAAACCCAAGTGGTACAGGTGTGACAGTCAATGAATGTGACAAACCACCGGTGACCAGAAGTAGAAAAAAACCCGAGCAGGACCCCAAACATCTGAATGAACCAAATCAAAAATACCAGTGCTCCTAATATAAGTAGATTTATAGGAGGTACAAGCCTGTTTAGCCAGAATACAGGCTTCACATAATAACTCATCCTGATTACATTGCTTAAATAAAAAAGGAAATAACTGAGATAACACAACAGTGAAAGGATGCCCTAAACGACGGTGCCACTTTGTAAAGTACTGATAGTAGAGTAAAGAGAATGCGGGGTTGGTTGGGTAATGAGTGGAGGCTGATATGCTATTGGTGACGAGGACCATCTGCAAGAAGGTAGAGGCCACCGTGCATTCTACCATGTCCAATCGTCCTTCCGCTTTCCAGATCCTGAAAAAAAAAATAAGAAGGGAAAAAAGTAACTTTACAGTTCAAGGATTTTGTAAGACTCTTAATAGAAAGTAAGTTTGTAAAAAAATTCGGGACATGAAGCACAGACTGTAAAGTAAGATTTGGGGAGCAACAAATGGACCCCTTTCCCAAAATAAGAGAAAGAGTCCCATCTGCAACTCGGACTGTATCCTGCCCAGAGGAGGGAGAATACAGAATAAATGAAGAGGAAGAACCTGTCATGTGATCAGTGGCTCTAGTATCAATGACCCATGGATGAGTGTTATTGGAAGCACATTGACTAGCATAGGATGTACCTGACCGAGCAAAGAATGAACCTGATGGCCCTAAAGCTGACTGATGACTAGTGGTGGCAGCAGTGGATCATAGAAGATTCCTGAAGGCCTGAAGTTCTTCAGAAGTGAGCACAAAAGATACAACAGTTGGAGGTCCGGGCTGTTCACAAGTTTCCGTCTGATGTGCCTGTGGAATCTTCCCAAACTTAAACTTTTTCTCCCGTCTCTTGGCTTCAAAATCTGGGGGTTTCCCATGTAACTTCCAGCAGGTGTCTTTAGTGTGGCGCTCCTTGCCACAGTGAGTACAACGAATAGGTTCCTTAGGAGAAGAATAGTGTGCTGAAGGTTATGTAGAGTGAGCGCTGGTGCAACAGGCATCATTGAGATACGCCGTAAGTCCTCATTTTGTAAAATTGCATTAGTCTACTCCAAAGTTGGGAGATGCTCACGGTTCAGAATTTGTGAGCAGACGTGATCAAAGTCAGAGTTTAAACCAGCTAAGAATGTATAAACTCTGAGTTTGTCCTTAGCACTTTTCATAGCAGCAGCATCCACTGCGCAAGCGGCTGTGAAGGTGTCGTAGTAGTCTAGGTATTGCCACAAGCTTCGGAGTTCTGAATAGTAATCAGCCACAAAAAGTTCCTTCTGTTTCAAGGACCCAATCTTGACATGTAGGTCAAATATGATGGAGTAATTTTCTACTTGTGAGTAAGACTCTTTAGCAGCAGTCCAAATATGGGCAACATCAGGTAGTAACACATAATCCCGACCTATCTTTGGTTCCATAAATCCAATAAGGTAGGTCATCACAATTGAATTCTCAGAGACCCATTTATTGTAAAATTTATCACTTGGGTCGGGTGCTGTAAGGGCACCATTAAATATCCAAGGAGTCCTCTGGCAGCAATGGCCATATAGGCTGTCTTGAACCACATAAGATAATTGGTCCCATTCAATTTCACAGGATTTAAAGCAATGGTAGTCAATTCTAATTTTGGTACCTCAGAGGAAGTAGCATCAAATAATCCAAACATTATGTAATCAAGGTTTAAAATCTCGGGTTTCGGAGGAGGCCGATCTCACCGAGATCTCGCCGAGACTGTGCATTTTGTCCGAGACAGCCTTTTTCTCGGTGGCCAAAATGCCTTTTTTAGGTCTCCAACTTTGGGGGAACCTCATTTTTACATACATAAACACATTTAGAGTATAAAATTATAAAAATAATGACCATTTGTGGTTGTTTGGGTTTACACCCATGTTTTCACAGTCAATGCTGAAGTCTGTTGTAAATTTAGGTTAATATTAGCTATTATATTCAATCAAATATGGCAAATGAGACAATAACATAATGCATTAGGGGAAAGAGAAACAAAATAATACTTCATTATAAATCATTACATAATTTACATCATAATTCAAAATTCAAATATTCAACATTGAATGATCCCATAGTCCCTCTGTGCCTATAGTCCACAATTCCACAATCCTTATACAGATACAATGTCTAGTAATACGTAGAGTGTCGTGGATGATCCATCCTACTATCATCATACATCTGGGAAAGTTGTCGACGCAAATTGTCTTCCAATTGAGCAACATAATCTTCCCATGACATTCTTGATGCAAAGTAGTTCTGGTAGTCTTGCACATGATTCATAAATATAACATCAGTAGCTGTCCGAAGGATACCAATCTTTGGGAAGAATGGAAAAACTTCTGAAGTAGTACTCTGGTGCGTAGAATCTTGCGGAAGTACTGATGGAATGGAATAGAAGTTGGTTGATCCACTATGACTCTGTGTATGTGCTCCTGCATCTGATCCACTATGACTCCGTGTATTTTCTCCCTTTGTAGTCTCATGTAAAAATCTCATTTTTCGGCAAGAAACTTACCTTCAACAGTTGATATGAAGCTCTTACAGCAATCCCCGCAGTCCAAAGCACCACTCGTAGCAATTTAGAAGTCCAAACAAAAAAAAAATGGGGAAGAAATGCAGAAAGTTTGAAAAACTAAAGAAGAAAACAGAAGGGGCAGTCTCGGTCGAGTTCTCGACCGAGAACAGACCCTTCTGTCTGTTTATAAAGGAAAAAAAAAAAAGCAAAAAGCAATATCTCGCGAGATCTCAGCGAGATGAGATCTCGCGAGATCTGGCGAGAAATAGCGAGAACAGCCGAGATCTCGGCGAGAACATGTAAATGCCGAGACGAAAATGGTTATCGCCTCCATTTTCGTCTCGGCTAGTGCCGAGATTTTAATCCATGGATGTAATAATAAATGGCACTAATGTATCAACTCAGATATTTTCCAGTGAAAAAAACGACACCGCAAAATCTGAGAATTCAGAATTTTATGCACTCAGCAACCTGGATCATGGAAAAATAGGAATTGATTCTTCCCATATCAATTCCGTAAAAAATCCAGCAAAGAGGAATACTTGTGTCAGAATGATGATTAGACACAAAAGTTTTGTTTTTTTTTTTTTCAGAAAAAGGATTCCGCAAATACAGGCTGCACTGAGATGGAAAAAAATTCCAAGAAGAGGTTGCCGCCGATGGTGCTTGGTCCAAGAGAGGCTGCTCACCACAGAGAATTAATATTTCTCACCAAAAAAGGACAAACCGCAACAAATAAAAACCCTAGAATGGCTTGCGGCATATGCTGGCTGAGAAATCGTCCCGTCTCTATGATAAATTTAGTTTTTTTTTGTTTTCAAGAGGAAAAAGGGACTACAACTTTGTCAATTTATGACATCCTCTTAAATCAACCCTAATAATGGGTTAGGGGTTAAGAAAAAGAGGAGAAGGAGGATTTACAGGATGCGGTAAAGAGAGAAGGGGTCAGATATACCTTGCATTCAGGTTCTCTTGAGAAAGGAGCCTTGTGGCAAGGAGAAGAAAGAAGGGAGGGGAGAGGTGGATTGCGGTCAGGTTCTCTTGAGAGGTGGTTCTGATACCATGTTGAATCAGAGATTGAGAATGAATGAGTGAGTTGATTTACCTCACCCCCAAATGCCTTTATTTATAATCAACTATAATAAGGTAAATAAGGAAAGTAGGTAGAGCTGACCCAGCACACACATTACACATTTAACACATGTTAAATGTGTGTAAATAGAGCTGTCCCAGCACATACATTATACATTTAACACATGTTAAATGTGTGTACACGAGTTATCATTCTTATCTTCTTATTTTAAACAGATCCACTTAAATTGAACTGAACCGTGAATCAGTTCATTACTTACAACAGTTTCTTTCCTATTTTAATTTTGATTCTGCAAGCTATAAATAAGAGTACCAACGCTGGTGGCAACTAGAGAGATTTTCCAGAAAAAGAATCGCAAAATTCTATTTTTCTGGTTGAGTCTCCAAGGTTGTGAGACTCAACCACTTATTTCTTCTTCTTCTTTTCAAGTTCTAATTTCTGTTTTAGTTTACAATCATCTTATATTGACTGGCGACACTGATTTCCTGCAGACTCTAACAATTCCTTTGCTGATTTGCTCCAAGTTTTATTGACATCAACTGAACCATAACCAGATCTGGGCGATACCTTGTACAGCCTCTCTGCGGCATCTGCAGCTCATTCAACTTACTTATGATCGACTCCAAACTCCTTCTAGAGTTCACAACTGAGATTAAGAAGATACTCTATCAATTTCAAGCTCATTCAACGGCTGGATTATCAGATAAGTTGATTTTTCTACTGAATCCTAACTCTGTTTTTCTAATTGGACGGTGTAGTCCTATAGTAAAGAGGGATTGTTAATTTGAGTTGCCTTAAACCCTCTTTGTCACGAAGACCGCTCGTAAAATACCAAACGCTATAAGGAGCTGAATCTTGCTCACAGAATTAACGCTGAAAGTTGAGAAGGATGAGCATTAGAGACTGTAGTTGACAGAACTAAAGAGTAGCGTCAATAATCGACACTATGAGGGAGTTGGCTAAAACAGTTTGACCATGTGCAACATACAACAACGAGGAGTAAATATGATGGAAGCTGAATCTGTCAGAGGACAAGTGAAGACCAAAAGACCTGGATTAAATTTGTGATAAGAGACAAGAGCAATGATTATTTAAATGCATTAGATGCAGCCTGCTGCCATGACATTATTTTAAGCTAAGTTTTCATATAAATGCTGTTAGTCCGAAGTTTTTCTTCTTTCTTTTTCATTTTTTTTGTTTTTAACTACGTCGTCCTGTAAAGCTAAAGCGCAGTAAGTATTGCTGTTGATCTCTGAGAAGGTTTTACCGGCCAAGATATGGGTGATAAGATGAAGCCACCATGAATTATTCGCAAGATTAACTGATTCTTTCAAAAAACAAAAAATACAATTCATCATTTTACTGAGTTCGATGTAGAGGGGCTAATTTTCAAAGTATAACGCTAAACTTGCCTAGATAGGGGAATCAATGATTAAACAAAGCAAAGGTACTACTAATATTTCTCCATACGCAACGCACAACAAGAAATTAATACTGAAAAGAATCTAAGAGAATTCAACCGAATATGCACGATTAAATTCCAAATTGTTAACAATATGAAAAAAAAATTAAGAAGAAGAAGGGAAAGCTCACCACTTGTGACGACGACTCAATTTCACGCTCAGAGTCATCGTCGGAGTAATCATCGTAAGCATACCGACCATACTGAAAGTTCTGCTGCGACAGCAAGTAAGGGTAAGAACTGCCCCTGGGGCTATAGACAAGACCCTGGTTGTCTCGCCAATCGAAGTCTAGAGAACAAGTGGAGACGCCAGAGGAAGCGGCGGAAGTAATGACAGACCTCAACCGTGGGGGAGCGCAAACAGTACTGTACGCTTGGGCTCGATCCTTCATGGCTCCAAAGACTCTAGTGGTTTTGAAGGTTTTAGGGCTTCGAGGATAAGAACGGAATGACAATTGCAAAGCGGTTGGTCTCAGAGACATGGTCAGGTAAGGGCCAATTCTGAGGTAGCCCCGCAGGAAAGCGGAGTAGGGCATGTTAGGACTATGACTTCAGAGCTTTGGTGGGACGTGTGGTTCCTTCTTAGACATTTTCTTGTTTCAATTGTTCTCTTTTGAGGTTCAAATGGCAACTAGAGGAATTAAAATGAACTGAAGCTGCCCTTCTTCTGCTGCTGCTGCTGCTGCTGCAGCTGGTGTTGGTGGTTACGCCGCCGTTGTGGTGGTGATTTACGCCACCGTTGTGGTGGCGATGGTGGCGGTATCGAAGCGTAAAAGCTTTTCCTCAGTGGCCAGAGACTTTTTTTGTTTTATGGCAACCAGAGAGATTTAAGCACTTAACGGCAGAGCTTTTTCTGTTAAAAAAAAACATGACCGTGCACAGAAAGTACAACTGTTGTACAGGTGAGAACCGTGTGATGTCGATATCTCAGCCGTTGATTCTCAACTCAAGCGATAGGGACAAGTATCGATTTATCATGTCCGACTAACGGGAAACAAACCGCAATTTTCAAAGAATAAGAAATTTAAATTCCAAATGGAACAGAAAGAGAAAAAAAAAAATCGTCTCACATGTTGTTCAGTTTTTTCAGTTTTAATCCAACAAATGCTGGAGGACCGGAAACAGTCATCCACATACAGGCCTATGCACCAGAAGTCTGGAGGACCAGAACCGGTCTCAGAGGTTTCTTACTATCACGTACAAAGGCTGGAATCAGATGTTGCAAGGGATCGGTCCAACCTAAATACCTACAAGACAAGTGAAGAAGTTTTTTATGAGTATTTATTTACTGTCTCGAATGAGGTTAAATACGACAAAATTTCTTGATTGGTGTTTTAAAAATTAATTGTTTATTGACGATTTGTATTTCACTTTACAAAATGCTAATATGTCTTTAATGCTAATATAGTCTTTTCACAATATCTATAAGTTTATTTTTTACTTTAAAAAAATATAATTTGTGTTAACAGCAGTAACTAATAGGAAAAAAAAAAATCTAACAAAATGGGTCTCAGTGCAACAATGTTTGACATTTAGAGTAACACGTGCAATTGTTGTGAACGTCAAAGTGGTAAGTGTATTTGGACTTAAGTCCAGAGGGTGGTACAAGTAATTTTTCTTAAATCTTATCATTTCACATGTTTACTTAAAAAACATGTAATGACAATAGCAACATTGATAATAAGTCAACATAAAGTCAAATTTGGAAACCATATTTTACCTTCAATTTAAGCAACTATTGGGAACAAGAGAAGATTCCAACTTCTTAGTCCACATTTTTTGTTACAACGAGTTGCACCCTTCAAGAAAATCAGTATAGCAAGTAGAGTAATCTCCACAACCACCCTCATACTCATCGACCGTAGTTCACCAACTCTAAACAGTTGTAGTAATTTTACAGCTTCGAGCCTCATTTCCTTGATGATTTGCAATGCCAAGACTACCTGGAGTTCTACATCTAAGGTGACTGGGACCCATCTGATGCAACGTCCATACTAAATAAGAATTTTTTTTGTAGTGCAGACCACTTGCTATCTTTGTTACAACATCAAAGATTGCACAGCCATGTGGGTATTGATGAATCATGAGAAAATTTGGAAGGAGCACCCATTATCAAGGATGCCTGAGGAAATAAACAAATCATACGAGAGAGAGAGAGAGAGAGAGAGAGAAACTCATTTGGGCTTAAGGATCTCCATCCGGAAAATAAATAAAAAAATGGGCTTAAAGAGTAAGAAGCTTAGAGATGGCTCCCACCACAGCATGCAGTTTGGGGGAACTCGCAAGGCCATTGATATTGCCAATGGAACGAAAACAAGAGCAGTAGCCATCCATGATTTTTAGACATAAATTTGTAGAGCATTGCCTAGAATCTACTTTCCCTTTTTCCTTCTGACAATCCGAATTCAGTGCAAGGGAAAGGCCTTGGCTGAGGGGGGTAGGATGTGGTCTCTTCTTTAGGCATCAGAAATGAAAACAACAAACGCGAAAATGAGAGAGAGAGAGATTACAGTGAAATTGGAAGCCTCACTAAACAATCTCAAATGCAGTACTTGAAAATATGATTTGAAAGAACAATCATTGAGTTCGGCTGTGCTAACCCCATGGCTGATAGATCAGCTACTAGAGCACAACCATTCACATGGATCCAAACAAAAAACAACCAAGGTCCCATTTATCATTACTTGGTGGATGTGGGGCTAGCACAACTCATTCCCATGTTCCAGAATTCCGAAAGTTTCATTTTCCACATCTCAACCACAATCGTCTGATTTCTTCCAAGTTCCCGGTCAATATGCAGAGAATAAAGGTACCAAAAGGATCAGAAAACCAGATTCCATATGCAAATGGACATGGGGGGGGGGATCTTCAATGATGGTAATGATACTCTACAAAAAGTTACACCTCAAGTTCAGAACAACCACTTGATCTATGTCCTTTCCAATAAACATAACTAAGAAATTCTTAAACGCTACTCTTCCAGCGACATTCAAAAGCTTCGATCTTGACAGGAAACACTATAAAGGAGAAAGAGAGTAGACTAAAAACAAAAGGTTCACCTAATGGGTCCCCTGATCAGCTATAGCCACCAAGGAAATAATATTACTGTCTTGAACTTCTGACTAAAAGCAAAACTTCTAGATTGAGTTTGATATGAGATAGGAGGTGCAAAATCTAAGATCACCTGCAATTTAGTAGGTATAACCTTTGACAAACATTCCTTTCTTAGCTTCCTCACTTTCTTCTTGAGCAGAATATCTTCCAAGCTGGGCCAGAGAGTTTGCCTTGGCACGCATCAAGAGTGCCTTTTGAGCAGCCTCTACATTTTCTGGATGCCCTTGCCATGTTTTCAACACAGAGTTTTGCAGTGCACGTGCATATGAGAATGACACATGCCATGGGTTGGGGCTTTTGTTCATTGCATTCAGGTTCAGGGTAGCTTCCATTTCAGATTGTCCTCCTGACAAGAACTGTAAAAAAACGAAATACTTATTCAGTACTTACAAGTTGACAGATACAGAAAAACGCTAGACTGCATGCCAAAGCAGAAGGTAGAAAGAAGATAAAACAGGGATAATAGATAAACCCTGGATGAGTAAGGGCTTTTCTTGTCTTGCCTAGCTGCTAACAGCAAGACAGTTCACATATCTTCTTACTGAAGTGTAGAACACTGAATCCTTAATGTGCACACTTCTTCATAGTGGCCATATCGAGAGAGGAACAGGTTCAACTGGGTCATCTATCCCACAGTCCAATCAACTGGAGAATCGTCTCAAACAATCTAAATGAGATGGTCACCAAATTGACCCAATTACTTCAACAAATATACTTGATGGAACACCCATAAGCTGGATTACCCCTCCAAACATGGGCAGGTGGAAACCATAAAATGTAATACAGAAGCTTAGATTCAGAGAAGAATGGTTCAGAGGTGCATACCATGATCCCAGGAACAGCAGGAGGTACTCTCCTCTTAAGCATCGTTAGCGTATATTTTGAAATGGTCTCTGGAGATGCCTTCTCTTTGTGTTCAGCCCCAGGGGTGACCATGCTTGGTTTAAGCAAGATTCCTTCAAAGACCACATTATTTTGGGCCAAGTAGTAGAAGACTTCTGACCACACCTGTTCAGCAACCTCAAGTGTCCTCTCGATCGAGTGGTCCCCATCAAGAAGAATCTCAGGTTCCACAATTGGTACAAGACCATTGTCCTACATAAATTGGCAGTGATAATAAGAAGCATAACTCACACATTGATTGCCCACATATTTAAAATAAAAGAAGAAAAAGTTCGTTGGTATACATGGGCTTGATTTTGGGAGGATGCGTCAACACAATATCAAACTAAAATCACTCGGCTTTTGTGATCTCCAATCAAGAGCCCAGACAGTTAGACATCCATAATAGTTGACTTCAGGCTCATGAAGATAAGCCCCTTATATTTATGTAGTGACACACAACATAATCTGCTTCTCAAGTTTCACGATGATTGTTATATCATAAGAAAAACATGATAACACAACCAACTATTGAACAATTCAAAGAAGTCACTCATTCTGACTGTGCTTTATCTCTGCATCTCATTAATATATGGATGGCTTCTTGCACTGTTGCACAGTTCCAAGAAGTCATTCAGCCTGACCGTGCCTTCTCACTTGTTATAAAACACTTGGATGGCCCCATGCATATACCTTTTAATCTTTGCTATACAACCAGCAGCACTAAAATCAAGTAATCCCCCTCAATTCATCCCCAATACCAGATACCTAATCAACTTAGCAAATTTTCTTTCCGAATCTTGTCTTAGGACCGGTAGGCAACCAAAAGGGGGAGTGAATTGGTGTACTTTCAGAAATTAATATTTTAAAAAATATAGCCAATTCTTCCCAAAGAACCAAGGGTGTAGATATGTTGATCACAACAATCGTGAAAGGGGTAGAGAGATCTTGAGAGTATTTGAAACAATAACTTTATAGTGATTCGGCACGGTCCTCCCATCCTACATCAACTATTCAAGCCTCTTGCTTGGAATTCACTAACACTCTCCTTTCTCTGGTAGTAGGCAAACCCTTACACGATAGTTTCCAAGGCTCACTATCAAACTCCTAAGTGATTTTCACCAGATTACCACAGAACCTCACAAATCACCAGCGTGATTAACCAACAATGGGGACACCCTTCCCCTTCACTTGTTATGAAGTGTGAAGAACAACACTTTTGTTAGCCAGAAAAAAATAAAATCAAAGCATAAAGCACTAAACTTTTCTTAAGTTAGATATTCAAGATGACGTGCTTGATCAATCTCAATGTGTTCTCACAACTCTTGCAAAATGATCTTCAAGCTAAAGTTCCAAATGTATATAATATGATAAGAGTTACATTTAAAATTTATTCTTTTGAATGCCATGAATCCCCTATTTAAAGGAGAACAAAGCCCTTTCAAAAAAAAAAAAAATAGCTGTTAGAGACACAGCTAAAGATCTTCGACCGACCGCTCAAAAGCGTTGGTCGACCGGCGTACATAATATGAGATAAGTGGTCATGGCATTGGTCGACCGCTAAAGGTCCATCGGTCGACCGCTGAGATATATTGTAAGCATCAGCCTATTTAAATAGGTCAACCGGTTAATTGACCGCTCTTCTCAGGAACCTCTCGGGTTCCATCAAACGATGCATTGGTCGACCATTAGTCCACCAGTTTAGCAACCAGAAGTCTCAAGAGAGTTCTCTCTATATAGCGATTAATATATAGGCCAACCGCTAATTACAACAATAATCGACCGGTAACCCTATTTAAGCTCTTTTGGACAGATTGGCCTAAGGCATTTGAACAGCTTTGTAGGTTGACTTCCATGACAACCAAATGGCTAAGTCAAGGTTTGTGTGTATGATCAACCTATGGTCCCTATTGACTTAGTGTCTTAGCCAATGTCTTATAGAGTTAGTGAGAGCACTTTGGGACTTACATCCTACGATCATCTAGACATATACATGATGAACCAATGTCCTAGGAATAAATTCAAACATCTAATACATGTCTTCAATTTCTTGACTTGAGATGCTTGAATCTTCATGAAGTTGGGGTGATATAGATCTTCCATCTAAGGATTGCAACTTCATAATGTCACTTGAGTAGAATAGGATCTTCAATGAAATCCTTTTGTTCCTCCATTTGAGGCTTATGCTCAATTTCACGTTTCCAATGCTTGGATGTTTGTTTACTCAACATGATACTTGGAGGATCACTTGGTTTTTTCACAATAGGATGGACTGTTAGCACCAAAATGTATATGCAGATTATAATATGGTATATATACCTCAACATCTTTTCCCTCACAGACAAATCGGGAGGAAAAAACTTGGAATAACCATAAAATCACAGGACCGTTCTTGGGCATCCTTTCTGATTTTTCACCATGTTAATCAGTTACTCTTCATTGACTTAGGGAGGATTGGGCCAACTAGACATATGGAATAGCTATGTCCTTTAACTCTTATACGTTTTATGCTCTTGATTACAAAGATCATCCAATGGATGCAAATCAAGTACAGTACTAAGGCATACCTGAGAAATAGCAGCATAACGTGCAAGTCCCCATGCAGCTTCTTTCACAGCCAAAGCAGAAGGACCACAAGGAATGCTAACAACAGTTCGCCTGGAAATTTTGAAAGTAACGTGCATAATGTTTCCACCCCAAAATTTTGAAATGATAAAACAGACAAGAAAACAAAGACAAAAGGAGTGTTGCACAATGATCAAGAAAAGGGTCCTGTGCAAGCAATTTTTCTATAACAGCAACAGAAGACAACTTACCATTTGGCAAAACGGGCACCTTGCTTATAGTATTCAGCTGACCTTGAAGCCAATCCATCTAATCCTTGGCACCAAGATTCGTTGTTTGATCCTGGTAGAGGAACCAAACCCTTGGGACAGAACCAATCCAACATGTTCAATTAGTAGGTACACCACTAAAGCATAATGATTCAAGTTCACAACAATAACAAGAATATAGAGCAACAAACTGAGCGACAGAACATTTAATGCCAACATACCTTATCAACTTTAATACCTGGCACAATTTTTTCTTCGCACAAGCAATCCACAAACTTCTTCCCATCTGTTGTTGACTGGTATAGTGTTTCCTCAAAAAGGATGGCACCAGAAATATATTCACCAAGGCCAGGAGTTGTCAGCAAAAGCTGCCTATAGGCTTGCCGATTGGATTCTGTGTTTTCCAAGCCAATGGATGCTAGCCTCTTCCCACAGGTTGCGTTTGATTCATCAATGGCAAGGATGCCACGCCCAGGAGAAGCAATAGATTTCTAAAATAGATAGACCACGGAGAATGTTTTAGGCATGGGAGTCCAAGTTCAGAAATTAATTTTTAAAAAATGATGAAACTTTTTATGAAATAAGATTTCAGAAATTTTGTATGGAAAATAATTCATAGACCTCTTAGCCTTCTTCGAAAAGACCATTACCAAGACTTAAAAAAATAATAATGAAGGTTCCCTGGATTCACGTGGGAACTCAACTAGGGATCGGATCTGCTGAAAAAATCATGGTACCTTGCTTATGCCTTATGATAAGTTTGCCAGCAACAACATTATCATGATTTGAATAAAGATCGTCCAGCTACTCAAGAATATTATGATTTGGATCAAGATCAACCAGCTACTCAAGATTGATTTTTTTCTGGCAAATAGGATTTCTTCCCTTGCTGTTTGAGTCTCAAAGGCAAATGAATATCTTGTACTTTAGTTTTCTCCTTAGATCACTGTGATTTAGTCACTTTATGATTTCGTTCAATAAGGAACATGGAACAAACTTACCCCCGACACCCCCCCCCCCCCCCCCAAAAAAAAAAAAAAAAAAAAAAAAAAAAAGAGAAGAAGAAGAGGAACAAAGCATAATCTTGCTTATGGCAGCATATAAATATTACCGAGTTAAATAGAAGGGTCAAACATTTAAAAAAAAGGGCAGGAGGAGGAAGGGGAGCTGACGGCAGAACTGTAATAAAAAAAAATAAATGTGATTACCTTTTGTCCAGAGAAAACGAGGGAAGATAATCCTATACTCCCTGGAAAGGAGCCAAACCAGAAGTACACGAAAAATAAAATTGAATTGACAAATCTTAAACAAGAAATAAGGATTAAAAACTTCTCTTAGCTTGAAACAACCCCGGCTTGGATTTTGAATAATAGATCAAGTGTGTGACAGAAAAGAGGGGGGAGGGGGAGAGGTAGACAGCGGCTCCTGACAGGCATAAAGAACCAAGGCGGTAAAGGACTTTCGCTGGATATATTTTTAACCGTCATCGGAGCTGATTGAAGGAAAACAATAGGATCCATTAAATCTCATCCTAAATACTGAATTATGAAAAAATTAAGTGAAAAAAAAAATTGTGGCAAAACGAATCCATTATCTAATAAACACCATCCGTAAACAGGAATTCTAATGGAATACGAGGGAAAGCAGAAACCAATACAGTCAAAAACATGAATAAACAAGCTCATTGAACTGAAAAACTGCAACTTTCCGTCATCCACAAACACAGGAAATCACATAAAAAAGACAACAAGACCATACAACAATAGAAGAGTAAAGAATCCATTAAAAAAAGTATATATAAAAAATCCATTAAAAATTAAGATTTGATACTGATTGGACGATATGGAACCCTGCAAAGATTAGGGTCAACGAACTCACGGCGGTCTGAACGAGCTCACTGGTGTAAGCTCCGGCTCGGATCGAGAAAGCAACGCGGCGGAAACCAGAGCGAGGAGACAGTTCATGGCGTTGAGTGAAGGACCGTTGTCCGATCCACTGCGAAGACGAGGAGTTCAGCTTCACCAAACCTGCAGACGCCATGGCTGCCGTTGCCAACAAAACAGATCGACGAGAGGTTTCTGCTCCTCTTTCTCAAATTGTTCTTTTCACGAAAGTCTACTTCAGTGTACCGTCAATTGTGTCTATCATATGGGAGGACACAAAACAAAAAGAATACGTCTTTCTCGTATAGTCCGCCCAGCGGCCCAGATTAAAAAAGATGCCGAATCCGTAAGATACCGAAATTAAAAACCAGCACCCGGATTCAAATCCTCTCCTCCCAGCGATTCGGGAGGAGGGGGAGCCCTGTCAGATGGTCGACAGGCGGGGTTCGGTGAATCCAAGTTTTCTATTCTAGCTGACGCATCCTGTCGATTCAGCTTGTCAACACAGTGTTGGCTCGAATGAAAGACTCAAGTGTTTTAGTGGATTTTGGATTAAAAAAAAAAAGATTAATATGGGGTAGGGGTGTCCATGGATTGGTTAGGTTTGGTTTTGGTTTGGATTGATTCGATTTTTGCCTTACATATTCAATACCCTAAACAAGAAAATTTTGGTTTTAGGTTTTAATGGGCTCCTATCGATCCGATTTCAGTTTTTTATATATACATTTAGTAACAAGTTAGTTTAATGGGCTCTATAGGATCATTTTTTTTTTTTTTTTTTTGGTAATTACCCTATAGGATCATTATTGGGTTGGTTTACTTCAAGCTTTTTGGCTTCTTACAAATATATTTACCAAAATGATGGTTTAATGGACTCTTATTGATCTATTATGGGGTTGGTTCGGTTTCAAATAGGGCTTATTGGGTTAGTTTGGTTTGGACTAATCAATCGATGTTTTGACATTTTATTAGGTTCTAAATACATATAGGCAAAATAAGGTTTGGTTTCGATTCCATCCAGATCGAATCGGCCTGGTTGGATTTCGATTTTCAATTTGGACTTTGACCCAACTTTGACACCAATAAGTGTACCATAAGAATGATAATAATACTTGGAGCTGAATTATTCCTTCCATCTCACATTTCAAAATAGATAAAGGGTTCCCAAACTAGAAAAAATTGAAGACCAGTTATATGGATGCGGACATCATTCAATACTGTGCAATTGTAATTTTTCTTTTTTGGGAAAAAATTTTCTGGTCTATTCCTCAGTTAAGGAGACCCATAGTCCGAAATATCTCACCCTAAAAAGATACAAAGTCTCCCACCACTCCTATATTTGAAGTTCCACCAAACATCCATAAAAACCCATTTTTGAAAACTGCTTTCATTTTTTAGCTTCTGAAAATATGTTTTTTACTTGATAAAAAAGACAATTGTATGGTGATATTAAGTTCACCTCCAGGGTTAGGAGATCTGAGCTCGCTCAGGGTTGGACAGTTCAAAAGGACATGGATCTTCTGGTCTATCAGATGGACTAAGACGAAGACAACAAGAGAGGATTTTTTTTCCCTACTCAAGATTGCTTTATGAACCCGAATTTCCCAACTCTGCAACATTTGGATTCGAAAAAAAGGTTATCTGTAGTGAGGCCACCCAGTAATGAGGATCTCACCCACTCAAAGTAGATTGGCGTGTATCCCGATTTACTCAAAGTGCATCGAGATACACGCGGATATACTTTGAATGGGTGGGATCCTCACGGATCCAAATCGTCTCCCCCCAGGGTTTGGGAGGAGACTAGACTGTCGGCAGTCAATGCTTGACACATGGGAATCGACCGAATCCGAATCATCCAGCCATTTGATAAGATGAGCTACAGAGAGGGTGTCAGTTTATATCCCAGCGTTGGCTGAACGGCTCGGATCCAGTCGACATCCAAGTTTCAGGCATCGGCTGGTGGCAACCGAGTCTCCTCCCAAACCCTTGAGAGGAGACGATTTCGATTTGATCCTCACTACAAGGTGACTTCACCATAGAGGATCCCAATCCTTTGTAAAATATAATTGGTATCCTATGTTGATTGGTGTCCGTACCCCACAGGGAATCGCCAAAAAGGCCTTTCGGTGGGTTAAGGTACCCATCAGCCACCGAACTCATTTCAAGCTTTCTCCCATTCCACGAAAGTCATTTGGACTGTGGTGTCACCTGAAAAGGATGGCCACTGGGTCTGGTGGGCCATTATGACGATGGTCATCAACATCCATTTGAGATCTAGTTGGCCATGATGTATGTTGGCAGGATGGTCTTCACTTCAAATGTTCAAGAATTGCTTTAATACCCTTTTAAGGGGGAAAAAAACACGCCTTTCCCCATGAATTGCTTATATTAGTCTAGGCAGCAACATATGCTCACATAAGTATTAAATAATAATAATAATAATAATAATAACATATGATCACATAGGCAATAAGAGCATTTTGGTCAATAAGACTTGGATAGAATTGCTTTTTCTTACCCCATTGAACATGGCATGTTTATTTTACCTCCCCCCCCCCCCCAAAAAAAAAAAGAAGCAAATCTATGCCTAATCCCGCTCACCTTTTGGTGGATTTGTAGGCAGTTCTAAACTGAAATTGTGGCTGTTATTTTCGCGTAGTGAAAATCTTCATCTTGGGTTTTGGAGGAATTAGACTTGGATCCAAGAATAGTGAAAGGGCAATTGGAATTCTTCTAACAACCCAAATCTGTTATGAACTTATCCTTTTATTTCATTTGGTGAAGGAAAACCGTCTCTCCCAAGCTTTTTCAATATTTGAAATCATGGAGTTATTTGTACTTTCCTTGCAGAGATTGGGCCTTCTTATAGGGTTTAGGGCGTTATTCTGGATGGCGACTCCTTCATTTGTTGTCATCAACCCAAGGATGACGGATTGTACTATACACGTGCTCAATAATATGACAAATAGGGATGTAAATGGATCAAATTCGAATCTGATACACCATTATCCAAATCTGAATCCATTTACCAACTAGCTTATCCAAATCCGATCCGAAATCCTATGGATGTATAAAAATCAAATTTTGAATCCAAATTCAAATTAAAACCAGTTAAAATCCGATTCAAATATGAAAAATGGAATTAAAAGACAAATTGCAAGGAAAATTAGAGAAAACCCTAATTTAAAACAAATGTTTAGCCTACTCTAAGAAAATAAGAGATGAAACTTTAAAAGACTATATAAATATTAAGATTATATGCGTCTTAGCACTCTAAACCTTAAGGTTAAATGCGTCTTAACACTAGGCTAAATGAAGCGAATATAATCCTGTCTGTTTTACTAATATTTGAATCCGCATCCAAATCCAACCCCAGCTATCCGAATCCGGCTGTTTGAATTCGGATTCTCCTAAACGGATGTGAATTGGAATTGTATCCAGATTTATGAATTCGAATCAGATTTGGATTTTCGACTATCCATACATACAAAGACACAATGTCGGCCACGCTCCCATGACACCAAGAAATTGTTATCTATCTCTTTATTTCTCTCTCTTTCTCTCTCTCTCTCTCTCTCTCTCTCTCTCTCTCTCTCTCTCTCGATGAGAAAATATCATGTGAAAATCTCTCTTCTCCAGTTGCGAAAGCAGAGATTGTCTCCTCTTTTCGACAAAAAAATAGTCATTGATAGAGTAAAGACTGTCTCCTCATTCCGACGAAAGTAGAGCCATTGACAAAGAGTAGAGATTGTCAATTCTTTCCATAGGCAAAAGCGATAGCATTCACAACAACGACATTGAGATTTCAGTAGTTGATGACCCTTAATTCTTTGGTATGTTTTTTTTTTTTTTTCTCTCGCTCTAATTTTAAATCACTTGCCATTTCTAGGAGTTCAAATCACCTGCGTACATGTACTCTCCATGGGATCCTATCCTTCTTGATGTGGTGTAGGACCCACCTCTAAAGTGTGAGGACCCATTGGATATGAATGGTGATGGAATCCTAAGGAGCATACAAGTGTATGCGGAGGATCCGAACTCCATTTCCAGTATGTTCTTATGTTTTTTTTTGGGTATATCTCCTCCATGGCTCTCACCTCTTTGGTATCATTAAAAAGAAGAATAAGAAGAAATTTGGGGGGGGGAAGAGATTGGATTGGATACCTACAAAACAAAAATTTAAACCCCAAAATATTGTGGATTTTAATGGGGGGGAAGAGATTGGATTGGATACCTACAAAACAAAAATTTAAACCCCAAAATATTGTGGATTTTAATGGTGCTTAACACCAACTACAAACCGAAATGCAAAGGCACTAGATGGTGGCGAAAGAGGTGGAGGATGACAGAAAGGAGGTAAAAATTTCATGCAACTCCCTTGAGGTTTACGCTAACTTCAACCACTCCCTACTCTCGTCAATAAAGTTAATCGCACCCCACACTATTAAATTACCTAGCGGAAAAGTTGGAATGACATTTTTTTCCCTAATTGTAAAAACACTATATTATTTAGTTTTAAACCTCATACCTTCTTATATTTCACTTTCTTTCAATGGTTGAGGACAAGTTTCTTCTCAGGCAATCCTCTTCGGTGGCTATCCTCTCCAGTGCCAACTTCCAAGTCTTTTCTGGCGGCGATCCTCTATCTTTTCTCGATAGGCACATTGAGTTCAGTCCATTTGCAGTCCTACATATCACATTGTCAGTCAGAGGCCATCTTCTCTCATTTTGTAGTCATCTTATACATCCATCACTTCAGTTGCATTTTGGGTAACCTCTATAGTCATATCTGTTGCTGCTGTAACCGGTTGTGGTGATGTGCTCGTCTCCTGCAAGACCAGAATAGGAGGTTAACGGAGCTGGGCCAGTGTGTCTGGAGTCCGCTCAGATGGTAAAGTCAGTAACAGAGGAATTAGCATGGAGTTTGGTCAAGAAAGCAAACTCCAAGAGTGTGGGGACGAAGGAATTCAAGAAGGACTTAGTTGCATTAGTAGTATAATCACCAGTAGGAAATTCAGACTGTGTTGACATGATCCTTACCTTTGATAAACGAGTAGTTATATAGAGTGAGGAGAGTTTCGGATAGACTTCCAACTTAACCGCCTACTACCATGAGGGTCTGCGATGATCTCGCATGACCATTGGATGAAGATCCAACGGCTAACCTTAACGTCGTGTCGCTTATAATCACCCGCTTTCCTAGCCACCAAAAGCTCTTGTACCTGCTAACTTGGCCACCTTATGAATGATGAAAGTATTAACCACGCGAGTCGCACGTGTGAACTATCTTGTTTGTGTATAGGCCAGTCGCAGTAGTTACGACATAGCTAACTCATAAGCTAATGGTGAGACCCGTTATCTTAGCAAGATGATCCAGCAAGATGCAACCCGTCAACGAAAGTGACCGCCAACTCGCTTAAAAGAGCGGATCAAGGGATTCAAACACGTGTCACCCTCTGTACAACGATGCCTGAGGACATGGGTCACCTCACAATTGAAGGACGAAATATGGCATCAACAATATCTACATCCACCATCTAAGTTGCATTTTGGGGAACCTGAGGAGTCGAGACAATTACTTTTTCTGCGCCTTGAAGGCCTATAGATTGAGCAGAATTTGAAGAATGGTTTTGTGAAACCCTTTCCGTTTTATTGGGCATAATGTAATCTTCATCTCTTTCATCCTCCTCTTCCTCTTCTTCTTCTTCTTCTTCTTCTTTTTCTTCTTGTGTCACCACTACGGTTTCATCGACTTTTACCCATCCATGGTAAAGAATGTTGTTCGGCATTGAGGATGGAAAAGAGATTGAGAGTTCTAAGAAGCCAAACTGTCATTAAATTACTCCTATCCAATCATGTAGATATGTTATTGATTCAAATTATTTTCTTGAACCTTGGATTCTAGTTATTCAATGGTTAGATCTAAATCTATAATTTGATTTTTCAAGTCTTTGCATTTCTTTAATTAATCACCTAAAATTCCTATTCCTTCTTCTCAAATTGATTGAGCATACCCTTGATACAAGCAATTAAGTATTAGGAACGGATTAGTAGATATACTGGAACTGATCTAGGCGATACTGACTGCGACCAACAATCTTCCCCCAAAGAATGGCAAGTGTAAAAATAAATCCTTGGTCAATACTCTATTTGATAAGGCCACAACCCTAATCTCAAATACCTGAAATGAAGAATTTATAATTTTGATATTTTACCTTTTTATTGACAATTGTTTTTCACATAATTGACCATTAACCAAGTTTCCTAACCTAAATTTCGAACCTACATCTTTAGGGCACATATCTCCAGTGGCACTACTTTACCTCGAGAACATCTCATCATTCACAATATGTGTCAATGCTTGTTAACAATCCATAGTAATACTGATATACTATGCCAGTAGCCTCTCCGTTGTAGGAACATGATTCACATTTAGGGTATAATGAATCTATGTTTCCCCAAACATTATTTTTCGTTGTAAGTTATGGCTTCGATTGTTTGTAATCCGGAAAACCAAGAAATTTTTTACCACAAAAGCGGCTTTGTGGAATAAAGAGAGGTGGAGAAGATTTGGCAATGGATTCAACCTTGGTATCTCTCTCTCTCTCATAATCGGTAATCTGATGGCGATGAAAACAATTTAGGTTAAAAAAGGGGAATTTTTTTTCTCTGCAAATCATTTTAGGTTTACAGGGATATGAGAGAGAGAGAGAGAGAGATAAGGGAGGGAAACAAAATGTCTCCTACCTTCAAGCATTGATATTCTTCGGAAAACTCCAAATTTTCCGACGTTCTTCGAAAATCCTTGCAGCTATGTTCTTCGAATGAAGTTCTATGGTTCTCTCTGCTTTGACCGGAAAGAGGAAGAAAGGTAATAAAGCATAGGGACTTTCCATCGTATTTTGTCAAGTTTTAAAAGGGAAAAAAATGTAACTCTACAAGTGCCTAAGGGTAATATTGCCATTAAAATATTAAGTGACGAGACAAAACAACATATAATGGATCTATCCTAACAGATGGGGTCTGACTGATACTTATGCTTCGAATTAGGGGAGTTTAGTGACATTATTGACAAGGTTGAAGTTAGAGTAAACCTCATGGGAGATGCATGAAAATTTTCCTAATTTTTATTACTTTGATTTACAAGAATGGAAAATTTCACACACCTCCCCTGCACTTTGCCTTAAAGGCACCCAACCCCGAGCTCGCGATCCGCACCCCAGACTGTTAACATTATAAAAGAAAATGAGAAATGACCCAATTTCCCTCCTATTGTGAACAACCACCATCTTCTCTAACCCTTTTTCTCAATATCTCCAAAGAAACACATATGAAGATCGTACTTCCTTTTATGGTCATCAACAGGGGAGGTGATGTTGGTGGTGGTGTTTGTCACCGGAGATGCACCAGAAATATTTTCAAGTTCACGAGAGTTGCAGAGTGTCACACCCCGATTTCGACTGAACCAGAAGTGTGAATGAATCGCCACTAAACCAACAGTTCACACTAAGATTTCAATAAGACCGTATCCACTTATACAAACCATTGCACATAACAATAATCAGAATATAAATAAATACAGCGAAAGTCTTAAATTAAATGAACTGAGTTATGCATTGTAAGTATAGCAACCAATTATTCTCCACACCAAAACGTAAATAAAATATATTTACACAATTTATGAATCCAACTGAAACAAAATAAAATAAAATAAAACCATCCTAGAGGTACACGCAGAAAGGGCACTCGCATGAAGCGTCATGCTCGTCTTTTCCTGCTTGCACTTTTAAAGAAGCAACACCTCCATATACTGGAGCGTCCACATAGTCCTCCACAGTATAACCTGCATCAACATCTAAAAACATGTATATATACAAGGGTGAGCTCACAACTTAGCTCAGTAAGAAAATCAGACAATGCAACAAGCAACATGCATGAGTAACATTCAAATTATGGTCTGGTTTTAAGTTCGCAATGTGCTAGAGAAAGGATTGGTGGCCACCGCACCTCTATACACGAGTGTGTGAATCCGCCCAATGGATCAAACACCACTATCGTCCCACATACACCCACTATGGAATAGGGATAGAGCTAAAGTGTCCGGATCACACACGGTCAACACTTCCCCTGATGCCTTACCCATACCAACACGTAAGGCCCTATTGACGAGGGCTTGCAAATTGGGCCCGCAACTAACCAATCTTACATGTCATCATAGTAGGCCCTATCACAGCATAGCTCCCTACGGCATAGAGATAGGGCTCGAGTCTGGTGGCCAGACTGGGGACCACAGTGCCAAGTCCTCCCCATGATACCCTACCCGAACCAAGCATGCTAAGATAGTACCGATACGAAAAGGTGCTAGTGTGAGGAATGATCCAAGACCTCAGGCCCTTCCCATTCCACACACCAATGAAAACATTCACATGCCTAACACACAATCCTAGCATAGCGAGTATGCATGAACAAAATATAATACTAAAAGTAAAGATGACATGTGAATATGCACAAGCAACACTCCATAGCACAAGATAATTATTAGCAACGTTTTACTGTTATTAATTAATTAGGGTTTGGGTCTGATTCCCTTACCTGACGCTTGGTTGCTAGTTTGCTCCGCATTACAGCGTCCAATCTTGCTATCACAAGGTCCTACAAGATGTTAGAGTTTAATTCGGATTAGTTCCTTAGAGTTTACGTTGGTCGGAAACCAACTAGGTCAAATACCTTATACAGTGCATATCGATCGCAGGTACCGGTCGTGGCACTGTGAGGGATGGTGCGACTGGTATAGTCGACCGGTCCCCCTTAACCAGTTCCCGAGAGGTACCGGTGGCATATGGTGAGACCGGTATACCTCCGGAAGACCACCAACTTGGTGTTCGTCTCCCGTCGATCACCCATTATGGCTTCTAGGGTTCCTCCTATGCCTTCTAGGCTTGAGCAACGTTTTAGGATTGTTTTTATCCTTCATTCAAAGCCTACATTCTAAGAAATCTTAGTTTAAAATTCAAATCTAGTGTTTATCAATCGAATTAGGGTTTGATAGGAATTTAAGGATTTTCATCAATACCTAGCCTTGCATGGTATTGATCAGTCATGATCAGTCATCCATGTCACACCCCAATTATGGTCTAAACCAGAATGATGTGATGAACCATCAATGAACGAACGGTTCAACCAGGATCTCGCATAGATCGTACCCACCATATCAAACCACACACACATTCCACAGTAATAATCAGAGGTAATAAACAAATAAGCAGAAGTCTTACAGATAATGAACTGAGTGTCTAACAATGATAATAAATAATTAATCCGATTATCTCCAAAACTCGAGACATAAAAATAATTAATCTATTACATGTTCCAGTAGTCAAACATAGCTAAACTAATCATAAACACAGTGGTTGGACTCACATAAAGAATCATGCGTCTCCTCCGTTAATTCCCCATCCATCGTCGCTACATGTCCATACATCGACGCATTTATATAATCTTCAATAGTAGGTCCAGCATCATCAACTAAAAATATTCAACGTCGAAAGGGTGAGCACACATCACGGCTCAGTAAGCAATCAAAACAATGCAACAAACATATGCATGCATTCAATTCATATCTTTGGTCTGATTTTTAAGTTTACAATATGCTATAGAAAGGTTTGGTGGCCCCCACACCTCTATACACGAGTGTGTGTATCCGTCCAATGGATCAAACACCATTGTCGTCCCACATACACCCACAATGGAATAGAGATAGAGCTAAAGTGTTCGGATCAAACACCGTCAACACTTCCCCTGATGCCTTACCCATACCAACACGTAAACCCCTATTGGCGAGGGCTTGCAAACTGGGCTCGCAACTAATCAATCCTAATGCCAAACAGTGTATCCAAGGCCTCACCCCAGCATCTCTCAATCCGTCCATAGAGATAGAGCTAAGGCCCCCGGCAGAGTCAGAGACCACACAGTCCGAGACCACCTCTCCTGATGCCCTACGACATAATAGTTCTGCTAAGGTAATGGAGATACGACGATGCTAGTGGGCAAGACTTGAGTAGAGATAGAGCTAGAGTCTGGTGATGAGGTCAAAGACAACCATGCCACGTCCTCCCCCTGATGCTCCACTCGCATCCAACACACCAACCACACACATACATTCACATGCATATTCCTAGCATCATCATCATCATCATGTTATAAATAAACGGAATTAAATATGCATGAACAGTAATAGCAGAAATATTGGATGACATGTGAGATGCACATTACAAACATACAAGCATAGAATCAATCATGGAATTAGACTCAATAAAAATAAATAGTTTGTTATTAACCAATTAGTTTAGGTCTTGTTCCCTCACCTGTTAGCAATACTCGATCTCCTTTCAAGCCTTGAAATTATCTTTGAATTGGTTTAACAACCTAAAAGTTATTTAAATTTAAGTTAGGGTTCATATGTAACATGTTACAGTAGTAGGAAATCGAAACAGAGCACTGATAGGTGTCTGATTGGTCCTATGGTCTCATACTGTATCGACCTTACTGCCTATGGTCGATACCCTACGGTCGCATATGGTGCGACCATATGCGACCGTAGCTGCGACCATATGATTCCTGAATCTTTTCGAATGCCTATGTTCGATCCTCTGGTCATGCTGGTCATGGTATGGTCGATCATAGCTGCGATCTTAAGATTTTTGGTCACAGACTACATGCAATTCAAGTTCTTCCTGGGTCAAATCCTCTCATCTTCAATTGGATTTATTCTAAGGTTATCCTATGGCCATCATTAGTAGTTTCTTATCAACCCTAATCATCAAACTCTCTCCTCATGGTTCTCTTTGAGATTTTCTCAAGGAAATCACATGGATCATAATAGGTTGATATTGTCTATTTTCCATAGAAGTTTTATTCCATGGAGTTTACATCTCCACGGATTAGGTTCATACCTTTGCCTGTGATAGAGAGGCAATCTCTTCTCAGCAAGATCCTCTCCTTAGCATTTTCTTCTTCTCCTTCTCTTCCTTCTCTTCCCTTATCTTTCTCTAGGGTTTACTAACGTTCAAAAAGAGTGAAAAAGGGTTGAAGGACGTCCTTTATATAGAGGAAAACTCTCCATATAGAGTCATATTTCAATTAGGAAAGAAATCCCTTAGTTTAAGAAAGTTTTCAAAACTCGAAGTTTGATCTGGGGTCTCACGGTTGATAGCTATAGTAGCAGAACCTGTCAACCGTAGGGTCGAAATCATCGACCGTGGGGTCCCGAATTTGTGATCTTCATTCTTACCATATGGTCGACCGTACCTACCCAGGTTTGCGACCATATGTATACAGTTTTGGGTGTTGAGTCAATTTTTATACCTGGTTTGTGATCTATCTTCACACGCTCTGTCCACTTGGTCCAGGAATGATGGGAAGACCTGACACGACACGGTTAAACCAAGTTAGTGGAGTGCGGGTCTTACAATCCATAATATTTAACTTAAAGAAAAGTTCAAGCACTTACCGTTAGTTCTCAACTATGGTGTTCTTCGTCCAACGACGGCTCCTCTTCCACCTTTTTTAGCTCTTTCTCCTCTTCAAATCTCTTTATTTTCTCTAGGGTTTGTGAGAATCAATTAAAGAGATTTAAGGAGGTTTAGGAGTCCTTAAATAGACTAAGATGGGGTTTAGGAAAGTTTTCCTAAGTTAGAAAAGTATCGAGGGTTGAGATTTGGCAAGCGGGACCCACAGAGATCCGTTTTCAGATCTAACTAGTCTGCCCGCGCAGACATACCGGTCGACTGGTACCATAGACCGGTACCATGAGACCAGTATAAAAATTATCTTTGTTTTGGTCTGTTTTCGTACCTGATTGTCATCTACTCGTCCCGTCAAGTTCAATGATGATTAGAAGACCTGTTACGACATGAAATAAAGGTTTAGATCTGGTTCATGGAGTGCGGGTTTGGTTTAGATCGGGTTCATGGAGTGTGGGTCTTACACGGAGCATTCAATACCTGCTAAGTATTCCCTTCAAGTGTGAGGTTCAACATCCCTTTCGCTAATCAAAACCCAAAGCCCTTCAAGCTTTGCCTAACATCTTTACAAGCCTCGAAAGTCTTGCGAACCCCTGGCCGTGAATCCTACTGACCTTGTTGATATCCTAATCCAGACTGAGGTGGCATAACCTGGCATGACATCAGGTGAGCATCCTGGTTATGTAGAAAATAAGAGAAGAAAATGCTGCCAAGGATAATGACATTCCACGCTTCAAACTATATTAATGCTCAAAATAGTCTCTTGGATCTTGATTGTTTCGATTACTTATTCAATTGAGAGAGGTTTGGAGTGTTATAATAACAATGATAGGGTTCCATCACATACCCTATCCCACATACAGATACCTATAATACATAGAGATTAATATAAATATTTAGAATGTTCCATACCTCTTGCAAATAATTGATTTCTGACCATTACTTAAAGTAACCCTTAAGAAGAGTCTTCCACAGCCTTCTAATAGTTCTTCCTTTTCCTCTGCTATGGGTCCTGATGGAGAGATCTCAACAGTGGCTGATGGGACTCATTACTTGTAAGACCCGTGTCAAACTAACCCGGTCTTACCACCTTGAACCAGGTTTACCCATCATGGTCGAGTCAAATGGACCAAGGGCATGAAGGAGATCGAGATCCCACGTACGAAATCGACCCAAAAACACTTAATTCTAGGGGGAGGGTCGCACACCCAGTGAAGCAGGGTCGGACCTCCCAAAACAGAAAGTCAGACCCTCAGTTTTGAAGGGAGGGTCGGACAGCTTAAGACCCTAGGGTCGACGGGATCATCGACCCTCGGTTTCTGACGAAAATTGAAATTAGAAAATTTCCTAATTTTCGGTTGGGATTCTTTCCAAATCTCAATGGGATTATTATAGGACATTCCTAGTCTATTTAAGGGACGTTCCTAAGCCACTTTCACTCCTTTCACAACCCTAATTGAATTGAGAGAAAGAGAGAAGAAGGAAAAGAGGAAGAAAGGAGGCTAGGAAGAAGGCTTAGCAAAAAGGAGAAGAAATTGCAGAGAAAAGTAATCTTCTCAGGTATGGATACTAATTCCATGAGTTTCTATAGACCTTAGGTTAGATATGGTTGAGTGTAGGATTTCGGAGAAACCCAAACCATCCATCCATGGTTAGGCTTTCATGGAAAACCATAGGAGGATGCACGAAAACTATTTAGATGGTTTATACATGGTTCTAGACCATGGAATGAATGTTGAGTAAATGTAGGAAGCAAGCCATAGGACCCCAAACACGAAGAATGGATTAAAAGTGGAAATTGGACCAGAGTGCACCAAGGGTCGCACCGAGGGTCGATAGACCATCCGACCCTAGGTGTTTCGACCATCGACCCCTCGGCATTCGGGAAGTTCGGGAATGGAGGGAGGGTCGATAGACCCATCGACCCTAGCATTGACCCTAGCATCGACCCTCAGTTGACAGAATGGTTTTTAAATTCTGAATTAATTCTAATTAAATTCTATCGACTTTGTTAGGTTTGCTAGCAATATAATAACATTATACATGTGATTTTAAAGCTTGAAAAAGTATCTATTAGCAAGCTAAGGTGAGGAACCTTAACCCCAAACTAAATTGGTTAATAATAAACTGTTTTCTATTTCTTGAGTCCTATGCCATGTGTGATTCTATGCGAATATGTTGTAATGTGCATACAGCATGCCATCTAATATTTCTATTATTTGTTCATGCATATTTACTTTATTGTTTATAACATGATGATGATGATGATGATGATAGGAATAGGCATGTGCTTGTATGTGTGTGGTTGATGTGCTTGATGCGAGCGAGTATCAGGGGAGGTGTGATGAGAACGTCAATAAACGTTAACCTTTGGCGGGTCTCAGCACTTTAGCTCTATCTCTAACTCAAGTCTTGTGCATTGGCATCGTCGTATCGCCATTACCTTAAGCGGAACTATTATGTCGTAGAGTATCGGGGAGGTGGTCTCGGTCCTTGTAGTCTCCGACCCTACCGGGGGCCTTAGCTCTATCTCTATGGATCTTCCGAGGGATGCTGGGGTGAGGCCTTGGATACACTTGTTTGGCATTAGGATTTGTTAGCGGCGAGCCCCGGTTTGCAAGCCCTCGCTAACAGGGGCTTACGTGTTGGTATAGCATTATATAACAATAAACGTTAACCTTTGTTGTATAATGTTATGGTAGGGTGGATGGGGACGACGATAAACGTTAACCTTCGGGCGGGCTTCCACACCCTGTGTATAGAGGCGGTATCAATAAACGTTAACCTTTGATCACCCAACCTTTCTATTGCACATTGCAAACTATAAACCAAGACCAAAGATATATTTTGACTTTTTGCATGCATATGTATTGTTGTATTGTTTTGGCTACTCACTGAGCCGTGTTGTGTGCTCACCCCTCGACGTTGAATATTTTTAGTTGATGATGCGGGATATACGGATGAAGATTATATGAACGCGCGTCGGCGTCTGGAACCGTAGCAGCTATGGAAGTTGGAGTCGAAGACGATACACACGACTCCTCTTGCGAGTGCAACTCGTGTGTATTCGATTAGATATTTTTGTAGGTTTCTTTATTGGATTTATAAGACATGTATTTGATATTTAAATATTTATGTCTTAGTTAAATACAGAATAATTTGATATTATTTATGGGTATCATTCTAGTTCTCAGTTCATATTATTTATAAATTTTCCGCTATTGTGTATTACTCTGATTATGATTGTGGATGCGTGTAAAGTTTGGATAACGCGGGGATAGCCTATTAGAGATCCTGGTTGAACCGTTTATTTGGCGGTTCATCACACCATTCTGAGCAATGCGGAATTGGGGTGTGACATTATTCTTGTATTTATAACATAACCACTAACCCTAATTCATTTCCACAATGAATAAGGAAAGTCTTATCTTTGGCAATTGACAATCCACGGCTTAAACCAGCCTACCAAATAATGTTAGACTCCCACCAGTAGATTAGGCAAGTAAATAATGTTGACCAACTAGATTTGGAACTAGATTTAGAAACAAATCTAACAGTCTCCCACCTGGGCTACATTAGTTTACAAGATTATCATCAACCAGTGTGGCCATGGAATCTAATCATTCAAATGAATTATCATAACCTTGATCCAACCAACAACCAGACTGATATCGAACAGCAGTAGAAAATATGTCTCAATATACGGCATACCCTTTATGTTATCACTGACAAAAGTCTACTTGATGGCATGAATCACCCCATGATAGTACCGTGAAAGTAACCTTATCATTGGAGTCCATAATCTGATCGAGTCACCTTCGATCCAGTTGCTTTTATAACTTTTTAGACAATTAACTTGATGTTACCCATTACTACAGCGCAAAGCTATTAACCTGGGTGAACAACAGAACCTAGCTTACCGCCTTTAAACCTTGGCTTAATACCGCCTTGTTGTCTTTCTTGGTTAAATACTGTCTTCGTTATTTTGGCTAAATACTACCTTTTGAAGTCTTGACATGTCAAACATATAAAAATTCTGTATAGATTAGCAACAAAATAAAAGCTGAATCATGAAATAAAACCATGGTATAAAATAACTGTGCTTATAAAATCCACAGGCAAAAGAGTAAATACAATAAAGTATCAATAAAATACAAAAGGTCTATACAAGCACATCGAAAGACTCAACGACATCCATACTAAAAACATGACCCTTTGAGACTCCCACTGGCAAAGCCTTTAACCAAGGATCTGCTATCATATTGTCTGTCGAAATGTGCTCCTCATAAATGTGATTCTCGTTTACCTTTTCTCTTACCACTAGATACTTGATCTTTATATGCTTAGGAGCACCTAATTTATTGTCGTTCTTTAACAAGGATACAACTAACTTGTTGTTACAGTACGGTAACAATGGTTTGGAGATGGTATCCACAACATTCAACCTATAAATGAAGTCCATCAACTAAACCACCTGCTTTGTGGCCTCAAACAGTACCACGAACTTTGGCTGCATAATGAAGAAGTCAGAATAGGTTGTTTTGCATTCCTCCACATAATAGCTCCTATAGCCATCACAAAAATATACCTTGACATGGATTTCCTATGATCAGTACATCCACTGAAATCCGCATTCGAATATCCAACCAATTATAGGATATCAACATTGCCATACATAGGTATATAATCTTTTGTCTACTGCAGACACATATTGTCTGGCATAGATTTCCTTTTAATATTATTCCTAGGGCAATGCATTTCTTGAGTATACGATCAATGAAGGCCTTCTTAAATAGTCCCAGTAGTCTACGATTTCTGTCAAGTCTGATTTCAATACCGAGAATGAATGAACTCTCACCTATATCTTTCATCACAATTTTCTCTAACAGAAAACGCTTGTTCTCTACAAGCAACATCATGTCACTATTGGCAAACAGTATGTGATTATCATACAAGACCAGAAAAAATAAACATGCTCCCACTGATCTTGGGATACATGCTTGGATCTTTGCATTCTCAACAAAACTAAATGAAGATATAACCTGATACAACTTGATCAAACTTCAGATACTACTATTTGGAAGCTTGCTTAAGACCATTCCATCTTTATCCTTTACCTCAACCTTCTGGTTGAATCATCCTGTTGAGAAAAAATGATTTTTACATTTATTTGATATAGTTCCAAATCAGATAGCACAACAAAGACCAACAAATTTAGGTCAATGCTTTCTCTCTGTGTGATTCCTCTTTGCTACAAGTTTTACTTTGTAACGATCAATTCTCCCATTAAAATCACATAACCTTATATACCTATTTTAAGACTACAAGCATATAATTCTTCAACAAATGCACAAGATCCAAACATTGTTGTTGTCCAAAGACATCTACACATCTTTTATAGACTTCAATAACTCTGGAGCAATATAACTATCGATAGCTTACTGAACACTATTGGGATTTTCCTTTTGTCCATTGCCAAAAACTTCGACTATGAGGTATAGTATATGATTGGATGAAATAACAGATTTATGTGGTCTAGTAAATCTTTATTTTGCTTCCTCGAGCTCTATTATCTTATCATTTTTCAATAATATTTATGTTATTTCAATTGGTTATTCCACAAGAGTTTCCATGGGGTCTCATCAAATTTTAAGTTTCTTAGCTGTGACAAACCACTAGCACCATCAATGAATCTAGCATAACTGATTTCTACTATCCTATTTACTGAGTTAGGACAATAAAAACAAAATTCTTTAGACCTTATTGGGCATTCTCTAAAAAATAAAAACTTGATGTCCTAAAACCAACCACTCTTTCATGAGGGTTATGAAATCATGTTTCAACTCTGCAATCCCAAGCATAGATATTGCTTAAACTGGGACTAACTTACTTGGCACCCTATTAATAATATAGGTTGCAGAATTCATCATTCCCACAAAATTAAATATACTCTTATACTCTTGATCATATTATTTGCCACTTCTTTTGCTGTTAAATCTCAAGCACGATTCCTAAGTCATAAGTCTTAGCACCAGTAAATATTTGGACAGAAGTAATAGGGTATAGATCAGTATGATATGGTCTGCCTGAACACTTATCTTATTTGATAGATTTAACAATTTTAATCCTTTGATAAATATTATCTACCAAGTCCAACAATCTCTTGTTGCGAATGGTTTTTATTTTTATTTTCTTTTAAACAATCTCCACATATGTACATGTCATCAAACTTTAGGGATTTCAGAATACCATTATTTACCTTCATTTATAAATTTTCCTTAGATACAAGTCTTAAATGTCTATACCAATGATGGGAGTTAAGGATACATAGTCTTCTTCCAAAAATAGGTAAACTATCAAAAACAAAGTAAAGGTTTTACTATTCCTATATGTTTAGACTATAACTAGTATTTAAGTCTCTGATAATTCCAACACTCTTCTCACTCAGAAGTTTTATAAACCTTATTCTTTTCTAGTTTAGCATGTCCAGCTTTATAATCTTTCTACACACGTCCCTTCTGAGTCACATTACAAGAATTCATTTTCCTTGACATAAAGTCTTAGACATTAACTTGAAAAGATGTTTTCATTTATTTTCTTTGAATTTCCATCCTTATTGCCTTCGCCTCAGTTTTACCTTTTTTTTAGGATGTTATAGGTCACCATGATTTTACTTTGTAGTTCTAGTGAGAATGCAAAAGTCAATTGAATTATCTTCGGAGGTTTTCTTATCATTGGACTTATCAGTGTTAGCTGATAGCTCCAATTTGTGCTTCCTCACACTCCAATACCATTTAAAGTGGTACAGATAGGCTTAGGTAATAAACATTTCTCCGCCCCTTTCAGAAATCTCCAATAATCTTTGGATTTATCTTTAAATAACCTTTTGCAATGTTCCAGGATGTGTTCAATCATTTTAAATATAAGATGATTCTTTCACCCATTTTAATCATTTCAAATTTTGTCTAACTCTCCTTTATATATTATTTGGCAGTGTCTTTTTATCATGATACTGCCTTGCATAGCCTCTGGAACTAAATTTCACACAAGTTACATGGATTTTCTGTTGGAAGATTCCCAATTCTCCATTTTCATAACTTTAGCAGGATAATGCTACTCTCAACGGTAAGGGCAACAGTTTTATCCTATTTAAGAACTAAGTCTAAATCCATAAATCTTAACTACCTTATACCAATTTCTACAATGTGATATAGACAAAATAAGAAGTGAAGCATGAGTAATATCAGGGATTGAAATTCTGAGATAGTAATCAGTAGATGAGTTCATTTATAATGCTATACATACAGTGATAGATCTATGACTCATACATATAAGGAAATAAATTAAGCTATAAAAACATAATAAGCAAGCAATTATTTTCTTATCCAAGAGTCAACCGAATTACATACTTATCCTTTGGGACAAGGATGCATTGATCCTCTCAAATATCTTGGCAAATAGCCAACAATTATTACCTTTTTTTAAAGAGTCAACTGAACTGCATATTTATCCTTTGGGACAATGATGCACTGATCCTCTCAATTATCTGGGCAAAATCGCCAATGAATGATGACGTCGAAAATCACACCACTTTTGGGTGAATAAAACCCTCAAGCCAAACATCCCTGCTTATCCTTTGGGATAAGGATGCACTGGTCCTCTCAAATATCTGGGCAAAATCGCCGAGGAATGATGGCGTTGAAAATTACACCACATTTGGGTGAATGAAACCCCTAAGCCAAACATTCCTATTTTGCAAGTGCATGTAATCTTTTAATCTTGACAATGCCACCTTTGGATGGGCAATGTCGTTTTTGCTGCGACAATAAAGTGAGAATCTTTGACAATATCACCTATGGGTGAGCATGTCCTTCCTTGCTGTATCTTATAAATGCATAATTATTTGATTTGAGCATATTATGATAAAACTAAGTGTGCCACTTTGGTGATCACACCAAGTCTTCACAAAACATTTACAAATCCTAATTTAAACAAACTTAAACAATGTCACCTTTGGGTGAACACTTGTAAAATTCTGAAGCATTTACAAATATAGATACTTGAATTATAACAAATCATAATAAAACAAGGTGCACTTTGATGGGTTCCACTAAGATGTGAACAAATCCCAATTTGTAGCTCTTGTGTGATATTTATTTAACCATGAATGTTTTTAAAATACAATTTTATAAGTTTAAACATTCATATAAACATGCACATTAGCTCAACAATCAATTTAGTATAGTAACTTTAAGAAAAATTAGTAGAAAAATTGCAAATCAGGTTTTCATAAAGTATTTTTCTATGATAACAAACTTCCCAATATATCAAAATGTACCAAACTATATATCAAATTGAAGAACATTAAAAATGGAGAATACTGCAAAAAACTACGCCCACACACACGAATTAATTCCCTCAGGTTAAAAAAACCTTAAACAAACAAACCCTTAAGAAACCCTGGTCAGTTCGGTTCTGAATGGGATGGTTCCATCTGGGTTGGTTTACCCAGGATTGGCTCAGTTCTGTATGGCTCGAATTGAATATATCCTTTTTTTTTTAAACGCCTTCAGACCGAACCAATGGTCTGTCCTGGATGAGCCACCAAGTTGGTTTATTGGTCTGACCTCCAAGTTAACCCGGCTCAAGAAAACGGGTATTGGGTCAAAACTCATGTCTTCGGGTCGGGTTCCTGGTTTAAAAAAGAATCCGGGTTCACAGTTCGAGTAAGCGGGTCAACAAATCCGGCCATGGTCTGGGTAATCGGGTTGCCCAACTGACTTGGTCAACTATGTTGACCGGGCCAAGTGAGGCACATGTTTGGGTACACGCTTGCTCGGTCCACACCGCTGGGTCAATCCAGCCTGGCCTGAGTCGGCTCGGCAGAGTTGACCCACAGTTCACTGCTAGTAATATTTTTTTTATTACCCGTAAGTGGATTTCACTCCCCTTTTCCGTTGGCACGTGGCGGAGCTTCCAGCAGCTAGCAACGACAAGTTTTATACTGTCGTCATCGTCTCTCTGAGCTCTATGCGGTGGTATAAAAAGTTTGGATTTTTTACAGTCTGAAAAATTTCGATCATAATAGATCTCCTCATGGGTTTCAATAAAAAACAAAACGAAAAATAATTCATTCAATCATTCTAATCATCTCTATTAGGTATTATTAAATTATATCTCATCGATTATAGGTCTGTATGGACTGCTTTGATAATAATTGCTATAATAACATTGATAGGGTTCCATCACATACCCTATCCCATATACAGATACCTATAATATAGAGAGATTAATGTAAACAGTTAGAATGTTCCATACTTTTTGCAGACGATTGATTTCTGACCGTTACTTGAAGTAAGCCTTGAGAAGAGTCTTCCACAACCTTCCACTGGACCTTCCTTCTCCTCTGCTATGGGTGCTGATGGAGAGATCTCAATAATGGTTGCGGGGACTCATTATTCCTGTATTTATAACGTAACCACTATCCCTAGTTTATTCCGACAATGAATAGGGAGAGTCTTACCTTTGGCAATAGACAATCCACGGCTTAGACCAGGCTACCAAATAATGTCAGACTCCCACTAGTAGATTAGGCAAGTAAAAAATGTTGATAACTAGATTTATAAATAAATCTAACATAGAGCAAGAAGAAGAGATGATTCAAGTTAAACTATAAACCATGGTTAGAAACCCATACTTCAAGCTCCCCACTGCACCTCCCAAATGATCGATTAATTGGTAGGTTGAGGTCTCTATCTTGAACCAAGAACCCTTTAAACCCAATTCATTGAAGCAAGCTTCAACCTCTGTTGCAATCTCAAAAAACCCTTTTTTTTTCCGCTCTGTAAGACCGTAAAACACGATAGCAAGAACAACAAGAAGAATATGAGTGTGTGTGTGTGTGAGAGAGAGAGAGAGAGAGAGAGAGAGAGAGAGAGAGAGAGGGTCGCAACACCCGTGCATTGCAAAATCGCCTTCACCCTTAACTCTCTTTCCCCCAATAGCCCTAAAACTATCATCCTGCAAGTTACTAAACATCTCAGGATCATTCGCTAGGCCGCAGATGCAATGTAGAGAGAACGGGTTCTACAACAGTTTTCTATTATCCGATCTCCACCTCGCAAATGCATCAATTAATCCTTTAAATCTTTGAGACGAAGACAACTCATCAACTTTCATTGTTTCATTGCATAAACCATTGGACTCTGCAGCTCAGTTCCTCTCCTCAATCATTCTTTTCAGTTCTCCGATCCCATCTCCATCTTCTTGAGCTTCTCTTCCTTTTTTTTTCCGCTCCGCTTCCATCTTTGCCTATAAAATTTATATTTCCGCTCTCAACGTCTCGTTGTTAGATTCTAAGCCCTCAATCCTCTTGGCCGAATGCTTAATCTCTGCATCTTTGGAGAAGATCTCCTTCTTCGGGACCGGAACAATAGCTGCAGGCTCCTTTAGAAGCTTTTGCGCAAGAAGTTCCGTCTTGATCGAGACAATTCCACAAGCAAATCTTGAATACAGTTGCGGAGTTGCTCTGTAAGGTCGTGAGGCTGAGGTTAGACCTTCGCTGGGGAAGGGCGACGAGACCGAATGTGAGGTAGAGAGCGGTGAAATTGAGGGTAAGATAATAACTTAGCACATGTGAAAGGGTAGTTTTAAAATTGGGAAATTGAAGACATGTCAACAGTTAACAGACTTGTCCGTCAGACTTGTCCGTTAGGACATGGTCTATCTGATATAGATTTAACAAATAGAGGGAGTGCATGCAATTAATCACAAATTCGGGGGTTGGGTGCCTTTTAGCAACCTAAATGGGAGCTGGGTGAAATTATCCCTTACATGAACTCTCAGACGACACGGATTCGAATCGTTTCCTCCCTGTACTTCAAGGAGGAGGGAGACGCCCCCGTAGGATGGTCGACACGTGGCTCTCGAAAAAATCCGAGCCTCACATTCGAGCTGACACCCCCTATCAGCTCAACTTGTCGGCTAGGTGTTGACTCAGACGTGAAGTTTGGATTTTCCCAAGAGTTACGTGTCGGCCATCCGACGGGGATGTGTCCCTCCTCCCTGAACTACAGGGTACAGGGAGGAGACGATTTGAACGTGAATCGTGAGCAGGAAATTTTGGTCCATTTGTACTGGTCTACCAGGGGCCAGCTATACGTGGAATTTCTTTAATCGTCAGCAGGGACTTTGGTCTATCTGTTCTGACCTACCACGTGGCAAATACGGTGAAATTTCTTTATCCGCCTTGTGAGAAAACCATCTGACACAGACCTTCGTGGTTTGCCAAACCCTAAAAAATGCAACAGAACGGAAAGCTTTTATGTCAACCGAAGAAACCTTTCTCTTCGAGTTGAATTTCTCAAGTACACCCTAGCACTTCTACCGGAATTCAAAATGCGAATGGTTCTTGACATTCCTTCTTAAAATGCTCTGCAAATCCGCCGTTGGCATCAGTTAGCTCGCTCTGGTTCGGTCTCCCTGCAAATAATTCTTTCGTAATTATGTCCTGCGATCGCTCCATTGATCGAAGAGTAGAGTCTCAGTCTGGCAACGGCAACGGCAATGGCAATGGAAATGGCAACGGGGTCGTCGACTCGAGTCGCCCGTTGGCTAGCCAGAGGCTTCGGTTGAGTCCAAACACCGAACACATGCCAGAGAACTACGATGATCTTCAATTGGAGTTCAGTTCTTCTATTTTCAGTTCCCTTGAGCGATACCTACCTCCAAGCATGTTGAGGGTTTCGCGAGACGCTAAGGTCCAGTACATGAGAGACATATTGGCGCGGTATTCGTCTGAGGGAGAGCGGACCAGAGTAAGGCTTTGAGATTCCTTCTGTTCCTTGTTTGTTAAACTTGCCCCTCTGTTCCTTATTCATTAAAGTTATTAATTTTTTTTTATTTGTCTCATTGTTTTCTCTCCTTTTTTTTTTTGGTGTAAGTCAATTTTTTTTTATGCTTTTTAACGAATTGCTGTGGAAGTTCTGTTTAGCTGTTCCTTCCTCTGTTTTTCTTTTTTAATTGGTAAAGGATTTTAGTGTAATGGAAAAGCTGCCCCTTAGCTGTTCCTGCTTAATACTAGTACTCTGTCGCTCTGTGCTGAAAATGAGGGTTGCTATATGTAATGGAGGTATTTCTTATATGTGCAAATGGCAAGGTTATATATATATATATATATATATATATTTTTTTTTTGAGGCAGAAGGCTAGGTTACTTTATTTGGCAGCTTTGCGCTAACTGTAATTGTTATTGAGAACAGAGGTTAATTTACTTTTATGGTCAATTTGTTTGCTTTCTGCCTTCTTTTAGTTTGTTGGTGCGCCTTTCCCAATGATAGTGATTACATTTTATTCATGTTCTTTCTCACCTTAAAAGAAAGGTCTCAGATCCCTTCTACCAGCAAATTAAACACGTATTCATTTTTATTTACAATAAATAAAGGCTGGTCTCTCTCTTTCTCCCTCTCTCAATAAGAGGTAGTAGCTATTATTGAGTGGTTTTCAGATTTTGTATGAAAAGTGGTTTGTGTATAGGGTTTTGAAATACTCTCCTCATGAATTCCTATTATTATGTATGGTACTTTACTTTTAATGTTAAGATCCTAAATATTAGAAGAACAACCCAGCCCATCTCCGATGAGTCAGGGGTCTTTTGGCATGGCGGCGTTCAGGTACATTAGTACATAACATTTAACTAAATAGGAAATTGCTAACAAAAAAAAAAGGACAGAAAATTATGTCCCATCCGCATAGGTCGAAAGTAATTTACATGTCTCATTTCTAGTTTTCTTTAGTGAATCATAATGATATTAGCACTTATCAAAACTCTTAAGCTGTTGGCAATCAAAAAAAGATAAATGATTATCTTGATGAAGTATTGCTGTGTTATTTTTAATTTTTTTTTTTGGGGTGTTTTCCTGATAGGCAACTTTAGGAGAGTTGTAATAAGAAAAACATGAGAAAATGTTGTATTTAATCACAACTAGCACTATGGTAGCTTTGTAACAAATCCAAGATTGTTTGAATTTTGAGTTATATTAACATTGTTTGGAATATGTGAATGTTGTTTAAAGTCACTTGAATGGTTTGGACATAAAAAAAAAAGATTATTATTTTGGCGCATTTTTAGTTATTAGTGATGTTTTACTATAATAAGATATCTGAAATTTTTTTCTCTGATCTGCTCTTTCCTGTAGTGTTTTCAGTGCTATACGTTGCCAATAGGATAACTTAGTGGATATTTTGGCATTCGTCGCTTTATCATTGGCGCATGCATTTAGATGGTCAAACATCCAATCTTTCGATTGATTTTACTTATCCCAAAAAAAAAAAAAAAAAAAAAAGCAAAGAAAAAAAGATCTTTGAAAATTTTAGATTGGAGAAAAACCCTAACATTGGAAAGTTGAAATTGCTCCCGCAACAGAAAGTGCAGTTTTCTTTTTTGAACTAGAGTTGACTTTTTAGCATTTTGGAATTTGAATTTTAGATTATTTTATTAGATTCAAATGGGGGTGTTTGCTTATTTATGAATAATATTTGAAGTAAATGATATTAGGCAGATATAAGTGTTGTTTCTGTGTACTTTTCCCTTCTTTCTATTATTCTAGCTTCTAGGTCAAACCAAGCTTCGAGAGTCGACATAGATAAGTTTCAATCGAAACATCACATTTTATAAGGTGGTTGGACCAGGTTTTGACCAAAACAGTGGTTTGGGTCAAAACGTGGTCAAAACACTGATATATCGATCAAAACTTGAGAGGTTAAGACTATTAATTATTGACCCCTGGTCTCATTTCGACATGGGCTAATACTGAGTTATCTTGGTTGAAACCAGTTGATGGCAAAGGGGATTCAAGGATGACAATCCTAATTAATTCCCTTTGTTGCAGGATCTTTCTTTAACCCAACCCAGAAGTCAGAATAGAGACTTTAAAGAAAATTCGGCTTATCTGAGAATTTGACCATTGGTTGTTCTTCAAACTTGAAGGAAATGATCTTTACGATGTACTTGAAGACATATCCAAAGTTGGAGATGATCCGATCACAGATGAGAGAGATGTGATTTTTTGAGAACTACCTATCATTTGAAAATGGGACTGGTTTAGTTAGAGCTGGTCGATATGATTTTAATCTTTAATCCCACGAGCTTTCGTTGATCAAATCAACACTTAATGGTATCGCAATTCAGTATGCAATAATAAGAACTTGAAGGAATTAACAGAAGGACAAAAAAACCATAAAACAGAATATTTCGGTTGAGTCTCACAACCTATGAGACTCAACCAGAAAATCAGGAGCTAAACTCTCTTCTTTTTTCCGGTCTAAATCTGCTGGCTCTCTTCTTCTTTATCTTATTTATAGACTTAAGAAAGATTACAAAATAAGGAAGGATTTAGTCATCTTAAAAAAAATATCCTAAGATAAATTAAAAGGGAAACTTGCCTTTATAGATTTAGGAAAGTTTCCAAAAAAACAACTTATAAAATATCAATCCATAACTTAACTATAGGAAACAAAATCTAAGAATAATTTAGGAAAGAAATAACAAAAGAAGGAAAATTTCTGCTGTTGGTACTGTTCACGTGAACAGTACCGTGAACACTGTTCACGTGAACAGTGTGGGTTGGTCAGCCAATTGGGCCTGACCCAATTTTGGAAGGTTCTTCTTTCGGCCCCTTCTAGAGTAGACTTGGGCTGCATCACCAGTGGTTTCAACTGAGATTTAGATCCATGCTCCATGGCATAATTGGCCTAAAACTAGGTGGCCCTTAGTGGCAATTGTTGCATGGAAGCTTATGGGTTTTATTTTATATATATATATATTGTAGTTTTAATTGTTTGAAGGGTCTTTTCTATTGCTAGGTCCTCATCAGTAGGAATGCCAAAGGATTCGGTATTAAATTCTTCTCCAATTTTTGCATTGGACCCGAAGAAGCCATCTTCATGACGTGGCTTGGAAGATCTGCACTTGCTAAATTACCTCTTAGTTTTATACTTTTATTTCAATTCCTGGTTTCCTACCTTCATTTTCTCCTTCTCACTTACATCGAGGGCTTCATTTATAGAGAAAAAGAGGAAATTTTTGAATAATACTCAAATTACAATGTTTCCTTTTCACTTAAACTTCAAACCCAGAATGTGATCCATATTATCGTGATCTCTATCATTGCCCATGAAAGATAAGGGCTTGAATTTTCTGTAGAATGTAGTTTGGCCAAAATTGGGTGTAAATATTATAGGAACCCACTTAATTGGATGCTGATCTAGTGATAGATTAATACTAAATGGACTTGTAGGGGTTTGTAAATCATAGTTGGCAAGGCGATTATGTGATCCAAGGCGTTGCAGGGCCGCCTAAGCGCTAAGGTGGCAAGTCGCCTGCCTAGGAACCCTAAGGGACAGTATTTTTTATGTATCCTTTACATCTTCTATAGCAATGAGTAGGGGGGGGGGGGCAAAAAGAAGAAACAAAACTAGAGAATAAGAAGGAGAAGGATTTATTGGTCGTAGGGTGCTGCCGGAATGCAAGGTGCCACTAGGATCAAGGGTGTGGTGGACTGGTGGTGATGTAGTACAAGTATACTCTAAAAGAAATAAAGGAAGCCAAACGAGGCCTAAGCCAAGCCAAGCCTAGCCGCAACCAAACTGATACCAGCCGATAGTCCAAACCATGACTAATTTGAATTAGTTAATTTGATTTGTGTTAGTTATTTTGGAAACTATTGTCTAAGTTTCCTAATCCTTGTTTAGTTAGGACTTTTTCCTAATAGGGCTTAGTTTCCTAATTGTTTGCTGTTTAGGATTTAGTTTCCTATGTCCATTCTAACTGGGACCTTGTAAGCATTGAACTCTATATATAGATGAATGGAATAGAAGATCAGTAGACTTTGATAAATCAGAAAATTTGTTATGATTTCTGTTTGGGTCTCTCTTGGTTGTGAGACTCAACTGTAGGCTTACTTCTTGATCTTTTGTTCTTTTGTCTTTCAAATCTCTCTCAAGTAATTGTGAAATTAGTATTACGGTTTGATAATTCAAATATTGTGAGTGAAATTACAACCTAATCAAGCAGAGTTGCAACTACCGTAGCCGTTTTCAGATGATAGGAGTTCTCCGAACATTCATGACTTCTTCATCATTGGTTGGATTATTTTCAAATTTGGTTATATTATCAAGCACATCCTAAAGTTCAACTTCTCCAAGTTTGAAGGTCAACCAACGGTCAGATTTTCAGATAAGTGCAATTCTCTAAAAAGTGTCTATTCTGGTTTTCTGGGTTGGTTTGAGAAAAAATCCTGCTGCAAGGGGGATTATTGTGTGTGTCATTCCAGAGTTCCCCTTTGCCATCAGGTGGTAGTCTGGTAGACTAGTAGGGTTTAATAGAGAGTTGTGAGAATGAGAATGAAGAGGGATCTCAATAATTCTTTTTGATTTTCTCCTTTTTTTTTATTTATATTTAAATAAAGGTATTCCATGTGTCTCACCTTACATCATACCATGTAGAAAATCTAAAGGTGTGTTACAAACATAATCATTTTATATAGTAAAACTAAACATATAAAACAAGAAGGCGCCCGCCTAGACAAGTAGTCGTTCGAAGGCATCCTCGGTGACGCTCAGGATGACTAGGTATGCCTTTCGTGAAGCATGCAACGTGATAGGTCGCCTAGCCTCTAGAAAACCCCCTAGATGCCTAGACGACGCCTTGAACTATCTTGTGAATGTAATTATGTAAAGGCACATACTTAAAATTTCTCATTGGGTGATAGTTGCTATAGGAAACTCCATCTGGTCTTTGAATTTGATCTGTGACCAAATATGGGAACCAAAAACCTGATGTTCTCTTAAAGTTCTTAGCCAGATTTGGAAGATATTTCCTCGCCCACAAAAAATTGAACAATCGTGGTTAACTGCCTCAAACTAAGTAGACGGGGAGAGAGAGAGAGAGGCGGGGGGGAGGGGAGATTGTATATCTGAATAAAAACTCTCCCTTTCAGGACTGTGGAGTTATGTGTTTACGCTACAGTGTTTTTTTTTTTGGGTAGAGAATGACAATTTGTTGGAAAGAAAGATGACACTAGAGAGTAGAAGAATAATGTCCTAACTTGAAATGGATGGAAAAGATACATTATTGATCTGTGGAAATATGTATTGATCTTGTCACTGTAGTTTGGCAAGCTCATCTATGGTTGGCCGATTTTGGCATCCAGTTTAATGACGTTCATTGGGGAACCTGACAACCGGATCTCATTGATGAGGCAAGAAATAGTAGCCTGCAAAACATTATGGTCACGCTTATATGTATTTAATATGCTCAATCAGTAATAACATCACTAAATTCTTAAGTTATTCTCTCAATAACTGCACGTGGTTTAGGCTTTCTCATTAGAATCTGTTAGTTCTTTTGAAGTGAAGATTTCCAGGCTTCCTCCAACAATCAGTGTTTGTATTTTCCCAAAAGTTACTACAAGTTGGCAGGTGGTTATTCTTTCCACCTTTTGAGTTATCTTGGCTGGTAGTTTCGCTTTGCTGTCGATAGAGGTAAATATTTGAGTCCTGGCTAAAATCATTACAGTGGAGGCTTTTTTTGGCTTAAATTTCCGACTAAATTATAACTTATTATTCTTGTATCTCGAGTCTTAACTTTGACCATTGTTTTATCACTTCCCTTTGTCCCTGGGAGAAGGGAAAAAGAATAAAAATAAAATGATGATGATCTCAGAATATATCTTTTCTCTATAAGATGTAAAAATAACTTCTGGAAAGGAAATGTGACATTCTTTGCTATTTTTTTATGTCAGGTTCAGAAGCATAGAGATTATCGGCGGAAGATAATATCCAATTATCAGGTATGTTTTGTAGGAACCTTTCATTGGGTTGTGTTAGTTTCTTACTAGTGGATGGTCATATTAGTTGGCATTGTAATGTTTTTCCTTGTCCTTTTCCCTTCCTCTGACCGGCAACAGGAGGGAAACTAAATGGGGTTTAGGAAATTGAAGCGGGCAAAATTTGGTATCTGAAAATGCCCAGATTGAAGGTTTTAGTGTAAGTTTCTGACAAGTGAAATTTCGTATTCAGAAAGGATTGATACAGTTGCAATTCCTGTTTATTTAAAAATGGGATTCTGGTGGTGGTCTGGAGGTGTCGTGACTCCATTTGAATTTGATTTAGGAGTCATCGGGTGGATTAAGAATGATACCTTTTCTGATAGATAGATTAAGAATGATATAGGGATTAAGAATAATATTTTTCAGAAAAAAGAATGAAGAACGGGCTGGTTTCAGAACGAACTAAAATTGTTGCTGCTGAACTTAAACAAGAGGCATAGAGAATAAGAAACAAGAAAGCTGGTAATTTACCTGGATTCACTCAGGGATCGAGGAAGAAATGAGCTGGAACATAGAATAAGAAACAAGAAAGCTGGTAATTTACTAGTAATCACTTGACGGATCTCTGGACATAATTAAGCATTAAATGACCCTGATTTACCAGCAGCAAATTCAACTAAAAATAAAAGAACCACCTCAAAACACGCCGATATAACAAATGGCTACGATTTCTCCTACTTCATTAGCAGTTTAAAAAATAACTTTGAATTTATAGGTCCACTCCTGTGACCTAATTGGATTCTCTACATTGCAAATCTTAACACTTGAACCAATTGTTTTAAGGCAATGCCTAGGCTTTGTGGCATAGGTAACCATGTGGTCTACAGTAAGAGAGAAGGATAGGTGAAGTCTGACTAGGTTCTTGCCTGGGTACCAAATTTTGTGACCTGGCAGCAACATGTTTATCTAAGCAGCAGCTACTTTGGCTATTTGGCAGCTTAGTCAATACAATCTGGCCTGATGCTCTGTTTTCTATCTGTTGTATCAATAGACTATCATTCATGTTTGCAACGTTATATTATTTTTATTGTTATGTAAGAAGAGACAAATTTAAGTTAGATGCTCATTCATCAACAGTTGTGATTATACACATTTTCTGTACGTATTTCTTACACTATTAAACATGTTAATTTGGGCATCTTAAAATGTATATAATAATACCAAGACATGGTTTTCTACATGCCATCTTAGTATGTATGGCACAGTTCATTCAAGGTATTTCCTTGTAAATTTCTCAGTCTGGATTATCTGGAACCATCCCATATTTCCTTAGGTACTTGGTGTTGAATACAATACTCTTTTCATTTGTAATATGAAAAAACGACTAATTTGTTTTTTGACTATTTTTATGTATTAAGCAGTTTGGAGATGTTTAAAAGGCTAATTACTATCATTCTCATGTACATGCCTTATATTTACTCGAACTCCCCTACCCCTAAATTTCTTTTATAATTCCCCCCAAAAAGTAAACTTCCTCCCAAGGATTAAAATATCGTGTATCAGTAGTGTATTGGTCGGGTGATTTTAAGAGACGTATCTTATCGTAACGCGGATACGCATGTATACGGGGAAGATACGCACGAGAATGATTAGGGAACGTGCAAAACACAATTTTAAAACATAAAAACACTATAATTAGCAACATTAAGAAGGAAAATGTTTCTTACATTCATATCATCTGTCTAATACCATGTTGAGTTATAGGCTGGTTCAAAACTCTCAAGAAGGGGTGCAACCAATAAGTTTTGGTAGATATATTTTACATATGTCCAATACTCACCCTAGTCCATATATGGATAATAGTGTCTTACCCATTCATGATAGAATGGTGTGTACTCATATGGATTCTCGTTGTTGGGAGCCACAATGCCTCAAACGATTCCCCCTCGAACTTCCAAATGGTGTACTCCCAATGCTGGAAAAAGAATCAGGAAGATGTCCATAATGCATAAGTGAAGGAGCATTACTTGGTTCTGAACTCATGCTCATTGGTTCCATCTCCCTCATAAGCATGTCATTATTACCAGGTTGATCCCGTTGCTTACCCTTCGATTGTAACTCCTAGGCTGTGGGCGACCACCGTGATCATCATCTTGGGTTGCACGAGTATAAGCCTCCTTGTCTGTGAATTGCATTGGATCATATGTTCACAAACCACCACCACCACAGCACCACCACCATGGCACCACCAGCACTACTTCCACCACCACCACCATCATCATCACCATCTTCACCATCATCACCATCACCATCATCATCATCATCATCATCATCATCATCAGAAAATAATGCCTCTATATTGAGCACTTGACCTCGTCTTCCTATCATCACCACCAGAGAATCCAATTACTCTCGCTCTGGTCTTGGCTTGTGTTTGTGATAGTTGTTGTGTTTTCTCATCATCATTCAACTGGCGAATGATGTTCTCCACGATAGGATCAACTGTAGTAGTTTGCCAATCCTCAGCAATCTCATCCAGCACTAATATTCTATTATTGTCCTCTATCCATGCTCCAACTGGATCATCCTTGTCGAGCATGTGATTGATGTCGATGGCATTTACATTTGTCTCGTTCTGTTGTTCTGACTATAGAAATCTTTTCTTCAATCTCATATTATAGTGGACGTAGACCAACTTTTGAAATTTTATCATGGATGTGGTTTAGTATGCATAATGCATTGCTCGAAATCGCTCTAGTTTCTTTCACATCCACTTGAGGCGGTCGTTTGGGATAATATCCAAATTGCAATCCTCCTCATGGAGTACTTTCTCCATAGTTAAGCCACCAATTAGCTGTATAAAAAGAAATAATTTCAATGAATGAACTTTTGAAATTCATAAGGTTAAAAAAGAATATGATATGTTGTCTAACTTACCAGGGTTGTTCGAGGATCTTGCGCCGATAGCCAACTGATCAACAAATCCTTGCGTACTCTCAGGGAAAATTTTAAGCTACAATAGTTAAATATATTGGTTAGCCAATCATTGAAGATTATGCAAGTAACATTTATGAAAGCAAGTCATTTTTTTGTTACCTCATCCATGGCATACATGGCTTTTGTTGTATCTGGCTCCAATATATTGATGACTTCTCTAACGGCGTCTACATAAGGTAACTCGTAACCTAAGCCAGGTTGAGTATAGTGGATGTCTGGATTTAAGTAATGTGCTACTCAGTGTAAGATATTGATGTACTAGAAATTTAGAATTCAAATTATAAGTGATAAAAATATAAAGAAAGAGTCCATGTGATACAAGATTACTTGCCATTTGAATGTCTTGCACCAACATTCTTTCCCATCGATTCTTTATAGTTTTCAAAAATTGTTTCTTCCTTGATGGATTCAGTTTATTTATTATCTTCCTCGCCAACGATATGCCTTGCACCAACTTTCCCATTGTTTGTTCCTTATCACCATCAATTTGCCTGAGGAGAAAAAAGAGAGGCTTCATAACCTTAGACAATTTTCAATCTTAACCCAAAATTTTGCAGACAAAATGACAAGCCTCACTTCTTTCCCTATATTGCTCCCACAATAAGGACTGAACAACCATTCATCTCTAGTCACCATCCAGAGTAGACCTGCCTTTCAGATAACTAGGCTATTAAAGGCAATGTAGTTGGTAGCAAACCTCGTGGCCGCATGCCTCACCAAGTCGTCTCTCGTGTGCTTCCTCATCAAAGCTAACACCCAATGATGGTTGTAAATGAAATTTGTTATCTTCCTTGCACCATCATTCACCTTTGACACCTTGGGCATGTCACCAATGTCTTTAAACATCAAATCAATTCAGTGTGCAGCACAGCACAAGGTGTCCAAAATAGGTTTTGTCTCTTCATCATAAGTGTAAGTCCAGCCCTCTTATAATTTGGACAATCTGGACTATATTTTCTTCTCTAACTTCTTCAATAACTTCATCCATCAGATTATACAGATATTGAAAGTCTTTTACATGCTTTGATGCGTTGACTGACTTGAGGAAAATGGTACGCCCATCACAGTAAACAAGAAAGTTGATGATGGAAAACCGTGTTGGCCCACTCCAAGCATCACACATGATGATAATTTCATATTGGGGCCACTTTTGCTTGAACATTTGGTACATATTCATCAACCTCACTTACAATGGCATCCAAGTATGGGCCAGCAATCTGATAAGGTGGGTGGCGTCACACCTGGTCCATAACACTGTATCTCTTGCACCACTGCCTTGAAATATGGATTTTTGGCCTTTTGTGCTGGAATAAAAAAATCATCTAGAAATTGATTTTCCCATTCTCTCACTTAATGACGTTGGATGCATTGCCTTTTTTATTCTTTGTTGCCCTGTATCTAGTGATTTGAAGGTAATGAATGTCCATGCTCTTTTCTTCTTGCCCTTGCCCTGGCCCTGGCCCTGAAATTGGTCAAACATACCCCGGACTGCCGGAAACTTGCTGATTTAGTCAAACCAACTGGTTCCTTACCTTTGCTTGACTGTGTGCGTATCTTGGAACCACTATCACCGCCACCACCTTGAGATATTGAGCTTCTCAACTGGGCTTCCTCCCATTGTTTCGCTCAATGCTCATGCCTTATGGCTGCCATTGTTTGGTGAAACTCATCTTCACCCTCCATGCCCGATCCCTCATAATCCTTGAACTCTCTTGGCTCATCTGAATCCATAAAATTCTATGATACTGTATATCTTTCCTCATCATCCTTCTTTTTCTTTCCTTTTGCTTTTCCTTCCGCCAATTGTTTTGCCATTGCCCTACTTAACTCAACAAGACATTTTGTGCACTTCTCCACATTTGGTTAATTTCGTGCCATGTGTTGCTTTTGCCTCGTTACCCTACCTCCATGATGTTCGGTGCTACAGAAGTTGCATCTTGTCATTAATCGATTCCCAACGATTTTAGTGCAATAACTCCGACCGATATTTTTGCTCGTCATATTTCTACACACCGCACGTGTGACCCGACATACAAATTTCATAAAAAAATACCATGCATAAACCTAATAATTTTATACATTATTTCTTATTTTTCAGCAATAAAAAATTGCATAAAATTAAATATAACATCTACAAATCATGACTCATGATGAACAAATATCCTTAGCTTGAAAATACAGAAACATTAATGGTTTCAGAAACATTAACATATACTAAATAACAGAAAATTAATTTTTCAGATATTTCAAAACTGGAAAATACAATAATAAAAAACAGAAAATTAAAATGAACATGCAACACTCATAGTTTGCATTATTCATGGAAATCAGAAAATTTAACATATAAATATATAATAAATAACAGCAATTTTTGGAATTTTTTTAAAACTAGAAAATATAAAAATAAATATCAGAAAAATAAAAATCATGATTTCAAGTATGCAACACTTTTAGTTATTGAGGGAAATCATGAATGTTAAAATATAATAAATAACAGAAAAAGAATTTTGGATTTTTTAAAACTGTAAAATATAAATATAAATAACAGAAAATTAAAATTATGGTTTTAAGTATGCAACACTCTTAGTTTGCATTATTCATGGAAACCAGAAAATTAGCGTACATTTTGGAGCACATTTACATGAAAAAAAATGAATTTATAAATTATATTTATTAATATGTTTCCAGAAAATTAAAATAAAAAACAAAAATTGAAAATTAAAGAGAATGTACCAATTTGGTAGATCGGCACTCTACAATCAACATATTAAAGATACAAAATGATATGGTTCATTTTTGGGAAAAAAAATTGAAATTTTTTGTGTTGAAAAAAAATCTGAAATCCATACTAAAATTCATGTTAAAACTATTTTTTGATGCATGGATTTATCATATTAGTCCATGATATACTGATTCATGGGAAGAAAAACTTAAAAAATCAAATTTTGAATGAAAAAGGAGGAGTTGCAGGTTTACCTACTTTTTCTGCACTTGAGACTAGAAGGATGAAATCACACTTTGAATCTTGCTTTTAGAACTGTTTGATGCTTGTCTTTGGATCGTTTTTGGGTGTATAATGAAACCCCTAAGGAATTTTTGAAAGATCTGAGGAGTCTTTGAAGATTTTTGAGGAATGTCTCGGTTGACAGGAAAAGGTAGAAAGTGTATCGAGGAGTATCGATTTTGTATTAGGGTATTGAACAGTATCGATCAATATCGAACCATATACTGGTTAATACGGGTTTGATTTTTGTTTTTATTTAAAAAAACTGGGTTAAAAACTGCATTGATATGTATCCATCGTATTGAGGTGTATCGAGCTGTATCGGTTATATACGCTCGATACGGGTGGATTCACTTTTGGGTTTTAAAAATGAGATACATATCCCCTTGTATCGCATTGACTACTGTTGATATTGATATGTATAGACCGATATGCTCCGTATCGATACAATACTTAAAACCGTGCTTCCACCTCTCTTTCTCCCTTGGTAATTAAAAATCCCTAAATTACTACTAATCCCCTTCAATCCCTCCCTTATCAAGTTCTCCCTCCAGCAGCACCTACTCCGGCATCTCTGCCACCACACTCACGGCTCCACCCTCGCTCTCTGCATCTGCCCCCTCTCCCTTCTCCCTCACCCCTACCTCGTCTTGCACTCTGCATTGCCCCTCCCCTCATCATCATCTCCACTGGATTCATTTTTGTCCTCCGAGGATGAATCTGGTCGCAACAGCTAGCGAAAGAAGAAGCGGAAGAAAGTGATGCCATTCTTTAATAAACTAGTGAACAAAGTGATCGAGAAGTAAGATGCTATAGAATGAGTTCTTAGAGGCCATAAAAAAACAAGGCACAAAACGGTAGGTAGAAAAGAAGCCTGGAAGGTTCAGGAGATGGCAAGGTTGAATTAAGAACACGAATTGGTGCTGAAAGAACATTCCGCCACCGCTACGAGGGATGCTGCTGTAATCGCATTCTTGTAGAAGAACTCGGAACTGGAGAATCTGATGCATTGACTGAACTAGAATTGCAATTGCATGAAAACCAAAACCAAATCCATGGCAGCATTTAGCGCAGCCATAGAACCAGCACAATTATTGCCGGATACGATGATGGTAGAGATCCTTAGGCAGGCACTGGATAATGCTGCGGATAGCTTCGCTGCAATGATGTGTTGCTTTCTCGATGGCCAGAAGTGGAGGTTCGGGAACTGATTAAACTATTGAACCAGTATGGATCTCAAGTATCATGAGAATGGGTTGAAAGGGCCATGCACTATGGGAGGAGATCTCAGTCTCCATGAGAAAGCTTGGATACACTGGAGCGCTAAGAGAATCAAAGAGAAGTGGGAGAATAACCACAAGTACTTCAAGAAGGTGAAGGAGAACAAGAAGAGGCCGGAATCCAAGACATGCACCAACTTTCACCCGCTTGACATGCTCTGCAAGGAGAGGAGTTAAGACGCAGCAATGGCATAAGATGGACAGCAACAACAGCAGTAGCAACACAGCATTGGGTGTGGGTATGGATAAGGGAATGATCACTTTTAGTGAAGGTTAGATGTAGAGAGTGAGAAGAACTGGGAGATGGAGCTGAACCAGGAACAGACGGAGACAATGAGACGATGTTGAGGATGAGTTGATGGGATTATTGCCGACAATTTTTCTTGTCTGGCCATCGTCAAGTGAGACAAGATAGAGAAGAGGGAAAGAATTTTCACATCTCTGTCATAAAGATAGAAAAGAGAGATTGAGAGAGTTTCAGGTGGGGTGCCATTTTGAGTGACTAAAGATGCTTGGGAAATGGGTCAAGTTGTAGAGGCTGTCGGATTGCTAACTATCACTCGTCAGATTCCTGTTATTGTCCTCACAAATGGGTTGGGTGGGCGGACTATATTAACCTCCATTAACTATTTATATTCTGCTTAATAATACCAAAGCATGTTTGAACCGTAAAATGAGTTCTCTAGGATTTTGGGCCTCAAGAGAAATCAAGGGTTGGGGTCAGGGGGAGGGAGATGCATGGGTGACAGGAGTAGGGGGTATATGCATGGGTGACGGGAGGAGGGGGTATATGCATGGGTGACGGGAGGGAGGTGACTCAGGTGAGGAGGGGAGATGCAGTTAGGGGATGGGGAGAGAGGGCAAGAGAGGGTGGATGTGAGTGCGGAGAGGAGGTGGGGCCGTGGGAGTGGCGAGGGGTAGGGTGGGGGTAAGTGCGGAAGGCCAGCTTTGGGGATGGGTGCTGCCTTAGAGGGCTACAAGAGGAGAGGGAAAGTGAAGGAATTTGGGGTAATTTAGGGATTCTGAGATATCGGGGACTAAAGAGAGGTGGAGCTTGCTTTTCTGGTGGAATCAGAAAAGAAGTTTGGGGTAGGGGAGTTTGAGTAAATATAGGGCAAGTGTAGGCGAATAATAGTAATTGGCCCATGTTTTGATTGAACAAGTCATCTGTCAGTTGAGCTAAGACAGCCAAAGTAGTCTCTGACTCTATGCATACATACTCTGGTGTCTAAGTACATGGCTTGAGAACTTGGTATCTGATCATTTCAGATTGCCCCATCCTTATCGGTATCAGATGTGATCATGTGATTTATCTGGAAACACTTCAATGATCTGGGACAATCTGGATGAGTATTGGTCCATCGAGAATGACCTTTTTTCTGATACTGATTGTTAGATCGTGGACTGTAGGCAGTGATTGGCTGAAGTTTGGCCCGTAAAGTACTTGGTTTGATCAACCACCTGGTCTCAAATAAAACATTGATTCATTCAATAAAAATTTAGACCATACAAACCCTGGGACAAACCAGTTTTGAACTGATGTAAGCACCATAGTTGTCAAGGCGATCCAAGGCGTTCGGGGCCATCTTGGGCGCCTAGGCGCCTAGGCAAGGCCTAGGCGACCAAGGCGTTGCCTAGGCGACCAAGGCGTTCGCAGTGTATTTTTTTTATTTCTAAAATATTAATGTTATATTAATGTTTATATATATGCAACATTCTACATAAATAATCAATATTCAAAACATAACTTAATTAATGTGAGAAAACCAACAAGACAACAAAAAATGAATAAAGTTTAGGACAAAAAAACATATTTATGACTAACATTTGCGTACTTCTAACAAATTCGATCGGAGCGTCACTCCTTTAATGTAGTTAGAATTCAAGCAATCTTGAATTCGTTGCAAAGCTAGTATAATTAGCTTTCCAAAAAATTCGAGATTGCTTAAATCCGAGTTATAATGAAGGAGTTACACTTCGGTCAAACCTTGTTGGGAGTACGTGAATGCTGTTTAAAGTCGTCTGAATGTAAATTATGTTTTGGGCATCAAAGCAAGAGATTATTTTCGCGCTCTTGGTTTTTAGTGATGTTTTCCTATAATAAGATTTATGGAATTTTTATATTTGGAAAAAAGCCTAGCATTTGGAAGTTGAAAATCGCCCCCCCACCTAAAAATACGGTTTTTGTTCTTGAATTGGAGGGTTGACTTTTTATCCTTTTGGAATTTGAATTTTAGACTATTTTTATTGGATTCAAATGGGGGGGGGGTATTTACTTATTATTCATATTTACTTATTTATGAATAATATCGTAAGTAAATGAAATATAAAATTAAAGAAACATTTACTTAAATGATATTAGTCATAAATAAGTACTGCCTGATAAATGTTGTTCCTGCCTAGCCTAATAAATCTTGTGAAGAAAAATCAGAATAAAAAAAACACACATAAGGCCTAAGGCGATTGCCTAGGTATTTTGGGCGTCCAAGGCCTCTAAGACGATGCCCGAAGAGCCTGGGCGACTGCCTCTTCAACACTTACAAGGGCCTAGCGCCCAGGTCCTTGGATTACGCCCGGATGCTTAGGCGACGCCTTGACAACTATGGATGTAACCTAGGATAAGGGTTGACCAGAGTGTAAAGTCAAAGCGAAACATAAAGTGAGGACATCCAAAAATTAATTCAAAATAGGTAGTGAAGTATAAAAAAATGACTTGAAAATTAGAAATTGAAGTCTAGAAGTGAGTGTTGAGAAGTATCTTCCCCTTCTTGTGCCAAGCTTCCCTGCAAATGTGCCAAGCCAGAACAAGACAAAATAACCTAGCAGCCTAGACGGCCCAGAACACAACCAGCAACCTGTAACTATAACCATATGGAATCTAGCATGCTGATTAAGAGTACGATGTCCCATACAACATATTTCATTGTAGCTGCCATATGCACCCTCATCTATAATCATGTCAGATCAAAACCCTTGTTTTGGAATCTACAGCATATTTTTGGTGTCTTGACCTGTCTTTTCTAAGTGTTGAATCCTCTTGATTGATCCCCATCCAAGGAAGTGCAGAAACTTAGTAAGTTCTTTGGATGGCCCAAATTAAGTCAGGTGTTAAGATTCCATGGGGTGATTTTTCTTAGCCCTTTCTGTTGCCTTAATTACAAACATTCTACTAATATTATTTTGGTGAATTAGTTTAATATAAAAAAAAATCCTCGATGAATTGGTCTGGTATCTTGATTTGAGGTATTAGTTTTTGCTCTCATCAGCTATGCTGTGTTTGTGAAGAATAATCTATTCTGTTGTTCCATTTGCTCGTAATGCTTAAATGGTTTAGCCAAGGTAGATGGGATTTGGTATTGTTAAACGGATTACAATATCATAATAAGGTGCATTATCTTTCTGGGAAAAAAACCTACTTTTCTTTGTTTTTCAACTTGCCTTCGAGATCTTAACAAGGAAGCCCATGGAAGTTGTGTACTTACTACATAGTTTTTTGTTTTCTTTTTGGTTCTTTCCTTTTCTTCACAGCCTTTACATAGAGACCTATACACTTTAAACCCAGGAAAGTTCTTTGCCCCTTCATTTATCAAAGCAGTCGGTGAGAACACAGAAGAGAGCTTAAGAAGTATAATATCAGAACCCTCGCCAGGAGTTTATACCTTTCAAATGCTTCAACCAAGCTTTTGTGAATTGTTGTTATCCGAGGTATGGGCTATCCTTATATTAATTCTTTGAATTCTTTGACATGGTATATTTAACTTCACTTTGTAGCTTTTAGATGTTAAGAATATGTTCTTCATTTAAGCTATTTTAATGGGTTTTCTGATCCCCTAGGTGGAGAATTTTGAAAGGTGGGTCCGTGAAACCAAATTTAGAATTATGCGTCCAAATACCATGAATAAATTTGGTGCTGTTCTTGATGATTTTGGCCTGGAAACAATGCTTGATAAGCTCATGGATGACTTCATTCGCCCTATATCAAGAGGTGATATGTTTTGCTCAAAGTGAGCTTCTATGTTCAGTATATTTAACACAAGATTAATCTGTTGACAGCTGCTGGTGAAGCATAGACTTTTCTCACTTGTTTCTCTCTCTCTCTCTCTCTCTCTTGGATGTGCAGTGTTCTTTCCTGAAGTTGGTGGAGCCACTCTTGATTCTCACCATGGATTTGTTGTCGAATATGGAAAAGATAGGGATGTTGACCTGGGTAAGTGCCTCTACTTAGATCTCAAGTAAAACGAAGCCAAGGGGGGGGGGGGTTCCCATAACCTGGCATAAATCCTGCTTCTAAATGGTCTTGAGAGCAAGGTTCCAGATTTTGGCATGAAGAGTTATTTTTGCCCCCTGCAAATATTTTGTTGAATTTGGTTTAACCTGGTAAACATTACTGATCTAGGGAAATGAGGAGGAATCTGCATATTTTGCTGTGAAACTTAAAGGGATGTTTATTAAAGCTGTGGTAAACATCTAGAAATGGTATTTAGATGTTTAAAAAAATCATCCAATGTGGTTTTGTAATTTTTTAAAAAGGAATCGGGTGGAAAATTCAAGGGACCTAAATGAGGTTGGAGGTTGGCCTATGTTTAGTTAACATATAATTATAGACAAGGTTCAAGGTGCCGGTTTCGAGGCTGGTTTCGACCAGCCTTGAAACCGAGTTGTCTCGGGTTTTGACCAGGTTTAGATTGAAACCTGGGATTTTTCTCAGGAAGGTTTTGAGGCCCAGAAGTGTTTTTTTATTATCAGATATTGTTTGTGAAGCTTATTTTAACTATTTTATACTTATTTTCCACATTAGTTTTGAAAGAAAACATCTAAAATGATAATATGTGGTGTGGACCCAAGTTTACTAGTGTATGCGGAAACTTAGGATTGTATCTAGAATTAAGTAGGCAACACTTATTTATGACTAATATCATTTAAGTAAATGTTTTACTTAAGATATTTTTCATAAATAAGCAAACACCCCCCGTTTAAGTGCAATAAAAATAGTAAAGCATCATTAAAAACTAAGAGTGCGCCAAAATAATATCTTACTTTATTGCTTAAAAAATTATTTTCATCCAGGACAATTTTAAGCAACATTCGCTTATTCCAAACAATGTTTGATTGGAGAGTAATTCATTCAATATAACTCAGATTTAAGCAATCTCAGATCTATAGCAAAGCTAGCATAATCAACTTTCCAACAAATCTGAGAATGCTTGAATCCGAGTTATAGTGAAGAAGCTACACTCCGGTCAAACCTTTTTCGGAGTACGCGAATGTTGTTTAAAGTCATCTGAATTGAAAAAGCTTAGCATTGGGAAGTTGAAAATCGCCCCGGCACCCAAAAAATCGATTTTTGTTCTTGAACTAGAGGGTTGATTTTTATTCTTTTGGAATTTGAATTTTATACTATTTTTATTGGATTCAAATGGGGGGTGTTTGCTTATTTATGAATAATATCTTAAGTAAAGAAACATTTACTTAAATGATGTTAGTCATAAATAAGTACTGCCTAATAACTGTTCTTTTTTACCCTTCTTCCTATGTACTGTTTCTGTTTTTGGAGTCCAAACTTGGTCGAGTTTGGGTTCGAGCCTTGGAGTCGTGCTGGCCCAGCTCGAAACCGAGTTGTGCGTGTCGAAACCCGTGGTTTTGATTGGCACCTTGAACTATGATTATAGGGTGTTGGAAGAAAAACCTAACGATGGGAAAGTGTATGTCTCTCCATGTTTCATCTCTGTTTTCTTTCTTTTAGTGGTCTGGAGTAAAATTTTCTGATTTCGGCTGTTTTCCCACGAAAGTGGTTGAAATGCCACGAAATTTGGCATTTTTTCTAGTGCACTGCATTATTTTGGTTGAAATGGCAGAGAAAAATTACCCATTTCTTCATTTTGATTGAAATCTCATATCCATAATGTTTCCCCTGAACTTTGGCTGTGCCTCCAGTGGAATAGAAAAATTAGCTGTCGCACAAGCAATGACGCTTTCTTCTTAAACCTTTTCATTTCTCAGTAATGTTTTATCAGTCATTGTGCAGCTACAAATGTTCAATTGGTCAGTAACGTATCTTCTGAGTATGTTAACAATGTAATTTTTTTTTAGGGCCTGCTTAAATTTTCTTCATAATTTCTCTCTTTTTTTCCCCATCCCCAATTAGGAAGAAAGAAAATAATACTAAAGAGAAGAAAACAATGAGAAACAAGTTGGACTTTTCTTTCGTGATTTTTTTATTGTTGGGAATATGTATTACACTATTCTGCTCCACACACCTGTTGACACCTTTTGAAGCACTTTGATGTGTGAACCATGAAAACTATTGAATTTGCTTCCACGTACGTTAGCACTCACCTGAGCACTAGCTGATCTATGACCACTGTAGCACTTTATCATGCAAAGTTGTTTTATTGTTGCTAGTGTGGAAGCTGTTCCACAGGAGCACACAAGCCGGTTGCACGCTAGCGTGCTCCGGCTTTCTTCGCATGCTGGAGCACATAGCACGAAAGTTGTTGTGCGTTATGACATCTGTTTTCTTTGCTGCGTCATGAATCTACGAGCAGTGGAACTGGCTGAACTGGTAGATTAGTATGAACCGCGTGGCACAAGACAAGTCAAAGAAGGTTGTTTTGCTCACACCAGCAATACGGCCTTCCGCCTAGGGGTGCAAGTTTGACCCTGACAACCCGAACCTGTCCGCCTGAACCTTTATTGTGCCGGGTTTGGGTCCAATTTTTAATAAACCTTGGCAGGGATGGGTTGAAGCCTTGGGCTGAGCTCAGCCCAGCCCAGTACGGCCCAGCCCAGCCCAGCCCAGCCCAGCCCAGCCCAGCCCAGCCCAGCCCAGCCGACCCTGTATGTATTATATAATATCTATTATATCTATTATATATATAAATATATATTATATTTCGAACTCTAAATGCTATTGCTAACCTAACCCTTTGTTAGTTGTTATCTCCCATCTGGTAGTCCACTCTCACTCTTGCTGCGTCTCTCTCCCATCTGGTAGTCCACTCTCACTCTTGCTGCGTCTCTCTTCCTCCTCTCTATCTCTGTTTAACTTTTAAAACTTTTATTACAGAGCAGAGCCTGCGAGCTCGGAACCACAATACTCTCTGAAGAACATCCCAAAGTCCTTAAACACTTCATCTCATCTCTTCCTCAACCTTCAATTCTACAGTATAGGGAATCATTCCATTCTTCAATCTTCACATCGTGGAAGGACCCACCTTGGAATTGATAATAGAGAAAGGCCATTGAGAGGGAGAAACCCTAGTTTTCAAACCTGGATTGGTCCGAAATGGTAGATTCGTCAAAGGCAACACCTTCCCTATCAAGATGCTGGGATTTCATCGAAACACATTTTGATAGAATGAAGAGCTGCCAAATGGGTGGTTACAGATATGGAGAGTTCCAACGGTACATTACTGAACAAGGTTAAGTTGCAGGCTTTATTAACTTACGATTTAAGGGACTCTTCATTACTGGTTTGTTTGCAGGTTAGCGTTTGTAAGGCTTCGGGGAGTCCACCTAATGGTTTATCTTTCCCTTTTTATTTTATTTTCTTCTCTCTTCCATTTTGAGAAGCATTTTTTTTTCTCCGTTTGACATGCAGAAGGGGATAATGTCCCTATAGCTCTTACTATAATTTTTTTTAGTTTTTTTTTTCCTTCCCTCTCCTGGGTTGACCTTCTATGGTGGTTTGGTTTCTTTTCCCATTTTTTGTTTAGTTTGTAGAGAGGGCGAAATAGAAAGAGGGAGACGGGGAAAGAACGAAGTGCGAAGCAGCAGTGAAGCTTTTGCTTGCCTTCTTTCTCTTTCTTGCTCTCCAGTGTTCACAGTTCTTACCAGGGAGAGAGAGTTGGAGACATTACTTTCCTGCTTGTCTCCTCTTTCCTCTGTATCCCCTTTTTCTTTTATTATTATTATTATTATTTTTTTTTTATTTTGTACGCTTTTTGAGGGGTGTGATTTCTTTCTCTGGGCTACTGCTTCTTCATGTTTTCATCCTCACTTGTGGCTTTTCTGTTTTTGGGTTGGTGAATTTTTTAAACCATATTCCATTGTGGATCAGATCAGAGCTCGTTGTAATGGTGGTGAATCAACAAATGTGGTTTGATCTCCTGTAGATCGGAGGACAATACGAAGGAGAGATATCCAGTATGCTTTTAATGAAGTGGGTGTTTTCATCTCCTTGTTGTGTAACATGTTGATTAATATGAGACCTTAAGAACTTTCCAATTCCGTAAGATGATCTACCAGGCCAGAGGGGTTACCTTTGGCGGATTTTGAACTTTGTATCAACTCAGCTAGAACTTAGAGACTGAAAAACAAAAGTAGTTGGAAAGCAGGTCATCAATCAGGGCCAACCCAACCCTGAATCAGGGTCAACCAGCCCGACCTGGCACAGTCAGGGTCAATCAGGATCAGGTCGGGCCGGGTTAGGGTGAACCCTAACAGGGTAGGGTTAGGGTTGAAGATTTGTCTGACCTTGGCAGGTTCGGGCCAGGCCTGGCCTGAGCTAATTTTAAAGGACCCAGGGTAGGGTTAGGGTTTGTAAATACCCGACCAACCCGGTCATATTGTAGCCCTACAGTTCCACCACTATACCTGAATTAAAGCCATACAGAATGGAATGTTTCTTGTGTTGAATTAATATTGAATCCAGTCATTGATCACTGGAAACCTGCTCTGTTTCCAGTCTGCTCTGATCTCTAGCTTATATGGATTTAACAGAGTGTCCCTCTTTCTATTTTTTTTTAATATAAACCTCTAATCTATCTATTTTCTTTTTATGATTGTTATAAAGACAAGATTATTGTCTTTCTGTGTGCTAGTGAGTAGAGAGATGGGACGACTGGGCATGGTTGATGCAACTATGAGTGTCCAATCAGGCCAATTGGGCCTCAAAGTAGTTTATTTTGTCCTATGGTTGGGATCTATGGGCCCTGGGCCTTTTATTTTCCATCTTAAATTCTCACCTTTAGATTTGGCCATACTAACCATCAAATTAGAATTTTCTTCCATCAAATCCTTTAATTGAGTCCATCACTTGCAGATCCCTTTCTTTGATCTGCATTAATTGTACTTTGATTTTCTCATCATCTTGATTTAGTAAAATTCGTTTGTTGCTTATCCCTAGAAAAGGGAAAACACCTATCTTTTTAACATGTTAGGTTTGAGGCAAATCCCACTGGGAAATGACCTAGACAGGCTACAATGTTATCTATTTTGTAGGGGTTTTGAGGAGTCTCCTTTTGGGGAATTTTGGGATTATTGAACAATCTTGTGATTGGAGATTTGGATGTGGCTGGTCTGTGTTATGGATACTTTTGGTCTGCGTTGCCTTTTTTCCATGCTTCTCTAGCCTAAGGTTTTCTGCTTAACTCAGCAAGGGAAACAGAACAGAGAACAGTATGATTGCATCTAACATAAGCATGGAAGTCGAAGCCTGCAATTCTTCTGGATGATATAATCATCAATACAGTTAACTTCTGTTAATTTTTATATGTTTCTTGTCCAGTCTCTGGTTGACTATTATTGACATGTCATTAAGGATGGTCTCATTTGTTTGGGATGGCTTAAGCTTCTGCCTCCTGCCTGGTCCCAATTCCTGCTTTTTTATTAGATGGCGTGCTGAGACATGGAACTACTAATACTGTTCTACACCTCTTTTCACAGTCTACTTGTGCCTTTCCACACACACACACACACACACACACACACACACACACATATATATATATATATATATATATATATATATATATATATATATATATATATTACCTTGGAAAACCTGGGTTAAAAATCATAGTTTACTGTTCTTTCCTGAGCCTCAACAGTTTTGTATTTGTAGGTTTCCATGTGGATGACTCAGAAGTCACTTTGAACGTGTGTTTGGGTAAGCAATTTTCTGGTGGAGAGTTGTTCTTTCGAGGCATTCGATGTGATAAACATGTAAATGCAGAAACCGAACCGGAGGTATGTTAGGCTTTGACGTTGATTACTATTTCAGCATATTGGGTTAATCGTCTGGTTATTCGGTCTTCAAGACGAGTTTGTGTTTTTATTTTTTAAAACTATATTTGCAAAAGATATAGTTTGCATATTTTCTGCACTATTTGCCATCTTAAAGAAATCTTTAATAAATGGTATTCATGATAAGTTTTCCCCTCCTTTTTGGATTGGCAATGAAGATACTCAACAAGTATATGAAATTGAATTGGAGAGAATTTCAATCAAGGCCAATTCTAATTGAAGAAAAGGAGAAATAAAGACAAGAAACAAAAGCAGAAAAAGGGACTAATAATCTACCCAAAATGAATCAACCACACTTGGAAATACTGATTCCATCCCATAGTCTCCCAATATTTAAGGCATACCCAATGCACGAGGTTCCTGCCACTGCAGGGTTTGGGGAGGGGCTTATGTATGTAGCCTTACTTCCATTTTACAGAGAGGTTGTTTCTACATTTGAACCCATAACCACCAGGTCACAATGAAGCATCCTTACCGTTGATGCAGTAGCTTGCTCATGGCTGGACCGACACAAACCTATTTGGCTACCCAAGCCAAACTTGAACCGGTTCAAACCCAAATCCAAATCAATCTTTTGGTCTGGACAGGGTTGGTAGGGAATTAATTTAGAATAGGAAGTTTCAATTTTATGTTTCCTTATTTTAATTAGAGATTTTATTTCATAAAGATGTTATTTAGTTTCTAAGCTTATATCAATTAGTTTAGGAAAGTATTCTCTTTAAAAGAACGTGTAATAGGATTTTATTTTCAGAGTTAAGAATGAATTGAAGTATAGTATATTGGTGTCTGCGTGACCAGTGAAGATTTGTGAGCTGCTAATCCTTCCCCTTCCCTTTCTCGTCCCTCTTTTTATCTCTCTCTATTTCGTCTCTGCACACTGACAGATCCGACCCAGGTCCGTCACCTTTCCCTACTCCCTCCTCTTTCCCAGTTCTTCGTCTCTTTTTGCTCCCCTGTTTCTGGGCGGTAATCACAGCCCAATAGAAGGCCATCGAACTCCATCATCCCACCTCCTTTCACCCTGAAATTTAAGGAACACCTTCAACCTATAAGGGCGACCCATAACCCCAAGGTTTAAGACCTGAAAATCATCCCTGTGAAGAATCTAAACCTGCAACTCACCCCTCTTTCTCCTACTGCCAAACCAAGTTTCAGTCCTTCAATACTCTTCCCTTCCTTGCTGTTTGGTGTAACTAATAGTTGGAAACAGTAGCTGTAGTTGCTGTGAACGTTCATCTGAAATTTTAGATCCATCGGGTCCCTATTGAGTGAGATCTCTCACTCCCACCCATTCTGATTTCCGCCATTACCACCATCGAGAGGTTGAAGAATATGATCCCTTCTTTTCCAAATCATGGTTGTTTATCTTATTACCTTTATTGCTTCTTTCCAAGTTTAGCCCTGTCATTTAATCTTAATTCCATTTAAGTCCCATGGTCTGTTTGTTTCTCCACTACATCATATATCATTGCTGAAATTACAAAATGCCACCACTGATTGAGTTTTCAATATAATTATAATTCTGCCACTTATATTATTATTTGAGTATCTTATTGTTTGGGTGGGCCCATTAGCGGACCAATTAGGGTTTCCCAACCTCGCATCAACAGTTGTGCCAAGGACCACCCTCTCCAGACCCAATATTTTACAAAGGCAAAAAAAAGAAAAAAGAAAAAAAAAAGCCCATTGATATAGCATACTGCAAATATATAAATATTAATATAACATTGATATTTTAGAAATAAAAAAAATACAACAGGAACACCTAGGCGCCAAACGCTTTGGGTCGCCTTTGTCGCCTTATCAACTATATATATATATATATATATATATTTTAGACTTTCAGTCTTTTAGCTTGTTATCTTGCATATATTATATGATGGATGTTTCAGACTTTCAGTCTTTGGGACTCCTAGTTATCTAGAGTTTCTTTACATTGTAAGTTTTCCTTTACATATAATTGATGCAAGCCAAAAGGGAAAAAAAGCGCAAAAGATAGATCAAGAATTTTTATTGCAGAAGAAAAACCAAATACAAGATAACTTAACCCGAGGGTCATAAAGGACCACTTAACTTTGGGGTCTCATTCAAACCACATGTGGGACTCACTCACAATGGGAGGACCTCAACTCACAATGGGGCTCACATTGGCACACCCACTTTTCCAAAAAATACCAATCATTTTAATCTATTCTTAAAACCAAATACAAGTATATATAGAGGAAGATAAAAAAGCCATTGGAATATGACCGCAATAATATAGCCGTTGAAAAGAGTTAGAGGGTGCATTGGAAGTTGAAGCCATAGTTGTCAAGGCGACAAGGCGATCGAGGCCATCCTGGGCGCCTAGGGGCCTAGGCGACCAAGGCGTTCCCAGTGTATTTTTTTTATTTCTAAAATATTAATGCTATATTAATGTTTATATATATGCAGTATTCTACATAAATAATCAACATTTAAAACATAACTTCATTAATATGGGAAAACCAATAAGGCAACAAATAAAGAATAAAGGTATAGGAAAACCAATAAGGCAACAAATAAAGAATAAAATATAGGACATAAAGAAACATATTTACAATAAACAAAAAATCACAAATCAATAAAGTAAGAACTTATAACTTAGAACATCGTAGCATATAAGTAAGAAGCAATACTGTAAAGAGGAAGACTATAATGTTACTTATCTCTATGATGCCAAAATAAATGCTTCTGCTTCTATTCCTCTAAAAGTAATAAATCCTGCAATAAAAATATATGCAACAAGATTGCAAGAAAGAAATTCTCATATATTTAAAATTATCCTAGGCACTAGACAATGCAATAAGAAATAATAACTCAATAAAATCCACATCCAAATTCATAAAATTTTATAAGTTAAATCAATCATCAAATAAACTACTGTCTATTCCACGTTCTTGCTCCTCCCCTCCACTATGATCATCATGCCTCTGTCCAAAATCATCCTCAACATCCTCATCATCATTAACAGTAACATCTTCCACTTCTTGATCTTCATGATCTGACTCATCTTCAACTGAACCCCTCCTCCTCACACGGCGTGTGTAGTGGATATTGCTTCCAGAAGCTTGGGCTCTTGTTACTCTATTGAGTCCCTCAATAGATGCTGATGCCCCAACTGTTCTATCTACATCAGTCCATGTGAGATCATCATGGACGATATCTTCCTCTTCTTAGCCGATCATCCACTCACAATTCCAATCCAATTCATCTAAGTGGAGGGGATCATAATTCCGTTTTGTTCACGCCTTTCATTAAATCTTGCTTGAAGGCGTCTATTATATTTGATGTATACTAGATCATTGAGGCGTTGATGCTCTAGCCTGTTCCTCTTCTTGGTGTGTATCTGAATTTATTAATAATACATATTATGTCATTCTTCTCTAAAAGAATAAAATTAGTACATAACAAAAAAAATATAATATTTACAAAAAAAAAAATTGTAGTTAGTACTTACAAACTCAAATGTACTCCAGTTGCGTTCACAACCAGAAGAAGAGCAACACAAGCCTAGAATGCGGCATGCAATATTCGTAAGTTTAGGGGTGTCACATCCATGACTAGTCCACCATTTCACTACAAGTACAAAGTATAACATACAATAAATTATAAAGCTAAAACTTCAACAATAATCAATTAATTACTGAACTGAACTGTTTAAAATAAAAAAAAAATACTTACAAGGACTAAAGATAGCCCGTTGTCTAATTGCGGGTGCACTTGCAAATATGCCTCGAACAAGTGAATAAGAAGTTGCCTGATCCATAATTTTGTCTTGCACATTTACATCATACACCATTCTTTCAACTACTTTATTGAATGCATGCTGAAATTTCCCTAGGATTTCTCTTTTCTTCGCATGAAGTTCATCATTAATATACTTATAGAGTTTCCCAGGATTAAGAAATAATGCCACAAGATATAGAGGCCGCTCCATTTGACACTCCCAACGGCTATCAATGATGTCGACCACTTTCTTCCATTATCTTCCCTGACTGCCAAAATGTTTTTTGTTTTTGGGCCTCTTCTATTGCTAAGTATATTTCTGGCATAGCAGGCTTCTCATCCCCGTCTATAATCCTCAATACAGCTACAATGGGCTTCAATGATTTCAAGCAATCTTGTACACGATTCCAAAACTGGACAGAAAGCAATGTATCAGCCACTTGTTTTCCTGCCTCTGTCTTTGCTAAATTGCTTCTTGTCCATTCATTTGAAACAAATAATTGCTTCAAAGCATCACTGTGTTTCAATAAACTCTGAAGTGTCAGAAATGCTATTGCAAATCTGGTTACTCCAGCTCTAATAAGATCTTGACCACCAGTTTTAGCCCTCATAGCATCAAGTAGAAGGATGTGTCTATAAATAAAAGTTATCACTCTTCTACCCTTGACTATTGAACTCTTAAATTCATTCATATTTCTCACTTCTTCCAACATAAGGTCAAGACAGTGAGCTGCACAAGGTGTCCAATATAGGGTAGTCCTCTTCTCCATGAGTTTTTTACCAGCTGATTTATAATTGGATGCATTGTCTATAATCACTTGGATCACATTTTCTTCTCCAATCTCTTGAATTTTATCATCTAACAATCTGAACAACATTTCAGCATCCTGAATATGCTGAGATGCATCAACAGATCCAAGAAAGAATGTCCCTTCTGGAGAGTTAACAAGAAAGTTAATCAAATGTCTTCCTCTTTTATCTGTCAATCCATCAGACATCAGGGTGCAACCATACTATTTCCAGTACACTTCATGCTGTTTTCTCATTTTTGTAATTTTTTCTTTTTCAAACATCAATAAAGGTACTCTCACCTCATGATAGCTTGGAGGCCTGTACCCTGACCCAGCCTGAGCAATGGATTCAACCATTATCTCAAAGCTCCTGGACTTAACAACATTAAAAGGAATCCCACACTCATACATCCAAGCAGCAATGTGACTATCAGTTTTCTTTTTCTGCTCAGGTGATAGAAACCGATTGTGCAATGTAGTTTGCATGGGCTCCTTCATTTTTCGATGTCTCTCACTAACAACTTCTTCAGGAGCTTTCCTCACATAAGTATCCATTGGACCTCTTGATTGTTGGAGAAAAACTTGCTTTCTTTTAGAAGCTGTTCCAGAGCTTGGAATTGGGATATTTCTAGATTCTTGAGGGGGGGGGGGGGGGGGAGGCAAATTCCCTTCTGTAGCCTCAACAGGTATATCCAAATCATCATTATGAACAGGATCATCTAAATCATCTATCATCCTCTTCTGATTCTTTGCTATGTATTGTTGCATCTCTCTTGATATCTCAGCAGATACCTTACTAAACTTGGCTGCATCACCAAAACCACCTGACAAGTGTTGCTTTAATCTTTTGATCCTCTGGTTCAAGTCTCTACCACATAGAGTACATCAAACAATATTTTTATTTGCCAAATCTGGTCAATATCCATACTTCCAGCCAGGATCTTTTGATTTAGCCTTCCTGGCTGGATTTTTACTAGGATCATTTATAACACTTGGTGTAGAATTACTACCAGTGGGAGGATTCACACTAATGCTGCACAATCCACAAAAAGAAATATACAACATAGACATTGAACATACAACATGTCAACAACATGAATCAAAATTTAATAAAATTTAATAGCGTTAACAAAACATAATGACCCTTCCCAAACATAACATTTAAAACAGGAAAACCAAGGGTAGGGACTAGGGATAGGATCATAAGCTCTACTGATTTTGAATACTAGTAATACCACATTCTTGGATCCTAATCTCAACACCACCACCCTTAACCAGTCCTTAAAATTTTGCAATGCTTAGCAATAGATAGTCAGACAAAAATGATTCATAACCAAAACCAATTGCTAAAAGCCTAAAACCCAACTGAAACAGAGTCTGTCGACTCAACATGCGACTCAGACACTAGACAGTTGACATTCAGGGAAAAAGAAAAAAAAAGTCGACATTCAAACAAAAAATAAGTTGCAGAAGAAACCAAGAAGAAACCATAGTGAGCAGAGAATAAGAAGGATTCCAAAAAAAAAAAAAAAAATTCAGACATCCGAAAACTTCATAGTTGACATTCGGGGGGAAAAAAAGGCGACATTCAAACAAGAAATAAGTTGCAGAAGAAACAAAGGTGAGCAGAGAAGAAGAAGAAGAAGAAGAACGATTAAAAAAAAAAATTCAGACATTCAAGAAATCCACAGTCGACATTCGGGGAAAAAAAAAGGCGACATTCAAATGAGAAATAAGTTGCAGAAGAAACGAAGGTGAGCAGAGAAGAAGAAGAAGAAGAAGGATTAAAAAAAAAAATAAAAAAAATTCAGACATTCGAAACTCGACAGTCGACTTTCGGGAAAAAAAATCGACATTCAAACAAAAAATAGGTTGCAGAAGAAATGAAGGTGAGCAGAGAAGAAGAAGAAGAAGAAGAAGAAGAAGAATAAGAATGAAGGATTATAAAAAAAAAAAAATTCAAACATTCGAAAACTGGATCGTTGACATTCGGGGGGGAAAAAAATCGACATTCAAACAATAAATAGGTTGCAGAAGAAAGGAAGGTGAGCAGAGAAGAAGAAGAAGATGAAGCAGAAGGATTCAATTTTTTTTTTTTTAGACATTTGAAACCTGCGAACAAAATTTGCTTTGCAGAAGAAACAATCAACATTCTTCGACAGAGAAGAAGAAGAGGAAGAAGAAGAAGAAGAAAGGAGTCTGAGACTCCGTCTTGACACTTGTCATTCAAAAAAAAAATGACATTTTTTTTTCTGAGTCAGTCTCGACTCTCGACAGAAGAGAAGAAGAAGAAGAAGAAAAAAAGAAGAAGAGACATTCAACATTGAGTCATTGAGAATCGATAAGAAAACCTAAAATAATATTTCTCACTTGAAATACGACCGCCGGAATAGGAATAATACCGCCGGAGAATCGGAAATGAACAGTACTCGACTCGTCGGAGAATCGGAAGAGGAAGAGTAGGAGAGGAATCACCGTCGTTGCTAACTCGCGAGTTCGCCCTAATCTTCAGGTTTTTGAATTGAACAGTATTCTCAAATCGTTGAGAATACTGCCCTTTATTCCATTTTTTTTTCTTTCTTTTGGTGCTTATTCCACATGTGACCCTTTTTTTTTTTTTTTTGTTCTTTAAAACCACATGTGACGTTGGTAACTATTAATTTGGTTTTATTAAAAAATATATATATAAAAATAAATAAATTAGATTTATCTTTTAATTATAATATAAGTATTATTATTTATTACATAACTTACATAAGTATAATTATAAAAATAAATAACTTAGATTTATTTTTTGATTATTATTTAAATATTATTACATAAGTATAGTTATCAAAATAAATAATTTAGAATTAACTTTTGATTATTAATTTATTATATAAGTATTGTTACATAAGTATAGTTATAAAAATAAATAAGTTAGAATTAACTTTTGATTATTATATAAGTATTGTTACATAAGTATAGTTATAAAAATAAATAATTTAGAATTAATTTTTGATTATTATATGAGTATTGTTATATAAGTATTGTTACATAAGTATTGTTAATAATATAATCATCTATGTTTTACCAAAAAAAAGAGCGTATATATTATCTAATTGTCTATGCTATTAGCCTATCACTAATGAATTAATAATTTAATGTGAGTAGTGAGTATATTTATTTAAGGTATGGTCATGCCATTAGAGTATTAGACATTATATATGAGTACATTTATTTAAGACTTAAGGTCATGCCAATCCCACGTGCTTGAATCTTACGCGACGCAAATTAGGTAATGAAAAATAGTATTGCAAATAAAGGCCCCCATGGTTATAGATGTATTTCCCTTTGTATCTATCATTTTTTGTTGTTGCTGGATTAGATCAATTATCGCCATATGTATTGGAATTTGGAATTAAAAAAAAATTGAATGTGAATTTGATTAAGGTAAACTTAGATCATGTCATTGGATCATTATTATTTATGATAGTGCTCCCAACGCACTATATATATATATATATATATATATATGAGTACAACTATTTAAAGTTATGCCAACCCCACAAGCTTGAATCTCATGCGATGCAAATTATGTAACGAAATATATTTTATTAGCAAACTTAATATGGTGTGGCTGATAAAAGTGGATGGTTAAAAACTTGAAATTGAATTGCAAGTAAACGAAACTATTAAGGGGACAACCTTATCCTCATAACCATTTTATTAATGTTTTAAAATTTATCCTCATAAACATAAACATTTACCAAAAAAATTAAAAAAAAAAAAAACATAGGAAATTAGGCGGTCGCCCAGACACTCTGGGTGTCCAAGGCGCCTGGGTGACGCCTTGGCGACGCCCAGAGGAGCTGGGCGACCGCCTTTCTCACTTCAGCAAGGTGCCCAAGCGCCCAGGCCCTTAAAAAGCGCCTGGACGCCTAGGCGACGCCTTAACAAGCTTGGTTGAAGCTCATTGAATACGTTGACTGCATTGTTCTCCCCCACTTTGGAAGAACTCGTTTTCGAGTTTGAATCGATCATCCTTAATGCTGAACTAACTTCTCAATTTGTGCATGCTAAACCCAAGTTTCTTTTGAATCGACTTGATCTTCCATTGGACTAGAAATTGTTTGTCAAAGGAACTGAAACTTGCTTTGATAACAAGTTGATGCAGGCCAAAAGGGTAGAGCACAAAAAGTAAGAAATGAAGAATATTCTATTGTAAAATAAGAACCCAATTATAGGATAATTAGGGTCATAGGGGACCATTTAACCCAAAGGTCTAAAAGGGCCACTTAGCTTTGGGGTTTGTTGGGGATTTACTCAACCCAAGTGTTGGATTCACTCACCACTGAAGGACCTCATCACCACGGGGCCTCACATTGGCATACCCAGAATTCAAAAAATACCAATCATTTTATTCTATTCTTAAAACCAAACACAATTATATATAGAGGAGTATGACCGTTGTAATATAGCCGTTAAAAAAGAGTTGTTGGAAGGTGCAGTAGAAGTTGAAGCTCATTGAATACATTGACTACTTCAATAATGCAATAGGGGGTGAGGCTGAGACCTACTGCCTGCTCTTCTTAGCAGTCTCAACTCATCTCTCCCTCCTCATACTCCATCCTCCTTCTTCTTCTCCCTTTCTTTCTATTTTGTTACAATACCTTTTGGTTGTCATAGTTTGCTTCCTCAGATCAGGACAAGATTGAGACGTCAACAACAAGTTCACTATGACGCAGAAAAGAGGTGAATATCACTCTTTCCTTGTCAAGTGGAAAGGTCGACCAAGGCATGACTATACATGGATTCTTGGAGATGATTTCAAGCACTTCAAGACGAACCTTTTATGAGCATCATATGTCATTTCTACATTCGTCGAAGTCGAATGTTCTCAAGCTTGGAAGAGCTGATGTAGCTCCAACACAAGTATTTACGCCGGAACAAGCCCAAATCCTAGTCTAATGGTTAAATAAGTGGCCCATATGAATTGCGTAAGTCTAAGTGTTAGTTTCATTGAGAAGGGAGACCTTGAAAATGTAAATATCATTAATTATCTTAAAAACAGTCCCAATATAAGTCCTTAGGAAATATTCAAGTCATTAAGCCTGGGAGGAAGTCCCAATAGGGTTTAGAACCCTCTCATCCCTTCTGTAAAAGGAGTTGTCTTGTAAGCATTTGAAATCAGGATTTTGATTGGAAAGTAGTCTATACTATTCTGTAAGAAACAAAGCAGCAGTGAGATGCTGAACCTGGAGAGAAGCAGGGGTTGACCGGTGAGATGTTGGTCAATGCTTAGGTGGGATGCCCAAGACATATACTTCAGTTTTGCTTTTATTGTTTAAAAAAATAAGTATTGGAGAAAAGGAAAAAAATCCTATTATTAATTCTGATTTTTGTCCCTATCTTTGTCGATCTTGTTGCAATTGATCTCTCTTTGGTTCTTCGCTGGTTTGAGATCGATTCTACATTAGTGACGGGTGGGATCCATTCATACTTGGATAACTGTGATTCTAATGGTTATGATATGTTGAGCTTGTTCCAAATGAAGTTCAAATTATGTAGACCTAATTATACGGTAGAATTTCAGTGCACCATCTCCTGGTAGATTGTTACTATTAGTGGTTGTACACTCTTTTGATTGAGATCTTTGCTACTTTTATAGGAAATCTTAGATTACTCCCATGTTCCGGGAAAAGCTGTGCTTCATCGTGGTCGCCATAGGCATGGTGCCAGGGCCACAACCGCCGGGCATAGGATCAACTTACTACTATGGTGTAGAAGGTATGCTGCTCTAGTCCCCCCCTCCCCCCCCTAAATGTTCTCCTTTGTTACCTGTTATATATCCTTATTTAAGCATGGTTAAGGAATCAGATTGGAATTGGCTGGCCCTGATACCAATGAATGCCAATTCCAACTTATTTTGGAATTGCCCGTGAATGCTTTTTGATCTCCATTTTTTTTTGTTCTTTTAGTCAGTAAAATGGCAGAAAATCAATGAACTTTCCTATTTTGCAATATCTATAAGACTATATAAGTCTAATAATTTTCAAAAAATTACATATCTGTAGAAATATTTTTATGCAGTCTAACCCCGAATCAGTGAGATCCAATTGGAGATCAGCTTGCGACAGGATCACAGGCTAGGAATAAAACTAGATTGCAGAGAATTAACATTATGATTTCAGCAATTGATGAAATATGGTTAAACAGAATTCAGAATGATAGATCTGAATATGAGAAGCTGGAAAGTCAACTGGTAATATGAGATCAATATGAATACTAGAGGAAGTAATAATCAGAAGTAGGAAGGATGTGAATAATAGAAGAGAAGAGGGAGGAAAATATCACACCTAAAAAGAATTAGTAGAACTAGGAGGAGGAGGAGGGAGATTGATGCCTAGACTAGGGTTTACAATCACTTTAGACCCTTAGCCTTGCAAATTGCAATAGGATCATTACACCAGTCCCACCAATAGATTAACTAGAAAACCAGGAAACTTGCAATAGAAACTTATCTTTATAGTCAATCCGACCGTTGGATGATCAAATAACTTTGTGGGCTTGAAACTTGATATGTTCTCAACAATATCCTAATTTGAAGTTGATTGGATCAGTAGTTGGGGAGATATGAATTTTTGAAACTTGCTGTATACTGGTTCCTGCTCAGGAACTGATATCTGGAATTGATGTTGGTAGGTTGCTGTTGTAGGAGATCTTGAGTCCTTCGATTGTGGCAGCAAGGATAGACTTTGGTCTTTTAATTGCAGCAATAAGAATGTTGTGGTTGGATGCTGAAACCGATGGGAGAGAAGACCACAAAATTGATAGTGGAATATATAGGTAAGATCGAACAAACCGATAAGTGAATCAGAATTGATAGAGAGAAATAATGAGAGAGGGGAGGGAATGGGGCTGGCGGCTGAGTCTCACAGCTTAGAGCCCTATTGCAAAATTGCAACCAAGCTCTCTTTTTTTTCTAAAACTCCTTTCTTTTTCTCTTCTATTCATATTTATAGAGTTGTTTTTGAATACAAATAGAAAGTGGACTGGTCAATCCTTTGTTGACAACTAGTAAGGAGGGACAGTCCAATCTTGGAAACAGAACTTTACAAAAGAAGAAGAATCTCATATTGTATTGCCTAATACATACTTTCTAAACTTGAAAATAGAAACTTTCTAAACTTGAAAATAGAAACTTTCTAAAAACTGAAATTAGAACTTCCTAAACTGAAAAATAGAAACTTTCTCGTAGGTAAGTAGCTTAACAATAGCAACCACTAATTAGGTAATATATATTTATGGCCTATTTATATTTAGAGGGGGGGACAGCTGTCAATGACTAGATGCTGCAGGTGGGACCCAACCGGCCAGGCTATTGGCTGGCTTAACAATACTGCATCAGAGATTTCCTGGAATACCAATCCTGCATTCACAACTTAACACCTCCAAAACTCTTGAAAAGCTCAAAATTCGTTTACTCAAAACATACTTAATTGATGGAGGGTGTACACGTATAAAGAGACCTTCTGGAATTCCTAAATTGACTTATAAAATGACTGTAATCACTCACACACTCAATAAAGTAAACACACTCAAAAATAGAATTATTAAAAGCTATTAAATATCCTAATTTAATTCAAACACTTAATAATCTAATTTCGTGTGGTAACTTCACCCCCACTTTAGGGCTTATGAATTAGGCCCATTGCAATGGAAGCCATGAAAAAGGCCCAACTTATAATATAACTATCCTAAGCTCATTTTCAGCCCATTGGACTGCCAACTACTTTAGGGCTTAGTAAATATAAAGGCGAAAAGCGCTTGGAAGGTGAATCACTGCTCGACAGTTACTCATTCTGGGCCTTATAAACTTACACATAGGCATCCATATGGGATTAATGTCTAATGCAACTTCATCATCTTTTTTTTTTTGGTTGAATAAATAAATGTATTAACAACACCCCGAAAAAGGGACGACAAACCTGGGTATCCCCAAATCAGGGATTAGCCATATTCCAAGAATACAAGATGAATCTATTGTTGGTTGTATCCGGAGGGGGAGGGGGAGGGGGAGAGAAGGGGGGGGAGAGCCAAAAGGCATCATAACACCACGAACATCAAAATCACTAGCTATCTGGTCGAAGGTTCTAGACTTGGCCACCCATCGTCTAAGATTTCTCTTGAATCAGATGTTGTACATAGTTGCAACAAAGGCGAGCTTGGCGATAATGTCATAGGGGGTTTTATTGTTGAATTTCTTGGTCATCCATTTCCATTCAAGGTCAAAGGACCGGATTCTTCTTCTGGGAGGCCAACACTTTATGAGGGTCTTTTCCCTGACTCTATTGGAGAAAGGGCAGTCGAAAAGATGATGGATGTCTTCTTCTGTGGCCCAATACAAACCATGAGAAGAGTTGGGGATGATACCTCGGTCATGAAGAAGAGAACTCATCGGAAGAGATTAAGTCAAGGCTCTCCAAAGGGTAAAGCTGTGACGAGGAGAGTGCCCTTGAAACCAAACAGCATCATGCTAGGCAACCTTAGTGCTTCGAGATTTGACCGTCTTCCAAGCAGAGGATGTAGAGAACATACCATTTGAGGTGCCAGTCCAGCTAGTGATATCCCCGCTCCGTAGGGGACGGCGATGGATAGAACTAAGGGCTTCCCAAGCATGCTAAAGATAGAAGAAGAGGCCCTGCCTGTGCACCAGGCTCCATATGACATAATAGAATTGACAGTGGCAAGCCTATTACGACCATAATCAATTCTAATCCTTTCCCCATAGGCCATCGCCAGAACCCCATGAGGATGCCAATTAACCAGAGAAGAGTAGGTGATCCATCATCAATAAGGGATCGAATGTAGGGGAGGGCCATTTGTCTATGGCGAAGAATTGTCCTCTAGACCCAATGTCCATAGAGTCTTTTTTAAAGTACTTACTATAACCCATTTCACCCATATGTAAGCTTTTTTCTCCACAACTTGCCAAATAATCTTAATGATACATGCCAAGTTGACCTCCTTGACTCTTTAGATGCTCAAACCGCCCTCCTTTGGCAGACAGATTTTTGCCCGAGCAATGGAATGAGAATTAGTTATTCTCCACCCCTTTTCATAAGAAGGCACTCATAAGATACGCCGTTAGAGTGAGTGTGCCCTAAGGCTCTAAGCTCCGCTCCTTCGACTGATTGTTCGCATCGGATCTTAGGTTCTCTATTGCACTCCCTAAATAGGGTTCTTTTTACCTTTCCCTCATGGTACTTGTACGCTATCAGTCATTGAGGAATGCTTAGGCTTTTAACCTAATGGTCGCAGTTTTTAAGTCCTGCTGGACCCAAACCTACCTCTTTCTCCTAAGGAGAAAGAGTGATGGCTTGAAAGCCTCGTTCAAAGATCACTCTTTGGCCTTTAGACTTGCTTCGGCGACTTCGCTCGTTGGGTGAGGTAAGGAGTAGTATCAGAGTGGCTCGGTCATCGATAGGTCTCTCCTTATTCATTCTGTAGGGCGGGGTTGTGGACCAACAATCTAGCAAACAACGGCCCTACTACAACAGAAGCAATGGCCCTACTACAACACAAAGCTCAATTCCCCTTTAGAGTAAGTAAAGCGCTAACGCCCGTTTATATAGCAGTAGGCCTTTTCTTGCTGGGGCGTTAGCGCTTCCTTTGTATATCTTAGTCAATTTCTTCGCTGGCTTCGCTAGGTTGGGCGCTAGCGGGGCACAGGAGTGCCCAACCTAGGTTAGGGGGTTTATACGTTGGTACTGATCCGAGTTTTTGATAATTACTGCATGCGTTATATATGCAGGAAGAGAGAGGAGTAATCCGACCCAGCTACGTTTGCTCCCATTCCAAGGCTGCCTTTAGGTGGGGGCTAATCGATTACTCTCCTATGCCTACCTGAGGTATCGATGGGATACGAAGTAGAATTTTATTTTTCGGATGATGGGGCTAAGGAGGCCAAAGACTGCGATCCAATACAGATACAAATTTTGTATGACTGATCTAGCAAGCTTTAATTTGCCTGCATAAAAAAGGAATCTAGCTTTCCATAGCTGAAGCCTTTTGCTTAGCCTGTCGAGAATAAGAGAGCAATGATGGACAGAAAGTGTGGAAGCAATCAGGGGAGGCCGAGATAAGTGATCAACAATTTTCCTAGGGAAAAATTCATAATTCTTCTGAGGTTTTCAAGATACGGGTCGTCGATCCCTCCCAGCAAGAAACAAAAAGAGAGCTTGTTTATGGTCAAACCCGACATAGAAATGAAGGAATAAAGAATATCTATAATGGCTGTAAGAGATTTGGCATTACCTTTTGAGAAAATCATGATATCATCCGCAAAGGCCAAATGTGTATGATTGATCTCCTTGCATCGGGGAAAAAAATTAATGTGATGCTGACGAGAGCTGATCTGGAGAGTTCTAGATAGACCTTCCAAGGAAGTCGTAGATAGGAGGGGTGAAATAGTGCATCCTTGTCTAATACTCCGTTTCGCATTGAAGAACCCAACCAGACTATCATTAACCAAAATTGAGAATTTAGCAGAAGAGACACCATAGGATCCATTGAGAGAAACACTCAGGGAACTTCAATTTGGTCAAAGTTTCCATGAGGTATTCCCATATGATATTGTCATAAGCTTTTTGGAGGTCAATCTTTAACATAGCAGCTGGAGAGTGATTCTTCCTTTCAAAACCTCGAACCAAGTCCGTACAGAATGTTATCCACAATATTCCGGCCATGAATAAAAGTGATTGGTATGGGCTCATGAGATCCCCCACCACCTCTTTCAATCTGAGAGCCAGGATTTTGGCAATAATCTTGTATGAGGTGTTGCAAAGGGATATGGGCCGAGAATCAGCAATAGAAGAGGCATCCTCCTTCTTTGGAATAAGGCATAAGAAAGTTTGATTAACTCATTTTATCTGTCTAGGATTAGAGAAGAAGCTCTTAACCGCTAAGAGAAGATCCGCGTTAACAACATTCCAAGCAGCAGTAAAAAATCTCATGCTGAAGCCATCAGGTCCAGGGGCTTTCTGAGGTTTCATGGATTTAATAGCTTTGAGAATTTCCCCTTCATCCGAAAAGGCAGCCAAACTAGCACTTTGATCAAAAGATAGACTTTGTGAAATAGGTCCAGGGGAATATTATCCAAAGAGGGTTTGACGGTCGGACCATACAGATTAGAAAAATAATCTTCCGCCACCTTGATTCCAGCAACATCGGTAATAATAAAGCCATCGTTTGCTTGTAAGGACGAAATTTTTGGCTAGCTTTGACTGATTTGTGAAAGTAGCTGGTGTTTCTATCTCCCAGTTTGAGCCAACATATCCTGGATTTTTGTTTGAAGAAGCTCTCCTCTTGAGTCACCAAGGTAGCCAGCTTTATGGATAGCTCTTTTCTGCCTCAGTAGAGGAGCTATCGATCCCTGGGACTTGTAATCTGAGCTGAATTTGCAGCATATATAGCAATAATATGAACAACATTGGAAGCATTTGAATTTGAAGGATTGATAACTTTAAAATGGATGTACTGGTCAGACAAACATACCAAAAAGAGAGTGATCTTTGAACTATCCCCTAAACACCATAAACTACCATTACTGTGGTGGTTATAGTTAAAAGCCATCTACCACCCTAGAGCTATCGTTTTAGCAATATTACAGGCACTTGCCTCCCTAACTCTGGTTTCTCCAAGAAAACTAAAGGAAAGATGGCACTTCTTGATGAATGATCTGACTTCCGCTTGCTTAGAGGTGGAGTTCAAGCCGTTGATGTTCCCGTAAAATCCCTTCATCATGGCAATCAATAAAGGGAGAAGACTGAATTCACACGTGATCCTAGGAGGATCGAGAACAGGACCCCAAGCCCTTGGGTTCTCGAGGACTATGTTTAGAGGCGTGAGATGATCGCTTACCTTTAAGCCGTCCTTTAAATTTCTCTTTGGATCCTAGACAATGATCAGCAATCTCGCTTCCATCGGTTAGCAAAAGGACATCACAGCTTTCACTCTCGACAATCTCCCAAGCATTCAGGGAAAGGGGAGTGTCAGATTCAAACTAATTGGACAAAGTCTGAGTTGTGGAATAGTGTGCCACAGACCCAGGTATTTATAATTAATAAAATGAGATGATACAATGAACCTGGACATAATGAACCTGAACAATGAACGTGGACATTCTCAACACTCCCCCTCAAGTTGGTGCGTATATATTTGACATGCACAACTTGGACAATAAGAGATGAAATTGTTTCCCTGGGAGCCCTTTGTTGAAGATGTCAACCATTTGATCACTAGATTGAACAAGTGGTACACATGTTTGTCCACTATTCAATTTTTCTTTAATGAAGTGGCGGTTAATTTTCACATGCTTGGTTCTGTCATGTTGTACAGGATTGTGAGCAATACTGATGGTTGCCTTATTTTCACAGAATAATCTCATTGGTTAGGTAATGGGAACACCCATATCCTTGAGTAAACTCTATAACCACAGCAACTCACATATATCCTGAGCCATAGCTCTGAACTCGGCTTCTACACTTGAGTGGGCTACTACATTTTGTTTCTTGCTACCCTAAGTCACTAAATTTCCTCCAATGAAGGTGCAATATCCTGAAGTAGACTTCATGTTTGGATTTCCGGCCCAGTTTGCATCAATGTAGGCATCAACTTTACGGTGACCCTGAGGAGAGAGTAATATTCCTCTTCCAGGATCAGACTTAAGATAATGCAATATGCGAACAACAACCTCCATGTGAGATGAATAGGGGTCATGCATGAATTGACTTACTAAGCTTACTGCGAATGCAATATTAGGCCGAGTATGAGCTAGATAAATCAGATTTCCCATTAGCCTCTGATACTATTCTTTATCAACAAGTGTACCAACTTTTTCTTGCAGTTTGATATTAGGAGCAATGGGTGTTTCGTATGGTCGACATCCTAAGAGCCTTGTTTCAGAGAGAAGATCAAGAATATACTTCCTTTGAGTCAGATAAATACCTCTGGAGGAGCGAGCTACCTTAATTCCAAGGAAATATCACAACTTCCCTAGGTCCTTGACTTGGAACTCTTTTCCCAGGTAGGTCTTCAGCTGTCTGATTTTTTCAACTTCACTGCCAGTGATCACAATATCATTCACATATACTATCAAGATGGTAATTTTCTCTCCCTTCTGCTTATAAATAATGTGTGATCAGCATTGCTCTGTTTGTAGCCTGCGAAAATCATGGCTTTGTGAAATCTCCCAAACCATGCCCTAGGGGATTGCTTGAGCCCATATAGAGACCACTTCAGCTTGCACACCTTGCTTTTAGTAGCAACTGAGGAGAAGCTTGGAGGAACTTCCATGTACACTTCCTCAGATAAGTCTCCATGAAGAAATGCATTCTTGACATCCAGTTGCTGTAGATCCCAGTCATAGTGAACTGCACAAGCTAAAATGACACGAATCGTAGTCATTTTTGCTATTGGTGCAAAAGTTTCTTGCTAGTCAATTCCATAGGTCTGTGTGAAGCCTCTAGCTACCAGTCTTGCCTTGTACCTGTCAATAGACCTATCCTCTTTCTGTTTGATGTTGAAAATCTACTTGCACCCAACAGTTTTCTTGATGGAAGGTCAACAAGATCCCATGTCTCATTTTTCTTTAAGGCATTCATTTCCTCAACCATAGTTGCTTTCCATCTTGTATCTGTAACTGCTTCCTACCAATTCTTGGGAACAGACACAGAAGACAAGGTTGAAACAAAAGTAAGCTAGGATGGGGATAGAGATTTATAAGATACATACTAAGAGATGGGGTGTTGAGTACATGACCTAATACATTTTCTAAGAGTAATGGGTAAATCTAACTCAGTGGGAGAAACATTACCAGGATGATGTGTTTCATTCCCTGTTTCATTCTTTGGTTCCAAGGATGGTGAAGGAATGTGTGCAGGTGCGTTGATGGTGGTGGTCTTTCCTTGCTTGAATCTGGTTCGGTTATAGACCTGTAGTTGAGTTGAAGTAGGCTTTGTTGCTTTCATAGGTACACAAGTAGGACTTGTTTCAGCAGGTGGTGCAGAGAGCTTAAGAGAAGGCTTAGGAGGAGGTGGTGTAGAAGGCTCAGCACAAAGAGGCTCCCCCTGAAGAGGATATGTTGGAGCCATAGGTAGGATAAGAGGACCATCTTCTTGTAGTGTAAGCTCCCCCTGAAGATTGGATGCAGGGTAGTAAGACAGATGCTCATAGAAAAGAACGTCCATGGAAACAAAGGTTCGACGGGTAGGGTGATGATAGCATCAGTAGCCCTTTTGGGTCGGAGAATAGCCCAAAAAAACGACACCGAAGCCCTCGGGGTTCAAGTTTACCAGGGGACCGATGGTTGCGGACATAACACAACCAAATATCTTAGGGGGGACAATGTGGGAGACATCACCAAGAGGAAGGTGCAAAGGAGCACGATTAGCAAGGACAAGGGTGGGGACACGGTTAATCAGGTAAGTAGCGGTAAGACCAGCAACATTGGGTTGGCACATGGCGAGCAAACATCAGTGCACGAGCCATCTCGAGAAGGTGGCGATTCTTTCTTTAGGTGACGCCATTCTGTGCAGGGGTATCAACACAGCTTGTCTGGTGTATGATACCATGGGTAGCGAGATACCTCTGGAAGTCGCCTTCAAGATACTCTCTTCCATTGTCACTTCTTAGAATCTTGATTGTAGCCTGAAACTATGTCTTAATCATCTGATGGAATTGACGAAAACATTGAAAAACTTCACTTTTGTGGTGCATGAGGTACAACCAAGTAGTTCGAGAATGACAATCAATGAACGTAACAAACCAACGGTGACTAGAAATTGAATTGGTTCATGTTGGTCCCCACACATCAAAATGAATCAAATGAAAATTAGAACTGCTTCGAGTAAAAGGAGGACTGTACGAAGACTGAGTTTGCTTAGCCAGAATACAAGCTTTGCAAAAAACTTGTCATGTTTACTTTTATTTGCTAAAAACGAAAAAAGGCTAGCTAAAACTGAAAAAGAAGGATGGCCAAGCCTCTGGTGCCACTGTTAAAAGCCAGAGTATGCTGAAGGTAGGGAAGTAGACGAGCTTGTAGAGGCTGAAGTAGAAGCTGACAGAGAGAGACCATCCTCAAACAAGTACAGACCACCCTGCATCCTACCACATCCAATTGTCCTCCCTGTTGCCAGATCTTGAAACAAACAATAAGAGGGGAAAAATGTGACTTTACAATTTAAAGCAGAGTTGAGACGGCTAATAGACATAAGATTAACTGAAAATTTAGGAATATGAATGACAGATTGCAAAGTTAAAGAAGGTGTGCACTGAATGAAACCAGTAAGAAGTGAGGGTCCCATCAGCAACACGAACACTATTAATTTCAGAAGTGGAAATAAAATTGGTAAATATGGATGGGTTACCAGTCATGTTTTCTGTGGCGCCTGAGTCAATAATCCAAGGGGTAGAGGTTATTGACACAGAGTGACTACTGGAACACATACCTAAGTGGGCAAAATTAGAACCTGGGGAAGGACTAGTAGTAGCAGAGGCAGATGACGATCCGGTAGCAGACGATGGTTGGAGCAAACGAGTGAGTGCTTGGAGTAGCTGAGCATCTATGGCCGGTGCCGGGGGTCCTGTGGGAGCTGTAGGCTGTCGAGTTTCTGTCTGATGAGTTTGGGCCCCCTTACAGTTCTTGGAATGCTGCAAGGCTTTGTCACGGAGTTTGGCTTCAAAATCAGCCGCCTTACCATGAAGTTTCTAACATGTGTCTTTGGTATGCCATGGTTTTCCACAGTGCTCACATTTGATTGGATCAATAGATGCCATGGGTCCCTTGGAGGACGGAGTACCAGTGTAAAGAGTAGATCGAGCAGAGATATAAGGTGAAAGCATAGTAGTACGCCGTTGGTCTTTAGGTTGAACCATAGCATAGGTCTGCTCTAAGGATGGGAAGGGTTCCTTGCTTAGGATCTAGGATCGAATCGGATCAAGTTCAACATTTAATCCAGCAAGGAAAGTATACACCTTGTATTTTTCCTCCCTCTTTTTGAACATAGTAGCGTCATCCTCACACTTGGCATGAATACAATCATAAAAATCAATGGGTTGCCAATGACTTCGTAACTATGTGTAGCACTGAGAGATAGTCAACTCTTTCTGGGTAGTTTCATGAACTTCTTCTGCAATGCATAAAATCAGGGCATCTTTTCCAGTCTGAGAGTAGGTGTCCATTGCAGATTTTCCGATCTGGGCAGCAGTGTCTAATAAGAGATAATAAGAGATAACCCTCTGCCAGTGCAGGTTCCATCGAATTGAGAAGATATTGCATGACCAATGAGTTTTCAGCATTCCATTTATCGAATTGAGCAGCTGCAGTAATAGGTTTTGCTGTGGTGCGAGTTGGATACCCAGCTAAACCTCTGGGAGTGATAGAAAGCTGAGTAGCTCTAGACCACATCAAATAGTTTCCACCATCGAGTTTGATGGTATTGGTTGGGATGGTGAGGTTCTCCATCTTGTATGAGCTCGGCAGATGTAATCTCCAAAGACATAGTAAGCTTAAAAAAAAATAAAAATTATTGGGTACCTATGGTTTTGTGTATCAATCATTCGAGAAGAAGGTAATCTACTTGTAGCAAATAATTGATCCTCAACTGATATAGAGGACTCGAAGAGGTTGCCTATGTAGATCTTAGAGAAGAGATCCCATAACCAAGGGATACACGACAACCCGAAATTTTGGAAAAAGTTTTGGGAGATGTTTAGATCATTAGAACAATCTCAAGAGAAGGACAAAACCAAAAAAATTGCGGCAGGAATATAGGAAGCAAGAAGATAAATATCAATCCCTATGAATGGGGTATATGGGCAAGCGATAGGTGTAGGACTAGGTTTAGGTCTCGGTTTAGGTTGTTATGGTGTTGGTGATAATGGGTAGGTCTTGGTTTAGTTGGATTGAGGGCTGTGACAGGTTTAGGTGGTGGGTTAATGGTGGTGGTAATGAGGGATGGGTTAATGAAGGTAAGGGTTTAGTAATAGGTTAATGGTCTCGGTGTTGGGTTTAAAGGGTGGCAGTAGGGTTAGAAATGGATTAATGGCGGCAGGTTTAAGATCTGTTATGGAGGAAGAAAGTAGTGGCTTAGGGTATGGGTTGAGAGAAGGGAGGCGGGTGGTAGGTGGTGATGGAGTCTGTTGGGGTTAGGGAGGAAAAAAAAAGAAGAGAAGAGAATGAGAGAAGAGAAGGAGAGAGAAGAGAGCTAACCTTGCTCTGATACCATGTGAGATTCAGACTAATTAGACAAAGTCTAAGTTGTGGAATAGTGTGCCACAGACTCAGGTATTTATAATTAATAAAATGAGATGATATATTGAACCTGGACATAATGAACCTGGACATTCTCAACAGGGAGATTCGGAAAAGTGGGGGTTAGAGGTGAGGAATGATGGTCAAGGGGGGAGATTGGAGAGGTGGCAGGTAATGGCGAAGAAGGAAGGCTAGGGATGGGAGGGGTTATTGGGTTAGAATGATGGGAGGGATTGTTTGCAGTGGCTACGGGTATGGTTGGGTGAGAGTGGATGGGTGGGTGGGGGGGGAGGAAGGTGTATGGTAGAGGTAGTGGGTTGGGCTTGGTTTAAGAGGGGTTGAGTGGATAAGTGGACCGAGCCGGCTTTACTGGGGAGTTGGACCAGTCCAGGGTTAAAGGATTTGACAAGGCGGTTGGGTCTTTTCATCTTCTGCGAGGCATAAGTAGAGATAGTCTTGTCATGGGGGCCTTCGAGAGAGAGTAAGGACGCTGCTGTAGGGGGGAGGGCAGGGGAGGGAGGGATCTCAAGGTTTCCTGCCTCAGGCGATAGAGCAGTAGAACTGTTCAAAGCAGAAGAAAGCTTCTCATGAGCGACAGTCGCAAGAGCATCTCTATCATCAGAGAGGAAAACTTCTCCAGGCTCGTCAATTTCTTCGATTCCTAGGGCTCTGAACCTGTTACTGATGGTGATAGCGTCAAGGTCAGAACCGTCTCCTTTGGCAGGGATTGCAGCAGGTAAGTCTTGACAAACTGCCTCATCATCATTCATGTCCTTATCATCTTCTCCACCCTTTTTCTAGTTTCTGCAACCCTACCGCTGGTAGAAGCCTCTGCTGTAATTTTCTGCTGCCATTCGGTATGTGATCTTACCGCTTTCTTCCAACATGGGGGTTCCACTGGAATGGTTTTTTTTTTTTTTTGGGAGCACAAGTATCGGTGTCATGGCCAAAGGTCTTGCAGGAAGAGTACGCTGGGGAGGTTTCCAATCATACTTGAGAGGTTGCTTCTAGCAGTTCTTCTTAGAGGAACGAATACGAATGAAATTTGGGAGGGGGCAGTCGGCTCGAGCTTCAACACAGATTGAGCGAATGCCAGCCTAGATTCGGCTTTCGTACATCTTTCAAAAAACAAGGGGGTACCAAAAATCGATCCTATTGAGCTTAAGGCTTCCTCACGCCAGAGGTGCAGCGGTAAGCCTAGCAGGGAAATCCAAATGGGGAGGGATCTGATGTTCGTGTTGTCGAATCGCGGAGCTTTAGGCTTTCGTACATCTTTCAAACAACAAGGGGGTACCAACAATCGATCCTATTGAGCTTGAGGCTTCCTCACACCAGAGGTGCAGCGGTAAGCCTAGAAGGGAAATCCAAATGGGGAGGGATCTGACGTTCATGTTGTCGAATTGCAGATACTTGTCCCACTGTCTCATGACAATGGGTTTGCCAGCCACATACCACAGGCCTTTATCCAAAACTCCGATTTTGTCATTTTCATTGGCAAACTGAAAGATGTACGTGCCGTTATCGGGAAGGAAAGTCTCAACTGATGCAGAAAGTTTCCACTGACGCAGCAGTGATTTCTCCACAAGCTGAAATGGTAGTTTCCTACCAACAAACTGACCAACTAAAACATTAGCCCACTTAGATATCTCGTCTGGGAAGGAGGTGTCTAAGCACGATGCGACCCAGATCTTCGCTTCCAACGTCGGAGCATTGGGTGCAGAGTCAAAAAGGGCATTCTAGTGGCCCCTACTGGCTACTGCTGGAGGCAAAACCACCAGGCCCTACAGGAGACACCGGCTGGTCTTCCCTAAAAGCATTGTCTTTGAGCGAGGCATAGGAGGGGGGTGGGACAGGGGCAAGAGACTTGTTTGGTGGGGGGGGATCCATGGTTGGGGGAAGGCTGGCCATGGGGGAGACAGCCAGGGGAGAGGGAAGACTAGGAAGGCCTGAATCGCATGGTGTCAGAGCAAATCAAGGATAATGTGAAACTTCGAAGCTTTCTGAACTCCATCATCTTTGTTGCTTCCTGAAGACTAGCAATGAAATCATTAACAGATTATTTGCCCCCGTATAATTCCCGAACGATCATAAGAAGCCAGAATTGACTTCTTGAAAACATTGACAGATAAATGGCACCCCAACCCTATCAAAGTAAAGGAGGCTCATTCTTCAGGTAACAAATCAACAAATTGAAAAGGAATATGTTTCGTCGACAATTCATCAAGAGAGGCTTGTCTTGACGGCTCAAATATCTGCCATGTGGTAGTGGCTCTCAAATTTTGTGGACATTATCCACTTTATCAGCTTTCAGTGTTTTAAGGTTCAGCCCACACCAATTTTCTTGTTTGGAGATGTAAAGCTTCGAAAATAGTTGAAAGCTCAAATAGTAGTCCTTGTTAGCCTTTAGAAATAGAAGAGTAAAAGCTCAATAAATGGTGGCCCATTTGTTTGAGATTGGAATACAAATATGACAACGGTAATCCATGGGGTGTACAACCCCTCTAATGGGTGGTTTGCCAAGACCAGCTTTCCACATGGCTCTAAATAGTGGATCATCAAGATAGCTTATTTGGAGTGGACCATCAAAGGAGATTTTCCCAGTCATAAAACTTCTAAAGATTATTGTGAAAAGAAGGCATGCAATTCTTTGACAACCAACAAAATAGCCAACATTATGTACTGTTACCAAGAAAACCTTCGAGAGAAATAGGGGAGAAGAAGAGTACATGGAGTGGTCTTGTGAGCTGTAGTTTTTTTTTTGGGCGGAATTGAGAAGCTTACGAGTCCATGCCACAAGAAAAAGGAGGGGTGGAGGTTTGGCAAAAATATTGACTGTTGGGTGTCTCTCATCTTCAGTGTTCCAGATCATCACAGGAAGATAAGAGATCTGCTGGAGAGCCTTAAAAAATGTATGTTTTGTAGATTTTTCTTTGTTAGAACTCAAGAAAAAATTTATGGGACAGCCAAAAGACCAGTGATGTTATATGGAAGAGGTTTTGGGAACAAAGAAACAACACACAAATAAAATAATTGTAGCCAAAATGATGATGTTAAGATGGATGAGTGGAAATACTAGAAAGGATAAAATTCGAAATGAGATGTGAGGGTGGCTTCTGTAGGTGACAAATTGAAGGAGAGCTGTTGGAGGTGGTTAGGGCATGTTCAACGGAGGTTATTGAATGCGTGGTTACTGCAGAGTTACAGTTTGTAGATTAGAGGAGCTAAAAGGATTAGGGGTAGGCAAAAGATTTCCTGGGGAGTAATGGCAAAAGATATGGATGCCTTACGTTTAATTATGGATATAGCTTTAATAGCATTAAATGATGAAGCAATATTCATGTAGCCAACCACATTTATAGTTGGGAAAAGGCTTAGTTGAGTTGAATTGTAGATGCTGTCAATGGGGCATTTACATCTCATGCATTGCAGATCTTCACTGGAGAAAGGAGAGAGCTCCCTGTGGTGGCAGATCTAGAAGCCATGACTATGAACCTTGCCTCTGCAGGTCACTGTTGTCAAGTTCCCTCGCATGAAGAGGGTAGTATAGGGATCTGCATTGAGTATGGGCATGGATTTGAGACATTCATTTGAATCCGTATTATTTGGTGAGGGCCCAAATCAGCAAAATTTAAAGTATTAATTCTGCAAGCCAATTCGTGAAATCCATGGATTATTTGATTTCCAAACGAACCAAAAAGTTGGGGGTTTCGACCAAATCTATAGATTTCATCCAAGTATCTAAATATGCCAATAGAGATTTATGTAAAGGTTGGCACTCGAAGGTACAAAATGAGAAGTTAAGTCATTTGCTTTCTTCTGTCTTGCTTCCTTTTTATGCTTTTAATGAATAGAAGAGAGCCATGTGTTGATATACAATGCATAACAATCATAAACTTCTTTCCACAGTTCGGTCTTCAGAGAGCTAAAGAAGTATCAGAAAGATTTCTCTACCTGGTGTGGAGAGTGCCAACGTGAGAAGAAAGAGAGGCAACGCCAATCTGTTGCTGTCACCAAACTGGTAAAGTCCAACTGTCACCTCATAAACAGTACTGAAAAACCGTGAAATGTGTTTGTTCTTATCGTTTGAAGTCAAAAGTTTCCCTCATTGGTGTTATGCAGGAATTATTTAGGACAGAAGGAGAATCAAGGGTGTAAGTTTTTCCTGCTGTAACATATGCTGGGAGATTGTAAAATAGCACAATTCTCATATTTTACCATTACACCATAGCATGCTATTACTAACTTATGGAGGGAATTTTTTGTTTCCTTTGTTTCATCCATTGAGGAGATGGCTGTAAAGTGGAAATTTGTATTGAAGTTCTTGTAAGGAAGTCCTATTTGTTAGCGGGCCTGAATTCATGTGAATATTTGTAGTGCGACTTTGACTATGTTTGTATACACTGTACTAAACTTAATGACTTCTCAGTTGGGATTCTTTTGTTGTCGAAAGTACATTTTTTTTCTGGAAAACCCAATGGAGGGATTGATATATTAAAATACCCCCCCCCCCCCCCCCCCCCCATCCTTGATGTACCTTGAATATTCCTCATTTATTTAGATTTGTAAACATTTGTTAGAACTTTGGGGTATTGATGTATCTTGAATATTCGTCATTATTTAGATTTGTAAACATTTAATCAGTATTCAGTAAATAAAAAAAATAAAAAAATCAGTATTCAGTAGTAATGGGAGCCAAGGTCTTAGGAATCTTGAACTCTTGGACATTTAAACATTTTAATTTCTCTGTATTGGATGCCAAAGTTTTAGGAAATGGAATGGGTGCATGGAAACGGTAGAGTGAATAGAACTTCCTGACTTCAGATAATATTAAGTTTCACACATAACAAGTAATGCCAAAACTATCCGCCAAACTTGGTTGCACGTTATAATGGTGAAGAGGATTCCAGCAGGCTCCCGCTCGAGAGTAGACCTGTGCACCCTCTGTTTTTTTCCATATGCAAGGAAGATTAAGAAATTTTGACCATTGGATGTTTAGGAAATGATGATGTGGATTTAAAAATGTCAAATTTCATATTAAGAGTATGTATTCTCTCATCTGTAGATTTATATATCCTCGCATATATGTCCATGTAGTTTCTTAGTAGTTCTAGATGTTTTCAATACCTTGTTTTGTCAGTTGAAAAACTTGGATTAGATTGCGATTTGATAGGTTAGCATAAGATCTTAGGATCCACCTATTAACAAATTTCTGGTCCCAGATGAATTGGCACATGCTTTGGAGATAATGCAATTTTACTTCTAGGTGGGGGCATGCTGGAACCCCTCCCTCCCAACACTTCCTCCAATAGCTAGACTTTTTTTTTGGATACATAATCTAATGCTTAGGAAGCTTGGTTCCCACACACCGTGTAGGAATCTTTCCTACATATATATTTTAAATGCCGACAATTAGTATATGGCAGATCAAATGGGATCTAAATTTTGAGGATAAATAGACTCTAGATCTTCTATTTTTATTTTTGTAAAAAAACCAATTTATTTGTTAGACGGTATCAGCCGCGTAATTGGAAGGATAAAGGACTCCCAACAACTACGGAATGAAAAGAGGCCAAATTGTTGTCATTGTCAATGATGTCGTACCCGCCTTCCTTTCTAGGGAATCTGCTAATTTGTTGATTCTCCTTTGAATTATAGTTAAAAAAAATGAAAGTATATATGGAACTCAAAGATGTATCCAACAACATTTTTAGCAGAAAAAGGAGTGCTTGTGATGTTCTTTCGATGTAAGACACTAGCTCACACTAGCTCTTTACAATCGGACTAGACAACAAGATTTTCCATGCTCTCGACAACATCTCCAACATTCCACTCCTGACGTCCGCCTCGGTCTTTTATTCATGTGTCAAGTTTCAAGTCTATTGTAAATTTATCGCACGCCTAGGTCTTTTATTCATTAGTCAAGTTTCAAGCCTATTGTAAATTTATTATGGGATAAATCTAAAGCTTTGAAAATCTGGGAGAATGCACAATAGTTGTTGTAGTCCTGTAGGTATTCATAGACAAACATGGATTGTATATTAATACATGAGAAGCTGTTTGATTGAACTAAACTCTAAAAATTCAATCAATACATGACTAATCCAAGCTAAGACATCTCTATCCAACAGTTACAATAACCATATCAGCTATACATATGGCCCGCGTAGGAAAGATTCATACTTTTGGCAAGGATGGGCCTTTTTTTATTTTTTATTTTTAATCTGAAAATAACAAATTGGAAATTAGAACCACAACTATCATGGGGATCCACGCATACATGATTTGGATGAAAAGCTTTAGAAAAGCTCTCAAGTTTTTGAGTTCCAATTATCTGTATGTACATGTATTTTTCATGGGATTCCATCACCATAGATGTGTGGGACTCATCTTTAGAGTATGAGACTCACTAGATATGGACGTGAGATCTCAAAGAAGATACAAGTACATGCGGAGAAATATTCTCCAAGTTTTTAGGCTACCTGTGTATGCTTTTGTTGACTCCACTCTACACCTCAAACTCATGAAGGTCACTCATTATGACAGTGATCGAACCACGATCCTCTGTAATGAGTGCCAAGCGACAGTGTGGATCACAACAATGTATTAGAAGACATACTGCACTATAAACAATCGGATTCAAATCCTCTCCTGCGGCAGGAGGCGATTTCTATCCTAAACAATTAGCTGGAATCTTCACTGTTGCTTAACAGCCAAACATAAAATCTTTTAAGTGATCCCCCTACCCACTTGATATGCGAATAAAGATCCTCTGCTGCATGTGTACCACACCATCAAGCAGCAGAGTATCCGTGTCCCTGATATACACACATACACACAAAAAATGCGAACGCAGTTGTCCCCCCTCTCCCCTTCTCTCTCTCCACGTAAACGACGTAGCAATGACTCGAACCCCCTGTCCTTCTTCACCGGCTTTTCCCTTTCAACTTTTACTCTCCCCAACCCCACCTCACTGCCTTAACCCCACCACCTTCCTGTCCCTTTCCACTTTAAAGCTTGTACGGATCTTCTCGAATGCGTACGGTCACTGGAGGAGTGGCAATGGCCGCTCGATGAGCGACACCTGCCACTCTTTTCATCTAATGGTCGCAACCAACGAGGGAGGATGGAACCGTTGTTGTTCGTGCAACGGTGAATACTTTTTCATCTTCTCTCACGCTTCTCTGCTGTCCAGATTGGGGATTGAAGATTGGGGGATACCATGGGAGAGGTTCTTGGCTGAAGGAGACGCTCAAGGGCAACATTGAATCAGAGCTCAAGTGCTCTCCACTCCATTTGGTCGATTCATCGCCACAACCTACATCCCGTCTCCCCTGTTCGTGTAATTTGTCATCCACGACCTGTATCCCTTACCTACAACTCATCGACATGATCGACTTGCAACTCCACACTCTCTTTGCTCGATTGGGCCTCTGACATAGTTGAAAACTCCAGATTGAAATCCCCAGTAACTGAGAAACCCAATTGCACTTGTCGAGCGTGGAACTTTTTTATATATGATATAGCGAGGTTCAAGCTCACGCATCTCCCAGTTGCAGAGTAGAACAAAGCATTAAAGAAATGACGAAAAGTAATATGAATGCGGAGCTTTATCAATTTTTAGAATTGGGCATTTATTGACTTGGAAGCTCTATGCCATTTTTATGGATCCTGATCGTGTCCTTAGCTCTTTTTATTCTCGATATAGGGTTTGTCTTTGCGGTTACTACTCGAGCTCCTTTGAATCTAAGGGCCAAAGGATAAATTGTAGTTTCTGTAAATCCAAGAAAATGGAAGCTTAAACAGAGAAATTCCTATTCTCTCAATGAAAGAGAACTAATCGTCGACCAACGCCATCAGGTGATGTTTAACATTATTTTGCTTCGTTTCTCAAATGTACAATTTTTTGGGATTTTCTTCTTATATTACGATGATGAAACTGTGAGTGAGAGAGAGAGAGAGAGAGAGAGAGAGAGAGAGAGAGAGAGAGAGAGAGAGAGAGAGAGAGAGAGGATTACGATTCTAAGAAATTGCAGAGAATAGAAGAACCGAAGTCCTCCTTCGCAGCATTCAATGAACAATGATCCTTTCCAGCGAACTACCAAAATCTTGAATCCCCCTGCAAGCAAGCGAAGCTATCCATCCATGGTGGCGTAGAAACCAATGGCGGCCGAGGATTGTCTCCAAGAGAAAGTCTTGTTTTCTTCTCTTTAGGTAAGATTTATTTTGTATGACACGAATCACAATTTTTCAATGCTCTTTAATTGATTTTGGCCTTTAGATGGGAGGGGAACCAGGTGTTGCTCATCGAGCGGCCACTGCCACTCTTCCAGTGACCGTACGCATTAGAGAGGATTCGGACGCAAAGCAGTATCCAAATTAGCTCATTGTCTGTTTGTATAATAATAACAATAATAATAAATAATAAGAATCTCTCTCAAATCTCTCTCCTTTCCATTTTCTTCTATCGATTCCATTTCAAATTTCTTAACTGCAAATCCATCCCTTCTCTTTTATCATTTGAATATTTAAAGTAAAAAAAAAAAATAGTGTTTTAGAGAGAAGATGGGATTATGTAGCCATCTGAACGACTTGCCTCGGATTCGATTCCAGTATTTGTGGTGGCAATCGTGGCTAACTGTGTAGGTTATCTTCCATCCTTGCTTCTTGGGTTCCTCAAATCAATGGGTTTCTCAAGATTGGACATGGTGGATGAGGTTGGTGATGGGCTTTTTGGTGCTGTAGGTTCCAACTTAACTGGGTTAATCATTCTAGCTGAGCAGCTCAATGTAAACCGGGTCTTCTCTTACTCTGATTATGGAGAGGAAGAAGCTGTCCACGGCGGAGGCGGCGGTGGATTTGATTTGGAGTGTGTGGTGTGTTTGTGTGGGTTCAGGAACGGAGAGCAGGTGAGAAGGTTGGGTTGCCGTCATCTGTTTCATAAAGTGTGTTTGGATGGTTGGTTCGACCAAGTCAACTGGAGCTGCCCTCTCTGTCGCTTCCCCTTGGTCTCCGACGAACATGTCGCTGCTATCGAAAGGTGTGTCACCGGTGACCTCGTCACGTGATTTTCTATGTGATGATAATGATGTGATGACCAGACATGATTCTAATCATGCAGTTGTCGACTTGTCATGGTGGATTGGTGGATGCGTTTTAAATTAATATTTTGGATAAATTACACAAGTGAAACTACACATAATACCCCTCTAACAATGTTATCATACACTCTCACCCACACCGTTACTTTCAAGTTAACGGTAGAGAGTCAATTTTTTTTAATACAAAAATACCCTTAAAAAAGCAAACAAAGATCTGTGTTTATTTCTCCAAAATTAATTTCATTATCAAATGTTGCAGAGAGAAGAGAGGAGACTACTGAACTGCCCCTGAAACTGCTTTTTGAAGTATTTCTCCGTCGCCATTAATTACTCCATCCTCTCGAACCTCCTTTGTCCAGAGACACAGACCTCTGTTCGGTGCTCAGGTGGGTTTGATTGTAGAGGACGCATCATAGTTTGCCTGTTCAAAATTAGATTTATTTCATCAGCTAAAAACTAAATATCAATTTTGGTGCAGCACCACTGGAGCTTTGGAGGTGGCTTACAAGCAGGCCTTTGGAAAAGCCGTCTCGTTATTCGAGCAGCAGCTAGTGGACTATGCTGGAGCCTTCAATAACTTTGGGTGCCATGGTGGTTTGCCTTCCCAAGCCTTTGAATACATAAAATACAATGGTGGTCTGGACACTGAAGAAGCATACCCTTACACCACGATAGACGGCGTTTGCAAATACACCTTTGAAAATGTTGGTGTTAAGGTTTTTGATTCAGTCAACATTACCCAAGTAAGTTGAACTAGATCTTATTTGCCTGCACATATTGTATTTACTTATATGGATTTATCCAGAGGTTTCGATTCTATGAAAGTGATTCCGAATATAATTCTTTGGCACAAACTTTTATCATTGAAGATTTGGAACCATTTTTTTTTGCCTCTCCAATGATATGCTATTGTGCTCTCTCTGATTCCCCCAAGTGAGAATCACAGAATGAAGGACTTTCCATGTGATTAGCGTTCCGGCAAGAAGAAGATGCCTTTTTTCAAAGACAGACGGTGAGATAGCAGTGATGGAGAGTTCGCTTCTCGATCAATCTCCTAGCTTCAACAGCTACTCTTGTGACATGCTTGCAGAAATCGCTGCCAAAGTCGTTGAAGAATTCAACCTGGAGTCCTTCCAAGACAACACAGAAGAACAATTTGAGCCGCCGCCTCCTCTGTTATCGCAGAGCATAAACGATGAACCACAAAACAAGAACAGAATGAGGATGAGGATCATGAAGACGATGACGATGAAGACGACAACGAAGATGATTTTGAATTTGTTGTTGTTGGCAAAGATTCCGACTTTTCTCCGGTTCTTGCTGATAAGATCTTCGACAATGGTCAGATTCGGCCAGTTTTCCTCATTTTCAACCGTGCTCTGCTCTTCGCCGATGGTGCAGAGTCCGATTTCAAGCCAAACGATAACCCTCCGTGTTCCTCTTCCTTCAAAGATGAACTCGAAGGCATCCGGACGGAATTTCTAGTTATGCAAACAGAGATCTGTAACATTTGATAATGAAATTAATCCTCCGTGATCCTCTTCTCTCTGTTGATAATGAAATTAATTTTGGAGAAACAAACACTGATCTCTATTTGCTTTTTTAAGAGTATTTTTGTTTTAAAAAAAATTGGAGCCACTGCCGTTAGGTTGAAAGTAACGGTGTAGGTGAGAGTGTATGATAGCATTGTTAGAGGGGTATTCTGTGGAACTTTTGTAAAAGCAAGGTAGTTCTGTGTAGTTTCACTACAGTAGAAGGGATGTCTGTGTAATTTACTCTAATATTTATGATTTTTTTTGGGAGCTGCCTTTTATTTATTTATTTATTATTATTATTATAGAATTGTTTTATAATTTGTATTATTTTTAATTAATGTGAAATAAGATGAGGTCATGCAACGTTTTTAAATTTTGATTTCTGTTGTAAATTGATGAATGCTTAAGATGTATGTATGTACCCATGAATGTATATGTATATGTATATGTATATTCTTTTGTCTTTCTATACATACATGCATTGCAAGTACTTTGTACATACAAGAGAGTATCTAATGGTGATTTAAATCACAGCTTCATTGATTTTCAAACTTTCTTCTTGAGACTGGGTGATTGTCTTGATTATATCTCAGCCATCCATGAAGAATAAGCCATATCAATCGTGGCCATTGATCTTGCAACATTAGCTACGTATTGACCTCATATCTTTTTTTGGTTTAAATAAGAAAGTAAAATTTACTTAGATGCCCCCTTGAGAATTGGTTTACTGTACAAAATTATCCTCTCTGACAAAAGTTACACAAATTTCCCCTAAAACGTTGTTTTATAACAAATATAGTCTACACTGGGCGTTAAAAACCGATGAAATTTTTTAAGACATACTACCTTTACTATTACGTAAAATTACATAAATATACTATCGTTTATCTTTAGAACGAAGCTTTTGTAATTCTCTCATTGCAAGTTGGATAACTTGTAGAGGCTTCGTTCCAGAGATAAATGATGATATATTTATGTAATTTTACATTAAGTAAGGATGGTATTGTTTTAAAAAAATTCTAGAATTTTTTCGTTAGTTTTTGACGCCGGGTGAGGATTATACTGTTATAAAACATTGTTTTAGGGATAATTCGTGTAATTTTTGTTAAGAGAGGATAATTATGTGTAGTAAACCAATTGTCATTTGGGTATTTAAGTAAATTTCCTAATAAGAAAAGGTTATGTATAATGTTAGACTACAATTTTGCCGTTGTTTGTAGAGGTACCACCATGGTTTTAGTTCAGGCTCTTAGGAGCATCAGTCTCTAAACAAACAAAAAAAGAAAAAGAGAATCAGTCATTTTTAAAATCCATATGAGATCAATATCAGATTGATACATATCCAATGATAGAGTGACATATGACCGATATGGTATTGATATAACTCTGATCGGTTGGTTACCTGGGCCCATGGGCATGAGTCCATAGGGCGAGCTCGTCTGTAGCGAGTTAAAGTGCGACATTGAGTGTTGCATCCGTTGGATGGATGCCAAGTGGATTGGCTTGCATCCGACGCTTCACTTTAAGAAAACGCAAGATAGGCTGATAGCTAGAGAAACATTGGAAAAAAAAATCAGTATCTTCTCCATCCTTATGCGGTGGCCTCGATGAAACCCTTCCGAAAACCGTTTCGCAGAAAACCCTTTCTTCTGCGATTACACCGGTTGATGGAATCGATTTGAAACGCATTTGATGATGGTTGCTCCATCGTGTGCAACGATATCTTCAACCTCCCGAAAACCCTTTCTCCAATGTTCAAAATATGGGAACAGAATAGATATGTAGTCGTGTGCAGCGATATCTCCAAAGTATCTAAACTCCATCGAAATAGAATTGGATGTCACTGATGATTGGATCTTCTTCATCTCAGGAACAGAACAGTCTCCGACAGAAAAACAAGGTGGAGGTCCCGTGATTCCTTGTTTTCTCATCTTCCCTCTAACCCTCTTTGATTTTACCGAACGAATGATGTACAGATATCCAAACAAACTACAAATAATCACCACACATAAGCTCCATAAAAAATCTTCACCAACAACGATTCCATTCTTCCAACTCCTCTTCGCCCCAACCCTCCCTGTTTTTCTTTTCTGCCTTTAAATTAAGCTATAATGCAAGAGTTAATGGAAACTTAAAAATTGATTGAAGATGAGTGAGAGAACGGAACTGGTTTTGATTTTTAGAGCTTCGCTAGGACAACATCGGGTGTGCAAGATTTATAGATTATGGTTGAATTCTGAAGTTCGTCTTTTTGGTTTGTGAAGAATATAACGAGGATTTTGCGAAAAGATTGAGTTGGTCGATGAACGGGGATGTTGGCGAAAACCTCTGATCAATAAACTGGTCTGGGAAGGCTGAATTTGAAAGCAAATGGTAAATTAACTGCATAGCTAAAGACACAGAGAGCGGGAAGAACTTTACTTGACAGCAATATTAGTAAACATCATCAATTGGGAGCGTTTCAAATTGATTCTTCATTCTGGATCTCAGATCAACCGGCGAGGGTTTTCGGGAGGTTTTCCGTCCAAGGCTTTAATCGCATCGCATAAGGAAGGAGAGTACTGCATTTTTTTCCCATTGTTTCTCCAATTATCAGATTATATTGCGTTTTCTTAAAGTGAAGCGTCGGATGCGAGCCAGTTCACTTGGCATCCATCCAATGGATGCAACACTCAATGTTGCACTTTTGCTCGCTCTCTCTCTCTCGTGAGTCCATCGGTGTCTGGTTTAGATTTGGTTCGTCTCAAGTTCGGAATGAATTTGAGTTGAGCTAGTGTCGATTGGATGGTTGACACCTGTCACTTTGTCCAATCCAACGGTATGAAAGTTATTCTATGAAAAAAAAAAATACAAAATAACTTAATAACTCTCATGCCATTGGATCAGAAGGGAATAACAGGTGTTGATGACAAATCTCAAGTTCATTTCGAACATGAACTTAATGTTGGACTTTATGTTGTCATTGTTGGCAACTTGGCTGATGTGACAGTATTTATGAGTATTCAGTCAGAGAAATGAGGAGAGAGAGTGTCAGTGCAGGAGAGAGAGTGTCAGTCCGGGGCACAGATGTGGTAACTTTGCTTATGTGTTCTACAAGGTTCTACATGTGTTTCAAATGACTTACAATGAGTTAAACGGAATATTACACTGATTTTGATGAGAGAGAGTGTTTGTGGACCCCACTGGTGATGTGGCCGAGTTTCTGATGATGCGGCCGAGTTTCTGATGATGCGACAGTGTTCTTGAAGCTTTTCTGATCATGTTCATGTTTCTCATGTTTCTGGTGTTGTGACATTGAAGAGAGAAATTCAAGAGAGAGAAAGAAGAGAGAGAATCAGAAGAAAGAGAAAGAGGAGAGAGAAAAAATGTGAGTGGGACCCACAGGTATGGTGGCAAGGTGACATGCCAACACGGCAGCCCATGGCACTTGGCATGCATGCACACAAAGTTTCGGGTTCAAATTCCAAGGTTTGACAGAGTTTTAACTTTGGGTCTATTTTTGGTGGGTCCCGCAGCAGGTTCATGGAGATCCGGCATTGGAAATATGTAGAGCATCGAGTTAGCTTTCCAACGCAACTTGAATCACTCAATTCCGACGTCGGATGAGAGAGATATCGCAGTTTCTGTCGAATCGCTCGAAAAAGTCATTTCATAAGTTGTTTAGGGGCAATTTCGGCATTTCACAAGTTGTATAGGGGCTTTTTCGTCAAGAAAAAGAGAAGGAGATCCAAGATCCGTGGCAAGGACTGATCCTCACCTCTCAGATTCGCATCTGACAGCCCACAAAGACGCGGCTCGGCTACGGTGCGGCACAGGTGCAGGTTATATAAGGAAAGATTCTCTTTCCTTATCCGAGATTAGCCAATCTTCAAACTGCCATAACTTCTTCATCCGAGCTCCAAATCGGTCTGTTCAAATTGCAGCATTCATATTTTTTGATGCCCTATCTATTGGGCGCCGTTGGGAGTCGTAAAAACCTAGATAAAAATTAAAAAGAGCATTTTGAAGGAAAAGAGAAGGTTTTCTAGGGTTTTGTGCTCTGTGGGAGTGATCAATCACCAACTGCCTCTTCTTTGTGCATCAATGGAGTGCTAAATCCCTGTGAGAGATCAGTAGAGCTTTTATTTTCATATTCATGGTGATTATGGGTTGTGTGGAAGAGATTGGAAGCCTGTCGATGAGGTGTGCTCTGTGAATCGATCTCTATCATCATTGAAGAATGTTAGAGAGTACCTAAGGGCAGTGTGAAGCTTCAGAGATATTGATGGTCATTCGAAAGCAGTTGTAAGGTTTTTCAATTCCCTATCTATTTGTTGCTTTCAATATATTGTATGCTAGCGTAGGTGAAAATTATTGAATACCTAGCTAGTGGGGAAAAATTGTAAGGCATAATTATAAGCCTAAAAAATTGTGACTTGCTTCTCGTGGGTGCGAGTTAAGCGTGGTGTGTTCGGTGGGTCTTTGGACACTTGGCCGTTAAGCCTCGAATCTTGGCGTTGGTGCGCCCTCTCGGTTTATGCTTTGGGAAAACCTAGGGTTAATATCCTTGTCTTGTTAGAGACTAAAAGCTGAGTGTTGAGTAAATACGGAGCCCGTTGGGCATTACTCCGTGGAGTAGCCATCACACACTGTGTTGGTGAACCACGTAATATCTCTGTGTTCATTGTGTTTATTTTCTATTATATTTTGGAGTGCGTGGAATGACTTGCAGGATGGGTGTGCAAATCTGGTAGACCTGGCCACTGAGTGGTAGCGAGGTAGATTTGCATACGCTTGTGTGTGTGTAAAAGAATATATCTCCATTAGCTCTGGGCAGCAGTAATTAATCAGAAAAAAATTTCAGACACTGATTCACCCCCCCCTCTCAGTGTCATATCAAGTTCATCACTTAAGACAAGCCGAGTCCATCTGGTTCAGCCTTCAAATAAAGTGCAGAAAATTAAAACTAAGTGTTGATGGGATGGATGGACACAGATTCAAAACTTCGGATTTTGGATACCCTTAAATGAATATGGACATAAATCTAATTCGTATTTTCTATTATCTGTTCACACTTTTGAATTATGTAATCTGAACTTTTCTCCAATGTTAGATATGATTCGTTTTCAATCCGAGTTACCTTAAGTTGCATGATTTTCTAGAACTTGTCAAAATTTTAAAACTTATTCTTTAGATATCTATTCGGATTTGATAGATTTTCTTTCGAATTATCTAAATTCAAATCCGAATACCCCTGACAAGATACAGACACATCTAAACAGATATGAATGCAAATCAAATTTGGATTTTTGGTTATCCTTTTACATCCTTATTTTTATGACTTTTTGACCAATTTTCTCCAATAAAAATAGGAATCGACGACGACTGGTTCGAGTGTTGATTCCCTATCTCTTGAATCCTGAGGGGAATACGAATGGGTAAAAGGAAGTGACAAATATATGTGTGAAAAAAAAAGAAGAAAATAAGAGAATAGAAGATAATTTCTATCATTCCCTTATATTTATCAATTGAGATTGTTCGGCTTTATCCCCCCTATGTGGTTTACAATGGTGCTGAGGGAATGGAGCGATAATTTAAGAATTCTAAAATATCAAAAGAGAAAGAGATATCAAAATTTACTTTTTTTATGGAAATTAGAGAAAAAGTTGATTATAGGAGTTACAAATATCATAAGGCATAAATATATGGATCTGGATCTTTTTCTATCATTCAACAGTGTTAGTCGTTCATCAAACGAGTTAGGATGCTTGGTATACATGTGGATACATCCCAGTCAGTCCAATGAACAATGACAAGAGAAAATCTTTTTCCAAAAAATGGTGGGGAAGACGGGAAGCGCTTGTTTTGGTTGACACTTGACACAACCCTCTCACATTCTCTCTCCTCCTCGTACACTCGCGCTTGACATATGGGTCCCTTTCCACGCAAACATCAGGTGCCTCATCTGATGCTCTCATGCATCAACTTGGTGTGAAGATGCCATTACACATTAGCAGCGTGTAAATCCCTGTACCAGAGAGAGAGAGAGAGAGAGAGAGAGAGAGAGAGAGTCTTGCTCATGTGTAAATCAATTGTACCGGCCCGAAAAAGGGTTATTGTAGTTCATCCAATCATATATAAAAAAGCTGAGTGTGATTGTTGCCGTGAGAATCCGAGTTGACCTATTAAGGTGGGGCTCAGACTATAAATGACGAGAGGAGTAAGCATAAGAGTGTCTTAACTCTGAGTTGGGGGAGACTACCTGATGCTTTAAGTCAGATTCAAACGTTAAAAATCAATGTGAAAGAAGGCTAATCATAGAAAGAGAGTGAATATGCTTCGGATATCAGAAATTCAATCCTTTACCTTGTGGTTTGTGTTAGATCTCAAATGAAATACCAAATCTACCCCTATAAATTGAGGTTTCCATGATGGCTTGATGAGCAATCTTGTAACGGACCTTGTTTCGTTGAGATGAACCCCACCTATATAGGAATATAATGGACATGGTCCCAACTCTCAAATGTAGCTGTTTTTCAATATATACAGCGGATGAATATTAAGGTGTTGAAATCGACTATAAATACAATCGAAAAAAAATAAATGAAATAAAAGAAACAATCATGCAACACAAAGATTTTACGTGGTTCCATAGGGTTTCCTGCCTATATCCACGGTTAGATAGGATCTACTTCATTAGTCGAATTGCATTTGTCTTGCATTTGACCTAAGCACAACTCTGAAGTACTCGAAGGGGCACATTAGACTAGTGTAGGTTTAATGCAGGAAGTCGAAAAGCTGCTTTATCTTGGAGTCAAATTTGCATCAAAACCTGGTTGCACCATTGGGGGCAAATTCTGTCTTTAGGACAGTATCACTTGTGATACGACCCAGTTTCAAACTCATAATCAATTACAATCTTCTTCAACAGATCATTAAAAATATGACATCAGATAAGTGATTCTCATTTAAAATTTATATTTCATTTTCTACAACAGAATTTGAAAACTTTGTCTGAGACCATTCCGATATTTTACTACCTACTAAATACTATGTTGTTTTTATATTGCAATTTGCTGGTCGCATAAAGAATCCCATGATATATATTTAAGAAATTAAGATGCTAAATAACACTTTTGGGTTAGGAATTTTAGGCAAATTGATTGACTGTTATTATTATGATCCATTTTGAAAAAATGATCTGTTAACCATCATGTTCTTTGTATTGGTTGTAGCACTCGTATAGGATGAGGTGGGGTGCAATGGATGGCATTTAACACTCGTTAACTTCTTGTTTATCCTTTTGGAATTTTGGATTGCATGAATTTATGAATTCATTGGACTGAATGTGGTGACATGTGTGACTACTTGTCTGCTGGTCTCTACACTTAGTCATAAGGTTCAAGTGTTAGAACTAGCAACCATGCGTTGGTTAGATACTTTATTCATTGTGAATTTATCATTTTTGTATGAGATCAAGAGAATTGGGGAAAACCCATTGGTAAGAGGCCATATTTTACCCAAGAGTCTTTTAACAAAGGTTACTTCAATGAAGAATATTTGGGAAGAATCCATACTTGATGATGAGTTTCAGTTTTCTAGTAATAGGGTGGGACTAGTAATCGATCCAAAAGAAGCACAAAGGTTAAGGTTAGAGGGTAAGAATTGTTTGTACTATTTCTGAAGTAGTATTTTATAAGGACTCTTAAATCTTGTGTGGTTTGTTGGTACCTTTTCATGAATATTCTCGAGAGCCCAGTATCGTTGAAGGAGGTATCTGTTGAGAGAAAATTCTTCATTCACTTTGGTTGGTATCTGTTCTTTTCTTTTGAAAAGTCATATATGATGACCAGGTGTGAGTGATAAGTGGTCTTAAAAAGATGGGTATTATCGATTAGTTTAAAATTTTAATGGATGCATTGTTTCATATGTCGTTTCGATCGATTGCCTCAAATAATCGTCTAATTTTTAGGGGTGTCTCTTGATCGACACTTTTTCCTTTTGTCGGTTTTATTTTTTCAGCAAACGATCTGCTGGGAACAAATAAAAGCTTTATGATTTTTTTTTGTTAAACCCATTATTCTGATCTTGCGATGGTGTAAAATCAGATCTTTATGGTCTTTAAATAATTCTATTTAATTCAGACTTGTTTGTGTTGGACTCGGGACCAGTTTTTACCATGGCTGAAGCATGGATTTGGCATTTATTTGATCTTGGCTTTTTTTTTTTTTTTTTTTTTAAAGTATCATTTGTATTTCTTAGTTGTGTGTACCATTAGGAAAACCCATGAATAGTTTGAATGGATTAAAAGATGATTCATTAATGGGTTTGAATTAGAACTATGAATCAACATGTCAATTTCAATTCTCACGTGTCAATTGAGATGGCTTATGCACTTAAGACATTTCTTCACTTAAAAAAGGTTCCTGTAAAAAAAAAAAAGGTTCCTGTACACATTCAGGAAAGAAAAAATGGGGTGTGTGAGGTTTGATGAACAAGCGTAGTGGGTAGGAACCTCATTCGGGAAAGGTTGCTGTACACTTGGAATATCTATTGAAACTCTTCATGATAGTTTGGTGGTTCCTGTGAAAGGGTGGCTGACATTGTTAAACTGAATTGAGTCATGTTGGTTAATTCACCTTTTTCATAAACAGATAAGGGTTTGTTTGGATTCTGTTTTTATATCCTGGAATTGCTTGATTCAGAAAAGTCACCTTAGTACAAAAGGTGATGAATATAGTGGTGGTAAGATTCATTGAATCGATAAGGTATTACTATTGGCTTAGTAAATCGGTTTGATTTTTAGATATGATGATCAATCACCATGGTTATAATATAATGTTAATATCCTATTGGATTACAATAAATCCAAGATGTTGGCAAATAACAGTTAGTGTCCTAATTAGTTGGTGAACTAGTGACTATTTAAACTATTTTGCATTTTATGGAATTATGTATGTTAGAGAGATGATAATCTATGCTTACGGATATTTGTAAGTAATTATATAAAAAAATTAATTAAAAATTGTATGCACTCATATTGACCATGTATGTTTTGCTATAACTGATATGCAAGTGGAAGTGCATGATTAGAATTATGAGACTGTAAAATTCTCACTATATGCATACTCTAGTTAATTGTGTGATATTGATTTTGAATATAGTATTATCTTGAAAAATTATGAAAGTTTCATGAAAATACATTTTGTTCATGAAAAATATCTTTTAAAGAAATAAAGTTCAAGCAAGTGGTATAAGCTTTGCTATACAAGTGTATATTTTGAATTATTTGCCTATGGATTTGAAGTTGCTTGAATTATGCATTGGTCATATTTGAGATCTTAGAACATAAGTCTAAATAATGGAGCTTTAGGCTTGATTGGTTGGCCTGTTTGATTGTCTATCTAAGACAACAGGTATTGTATAATGTATTTTCGTTGGATAAATTTTATGTAAGTAATTATATGTATATAAAGTTGCGTGGTCATATGCATGATAATTTTCTTATATTGGCCAAAGTAGTTTAATTGGCCTGTTATATTTGATATGCTTGTAGCTATGCATGGATAATAAGAATGAAAATGTGGGGGTGTTGCATGGTCTCCCACTAAAGGTATTCTCATTGACATAAGTAAAATATTTTAAGGTAGACATACCTTTTTGTGGTATTCCTTGGTAATTTAGTGAATTCCTCTATAAAAATTTGAATGGGCATTATGGAAGAACTAATGCTGAAGAAATTTATTTAATGGTTACATTCTATTTGTTTGTGCATTAAAATTGAATTAGACTTTAAAATTAGTCTAAGTTATTGACATTTCAAGCCAAATGATCTATTTTAATGTCAAAAGATATTTGTATTGTTTGAATGCCTGCTTTAATACATTTGACCATTCTTTGTCTATGGTTGAGTGGATTTTTGGACTGTGATAAGTTCAAGTGTTGATAGAATATGAACCTGAGACCAATTTAAATTGATTGGCCTCTCTAAGATGCCTAATTGAAACATATGACCCATTGATATGAACTTCCATATATGCATGGATATAGTTCTATTGAAAATATTACAGATGATACTATTAACCATATTATGTTAAATGGTTAAATTTCAGCTACCCCCCCATAATAGTTTCAAAACATCACCTACCACCCATACGTTTCAAAAAACATCAACTACCACTCAAACATTTACCACCGTTAATTAAATAGGTCCATTCCGTTAAACCAATCCCATTAGTTGCTGATGTCATCAAAAAAGAATGTGAAATGGACTATAATACCCTAATAGATAAGTCAAAACACTTTTTTACCCTCACTACATAACTGACCCTCTTAGCAAAAAAAAAAAAAAAAAAAAAAAAAAAGAAAATGAAAACTAAACCTAAACCTAAGCCCGACTTCAACGGAAGAAATCAGAGGAAAGAAAATTCATTCGATAGTCTCCGCTCTCCATTGACGACGACGCAGTGGTGTTCTTCCTTATTACCTACGAGTTGGAGCCGTGTTTGAAGGTATGTTCTCCAGTGAGGGAGAACGAATTTTCTCTCACCCTCTTTAGGTTTTTTGATTTAATTTTGCCGGTGAGGGAGAAACGAGGGAGGAGGAAAGAGAAGGTATAGGGAAAGAAGAATAAAAATTATAGAGAGGAAAGAAAAAGGATGATTAGGCGAAACGTGATTTCTAGGGCTTGCAACGCTGGTTTGATGAACGGTTTGTTCTTCTGAAATATATTGCTTTTAATGTTCTACTCCAAGGATTGATGGTTCAAAAATGGTTTTCCAGCATAGTCTAACTAACAAAGCTCAATTTTGTGAACAAGTTCTGTAAAAAAATTGACGTCTTCCTCTGCCGTTTTCGGAAAAGGCGAAGCGAACGAACAAGACAACCAGTGTTGTTTTTCTTTGATCCATCTCTAATCTCTCTCTCTCTCTCTCTCTCTCTGATTTCTCGCCCTCCATCCCTCTTCCCCCAAATCTCCAGTTTTTTTGGCCTCTCTCTCTCTCTCTGATTTTTCGCCCTCCATCCCTTTTCTCCCAAATCTCCAGTTTTTTCCGGCTCTCCCCCTCTTCCTATCATGATTAACCACTTAGTCCTACAGCTGCCATTTGTGTAGCAAGGGTGGTCATCGTCACTGGTGAGGGAGCATTTGGTGGAGAAATTAAAAAGGAAACCGTTAGACGCTATTCTTCGATATGGGAGACCGAAGCTTGGGATTCCCACAAAACTGAGACTGCTAACCTCCAATGAGGAAAACAACATGAACAACTGATTAAAGTTCTAGAAAACTACCTATAAAAAAATTCCAGAAAAACACAGTGAAGTGGATTTACTAGGAGATTGAAACAGCAACCCTAGTGCCGTTTGTAATCTCAAAATTAATAATTAAAACTTTGATTTTTTCCACTCTTTTTGTAGTGATTGATACAAGAAGGATAAACAAATTTGATTTGGCAAGATTTGAGTTAAATCCTTTCTGGATTAATTTCTATCGCACCTTGGTTACTCAAGAAACAGAGCATGCGAAACAGCAAATCAAGGAGAAGAGAATAGTTGCAACGAGAACACGAAATCACGGTTGTTCTTGATAAGGTCCTTGGCGACACCAACGGTTCTGCCAGAGAAGTAGCACTTTTGCTTGGACATTGCTTTGTACTTTGTATGGTTACTTACTTTGATTACCAAATAACAAAATTCAATTAGTCACGCATGATGTTTGTGTTCAAATTCATTTAGACAGAGAAGAATTCAAAAGAAACGATTCGACCTGTTTAATTTCAAGTTCCAACGTACTGACATGAAAGGGGAGGAGGAGCTTTCGCCTTCGTCAAAGTCCTGCGATGGTGAGGAAGGGAGAGAAGAAGGGAGAATGATGAGGAAGGGAGAGAGGAAAGGAAAGAGAGGAGATTAAGGGGACTTACCTATTAACCGGTGCCAGAGAAGATTCAGCAGCTATTGCAACACAATCGGACTTCAGATTGAAGGTTTCTCTTCGAAGAGGAGAACAGGAGCAGTTCGTAGTAGAGGAGAGTCCAACTCTAAGAAGATTGGGCTGTTTATCTAACCAAAATGACCAGGGTTATTTTAGGGATTTTGTTAATTTTAAAAATTTTCAATTAAAAACATAAAGGCTAAAACGGTCTATCACTCATTTCCGTCACTTCCGTCAGTTACTTGGGTGCATTTGATGTTTTTTGAAAAGTATGAGTGGTAGGTGATGTTTTGAAACTATTATGGGGGGTAGTTGAAATTTATTCTATGTTAAATACATGTATGTTTTGAAATAAAGTACACGAATACCGAAATATGTAGACTCGGAGAGAATATGGTCAAACCAAAATATGAGGAATTTTATGAGCATGCAGGTTTTGCATGGTGAATTTATTTGAAGAAAAAAAAATAAATTCAAGTAAAAAGATTAATCTCTACTTAAGATTTTTGTTATTATGGAATCTAGAAGATAAGCCTGGATTCGGGAACACTAACAAGTGTAATAAAAATAAAACATGAAAAAAAGCATGTGTTGATGGGAGAGTAGCTGAAACGTTGTGAGATTTAAAAGTCGAGATAAGGGCCAAGTGGCTAAATATCTCAATGATAGATATATAATGAAAATTGAAACCGATTGTGCTAATTTTAAGCAGCAAGTATACAAACAAGAAGTATAAGTGTCAAGTAAGACAATTATGATTTGATCGGTTGCTTAAATGTCTAAGGACATCTAAAAACATGTATCTTAGGTAGTTGTATAATATATCTGGAGAAGCTAAGGAGATAGTGCGTTTTTATTCAGTTGGGGCATTTTTTTAACTAATTTTTTTTTAGTTTCTAACCACTTTTGTGGTATTAATCGAAAGGAATAGGATCAAGGTTCATGATTCATGAGTCAAGGTGATGGACACCCAACCTATGTGAGAGGAGATCCTTGAAATTAGGTTCATAAGGGAAAAAACGAAGTCACTGGATGACTTTATTAGTACCGTCATTTATTGCTTATGACGGTTAGATGGAAAGATAGTACTCACCGCGATGATCCAAGGATGAGTTTTAGAACTCTTAATTGGCCAAAGACTCACAGATTTGTGGGGGTATGTTAACCATGGTGCATACTATGAGCTGCCCTAAGTGAATGTAGGAAGTGTGACCGCTTCCAATGAGAATTTCTATGGACGAATTTTCTAAACATTCATGACCTAAGATAGGGACAGGGCCAAAATGTCCATGTATAGAAAGGGTATACTGAGGGTCAGACAGTAGGACATGGCTGGTAAGACAGTCGGTTACACCAATAAGGAAAGGTTCAATGAGTCTGACTCAATCTGTACTTTGTAGCATGACTTGCCAGACCTAGTGCAGATTCAAGTCCAAAAGACATCTGTGACGATGCATCCTATTGTTCTAATGTGCTTAGGTTATCATTTGTTTTAATTGTATTTTGAAACTTGTGGGGGAATTGTTATATTTTATCGATTTTTATTAAATAAAGTTTCAAAATAAAAAATATATTTTGTCTTGGTTTTCTCGGTATGAGGCTAGTGAAGTGAGGTTAGTGAGATTGGAACCCAAGACCCCTTGGATGGGTTGAGTTTTAATTTGGCTTCTATTGGATCAATAACGGTTCAACCCGTTTGACCTGAAATTGTTGGATTGATAACAGTTCAACTCGTTTGACCCGATTCATTAAAGTGTCTTTACAAGAGACACATCTTTTATTTGTAAAGGCATGTTGATTCAACGGGACACACCATTCTTTAAGGGATGCTTTAAAAAGACATGTTCTCCTCTATAAATAGAGAAGGAGGAAACGTAAGAAATAGTTAAAAGAACTAAGTTTTTCTTAATTCTTTTTCTCTCACTCTCTCTCCTTCTTTGTAAACACATACCAAGGGTATTCCTTTATGCTTTTTTGAAACACCGTTATTTAGTCGAATTGCATTATCGTCTTGCATTTGACTAAGTACAATTCCGAAGTACTCGAAGGGGCGCATTAGATTAGTGCAGGTTTAATGCGTGAAGCCGAAAAACTGCTTTATCTTGGAGCCAGATTTGCATCGAAACCCTGTTTCACCATTGAGGGCAAATTCTGTCTTTAAGACAGTATTACTTGTGATACGACTTAGCTTCAAACTCATAATCAATTACAGTACTCTTCTTCAATAGATCATTAAAAATATGACATCAGATAAGTGATTCTCATTTAAAATTTATATTTCATTTTCTACAACATTATATTTGTATTAGTTTAGGCCATGGTCGGTTTTGTTTCGATATCTGATTCTTCTTTATTTTTAATTATTTTTTATGAGTATCAACCATATGTTAATACCCCATGGGAGCCGTATCCGATCCAGATATTGGATTATTATGATAGTAATTTCTACCCAACAAAAAAAAAAGAAAAAGGTTACGGTAGTAACCGATATCGTGGCCGATACCTTGAGCTAAAAGGTTGGCTTGTAATTTTCACTACTTTGCTTAACCTGGGAAGCTGATGATCAGATCTGGTTTTCCGTCAATTGCACCATTCAAACCACAACAGAGACTCACTCAATTTAAATGTGAGATTCATTCACTGGATGGCCTCAACTCATCAAAGGGACTCCCATTGGTACACCCGTAATTCAATATATCATCTGAATATAACCTTTGAAAGACAGCCATTAAAATATAGTCCATGAAAGATAGCTGAGAGTGCCTTGGAAATATAAAAGTTCTTTGAATATGAAATGATGTCATTGATAACATCATAGTTGGAGAGTGGTTGGAGAGTGCCCCGGAAATTTAGAACTTCTTTGAATATGAAATAATGTCATTGCTCTACGAAAAAAAAAAAAAATGATGTCATTGATAACATCCTATCACTTCATTGTACACTATCTCCAGAATTTTGCTTTAGTTGTTGGTGGTAAGAACCAATGACAACAATGGGGTTTTTTTTATTTTCATTTTTTATGATAGCAATTAGCAACAATAGAGTTTTTTTTTTATTATGGGGCTTCTCTCCTATTGAGAAGATTCGATGTGGATTAGAATCTTTTGTAGTGAGGTCATCTCTATAGTGATGATTTTATTCATTCAAAGTAGATTGATATATATCCCAATACATTGATAGTGGATTAGAATATATATCGATCCACTTTGAGTGGTTAGGATCTTTATTACAGAGGTGACCTCATTAGATATGATCTTTTTCCATTTGATGTATCATTTTTTCTCTTTTCTTTTTTCTAATAAAACGATCTAAGCATAAAAAAATTGCAACTAGCATCACTGTAGAGAGAGAGAGAGAGAGAGAGAGAGAGAGAGAGAGAGAGAGAGAGAGCTAGCTGGAGAGGGACAAAGACTCCTTGGGGAGTGGGGGATTTGGGAAGTACTTCCAGTGGGCTAAGTAGCGGTGGTGTCAAGGTGGCAATGGTCGTTCAAGGGCTGACGGGGTGTCTATTGGTGGAGAGAGAGAGAGAGTTATTGGGTCCATCTCAACGTTACAAGGTCTGTTATGAAGTTTCTTGTAATCGAATTCTCTTTAAAGCACGCTCATAGGGTTATCAAGGAAACCTCAATAAACAATGATATATTCAATGTTTCATTTGGATTTTAACACAAATCTGATGGTAATAAGATCCGATATATATCGGTTTCAAAAATCCATTACAACTAGACATTTTCACTGGACTTTATATGCCACTAGATCTTAATTCTTAGTTTTATTAAACACCAAAATTACCCTTATTGGAAACAAGGCCGATGCCGAGGTAATTGGTTACAACCAGACATACCTTTTTTTATTTTTATTTTTAATTTAATATTATAAACAATAAAACAACTAAGGAGTACTTGAAAAATAAATTCAGGAAAATCAGAAAAACGGATTCTCATTATGGATCAATGCATCACAACACTTTTTAACCTTCCAAAAAAAAAAAAAAAAAAAAAAAAAAAAAAAAATTCATCACAACACTGACCAACGTTCTTTAGAGATAAAATATTTCAAACCATACCATTATAATGTATATCATTTATACTTCATATTGCATACCTGATCGTAGACGAACAATTCATGCTTTAATTTGTTTGGCATCACCCATCAGCTACCAGCCTACCACAGTGGAGGAGTACGAGAAAACCCATCATGCTTTGTGAAACATAATAGATACCAACAGTTTTCATTTATTTTGGTAAGCTAATAATAAGGTGGAGGAGGGTGTGGGCCGTGAGGTGGTGGATGGTGGTGTGGACCGGGGCCGGGAGGTGGCGGTGCAAAGGGATCATAATAGGCAGGTGGGGGAGGTGGCGGTGCAAAGGGATCATAATAGTGAGGCGGGGGAGGGCCAGGTGGACCCGGGGGTGGTGGTGGCGGTGGCCCTGGAGGCGGCGGAGCATAGGGATCAGGTGGTGGTGGCGGCCCTGGAGGGGGCGGAGCATAGAGATCTGGTGGTGGTCTTGGAGGTCCAGGGGGCGGGGGTGGGGGCGGAGCATAGGGATCTGGTGGTGGTGGTGGTGGTGGGTGATGATGATGTGGTGGTGGATGGCGCATGGGGAATGAACTCACAGAGATGAGATGCTCTAATTGGGTTTAGGATAGGACGGCTAGTGTCGATCGAAAACCAGGAAAACAACCAACTCTTTATGTAGAATTCCAACTCCCCAAACAGCACGACTGGTAGGTGAAGATGACTGGTAGTTCTGTTAACGTATACGGTTCTCTTTCTCTTATCCGTTTCTTCTCCATTATCTCTGAGGACTCTGAAATGGAACCGAGCTCTAGCTTCGAATCAGGCCTGATTCGGGTTCACAACCACGGAATCGGATAAGAGATCAGCAGATCTGGATTGGCAACCGTGCTGATACCGTTGCTGCACGCAATCATGATCAGATTCCAATCTAATTCGATTCACAATTAACGCCCTCTTTGTTATAGTTTATATTTATAACAAATCATTCATGAGAATACATTTTCAGTCATAAATAATGTTGCTTCTAAATCCCGCTTTCGAGGTCTTTGTTGCTGGTTCAACCTACAAAAGACAAAACATGGCAGAGGAGGTTGGGTCTATGGCCCCGAGTCCACTCCGATGCCTAAGTCAGGGGTTTGTGAATAGACAATGGAGTCAACATCCGAACTCTTATATTTATGTGTTTTATGGGGATAATTGATGGATTTTCGATCTGAGGTGTTAGAATCAAAATCCTTATACCATAAGATTATACTTAAAATGAAACTTACCAGAAAGCTAGAATTCGTTCGCTATTTATATTGAATGGTAAGTAACCCTTCATAAAATGGCTTTTGCCCTTTTCTTAGGCGGGAATAGACAAAAATACCCCTCAGCTTGATGGAGGATGTTGATGTGGATCATCGATTTTCAGATGCCGCATCTTATTGGTTGGTTGGTGAATCTATCTAACAAATAATAACTGTTAAATACAACTAGACATAAAGAAGTAATAATAGATTATCACAATAATGATAAACATCTTCTAATCTATTTTTAAATTTTAGATTATATAAACATATTTTAAATATAAATAAATATTATAAATAATACCAAACAACTACATATGTCATAATGAATTATATAATTAATTCTAATAATTTAATCTTATAAATAATTTACATAAATAACTCATAAATATAAATATAAACCATACCAAAGAGAGCCTAAGTTTCATGATGCTGAGTATTGGTGACCTTTCAAAACCACAAATTGAATGGATAAAAACAGACCAAAATCAGATTGAGATGCAGCCGTTTGTTTCATCCTAGTGGGTAGTGCTCATTTTTCTTGTGTTGCTACCGAACATTATTGTAGGGGGTGAAAATTAGGCCTAAACCAAAAATTGAAATTGAATCAGCTAGATTCGGTTTGGATCAAAACAAAACCGAACCTTATTAGATAATAATTGGATTGTGTTTTTAGAGTTCGGTGAAAAACTAAAACCAGATTGGACCAATTGTTTAGCGCAAACTAAACCATATAAATAGACTGAAATCAAACCAGTTCGATAATGAACCTATAAGATCCCATTAAACAAATATTTCATTAAATATATATGTAAGAAACCAACACTGTTTTACCAAAAAATAAAAAGAAAAAGAAAAAAAAGAAACCAACATCGTATCCGAACCAGCCCAATAATGGCCCGATAGAAGCCATTAAGTTAACTTGTTACTATTTATACATATAGTAAACCGAAACAACCGAAACCAAACCTATAAGAGCCCATTAAGAGCCGAAAACTGAACTGGATCGAAATTGACTTTTTTTTTATTGGACAGTAATTGGGCTGAGGTTTATAGGACCGAAACCAAATAAGTCCAAACGGAAACAAAACCAAAGTGGCCCATTCATACCCCTACATTTTGTAAAACTTGTATAAGCACTTGGATGATCGGATCCAATACAGGATCGACCATTGGACAGTATATTTGGTGGAGTTGCATATATACGTTTATCTACTTTTATTGGGATTTCTTTTCTCTAATGTCACAGAAAATTCCCATTCTCTAATGTCATATTTGGTAGGATCTGAACCAATCTACCAGGAATCAGAACTGGTCCTCCCATTAGTTTTGGGTAGTTTGAACTAAATTCAGACTTGGAGTTCTTTATTGGTTGAAAAAAAATGAACTTGGATTCAGAAATGCATTGATCAGACCTGGCCTAACCCATTTTCACCACCCCTCAGTTATGCTTGTCTGACAAAAAAAATCCCATATTTGAATTTCGTTTTTCTACGTCTTAATTATCTTGCACTCAATAGGAGAGTCATTGTTAAATAACTCTTAATTTGTATTATTCTTACAATCTCTCAACAGCTACAATTGTAACTCACTTCCTTAAATATCTGGTTGTATTCTATACAAAGATTTAGTGAAATACATTAAGGATAAAGGAGGAGAATGGTTCTCACATCTATTTTAAAGCTGCCAGAGATGATGTGGCTATCTATTGAGTCTCCATGTGTCGTCATTATATGAGTCGGTCACTGTCAGATCAACGTAAGGTATTTTCTCTCCTTACGAATCTTGGACCAGATTTTGAATCGTTTTCAACACAATGTCGAAAACCACAGTTCCATCTTATTCTGATTTGATTCCACTTTTATTAAGTCATGACTTAGGGAATCAAAATGATAATAGATTTACTCAGACTTCTTCACAATTTGCATCCTATGGTGAGAAAGGAAGAAGGAATAAGTCAGGAAGAGGATTCACTTCTCCTGGAAGAGGATTTGCTCAACTAAATCAAAGGTCGATTTCAAAAGATAAAAAAAATCGATCGGATGGGAAGGAAAATAATTCCTCTCTGAATTCTTCTGTCAAATCTAGAAATCCTCAACACAACAACTCTTCCATCGTAGAGTCGGACTGCAAAGAGGTGATCAACCTTCTAAATCATCCCGACTCTCTTGGAGAATGGGAGCTTGATATTGCGGATATCCTTTCCCTTACATCCTTTTTTGAGTCTTGCTCTTTTTGTTTTGTTCCAAAGAGAGGTAATTATTTGCTAATTCTCTTTGTCAGAAGGCCTTGATACTGTCGGGATGATCAATTGGCAAATTTTCTCTCATTAGTTTTATGATCTTTGTACTCATGATGTCTTTGCTTGTGCCTGATTTTTTTTATCAATAAATTCTCTTTCTATCATAAAAAAAAAAAAAAAAAATCCTCACACCTTTGAAAACCTAGGGGTGAAGGCCAACTCTGTCTTGACAGTATTGGTGGAGTAGATTCTGGTTTTAGTCAGGTCCTCGAAACTATACAACAACAATAATAATAAAGTTTTATCCTAACTAAATGGGGTCAGTTACATGGATTCTTGTTCGCTAATCAGCTCTGTTCGATGTCATACTTGAAGCAAGACCTAAGCTATACATGTCTTTCTTCACCACCTCACCTATGATCCAGAGAATTAATTAATTAGTGATGAACTTGATATGACACTTAGAGGGGGGTGAATCAGTGTCTGAAATTTTTTCTTGATAAAATCAATGCTGCCCAGAGCTGTTGGATATTTGATTTGCCAATACACACAATCGTATACAAATCCACCTCGCTACCACTCAGTGGCTAGGTCTACCAGATTTGTACACCTATCCTACAAACCATTTCACACACTCTAAAATATACCAAAAAACAAACACACAGAATACAAAGATATTACGTGGTTCACCACTACAGTATGTGATGGCTAATCCACGGAGTAATGCCCCACGGGCTCCGTACTTACTTAATACTTAACTTTTAGTCTCTTACAGACAATGATACTAACCTAGATTTTCCCAGCATAAAACTGAGAGGGCGTAACAAAGTCAGAATTCAGGCATAAAGCCAGTGTCCAGCCCATCTGAACACACCACAAATAAAATATTTTGGGACTTATAAGAATTGCCCTACAATGAAACCCACAAGCTAGATAGGTATTCTACTATTTTTCTTTCACCTATACTAGCATACAGGGCATAAAAATTATTTAAAGAGATAGGGAATGAGAAAATCTCACAACCAATATTCTTGAATTGCCAGCAATAATTTTTGACGCTCCACACTGCTTTGAGGAACTTTGAACAGCCTTCAATGATAGTGAAGATTGAACCATAGAGCTCGTCTTTAAAAAAAATTATTTAAAGAGATAGGGAATGAGAAAATCTCACAACCAATATTCTTGAATTGCCAGCAATAATTTTTGACGCTCCATACTGCTTTGAGGAACTTTGAACAACCTTCAATGATAGTGAAGCTTGAACCATAGAGCTCGTCTTGATCATAGGCTTCCCATCTCCTCCACAATCACCATGAATGAACAATAAACAGCCTACCAACCTCTCTCAGGGATTCAACAATCCATTGATGCACAGAGAAGAGGTACATGGTGATAAATCATCTCACTGGACACACAAACTAGCAAAATCACTCTCTGTAGCTTCAAAGCACACTCTTCAATGTTTTTCCACCTTCTCATGACTCCCAACGGTGCCCAATAGGTGGAGCATCCAAAAATATAGAAGCTGCAATTTGAACGGACCGATTTGGAGCTCGGATGAAGAAGATATGACAATTTGAAGTTCGATGAATCACAGATAAGGAAAGAGAATCTTTCCTTATATAAACACGCACCCGCGCCGCACCGTAGCCGCGCCGCCGATGCGCTGTCGTGATCGCATTGGCGGATATGGGATCTTCTCTGCTAGCCATTGGATCTGTCTATTAATGGCGGGATTTGACATGCGCCAACGGATCTGGATAATTAGCGTCTCCGATCTTCAGCATGAACGACGCCTTTTGGATCAGGATCTGCGCCACTCTTGTACTAAATATGCGCCACATGGAATCGAGACTCTGTTTCAATATGACGCGGCTCACTAATTTAACTTACCTCCAACCAATCACAGAACACGCGATAGCATCTGACGCGACCGCCTGATATGTACTCAATCCCGCATTTTTCTGGGCCATACGATCTGGATCTTGCATACGTGGTTCCTTTTTAGCAGCCGATTTTGCATCTTCTCCATATTTGTCTTCCTAAAATGCCCCTGAGAATATAGAAAATGACCTCTGTAATCACTTTTTCTTCAAAACCACCTCGAGAAGAAATCACTCTAGAACATTGCCTTTCTCTCTCTAGGCATTCCGTCGAATGGTTTCGGCGCATGCACATTGGCCCTGTGCGTGCGGCTGTGCTGCCTTGCAGCATGGCTTGCGGGCAGCAGCTGTGTGCGTGTGCCATGGCTGCCTGCCTGTGGCTTGGCCTGCGGGCCTTGCTGCTGCTCGCCTGTGGCTTGGCCTACGGGCCTTGCTGCTGCTTGCCTGTGGTGCCATGCGGCTGGCCATCTGGCTGGCTGCCACTATGGTGCAGTGGCCCTCGGCCAGGCTGGTTGCCATGGTGGCATGCCACCTAGGCACAGTGGGTCCCACCCGCACCTGGGTCCCACAATTTTCTCTCTCCTCTCTCTCTCTACAGGCTTCTCTCTCTACAGATTCCCTCCATTTTTCATGCTTCAGAAGGTATCTAATCCAACACTGTGATAGACACTGTCACATCACCTGTAACAAAGCCGCATCGTCTGTTTTACTGCCATATCGCTTGTAGGGTTCGCAGACACTCTCTCTCATCAAACTTGGCCCAATTAGCCTAATTTATCAATAATTACAATACGAAGGCCAACAATTAGGTGATAGTTTTACCACAAAAAAAAAGGCTGATATTTATTGCTTTCTTTTGAAAACTGTGCACAGGCACGTATAAATATTAGTAGAAGAATCCGATGTTGCTCAAGTAGGAACGAAGTTTCTAGGCAGTGTTAAATCTAGATGTGAGTGATTCTCAAATACGAAAAATAAGGAGGCAGTATCGTGAGTCATGTGAGAGGCCTGGTTGTATGCTTTCACCTTACGCGCTTTTCTCCCATAACTTATTTCTATAAATAGGCCATTGGGGAAGTCACTTAATTAACCATCTCTCTCTCTCTCTCTCCCTCTCTCTCATAGTAAGGCATTGATGCGTGGAGTCTGCATCTCAATTTTTTGTGTTCTCTATGCTTCTGTCATCACCTTAGCCTCTCTCTCTCTCTCTCTCTCGGATTAAATAACTGTTTACATTTTAAATTAAATAGTACTAGCAGGGGACAGAAGTGGCACGGGTGATGCTGCTGACAGATGATAGAGAGCACAGATGATGAAATGCATGGAGTTTTGCATCTCAATCCTTCGTGCCCCCTATGGTTCTGTCATCACCCTCAGCTCTCTCTCTCTCTCTCTCCCAAGGATTAAATCACTTTTTACATTTAAATCAAGTAGTACTTGTAAGGGACAGAAGTGGCACGGGTGATGCTGCTGACAGAAGATAGAGAGCACAGATGAAGAAATGCATGGAGGTTGCATCTCAATCCTTTGTGCTCTCTATGCTTCTGTCATCACCCTCAGTCCCTCCTACTTCTCTTGCTAGTACTAGTTCTCTCTCTCTCTCTCTCTCTCTCTCTCTCTCTCTCTCTCTCTCTCTCTCACACTTATTGAGGATAAATCACTATTTACATTTAAATCAAGTAGTAATAGTAAGAGCCAGAGGCGGCATGGGTGATGCTGCTGACAGAAGATAGAGAGCACAGATGATGAAATGCATGGAGTTTGCATCTCACTCTTCTGTGCTCTCTATGCTTCTGTCATCACCCTCAGTCCCTCCTACTTCTCTTGCTAGTACTCTCTCTCTCTCTCTCTCTCTCTCTCTCTCTCTCACACACACTCTTATTGAGGACAAATCACTATTTACATTTAAATCAAGTAGCACTACTAAGGGCCAGAGGTGGCATGGGTGATGCTGCTGACAGAAGATAGAGAGCACAGATGATGAAATGCATGGAGTTTGCATCTCAATCCTTTGTGCTCTCTATACTTCTGTCATCACCCTCAGTCCCTCCTACTTCTCTTGCTAGTACTAGTTCTCTCTCTCTCTCTCTCTCTCACACACACACGCACACAGACACACTCTTATTGAGGATAAATCACTATTTACATTTAAATCAAGTAGTAATAGTAAGGGCCAGAGGCGGCATGGGTGATGCTGCTGACAGAAGATAGAGAGCACAGATGATGAAATGCATGGAGTTTGCATCTCACTCCTCTGTGCTCTCTATGCTTCTGTCATCATCCCAGTCCCTCCTACTTCTCTTGCTAGTACTAGCTCTCTCTCTCTCTCTCTCTCTCTCTCTCTCTCTCTCACTCACACACACACACACACTTATTGAGGATAAATCACTATTTACATTTAAATCAAGTAGCACTACTAAGGGCCAGAGGTGGCATGGGTGATGCTGCTGACAGAAGATAGAGAGCACAGATGATGAAATGCATGGAGTTTGCATCTCACTCCTTTGTGCTCTCTATTCTTCTTTAATTACCTTCAGCCCCTGATTTCACTTCTATATTTACTAGTACCACTAACCCCTTTTATACTACAAATTAATACCACTGATTACATGTAAACCTTTTACACTAATCAATTCAAATGCTTACTTTGATTTATTGTGTTCAATGTTTTTTCATTTTTGCAGGTTGAATTATTCTCTGGTTAACTGTGAAATCAGAATCAGGGATGCTGTTGTATGAGTTTGTTGATCCATGCTTCAAACATTTCTGCGTTTCTTGTCATTGGAGGTTTAGTTTGCATTCAAGGAGGCCGGCCAGCCTATTATAAGCATGTATATATGGATCAAAATTTTGACTTCTCAACCTGTACTTAAAAAAACATGATCTTTCTCCCCAAGTTTTGTTGACAAATAAAATAGTGAGGACAATAAATTTGAGCAAATAAAGGTGGTCTAGATAAACATTTTTCATTCCCCATTTATGTACCTAATATCATGGAAACCAGCACATTCCTTTGCAGCGTGATATCACTGACATGTGACTTTTTTTTTGGTAAATTACACAGACACCCCCTCTACTGTAGTGAAATTATACAGAATTACCCTGCTTTTACAAAAGTTACACAGAATACCCCTATAACAATGCTATCAGACAATCTCACCCACACCGTTACTTTCAACTTAACGGCAGAGGCTCAAATTTTTTTTAAGACGAAAATACCATATAAGGGGGCTTTTCTGGTTTATTTTATTTTATTTAAATTAATCTGTTTCATTGATTGATTGGAATAAAGTAACGGAGCAGATTCCTGAGATGCTCCCGGAGCGAATATTGGAGAAGATGAAAGCCCCACCAAAAGCAGACGATGTGTCGATTATAAACCCCGAACAGCTTGTGGAAGCCGATGGTTTCTCTTTGGATTTTCATCTCGTTTTGGGATGATGGCAGCTCGCCTGCAAACCTGCTCGCATCTTCTGGAGCACCGGTTTCCATGGAGGGGGCCAGGAGAATACTGCGTGAGTCTCGTTTCGGAACGAAGAAGTTGGAACCTCTACTTCATTTTTTGCTGGAAAATCTCCCTTTACAGCTATGAATCCCTCTGGATTATTCAAGGAGGTCTAATCAAAGTTATAAACGGTCTTTGATTTTAAGGTACACTCAGAAGGCCCCAAAAAATCAGAGGAGTCTTGAGTAGCTCCTATTCCTAATGCTTTGACGAGAACTATAAACCCAGGTGCCATCTTCAATTTTGAGGTACCTAGAGAAACCCCTGACCTCTCACTGTTTTCACCAAAGCCAAGAACTGTGGACTCCAGCAGTGATGTAGATCTTGGTTCCAAAAGACTTCTCTTTCGCAATCTCCAGTTGTAGCTCCTCTGGGTATGGGTTCATGTCGTCCTCCCTACAATGATAGCAAAAAATACAAGATGTTGAAACAATGGAGAATTTGGAAGAAAATATTATAGATATCCAAACCAATGTGGACTCTCTCTAATGTTTGGCATCAGCTTAAACTCTCAGGGATTCTACCTTGGGGAAAGTTGGAGAAGTGAATAAGCTTAAAGAGATGACCCAAATTGCAGAAATTCTCAGGAATTATGCTTGTAACTCTGTTCGTTGAAAGCTCCACTGCGGTGAGATTGTTCCATCTTCTGAGGTTCTGGGATCTCGCCCAAATTAGAGAATGATAGTTTCGCTGGAGAAGAAAGAGAAAATCGAAAGGTAAGAGATGTAATTTTGTGGTAACAAAATTGTTGCTGTTATTTTGCCCAAATAAAACCCTAGAACGAGAATTACAGCTTGGATCCTCATATATTCTCCCCAAAATTTAACTTCTGAGTTTTTGCTTCACTTGGATCTCAGTTGAGAACCTCAGAAGAGAAATTTTTTCCAGAATTCAATCAATTCATAAACATGCAATAATCTTAACAGAAAGGCCCAAAGATCTGCTCTCTCCTACTCCTTGAACTTCTTGTATGTTCTTGATCGATCCTCCCCTCCTGTTTGTTTTAGCAATTTATCCTAAGGTCTCCTCGCCAAGAGCTCCCCGATCGGTTTCGGGTCAAATAGGAAGAACTAGAAGATTCCACCTCTGGAAAGCGCCTACACACAATGAATTTATGGATAAAGAACACATTTAGCAATAAAAAAGAAAGGTATTTTTGTCTTAAAAAAAAATTGACCCTCTACCGTTAAGGTGAAAGTAACGGTGGGGGTGAGATTGTATGATAGCATTGTTATAGGGGTATTCTGTGTAACTTTCAAAAAAGCATGGTAATTCTGTGTATTTTCACTGTAGTACAGGGGGTGTCTGTGTAATTTACCTTTTCTTTTTCTAAATATTAGCAAAGAATTAAATTAATGATTATAAAAATTTACAGAAGAAACCATGCACCTAGATAAAACCGGTCATTTTTTTTTCTCTAGAAGTCAATAAATATATTAAGTGATGAAAAAAGAGTAAAGAAGAGTGTACAAATCTCTGATTAGTAAAATCCCACCTTCAACATTGCCATTAGTAGATCCTAAATGTGAGATAAAGCTACAAAAATTTAAATCTGAAACATCGATAAATGCCCCATATTGACTCTCTAGCAATGAAATATAGACAATAAGTCCAAAATTTTGATCTACATTATGTAGCTGCCTATTTAACAAGGAAAAACGGGCCATCTCAAGCCAATCTAGAAACCTCATCTTTGGCGATACCATAAGTACTAGGGGGACCAAATTGGGAAGAGAAAGGCAAAAATAAACATTAAGATCGAAACCTAAACCATAGCCTCTCATGAGTATCCCAGGCTAGCACATGCATCTACAACAAAAGTAGGAAACGGAGACTGAACGGAAAAAGAGTGGTGTTTCGTCTCATACTTTTCTAGAGAATCTGCCACCCATAGGCACTACACTCTTATGAGCATAAAGCCGAACAAAGCCGAGTCTAACTCCTCCCATAGGTGAGAAATGCGGAAAAAGATCCTCTCTAGTCTGCTTGCCAACGGGCAACGGTTGAGGATCAACCAACACCCATACCCATGTACCTATGTGGTGTATTGATCCTCGGCTGTTGGATCAGTGGCTAGACAATTCTATACTTGGGAATTCTTTCATTTTTTATAGTTTGAATTTGAGAAGAAAATTTGAGATAATATCAAAGAAATCACATACCACATGTCATGTCACCCCAAAAAGGAGCACCATGAAAAAAGTACTACGAATAATTCTATAATGGTTAAGTTTGAAACCTTGAATACCCATAAGTGCCTATGTTTTTGGGTTGCCTGGAAACAATAAACTAGGTTTGCTAAGAAATAAATTACGTAGATCAGATGTCTCCGATCCTACTTTTTCTGCGTAGGAAAGATGCAGTGACAGAGAGTGTCTTGGATTTTGAACTCCCTTTCTAAGTTTGGAAAGAATTGAAAGAATGATTTCACAAGCAAATGCTCCATGCCTTTATGAAATTAATTAAAAGGTTTATATTCTCAAAGCCAAGAAGTACGGGGTACAAAATAGTGTGCGATTCTTGCTCTGTGTGGTCATTGCTTTGGTCAAGTTCTCAGATTAAAAAAAGAAAAAAAAAAGAAAAAAAAGCACTTCATCTTTTTAGAATTCTAGTCCTTTCATCTTGTTTGACGTCTCTTGGAATCCTTAAGAACATCTTGGATTCAGATTTTTATATTATTTTTTTTTGTTCCTTAAGAGCATCTTAGATTCAGATTTTTATATTATTTTCTTTTTGTTCTTGTAATCGATATGGAAAGAAATCCTCTCTTGTTTGAGATTTGGCAGGAGAGTCGGTGGTCCAGATGGATGGTAAACACTTGATTTTCGGGTAAATCCGAGTCCTCCATTCGAGCCGACACTTGAATCGACAAGGGTGTCGAGTCGACAAGGGTGTCGGTTCAGATGGAGGACTCGGATTCACCCAAAAATCAGGTGTTGAGCATCCATTTAAACTACCAATTCTCTTACAGAATCTCAGGCAAAAAAAGATGTGAATCCAACCGATATGACAATCGGATGACAATGCTGAAAATAGGGAGTCAAAATCCATTTCTTTTTGTTTTAAATTAGCTGTCCAGACTCCAGAATGTCAAGACAGTAAATCCGTACCTCATTTTTCCATTTCATTAATATATTCGTTTTTTATCTTTGCAAAAAAAAAAAAAAGAAAAAAGAAAAATTGATATTTGACTTTGAGGAGTAAGATATCGGCAATGCAGCCTCTTCCCAATGCTACCATAACCTATTCTATCATTCTACAAGAAGAAAAGTGCCAAAAACAATGCTACTGTTTCATCGAAATCAAGTTCAAGACTGCTCAAAGTAGAACAATGCAGATTTTTCTCAATTAACAGAGCAATGTTATTTGAATGGTATTAATAGAAAGAGGCAGCAACCTTTAGTAAACGGTTAAGCCTATTGTTATAGTGAAGTTTTTGATATTATGGATCCTCTATTGATTTTTGGAGGGATGTGTGGGTTGGAGATGGTTCTGTAGCTGAGGAGTCCGATTTGGGCAAGGTGTTTGGTGATATGGTGGCTCGTGTGTCGGATTTTATTAAAGATGGTCAATGGGCATGCCCGCCATTAGTTTTAGTGCCTCTTCAGAATATGTGTAACCTGGCTTGGTCCATCCGGCTTCTAGGTGAGGTGTAGGTGATAGGTGAATTTGGTCTTGCTCTAAATCTGTTGATTTTTCTGTGAAGTCAGCATGGAAGAATTTGCAGGATAGATCAACATTTTTCCTTGGGCGGGGTCGATTTGGAGTAGTTCCTTGATGCCAAAAATTTTGGTTTTTGCTTGGAGGTGGAGTCACTGTGCTCTCCCACTGAGGGGTATGATCATGAATTCTTTTGATCACATAAACCTCAAGTGTTGCTACGGATATCTGATGTAAGTTTGCAGGTATATTTAATTTGCATTGGATGGCTCTATTGAGTTAACGTTCTCGTGGTGGAAAAGGAAGAAATCTGTGCCACCCCTGCCTACTCTATGGATGGCAGGGATTTTTATTGTGGCAAGGAAAATATGGTCGATGCAGAATCTGACTTATTTTTGAAATTTGTGAGGTGGCAACCTGCAATTGTATTGAAGATTATTGAGACGGACGTTAAGGTGTGGCCGGTGCGCACCCCTTGTGTGGTGAAATCGGTTGCTAATTGGGTGATTACTAATCGGATTAAGCTTCGTACGAAAATGAGGCCGGTCAATGATGTCATGCATCAGAAGCAGATTAAACCGACATGGCAATAGAAAAAAGTTAAATGTTGATGGTTGTTCTCTTGGGAATCCAGGATAAGTTTGTGTGGGTAGTGTTCTTAGGAGTTCGTACTGATAGAAAAGAAAATAATAAATTCTTTCCTCTCTTGAGTGAACCTAATATGAAGCAATTAAATAAAAAACAATATTTCAAGCACAATAAAATCCACACATATAACATAAGGAATTTTTACATGGAAAACCTTCCCAATGTAAGGAGTAAAAACCACGGGACCGTAATCCACTCAAATATCTTCACTATCACCAAAATATGGGAATATAAGAGTCTTCTCTAGTTAGAACTAGATGCATACAATAACATCATTCCTCAAGAACATAATATTCTTGTCATATATCATCAAAAAATCTAGAACAACATGTTCTAGGAATACATCATCAATAACCCAAATACCAAGATGAAGATTGAAAGAGATCTCACTTGAATAGGTGAAAACGTTGATTATCGGACTGATCTAGAAGACTGCAATTGTCAATCACACCGTTCAAAATGAAGAACTCTCAGTTATAAATATGTTGTCCAAATTTCAGCTCAATTGGACACGGATGACCTTCCGATCCTCACCTTCATTGAAACCATGCAGCTTTCTTCTCTTCTCTGTTTTGGACAGACAACAACTCACTTAACCTCTCTTTTGTTGGCCTACATATTGTAATTGTTGGCAAATTGGGCTAACTGGGTCAAGGTTGATGAGAGAGAGTATCTGCGGATCCTACAGGTGATATGGCTGTGAAGCATGAAGCATGAAAGAGGAGAGAGAATTAAAAGAGAGAGAAAGAGGAGAGAGACAGTTGGGACCCAGGAGAGAGAAGGTGGGACCCACCAAGGTGGCATGCCACCTAGACAGCCAACCTGGCCGAGCACCAAGGCAGCCAGCCAGCAGGCCAGCTGCATGGCACCACAGCAAGGCACCACAGCAAGCAGGCCCGCATGGCACAACCGCTTGGCACCACTAGCCGGCCAGCAGCACAGCAGGCTAGCTAGCCAGCCAGCAGCACCGCAGGCCAGCAAGCAGCACAGCAGGCCCGCAAGCAGCTGCCAGCCGCAAGCAGCAGCATGGCACTGCCCGCAAAGCCCGCGCGCGCACAAGCTCTCATGCCTATCAGCTGTTCGACTGATTTCCAGGAGAGAGAAAAGTTCTCTGGAAATCAGTCTCTGGCAGAAGTTTAATAAACTTCAAAAGTTACAGAGGCCATTATTTGGGTTTACAGGGGTATTTTCGAAAAAGAAGAAAGAAAAAGATGCAAGATCGGCCGTCCAAATGGAGCCACGTATGGAAGATTCCAAATCAAAGGCTCTAAAGAAGGCGGGATTCTGTGTTTCTCAGGCGGAGGTGTCAGATCCTCCAGCGAAGGAGCCCATTGGCTGGGCACAGCTTAAAACGGTGTTTCGCGCACATGGAATCGGCGCTCTTATCCAGTGTAGTGCATTCACTGTGCGACGGCGGAAAAGATGCCAATCTTGCGCATCACGTGACCTCAGATTTTTGGAGGCGGGATTATGCTGATCCAAGGGATCCCGTCAGATCCCACCTTCATGACTTTGATCTGACGAACGATCCCTTAGATTCTCTGCGCAGCCAATCAAACCGCAACAACTAGCGGTGCGGCGCCGCTACGGTGCGTCGCAGGCGCACCAAATGGAATTAAAAGATTCCATTTGGAATTTTTTGAATGGCCAAACTTGTTTATGCCATAACTTGATCATCCGGAGGCCAAATTCGACGATCCAAATTGCACCGAGCTAGGTTTTTCATGCTCTTTCTATTGAGAATGGTTAGAGAGACCAGTGGCCGCGAAAAATAGATCTGAAGAAGGTTTTTGAAGAAAAAAGGGGAGAACTTCATGGTTTTTGATCTTTCTTGCTCTGGAAATTGAAGACAGTCTTTCTTCATCTCTTTTCTTGCTGATGCCGATACACTGATGTATTCTTGAAGGCTGGAAGAGCTTGGTTGCATATGGCAAGAGATTGATTGATTACCATAAGAAGAGGAACATCGTCAATTATCAGAAAAAATTGGTAGTGAGATTTTCTCATCTCTCTTACTGTTTATTGAATCAATGCATTGTATGTTAAAGTAGGTTGATAATGTTGAATGCCTACGTTGTATGGGAATCTAATGTATGCTAGCATTAGGCAAAGAAAAAGAGAAGAAAATATTGAATGCCTTGCTAGATTGGGATTTAATTGTAGGGCATCATAATAAGCCCCAAAAATTGTATTTGTTGTGGTGTGTTCAGTGGGTGCTGGACACTGGCTTTATGCCTGAATTCTGGCATTGTTACGCCCTCTCAGTTTTATGCTGGGAAAATTTAGGGTGAACATCCTTGTCCTGTAAAGGGCTAAAAGTTGAGTATTGAGTAAATACGAAGCCCATTGGGCATTACTCCATGGATTAGCCATCACTCACTGTGGTGGTGAACCACGTAATCTTTCTGTGTTGTGGTTTGTTTAATTATATACTTTGTGAAGTGCGTGGAATGAATTGCAGGATGGGTGTGCAAATCTGGTAGACCTGGCCACTGAGTGGTTGTGAGGTAGATTTGCATACGATTGTGTATGGGGCAGTTTTGTTCATCATAAGCATTGGACAGCAAGAAAATATCAGGGAAAAAGTATTCACACTGATTCACCCCCCTCTCAGTGTCATTCAAGGTCCATCAATTGGTATCAGAGCACCAGGCTCAGTGAAAGCTAAATCAACATCTGAGAGATCAGAGGGTAGAAATGGCACCAGGGGAAGGTTCACATAAACCCCCATTGTTCGATGGGACAGACTTTGTTTTTTGGAAAAGGCGAATGGAGATATATGTGGGATCACTTGGATTTGATGTTTGGGCAGCAGTTGAATTTGGCTACACTCCACATGATACAGTTGCTCCTAGTGCTATAGACAAAAAGAATTTTGAAAATAACAGAAAGGCACTCAATGCCATTCAAGGTGGTCTAACCAACAGTGAATTATCCAAGGTCATGGATTGCAAGACTGCAAAGGAAGTCTGGGATAGACTAATAAACATCTATGAAGGAGATAAGAAAATCAAGACTGTCAAGCTACAGACATTCAGAGGTCAGTTTGAGAATCTGAAGATGAATGAAGATGAGACCATTGATCAATACATGAACAGGGTTAATGAAGTGGTCAATTCTATTAGAGGACTTGGTGAAGATTTGAAAGGTCATATTGTTTGTCAGAAGATTTTGAGATCTCTCACCCCAAAATTTGAGTCAAAGGTATCTGCGCTTGAAGAAACCAAGGACTTGGAACAGGTTACTATTGATGAAATTCATGGAGCTTTAACAACTTTTGAGATGAGGATTGATCCAGGAACCACTGGTGATAAGCAGGTTGCTTTCAAGGCTATGAAGAAGCTGAAGATTTTTGAAAAACAAAATGAGGAAGAAAGTGAAGATGAAGCCACAACTCATTGCACTAGAAAATTAAAGAAGGGTACAGGTAAATACAAGAACAAGCTTCCTTTCAAATGTTTCAACTGTGGCAAGGTTGGACATTTTGCTGTAAAATGCCCCATGCTGTAAAATGCCCCATGAAGAGTAAGTTTGACAGTGATGATGAAGAAGACTGAAAAAGCAAGTTTAAAGGAAAGAAAAATTATAACTTCAAGAAAAACAAGTCCAGCAAAAGGAGTTTTATCTCTAAGAGAAGCACTGAAACTTCAGATGATGACTTTGATGAAATCTCTAAAGATGAGCCTAGTGAGGCTTTGTTTATGGTTTACATTGAAGCTTTTTCAAATCAGAATATGAGCTTTCAATATCCATCAAATAAACCGAACAATTCTCCCTAGGGATAATCACAGATATTTTAAGGATAACAGATCTTTTTTACCAAAACCGAAACGCTCAAATTATTCATTAGATTATTCATTAGAGCTAGACACGAAATAGAAATAAAAAATTAGGGTAAGTCCAAAGAAAATACATCTGTTACATATTGACCTTGACTCTTTGTTTATGAGATCTGGACAGACACAGCTATTTGAGAGAAGATCACAGATAAAAGAAAAATTATGAATTCTATCTCAAGTGGTGATGAAGAGAGAGACAAGGAAGATAATTTTTCAAGCAGTGATGAAGAGGGTGAGATAAATTTTGAGGAAGAACTTGTTGCAGCCATGAAGGAGCTTAAGAAGGAAAGAAAGCATAACAAGCTTGCCTCTCAAGAAGTCAAAAAGCAAAAGCAAATAATTCAAGATCTGAAAGCTCAATATGAAGAGTCCAAGAAAATTATAGAAAATCTCAATACTCAGCTTAAACAGACATCTGTAGATTACACCATGGTGTTGAATGAGAATGCAAGTTTGAAAGTTCAACTTGAAGAACAACTTCCTATGGTTGAACGATTTGAAGAATTTGAAAATGATTTTACTCTTCTAAAGACAAAAGTGGCCGAGTATGAAAAAGAAGAGGCTGAGAGACAACAAAAATTATCTCAATATGATGATTTAAATAAGTCTACTTCAGTGCATCCAAGTAGTAATAAACTTAACAGGATTATCAATGCTCAAAGACCTTCCCACATCAAGTTTGGCCTTGGTTTTGATAAAGGACAGACATCAAAAATTATAAATTCAAAGGGAAAAAAGCCCATATCTTTTGTGAAGGAAAATGAAAAGGGTAAGGACCCAATAGTTCATTGTCAAGGTGGAAACAATATTTCTCTTCCTAAGACTAACTATGCAAGGCCAAAACAAAATACATGGCAAGGAAAAAGAATGGAGTATGACAATTTCTATAGAGAAAACTATCCCAGTGCATCACAGAGACAGATGAGATACATGGAAACTGCAAGGTCAAGACCTTATTTTCAAGGTTACTGCTACAGATGCAATAATTTTGGACATAAAATTGCTACCTTCAAATTTAACATGAGAGATGTAAAATTTGAAAGTAGAAATCAATTTGCCCCCCTTGAAGAGAACTTTGTAGAGTGTTACAATTGTAATAACTTTGGGCATGTAGCAAGGAACTGTAGAACCATTTTTCCCTCTATGTCACATTTACAGAGTCAGCATAGCAGGACAAGAAGAGAGGCTCCAAGATAGAAACATGTTGAGAAGGCATCATTACAGAAGAAAGTTTGGGTTCAGAGGGACAGAACAGAAAGAGACAGCGCTTTGGTTGTGCAGACAACTTTTAAAGCACAAGACAGCTCTACACCATGGATTCTTGACAGTGGGTGTTCTAGTCACATGACTAGAGACAGTAAAAGACTTTAGAAGCTTCAGAGTTATGAAGGAGGTTCAGTTAAATTTGGCAACAATGATGGTGCCAAGATAGTTGGAAAGGGAAGCATCAGTCTCATTAATGGAAATATAAAATCTCATGATGTTCTCTATATTTCAGGTTTGAAACATAACTTATTGAGTGTCAGCCAGATTTGTGATAGGGGTCACAAAGTGATTTTTAATGATCAAGGATGTGAGATCCGAAAGTCTGACAGTGGAAAGTTGATGGCATCAGGAAAAAGAACTTCTAGAAATCACTATATTCTGTCTGAAGAGTTTGAAGAGAATTGTATGATGAGTCAAGAAGAGGAAACATGGCTATGGCATAGAAGATTGGGACATATTGGTTTTAAAAATCTGTCTAAAATATCTAACAAAAATGCTGTGAGAGACATTCCTTCATTGAAAAAGCCTTCCAATGATATCTGTGCATCTTGTCAGAAGGGGAAGCAGACAAGAACATCATTCAAGCCTAAGGAATACCACACTACTCAATCATTGGAGATAATTCATACAGATTTATGTGGGCCAGTGAGAACACAAAGCATTGCAGGAGAAAAGTACTTCATTCTTTTTATAGATGACTACTCTAGAATGACTTGGGTAATGTTTCTGAAACATAAGTCAGAAGCTTTGGCTAGATTCAAAATCTTCAAGACTCAAGTTGAAAATGAGACAGGGAAGAAAATCAAGTGTTTGAGATCTGACAGGGGAGGAGAGTACACCTGGATTGACTTTGCTGAATATTGTTCTGAAATGGCATTAAGAGACAGACTTCAGCACCTAGAACACCTCAGCAAAATGGTGTTGCAGAAAGGAAGAATAAAACTGTTCAAGAGATGGCCAGGACTATGTTAACTGAAAATGTCATGGGAAATAAATTCTGGAGAGAAGCAGTGCATACAACAATATATGTTCAGAATAGGTGTATGTTGAGACCACATGAAGACAAGACACCCTATGAACTATGGTTTGGTAAGAAGGCCACAGCAAAGCACTTCAAGGTGTTTGGTAGTAAGTGTTATATCAAGAACACTAGTCATGGTCTAGGGAAGTTTGATGATAGGGCTGTTGAAAGAATATTTCTTGGCTACTCTACTTCTAGCAAAGCTTACAAATGCTACAATAAAAAACTTGATAAAATTGTTGAAAGTGCAGATGTGAGAGTTGATGAGCACAATAATTCTCCTACAGGATCAAATAATGAAGTTCCTATTTTTGAAGACCTGGACACTGATCAGAATGACAATGAAACAGAAAAGGAGCAGGATGTTACAATTGTGCCAAGACAAAGAGCTGTGGTTGAGACAGAAGAAAGAGAAGAGTAGTCTGATTCAGAGGCAGATAGGCAGAATAAAAATGACTCAAGAAGGGTAAAAAATAATCATCCTGAGCAATTAATTCTTGGTGATCCATCTGCTGGTATGCAAACAAGAAAGGTGAGACAACCAAAACAAATGTTTTCCTTACTATCTCATATTGAACCAAAATCAGTTGCAGAGGCATGTGAAGATGCTAGTTGGCTCAAGGCAATGAATGAAGAGTTGGATCAAATAGAGAAAAATAAAACTTGGGAATTGGTGCCAAGGCCTACAGACAAGAATGTTATTGGCACTAAATGGGTCTACAGGAACAAGCTCAATGAAGATGGCAAAATTGTAAGAAACAAGGCCAGGTTAGTTTGTAAAGGATATGCTCAGGTTGAGGGCATTGACTTTGAAGAAACATTTGCTCCTGTGGCTAGGTTGGAAGCTATCAGGATGTTTCTTGCTTTTGCAGTGCACAAGAACTTCAAAGTTTATCAGATGGATGTCAAGTCAGCTTTTCTGAATGGTGACTTAGAAGAAGAGGTGTATATAGAGCAACCAGATGGATTTCAACTGAGTGAGGACCCTACACTTGTTTGTAAACTGAAGAAAGCATTGTATGGGTTGAAGCAAGCACCAAGAGCATGGTATTCAAGACTAGATACTTATCTCTGTAAGTTGGGTTTCAAGAAAGGTTTGGTTGATAGTAATCTGTATGTTAAATCTATGGATGACAATCAGACAGTTGTGGTTGTAAATGTAGATGATATCATCTTTGCAGGCCAAAAGGATGAATTATGTCAAGACTTTGCTCAGAGAATGCAAGATGAGTTTGAGATGTCTATGATTGGAGAGTTATCTTATTTTGTAGGTCTTCAGATCAGCCAGTTAAAGAATGGATTCTTTTTATCTCAGACCAATTATGTGAAGGAAATGTTGAAGAAATTCACAATGGAAGACTGTACACCAATGAGCACTCCAATGATGATAAGTTGTAAGCTAAGTAAAGAGGATGACTCTCCCTCAGTTGATAATACTATGTACAGGTCAATGATAGGAAGTCTTCTTTACTTAACTGCTACTAGACCAGATATTCTTCAGTCTGTGTGCATGGTAGCTAGATTTCAAGCTGGCCCGAAGGAGACACATGTGGTAGCTGTGAAGAGGATCTTCAGATACCTGAAGGGGACAATGGAGTATGGTCTCTGGTATGCAAAAAGCAAGGATCTAGTTGTGTCATCCTACTCAGATGTAGATTGGGAAGGTTGTGTTGATGATAGGAAGAGCACTAGTGGAGGTGCCTTCTATCTTGGTAGAAATTTGGTGGCTTGGCATAGTAAAAAACAAGAGTCAGTCTCATTGTCTACAACAGAAGTAGAATATATTGCAGCCACCTCTTGTTGTACACAAGTTTTGTGGATGAAACAAATGTTGAAGGATTTAGGCATTGAGTCAGACAAGCCTATTTCAATGTTCTGTGACAACACAAGTGCTATTAATATCTCAAAAAATCCAGTTATGCACTCCAGGACGAAGCACATAGCCATTCGGTATCATTTCTTGAGAGAAAAGGTCTTGGAAGGAAAAGTTCAGTTAGAGTTCATTCCTATAGCAGAGCAGATTGCAGATATCTTCACAAAGCCACTTCCCAGAGATCAGTTTGACTACTTGAGACAGAAATTGGGAGTGATTATCTTCCCTAAGCATTGAGAAGCTTGGAGTGAGGGGGAGCAGGGTTTGCTTGTTCTATTTTTTTTTGCTCCCGATGTAGGACTCAGGGGGAGTCTATTGGTATTTTTTTTGTGCTGCTATGGTGATAAGTTTATGTTTTGGAGCACCCATAGGATTGGGAAGATGCGGTGGGCACTCCTATGTGGGAAATCCCTTTGTTCTTGTTGTCAAAGGGGGAGAAATGTCTGTGGATTGAGCAGTTGGCAACAATTCCAAAGGAGGAGATTGTTGGCCTACATATTGTAATTGTTGGCAAATTGAGCTAACTGGGTCAAGGTTGATGAGAGAGAGTATCTACGGATCCTACAGGTGATATGACTGTAAAGCATGAAGCATGAAAGAGGAGAGAGAATTAGAAGAGAGAGAGAAAGAGGAGAGAGAATTAGAAGAGAGAGAAAGAGGAGAGAGAAAGTGGGACCCAGGAGAGAGAAGGTGGGACCCACCAAGGTGGCATGCCACCTAGACAGCCAACCTGGCCGAGCACCAAGGCAGCCAGCCAGCAAGCCAACCGCATGGCACCACAACAAGGCACCACAAGAAGCAGGCCCGCATGGCACAGCCGCTTGGCACCACTAGCCAGCCAGCAGCACAGCAGGTTAGCCAGCCAGCAGCACCGCAGGCCAGCAAGCAGCACAGCAGGCCCGCAAGCAGCTGCCAGCCGCAAGCAGTAGCACGGCACTGCCCGCAAAGCCCCCACGCGCACAAGCTCTCATGCCTATCAGCTGTTCGGCTGATTTCCAGGAGAGAGAAAAGTTCTCTGGAAATCAGTCTCTGGCAGAAGTTTAATAAACTTCAAAAGTTACAGAGGCCATTATTTGGGTTTACAGGGGTATTTTTGGAAAAGAAGAAAGAAAAAGATGCAAGATCGGCCGCCCAAATGGAGCCACGTATGGAAGATTCCAAATCAAAGGCTCTAAAGAAGGCGGGATTTTGTGTTTCTCAGGCGGAGGTGTCAGATCCTCCCGCAAAGGAGCCCATTGGCTGGGCACAGCTTAAAACGGTGTTTCGTGCACATGGAATCGGTGCTCTTATCTAGTGTAGTGCATTCACTGTGCGACGGCGGAAAAGATGCCAATCTTGCGCATCACGTGACCTCCGATTTTTGGAGGCGGGATTATGCTGATCCAAGGGATCCTGTCAGATCCCGCCTTCATGACTTTGATCTGACGGACGATCCCTTAGATTCTCTGCGCAGCCAATCAAACCGCAACAACTAGCGGTGCGGCGCCGCTACGGTGCGTCGCAGGCGCACCAAATGGAATTAAAAGATTCCATTTGGAATTTTTTGAATGGCCAAACTTGTTTATGCCATAACTTGATCATCCAGAGGCCAAATTCGATGATCCAAATTGCACCGAGCTAGGTTTTTCATGCTCTTTCTATTGAGAATGGTTAGAGAGACCAGTGGCCGCAAAAAATAGATCTGAAGAAGGTTTTTGAAGAAAAAAGGGGAGAACTTCATGATTTTTGATCTTTCTTGCTCTGGAAATTGAAGACAGTCTTTCTTCATCTCTTTTCTTGCTGATACTGATACACTGATGTATTCTTGAAGGCTGGAAGAGCTTGATTGCATATGGCAAGGGATTGATTGATTACCAGAAAAAGAGGAACATCGTCAATTATCAGAAAAAATTGGTTGTGAGATTTTCTCATCTCTCTTACTGTTTATTGAATCAATGCATTGTATGTTAAATTAGGTTGATAATGTTGAATGCCTACGTTGTATGGGAATCTAATGTATGCTAGCATTAGGCAAAGAAATAGAGAAAAAAATATTGAATGCCTTGCTAGATTGGGATTTAATTGTAGGGCATCATTATAAGCCCCAAAAATTGTATTTGTTGTGGTGTGTTCAGTGGGTGCTGGACACTGGCTTTATGCCTGAATTCTGGCGTTGTTACGCCCTCTCAGTTTTATGCTGGAAAAATTTAGGGTGAGCATCCTTGTCCTGTAAAGGGCTAAAAGTTGAGTATTGAGTAAATACGAAGCCCATTGGGCATTACTCCGTGGATTAGCCATCACTCACTGTGGTGGTGAACCACGTAATCTTTTTGTATTGTGGTTTATTTAATTATGTACTTTGTGAAGTGCGTGGAATGAATTACAGGATGGGTGTGCAAATCTGGTAGACCTGGCCACTGAGTGGTTGTGAGGTATATTTGCATACGATTGTGTATGGGGCAGTTTTGTTCATCATAAGCATTGGGCAGCAAGAAAATATCAGGGAAAAAGTATTCACACTGATTCACCCCCCCTCTCAGTGTCATTCAAGGTCCATCATCTTTCTCTCCTTGTTTCATTCTAATAGGGTTAAAGAGATAAAACCCTGATTCAACTATATTTGAAAAAGTTGCTTAAGCGCCCTTACTCCTTATGGGCTTATAAATAATGGGCCATCCTCTACATAAGAGAGAAATCCAACCCAACACGTACAATGTGGTGGAAGCGTCGTATGCTATGTTGGATTTTGTATTGTCATTGTTGGCAACTTGACTGATGTGACAATGTTTGTGAGCATTCAGTTAGAGAAATGAGGAGAGAGAGTGTTAGTATAGGAGAGAGAGTGTCAGTGCAGTGGCAAAGCTGGAGCAACCTCGAACAACCTCGTAGTTGAGTTTTACAGTGTTCTACATCTCTTATAGTATGTCTCAGATGACTTGCAGTGAGTTAATGATATTCTACAATAAGTTTGATGAGAGAGAGTGTCTGTGGAACCCACTGGTGATGTGGCACAAATAATGATGGTGTGACAGAGTTTCTAGTAGTGTTGCAGTGTTTCTTGTGTTGAGGCATGAGAAATTGAAGAGAGATTGAAGAAAGAGACTATAGAGAGAGAAATTAGAGAGAGAAAGAGGAGAAAGAAAAAATGTGAATGAGACCCATGGGTGTGGTGCGAGGTGACATTCCAACACGGTGGCCCACGGCACTTGGCATGCATGCACGCAAAGTTTCGGGGTCAAATTCCTAAGTTTAATAAACTTTTGTCTTTGGGCCTATTTTTTGTGGGTCCCGCAGTAGGTTCATGGAGATCCAGCATTGGAAAGATGTAGAGCGTCGAGTTATCTTTCCAACGTAACTTGAATCGCTCAATTCCGACTTTAGATGAGGGAGATATCATGATTCTCGTCAAAACGGTCAAAAATGGCAAAAATAGGAGCTCTCGGTGAGTATATGTGGTACAAGGAAAACATTAATATTGTATAAAAGTAAGAGGGCCTCTTTGCAATTATCGAAAGTTAAAGGTGGCGCGGCAATTATCATTATTTGAAACCAATTGGACGGCTAATAAAAAGCCACGTCGCCAAGATCCAGATCGAATGGATCTGAAAATGGCGGGCTAATGTATATCACAGAGGACGCGTCAAGATTCCATCGCGCGTCTTCTCATTGGTTAGTTGCAACATAATACGTTACGTTTGAAAATGTAACAAAATAAATCTAGATCATTCATTTTTACAATTTTTTTAATCTAGCCCATTCAAATTTGGATAGTGTTATAGTAATGTTTAGAGTACTCATACACATGCATGGACATACATATGAGGTATTTTATTGAATTAGAGTTTGAAATTCAACATGTGGGTAATTTAGATCATGTTCTTTCTATCCAATGATTGGAATGGACATATCATCTGTTCATGTGGTAAAATAAATTCTTGTGACATTTGGAAAAATAACAAACCCTTACAACAACATTTCCCCTATATATATATATATATATATATATATATATATATATCTATGGATTTATTTGATGAAAACACAAGTCAGAGAGTCAAAATGTTCCTAAAATTTTTTTAGCCATGGTTATATACTCTATGGTGCTACCGTCAAATATTTTCCATCTTATAAAGGGCTTAAATTTGTCTAGCTCTATGCATCCTTATTTCCAGACTATTGCCATTTTGCATCAACATAGTTGTGTCTCTAGACCTCACGAAAAAAGAAAGAAAAAAAATTGGTGTTATTGAGCTCAAACACCACCACATTTTTGAAGCTGCTATAGCTTTTAAATTTTAGGTCAATCTTGCTTTACAATTATTTTGAGAGAATGCATTCTCACTGTAGTGTATCTCATCAACTAACTTCCAACTCCTATATTTCAGGGGAAAACTCTCATGAAATTCTTCTCCACTTTAATCCTTTCTATGGGCATCTTCAAGTTTTTAGCTATCTTTCATATGCTTCCATTTTTCACCTAGTCAAGCCAAATTTTCTCTATTTTGCCATTATAGGCATTTTTGTTGGCTATTCTCATGGAAAACAAATTAATATATCGCATCTACAACCCTAAGAGTCACACCATCTTCATGATCTCACATTTCACACCCTGTAACCAACGTATCGGTACTATGGAATGTAATGGGATCTCCTCATCCTACTAGGGCAATAGAAATTCCCTTCAGGATCACACATCACGATATAACTATCTAACAATCCACATCAATACTCACATAATTATCAGAGTAAAAAAAAATCATTTAAATCACATTATCAGAATTAAATAAAGAAATAGCGGAAGTCTTATTGTTCAAGTACCAATTTAAAGTGATAGACTAATATTTTCAAGTTAACAATTCCAAGTTCCACAGTATTCAAATTCTAAATAAATAAAAACATTGTTCAAAGTTTATTCTTAAAATAAAACATATCCCAACATAGTTCATCCCAAAACTAAAAGTACTAAAAGGAGTAAGCTTCCCGGAGCATCAAACGATGTACCTGTAAAATCTAAAATATTTGTGTGCACAAGGGTTAGCTCAACACCGAGCTTAGTAAGAAAACCAAAAGTGCAATAAGCAAATGCATGCAACTATCAACTATAGTTAGGTAAGATAACTATAAGTGCCAACTTAAGATGACTAAAACTAAGCCTCTAAGTTGCACAGGTCACCTCCATCAGAATGAATGCCGCCTCACTCAGCGTATAGCAAACATCCCCATGTATGGGTCCTTTGTCTTGGTCATCCCTAACCATGACTCATCCCAAGTCCACCACATGGTACTTGAGGAGGTGATAATCCCACTAGTTGACTCGCCCACCCATTCACACTACGTCGGACATGGGAAGCATCACAGCTATTTTCATACTATCCTTTATTGAATCCATACCATTACATAAACCCCTAATGGCTAGGGGTACATTCATACAAATATTTTTGTTCAACTAGCCATGTCCACCTAATTAATCATATTATTGGACCGTAATGTCGCCAAGGTTTCGACCCCGTCCGGTCCCCATTTAGGACATCGAGACTTGACTAAGTTACATATGGTCAATGGAAAATAGCGCTGGTAAAAAGTAGTCCTCCAAAAGGTCATGAGTGTTCCATTCTACTCGTTTCCACCACTACATGCACTGCTGATCACATATAATTAATGCAAATGCATGAATATATAGAGCAGTATATTGGATGGCATGTTATCACACAATAGCACGTTATCAATCTCACATCAACACACAACATAATTAATATAGGAAACACACACATCCAAATGTTCAGTTCCCTTAACGACAACTAGTAGAGTAGGCTACCACAATCTCGATCAAGTAGCTTTCTATCTGAGTGTTCTTCGTATCTTTATCAAAATCATATACACATTATTCATTAATTTCTCATCTAATAGGGTTAGTTCTAGCATTGTTTTAACTTAAGCTTATTGTTTCTGTGTTCACAGTGTTACCAACTTGTTTAATATTCATGCTTACTATCTATTATTTGTTTATCATAACATAGCATTAAGCATTAGTTACTAATTCCATTCTAGAAGTCTCTCTAAATTACAATAGGCATGCTGCCCATACAAGGTAGGTGGTGCATGGATTAGCATTCCACCAAATAATTCATTGGCTAGGTCGAGTGGCACTTGAATGAGCATCCAATCACTATGTATCTTTTGCCTACGTTGCTGCCCTTGGTCTTAGGTTGTCCTACAAAGTCCATGGTTTAATTCCATCTTACGACCAGTTGTCGTCCAAGTAGAATAGGTGGCGTAGGAATGAACATCTTGTTTAACAGTCCATTCTTACAATTTATCGGACGTAATACTAGGAAGGGCTTCTTAAAACGAAGGTGTAGGGATTTTGACCCTAAACAAGATTCATATGCTATCTAAGGGTTTATTAGACAAATCTTGGCATACTACACTTGTTGTCCAATTGTGATAGGTGATAAGAATAGTGGACCTTGAATTCATAAGCCGAAATCGTTACATTAACACTTGAAATAATGGAGGAAACATAGTAATAAATACGATAATAGGATTCCAAGCCCATAGGTAGGTCAAACTAAGTCACAGCAAGTCACTGGCCCAGTTTGGCAGAGATCCGACATGAAAATACGTGCGGCTGGAGGTCGCGGTAGCATGCCATGGTTGGTAGTCACGGTCGCAAGACGTAACTTGGTCGGTTGGCTGTGATTTTTCTCTGGGGTGTTGCCCAGACTCCATTATGCTTGCTCGTGGCTTTTGGGTTCGTGGGTCCTTGTCTACAACATTATTTGGATACCGTTTATATTCAACCGATCACCAATATACTAGATCTAGCATAGAAACCTTTGGATCTGGTGTCCAACCTTTTGGTTCCGCTATTGTCGATGGATTCTAGTCTCTATTGGGCATCCTTGAGTCTTCGAGAGTTTATAGGTATTTTTATTTAGTCCTTTTATGATTTGGTATCACTTAACCAGTATGCCATGTACATTACTGTCCACGATTAGAATCTGTGAATGATAGCCCACCTGGTTCAAAGCTTCGCCATTAATGGTGGCTAACTCTTTGTTTTCTTAGGGATGAATCATGAAGATACCACCCTACATGCTTAACTATCACTGAAAGATATCACTGGTCGGTACCATCCTTAGGTATTTCTCATGGTGGATCTCTTTCACCGATTTACAACCAAGTGGAGGAATACTTACAATGGTTCAGCTCTTTCGATTCCTTCGACAAGCAACCGTTTGTTCTAGAGGTAAGCTCCTTTCTTCTTCCTCCTTCTCCTTCTCTTCCTTTTCTTTGCGTTTTTCCTTCTCTCTCTTTCTCTTCTCTCCTTCTTTTTTCTCTATTCTTTCTCTTTTCCTTAGATTCGTGCATCTGAGTTTTCTTTCTTTTCTCTTTGCTTCCTTAACACTCTTGGTCTGATTTGGTTAGACTAAGAGCGTGGTGTCAATCCCTATGGAAGGTAATTTGATTATGGGATCTCAATGAAACCAAAATGGAAGTGAGGGAAGATCTCTCTCCATCCCTTCCTTAGATAGACCCATTGTGATAACCCTTCCATGTTTGGAGAAGGTTTGAATTCGAATTAGTGGATCTCGTGATCGTTGGTCACCAACCAGTTCGTGCGCAAGGGTGCAGCTATGATTACTTGGGGCTAGTGCGCAGCTGCACTATCTTTCCCAGCCGGACCTCCATTTTTGGTCGGCCAGCTTAGGTGTGTGAGTGCCGGGTGCTGGGTTGTCTCATTGGTTGGGTTCAAAACCTCTCGTAGTGCGATGTCTTGTATTCCAATGACTTAAGAGGTTCAAGACGATAGTTTTGTGTCACCTCCCGGTTACGTCATCATCTTCTTCATGTCGGTCCTATATGATAGCCATGGTAAGACCTATTACGAGCCCAAAATGGTCAAACCATAACGAAGTTTGGGCGTGGGTCTTACAACCATACTTTCTTATCGTGAGTCTTGTCCTATTCATCTTCTTCTCGATCTGATTTTTTACATCACTTTTTGCCACTCCACTTGTGGACAATTCCACTCTCCCTCCTTTCCCATCTTCATTTTGTTATAGACATGGTTACTGAACACAAGATGTATTAAGAAAAGAGGAGAATTACAGAGAATCGTTTGCTTCAAGGGAGACAACCTCCAGAGTTTATAGAGATATTGTTATTCATTTCCTTTGATACCTTCTTCTACCTCTTGTTTCTTTACTTATAAAAGTGCTATCTAACTGTCTAGCCACCATTTAACTGTCTAACCATACTTTGTTATATCTGTTACAATAACATTGTAACATTACCATCCCCTATTGGCAGAACCTTGTCCTCAAGGTTGGAAGTAGGAAGGCACCAGGACATGACAATGGTAATGCAGTAATCTAGAATTGAGGTTAATTTGCTATAATCAAATAGAACAAGACTGAACTCTTAATGCAAGCTCAGCACCATGTATTTGATGGACCTTGAATGACACTGAGAGGGGGTGGGGGTGAATCAGTGTGAATGCTTTTTCTTTGATATTTCTTTGCTAACCGATGCTTATGATGAACCAGACTGCCCCACACACAATCGTATGCAAATCTACCTCGCAACCACTCAGTGGCCAGGTCTACCAGATTTGCACACCCATCCTGCAATTCATTCCACGCACTTCACAAAGTACATAATTAAAACAAACCACAACACAGAAAGATTACGTGGTTCACCACCACAGTGAGTGATGGCTAATCTACGGAGTAATGCCCAATGGGCTTCGTATTTACTCAATACTCAACTTTTAGCCCTTTACAGGGCTAAAACTGAGAGGGCGTAACAACGCCAGAATTCAGGCATAAAGCCAGTGTCCAGCACCCACTGAACACACCACAACTAAGATAATTTTTGGGGCTTATAATGATGCCCTACAATTAAATCCCCATCTAGCAAGGCATTCAATATTTTCTTCTCTTTTTTTTTTGCCTAATGCTAGCATACAATAGATTCCCATACAACGTAGGCATTCAACATTATCAACCTACTTTAACATACAATTCATTAATCCAATAAACAGTAAGGGAGTTGAGAAAATCTCACAACCAATTTTTTCTGACAACTGACGACATTCCTCTTCTTCTGATAATCAATTTATCCCTTGTCATATGCAACCAAGCTCCACCAGCTTTCAAAAGCACATCAGTGTATCGGCATCAGCATGAACAGAGATGGAGAATAATTGTCTTCAATTTCCAGAGCAAGAAAACCAAAAACCATGAAGTTCTTCTCTTTTTCTTCAAAAAACCCTCTTCAGATCTGTTTTTCACGGCCACAAGGTTCTCGAACCATTCTCAATAGAAAGAGCATGAAAAACCTAGCTCGGTGCAATTTGGATCGTCGGATTTGGCCTCCGGATGATCAAGTGGCAAAAACAAGTTCGGCCATTTAAAAAATTCTAAATGGAATCTTTCGGCTTCATTTGGTGCGCCTGCGAAGCACCGTAGCCGCGCCCCGCCGCTTGGGTGTCGCGCTCTGATAGGCCGAAGAGAGAATCTCTAAAATCGGCCGTCGGATCTCACTCAAAAAGGCGGGATCAATTTTGCGCCGCTGGATCTGAATATATTGCGTCTATGAAACTCGGAGTTAATCCAAACCAAACGATCTGGATCAATCGCGCGCTGTACCATCTGCGCGTCACACTGAATCAAGGTTCCGTTTCAATGTAGTGCGGCGCAACTTATTAAGCTGCATCTGACCAATAAAAACAATCGCGGGAGAATCTGGCGACGTCGACTGAGATGCACCTTAGCCCGCCTTCACCAGAACCACCGATTTGGAATCTTGAAGGCGTGGCTTCATTTGGGCGGCCGATCTCGGATCTTTTTCTTTCTTCTCTTCCGAAAATGCCCCTGAAAACTCAAAAAAGGACCTCTATAACTTTTTTCATTTTATTAAAACTGTATAGGGATGATTTTCCAGAGAGTTTTTCTCTCTCTTAGAAAATCATCGAACAGGTGGAGGATGTGCGCGGCATGCGGGAGGGGTCCTGCGCGTGGCATGCGAGAGGGCCAGCGCGCGTGGGCCTGCTGCCTGTGGGTCTGCTGTGCTACTGGCCAGCTTGTGGCCTGCCTGATGTGGTGCCATGCGGCTGGCCTGTTGGGCTGGCTGCCTTGGCCCTCGGCCAGGCTGACTTGATGGGGGTCCCACTGCCCAATTTTCTCTCTCTTATTTCTCTCTCCTCTTTCTCTCTATTCTTACATGCTTCACATTACCTGTTTCACTATTTCACTGCCATAATTGTATCACCTGCTTCACTGCCCATAACTGCATTACCTGGTTCACTGCCATGTCACCTGTAGGGTCCGCATACATTCTCTCTCATCAAACTGGACCCAGTTAGCCAAATTTGCCAACAATTACAATATGAAGGCCAATAATCTCCCCCTTTGGAATTGTTGGCAACTACTCAATCCCTACTCAATTCACAGACATTTCTCCCCCTTTGACAACAAGAACAAAGGGATTTGCCACATAGGAGTGCCCATCGCATCTTCCCAATTCTATGGACGCTCCAAAAACATAAACTCATCACCATATCAACACAGATAAAATACCAATAGGCTCCCCCTGAGTCCTATATATAAAAAATTAGAGAACAACAACCATACACTGCTCCCCCTCACTTCAAGCTCCTCAATGCTTGGTGAGGATAACTACTCCCAACTTCTGTCTCAAGTAGTCAAACTGTTCTTTAGGAATAGGCTTTGTGAAGATATCTGCAATCTGCTCTGCTGTAGGAATGAACTCTAATTGAACTTCTCCTTCCAAGACCTTTTCTCTCAAGAAGTGATACCGAATGGCTATGTGCTTCGTCCTGGAGTGCATAACTGGATTTTTAGAGATATTTATAGCACTTGTGTTGTCACAGTACATTGAAATAGGCTTGTCTGACTCAATGCCTAAATCCTTCAACATTTGTTTCATCCACAAAACCTGTGTACAACAAGAGGTAGCTGCAATGTATTCAGCCTTTGCAGTAGATAATGATACTGACTCCTGTTTCTTACTGTGCCAAGCCACTAAATTCCTACCAAGATGGAAGGCACCTCCACTAGTGCTCTTCCTATCATCAACACAACATGCCCAATCTGCATCTGAGTAGGATGACAAAACCAGATCCTTGCTTTTTGCATACCAGAGACCATACTCCATTGTCCCCTTCAAGTATCTGAAGATCCTCTTCACAGCTACCACATGTGTCTCCTTTGGGCCAGCTTGAAATCTAGCTACCATGCACACAGACTGAAGAATATCTGGTCTAGTAGCAGTCAAGTAGAGAAGACTTCCTATCATTGACATGTACATAGTATTATCAACTGAGGGAGAGTCATCCTCTTTACTTAGCTTACAACTTGTCATCGTTGGAGTGCTCATTGGTGTACAGTCTTCCATTGTGAATTTCTTCAACATTTCCTTTACATATTTAGTCTGAGATAAAAAGAATCCATTCTTTAACTGACTGATTTGTAGACCTAAAAAATAGGATAGTTCCCCAATCATGGACATCTCAAACTCATCTTGCATTCTCTGAGCAAAGTCCTGACATAATTCATCCTTTTGGCTTGCAAAGATGATGTCGTCTACATACACAACCACAACTGTCTGACTACCATCAACAGATTTGACATACAGGTTGCTATCAACCAGTCCCTTCTTGAAACCCAATTGACAGAGATAAGTGTCAAGCCTTGAATACCATGCTCTTGGTGCTTGCTTCAGTCCATACAATGCTTTTCTCAATCTGCAAACAAATGTAGGATCTTCACTCAGTTGAAATCCTTCTGGTTGCTCTATATACACCTCTTCTTCCATGTCACCATTCAGAAAAGCTGACTTGACATCCATCTGATAAACTTTGAAGTTCTTGTGCACTGCAAAAGCAAGAAACATCCTGATAGCTTCCAACCTAGCCACATGAGCAAATATTTCTTCAAAGTCAATGCCCTCAACCTGAGCATATCCTTTACAAACTAATCTGGCCTTGTTCCTTACAATTTTGCCATCTTCATTGAGCTTGTTCCTGTAGACCCATTTAGTGCCAATAACATTCTTGTCTGTAGGCCTTGGCACCAATTCCCAAGTTTTATTTTTCTCTATTTGATCCAACTCTTCATTCATTGCCTTGAGCCAACTAGCATCTTCACATGCCTCTGCAACTGATTTTGGTTCAATATGAGATAGTAAAGAAAACATTTGTTTTGGTTGTCTTACCTTTCTTGTTTGCATACCAGCAGATGGATCACCAAGAATTAATTGATCAGGATGATTCTTTTTTACTCTACTTGAGCCACTTTTGTTCTTCCTATTTGCCTATGAATCTGACTGCTCTTCTCTTTCTTCTGTTTCAACTACAACTCTCTGTCTTGGCTCATTTGTAACATCCTGCTCCTTTTCTATTTCAATGTCATTCTGCTCACTGTCCAGGTCTTGAAAAATAGGAATTTCATTATTTGATCCTGTAGGAGAATTCTTGTGCTCATCAACTCTCACATCTGCACTTTCAACAATCTTGCCAAGTTTTTTATTGTAACATTTATATGCTTTGTTTGAGGTAGAGTAGCCAAGAAAAATTCCTGTTCATCAAACTTCCCTAAATCATGATTGGTGTTTTTGATATAACATTTACTACCAAACACTTTGAAGTGCTTTGCTGTGGCCTTTTTACCAAACCATAATTCATAGGGAGTTTTGTCTTCATGCTGTCTCAACATACACCTGTTTTGAACATATACTGCTGTATGCACTGCTTCTCTCCAGAATTTGTTCCCCATGTCATTTTCTGTTAACATAGTCCTGGCCATCTCTTGAACAGTTCTATTCTTTCTTTCTGCAACACCATTCTGTTGTGGTGTTCTAGGAGCTGAAGTCTGTCTCTTGATGCCATTCTCAGAACAAAAATCTGTAAAATTAATCCAGGTGTATTCTCCTCCCCTGTCAGACCTTGAACATTTAATTTTCTTTCCTGTCTCATTTTCAACTTGAGCTTTGAAGATTTTAAACTTCGCAAGAGCCTCTGACTTATTTTTCAAGAACATTACCCAAGTCATCCTGGAGTAGTCATCTATGAATAGAATAAAGTACCTCTCTCCTGAGATGCTCTGAGTTCTCACTGGCCCACATAGATCTGTGTGAATAATCTCAAGTGGTTGAGTAGTATGGTAATCTTTTGGTTTAAATGATACTCTTGTCTGCTTCCCTTTCTGACAAGATGGACATATGCCATTGGTAGGCTTCTTCAAAGATGGGATATCTCTCACAACATTTTTATTAGAAATTTTTACTAAATTTTCAAATCCAATATGCCCCAGTCTTTTGTGCCATAGCCATGTTTCTTCTTCTTGGCTCAACATGCAATTTTCTTGAAAATCTTCAGACAATGTATAAAGATTTCCTGATGTTCTCTTTCCAGTTGCCATCAATTTGCCACTGTCAGTTCTTCGAATCTCTCATCCTTGATCACTGAAAATTAATCTATGACCCTTATCACAAAGCTGACTGACACTCAATAGATTATGTTTCAAGCCTGAAACATAGAGAACCTCATGAGATTTTACCTTCCCATTGTTGAGGCTAATGCTTCCTTTCCCAATAATCTTTGCACCAATATCATTATCAAACTTGACTGAGCCTCCTTCATAATGTTGAAATTTCTGAAGCCTCTTACTATCTCCTGTCATATGACTCGAACATCCACTGTCAAGAATCCATGGTGTGGAACTATTTTGAGCCTTGAGAGCTGTCTGTACAACCAAAGAGTTATTTTTCTGAACCCAGACCCTCTTATTTGATTTAGATATTTCATCTTGCTTCTGTCTTGGAATCTTGCTTCTAATTCTATCATACTGTCTCTGTGAAGGTGGCATAGGGGGAAAGATGGTTCTACAGTTCCTTGCTATATGCCCAAAATTGTTACAGTTATAGCATTCAACAAAATTTTCTTCAAGAGGGGCAAACAGATTTCTGCTTTCAAATCTAACTTGACTCATATTGAACTTGCAAGTAGCTATTCTGTGACCATAAGTATTGCATTTATAACAGTAACCATGAAAATAAGATCTTGACCTAGAAGGAGTCACATAACTCATCTGTCTCTGCAATGCATTGGGATAATCTCTTCCATAGGTGTTAGTCTTTTCAACTCTCCTACCTTGCCTTGCATTGTTGGTCAGTGGAGTAGGAACATGATTTACTTTTTGATCATAAACTACAACAGCCTTGCCCTTTTCACTCTCTTTCACAAAAGAGATGGAACCTTTTCTATTTGAGTTTGCATTATTTGAAGTCTCTCCCTTATCAAAATCAAGACCAAATTTTACATTGAAAGGTCTTTGAGAATTTATAATCCCATCTAGCTTTCTGCTACTAGGATGTATTGTAGAGTTGCTTGGCTCATCAGATTTGTTCAATTTCTATTGTCTTTCAAACTCTTCTATTTCATATTCATTCACCTTTGCTTTTAACAAAATAAATTCCTTCTCAAGCTCTTCAAATTTACTCATCACAGGGGCTTGTGTTTCAAGTTGAGCTCTCAAACCTGTATTCTCAGTCATTAGTTTGGAGTGGTCTGTAGATACCTGTTCAAGCTGAGTCTTGAGATCTTCAACAATTTTTTTGGTTCTACCACTTGAATTCTCAAATCTTGAATTACCTTTTTCTATTTTTTAACTTCTTGTGAGGCAAGCTTGTTATATTTTCTTTGTTTCTTGAGTTCCTTCATAGCTGTAGCAAACTCTTCTTCAAAATTTACCTCACCTTCTTCATCATCACCAGAGCTTGAAATTTCATTCCCTTTTTCTTCTTCACTGCTAGAGATAGATTCCACAATGCCTTCTTCATTGCTTTTTGAGGAGAATTTTTCTTTAGCTGTGTTCTTCTCTTGATCTTCAATGTAAACCACGAACAAAGCCTCACTAGGATCATCTTCTGAGATTTCATCAGAGTCATCATCTGAGGATTCAGTGCTTCTTTTAGAGATAAATCTCTTTCTGTTTGACCTGTTTTTCTTGAAGTTGTAGTTTTTCTTTCCCTTAAACTTGCTTTTTCTATCATCTTCATCATCACTGCCAAACTTACTCTTCATTGGGCACTTTGCAGCGAAGTGTCTAACTTTACCACAATTAAAGCATTTGAATGGAAGCTTGTTTTTATACTTTCCTGTACCTTTTCTTAATTTCCTAGTGAAATGAGCTGTGGCTTCATCTTCACTTTCTTCCTCATTTTGTTTTTCAGAAATCTTCAGCTTCTTCATAGCCTTGAAAGCCACCTGCTTGTCACTAGTGATACCTGGATCAATCCTCATCTCAAAAGCTGTTAAAGCTCCATGAATTTTATCAATAGTAACTTGTTCCAAGTCCTTGGTTTCTTCAAGAGCAGATAACTTTGACTCAAATTTTGGAGTGAGAGACCTCAAAATTTTCTGACAAACAATATGACCTTTCAAATCTTCACTAAGTCCTCTAATAGAGTTGACCACTTCATTAACCCTGTTCATGTATTGATCAATGGTCTCATCTTCATTCATCTTCAGATTCTCAAACTGACCTCTGAATGTCTGCAGCTTGATAGTCTTGATTTTCTTATCTCCTTCATATATATTGATCAGTTTGTCCCATACTTCCTTTGCTGTCTTGCAGTCCATGATTTTAGCCAGTTCACTATTTGTCAGTCCCCCTTGAATGGCATTGAGAGGCTTTCTATTATTCTCAAAATTATTTTTATCTACAACTGTGGGAGCATTTGTATCATGTAGAGTGTAGCCATTCTCTACAGAAGCCCAAACATCATAACCAAGAGATCCTACATAGACCTCCATTCTTCTTTTCCAAAAGACAAAATCCATCCCATCAAACAAGGGGGGCTTGTTTGAACCTTCTCCTGGTGCCATATCTTTTATTCTGATCTTCTCAGTTGCTGATTAAGCTGTCACTAAGCCTGATGCTCTAATACCATTGATGGACCTTGAATGACACTGAGGGGGGGGGGGGGTGAATCAGTGTGAATATTTTTTCTTTGATATTTCTTTGCTGCCCAATGCTTATGATGAACCAGACTGCCCCACACACAATCGTATGTAAATCTACCTCGCAACCACTCAGTGGCCAGGTCTACCAGATTTGCACACCCATCCTACAATTCATTCCACGCACTTCACAAAGTACATAATTAAAACAAACCACAACACAGAAAGATTACGTGGTTCATCACCACAGTGAGTGATGGCTAATCCATGGAGTAATGCCCAATGGGCTTCGTATTTACTCAATACTCAACTTTTAGCCCTTTACAGGACAAGGATGCTCACCCTAAATTTTCCCAGCATAAAACTGAGAGGGCATAACAACGCCAGAATTCAGGCATAAAGCCAGTGTCCAGCACCCACTGAACACACCACAACTAAGATAATTTTTGGGGCTTATAATGATGCCCTACAATTAAATCTCAATCTAGCAAGGCATTCAATATTTTCTTCTCTTTTTTTTTTGCCTAATGTTAGCATACAATAGATTCCCATACAACGTAGGCATTCAACATTATCAACCTACTTTAACATACAATGCATTAATCCAATAAACAGTAAGGGAGATGAGAAAATCTCACAACCAATTTTTTCTGACAACTGACGACATTCCTCTTCTTCTGATAATCAATTTATCCCTTGTCATATGCAACCAAGCTCCACCAGCTTTCAAAAACACATCAGTGTATCGGCATCAGCATGAACAGAGATGGAGAATAATTGTCTTCAGTTTTCAGAGCAAGAAAAACCAAAAACCATGACGTTCTTCTCTTTTTCTTCAAAAAACCCTCTTCAGATCTGCTTTTCGCAGCCACAAGGTTCTCGAACCATTCTCAATAGAAAGTGTAAGACCCGTACTCCGTAAACCCGGTCTAAACCTTGGTTTTGTGTCGTGACAGGTCTTTCGATCATCACCGGGCTAGACGGGACGAGCGGATGACAAACAGGTATGAAATCGGACCAAAGACGACCAATAGTCATCTTTTTATGTTGATCGGTCGATGGTACCGGTCTTGATACCGGTCGACCGGTATGGCTTGCGCAGCTAAGTGCGGGGATCTGGAAATTGGTCTCTGCGGGTCCCATTTTTTTGATTTTGAATCCTAGAAGTTTCCTAATCCTAGTAGGGTTACTAAACCCTATTTTTAGCCTATAAATACACCCTTAAGCCTCCTCAAATCATTTCCATTGTCTCTCACAAACCCTAGAGAAGAGAAAGAGGTTGGAAAGGAGAAGGAGCTAGGAGGAAGAAGAAGGTGCCGCCATTACCGTTCGACGAAGCACACGCTACGCCAGTCAACGGTAAGTGTTCGAATCAATCTTCTTATCCTATGTTAGTTGTGTGGGTGGATCAATACCATGCAAAGTAGGTATTGATCTAAAACCCTAAATTGGCCAATAAACCCTAAGTTGCCGTCAAACCCTAGATTCGAGTTTCGAGATGATATTCATCGAAACGAGACTCGAATGAGTTGGGGATAACTCTAACTCAATGATTAGACTTAGAATGGATAGGAGAAACCTTAGAAATCCATGGAGGATGATCGACGACAGTCAAAAACCCATGTATGATCTTTCGGAGACATACCGATCGACTATACCGGTTGCACATGGTGCGACCGGTATGTTGCCACCGGTATCCCTCGGGAGGCTGGTCTGTGGGGACCGGCTGACCATACCGGTCGCCAGTCATTCCCACAGAGCTGTGATCGGTACATGCCACCGGTCAGCTCTGTGAGGGTGTTTTGTAACCGTGTTGGTTTCCGACCAACATGAAACCCTAAACAGTATATTCTAATGAGACCCTAATAATATTGTAGGACTTTGTGACATATCGTTTGGACCTTACGACATGGAGCAAGTTGTCGAACGAGCGTCAGGTAAGGGGATCTGACCTAAACCTAACAATTAAGGGACAGTAAATTGTTGTTAATCACTTGATTATATGAAATGTGTTGTTTGTGCATATTCACATGCCATCCTTTACTTTCGATTATTATTACTGTTCATGCATTGATAGGATGTGATTGTTAGGCATGTGATTGTTTTCATTAGTGTGTGGAGTGGGGCGTGGGCCTGGGATCGCTCTTCACATTAACACCTTTTGTAGTATTCTGTCTTAACATGCTTGGTATGGGTGGGGCATCAGGGGAAGGTCATGGTACGGTGGTCTCCGATATTGATGTTGGCCCGACCATTGTTATGTGGTACTGTGGTCTCCGAGTCGACGCTGGCTTGTCCACGATGCTTTAGCTCTATCTCTATGCTGTAGGGAGTTACGTTGGGATAGGGTCTACCTGCGTATTGTTTCTATCCTAGTGAGTTAGTTGCGGATAGGGCATCAGGGGAGCTGTGGGAATGTCTTAGCTCTATCTCTATGCCGTAGACGGCTGTGCTGGGATAGAGCATACATTGATGACATATAGGATTGGTTAGTTACGAGTCCAGTTTGCAAGCCCTGGCCAGTAGGGGCTTAGGTACTGGTATGGGTAGAGCATCAGGGGAGGTACGGGGATATCTTAGCTCTATCTCTATTCCATGATGGGTGCATGTGGGTCGGTGGTGGTGTGATTCCATGCGGTGCCACACACTCGTGTATAGAGGTGCGGGGGGGCACCAAACCTTTCTATAGCACATTGCAAACTTAAACCAGACTACAACATAAATTTGATTGTTACTCATGCATAATATTGTGAAACTGTTTGATTGTCTTACTGAGCTGTGTTGTGAGCTCACCCTTTGTATATATACATGTTTTAGATGTTGATGCAGGTTACACTGTAGATGACTACATGAATGCTCCGGTTTATGGTGGTGTTGCTGTGTTGGATGTACAGACAGGAGAGGACGAGCATGACGCTTCATGCGAGTGCCCTTTCTGCGTGTACCTTTGATGGGGTTTTTATTTATTTATTCAGTTATTTTCGATTGGATTAAATGGATGTCCACTCATAGGCCGTGTCCACTCGTACAAATCATTACACATAACCACAATCAGAATATAAATAGTACAGTAGAAGTCTTTAAAATAGAATGAACTGAGTATCTATTGATAATTTAAGTAAAATATCCCATTATTCAAATCCAATCATAAAATATAATATCATTACACCCTCTTAATCCAATTGAAAATAACTGAACAAATAAATAAAGTTAAATCAAAGGTACACGCAGAAAGGGCACTCGCATGAAGCGTCATGCTCGTCCTCCCCTGCCTGTGCATCCAACACAGCAACACCACCATAAACCGGAGCATTCATGTAGTCATCTACAGTGTAACCTGCATCAACATCTAAAACATGTATATATACAAAGGGTGAGCTCACAACACAGCTCAGTAAGACAATCAAACAGTTTCACAATATTATGCATGAGTAACAATCAAATTTATGTTGTAGTCTGGTTTAAGTTTGCAATGTGCTATAGAAAGGTTTGGTGCCCCCCCGCACCTCTATACACGAGTGTGTGGCACCGCATGGAATCACACCACCACCGACCCACATGCACCCATCATGGAATAGAGATAGAGCTAAGATATCCCCGTACCTCCCCTGATGCTCTACCCATACCAGTACCTAAGCCCCTACTGGCCAGGGCTTGCAAACTGGACTCGTAACTAACCAATCCTATATGTCATCAATGTATGCTCTATCCCAGCACAGCCGTCTACGGCATAGAGATAGAGCTAAGACATTCCCACAGCTCCCCTGATGCCCTATCCGCAACTAACTCACTAGGATAGAAACAATACGCAGGTAGACCCTATCCCAACGTAACTCCCTACGGCATAGAGATAGAGCTAAAGCATCGTGGACAAGCCAGCGTCGACTCGGAGACCACAGTACCACATAACAATGGTCGGGCCAACATCAATATCGGAGACCACCGTATCACGACCTTCCCCTGATGCCCCACCCGTACCAAGCATGTTAAGACAGAATACTACAAAAGGTGCTAATGTGAAGAGCGATCCCAGGCCCATGCCCCACTCCACACACTAACGAAAACAATCACATGCTTAACAATCACATCCTATCAATGCATGAACAATAATAATAACTGAAATTAAAAGATGGCATGTGAATATGCACAAACATCACATCATATATAATCAGGTGATTAACATCGACTTATTGTCCATTAATTATTAGGTTTAGGTCAGATTCCCTTACCTGACGCTCGTTCGATAACTTGCTCCACGTCGCATGGTCCAAACGATATGTCACAAAGTCCTACAATATTATTAGGGTTTCATTAGAATATACTGTTTAGGGTTTCATGTTGGTCGAAAACCAACATGGTTACAAAACACCCTCACAGAGCTGATCGGTGGCATGTAACGGTCGCAGCTCTGTGGGAAAGACTGGCGACCGGTATGGTCAGCCGGTTCCCACAGACCAGCCTCCCGAGGGATACCGGTGGCAACATACCGGTCGCACCATGTGCAACCGGTATAGTCGATCGGTATGTCTCCGGAAGACCATACATGGGTTTTCGACTGCCGTCGATCATCCTCCATGGATTTACAAGGTTTCTCCTATCCATTCTAAGTCTAATCTTTGAGTTAGAGTTATCCCCAACTCATTCGAGTCTCGTTTCGATGAATATCATCTCGAAACTCGAATCTAGGGTTTGACGGAAACTTAGGGTTTATTGGCCAATTTAGGGTTTTAGATCAGTACCTACTTTGCATGGTATTGATCCACTCACACAACTAACATAGGATAAGAAGATTGATTCGAACACTTACCGTTGACTGGCGTAGCGTGAGCTTCGTCGAACGGTAATGGCGGCACTTTCTTCTTCTTCCTAGCTCCTTCTCCTTTCCAACCTCTTTCTCTTCTCTAGGGTTTGTGAGAGACAATGGAAAGGATTTGAGGAGGCTTAAGGGTGTATTTATAGGCTAAAAATAGGGTTTAGTAACCCTACTAGGATTAAGAAACTTCTAGGATTCGAAATCAAAAAAATGGGACCCACAGAGTCTAATTTCCAGATCCCCGCACTTAGCTGCGCAGGCCATATCGGTCGACCGGTACCAAGACCGGTCCCATCGACCGGTCAACATAAAATGATGACTATTGGTTGTCTTTGGTCCGATTTCATACCTGTTTGTCATCCGCTTGTCCCGTCTGGCCTGGTGATGATCGGAAGACCTGCTACGACACAAAACCAAGGTTTAGACCGGGTTTACGGAGTACGGGTGTTACAACTCCCCTACCCTTAAAAGAAATTTCGTCCCCAAAATTTGCATGCAGGTTTCACAACTCCCCCACCCTTAAAAGAAATTTCGGCCCCGAAATTTGAACATACCTTGATCATTGAAAAGGTTAGGGTACTCCTTCCTCATCGCGCTCTCTTCTTCCCAAGTAATTTCCTCCACATTTTGGCTTCTCCAATGCACCTTCACATAATGGATATCCTTGGTTCGAAGTTGCTGAACTTTCCGACTTGAGAGCATTACAGGCACCACTTCGAAAGTTAAGTCTTCAGTCAAGTCTAGGGGATCAACGGTCAAAATGTGCGATGGATCTCTGACATACTTCTTCAGTAATGATACATGGAACACATTATGAACACTGGACATAGATGGTGGTAGAGCCAGTTGATATGCTACATTACCACGTCGGGTCAATATCTCATACGGTCCCACATACCTGGGGCAAAGCTTCCCCTTCTTACCAAACCGTTTCAGACCTCGCACCGGTGACACCTTCAAGAATACTTTGTCACCCACTGCAAACTCTAGATCTCGACGTCGATTATCCGCATAGTGCTTCTGTCGGACTTGAGCTGTCTTTACTCTCTCCTTGATCTGATCAATCACTCGGCAAGTTTCTTCAACAAACTCCGGTCCTACAATTCTTCTTTCCCCCACTTCGTTCCATAACAGAGGTGTACGAAACTTCTTTCCATAGAGTGCTTCATATGGGGCCATCTGAATTGTAGCCTGATAACTGTTGTTGTAAGCAAACTCGATAAGTGATAGCTTCTCATCCCAAGCTCCCTTGAAGTCTATTGCACAAGCTCGGAGCATATCTTCCAAAATTTGAATAGTTCGCTCTGACTGGACTCTATCACCCTCGCAACCTGCATAGCCTCGTTGTAGATCTTCTTGTCTAAACCCAAGATGTGCTCTCTGATGCTTCCACGTAGTCCCATAGTGAACCTACGCGTCTTGGTCTCTTCCTTTTGCATACTTGCCGGTGCGAAGAAGAATAGTTCTTCATACCTCTGCTGATAAGCATCCACGGTCGACTGAGATTGCTGTAGGTTGAGGAACTCCTTCTCCATTTGATCCCTGAAACTCTTCGAAAAATATTTATCGAAGAAGGCAGCTTTAAATACTTCCCAACCCACCAGTGTATACTTAGTCTCCAGATATGCCCGTGTAGAATTCCACCAAGCATTTGCATCTTCTCTTAGCATGTGAGTAGCAAATAAAACTTTTTCCTCTTATGTACATGTCATCAGACGGAAATTCTTCTCCATCTCTGCAACCCACTGTGCTGGCCACAATGGCTTCCCCGTTCTACCAGTGAATGATGAAGGCTTCAACTTTAGGAATCTATCCACCGCCCTACTCAGATCGTGCTGTCCCTGCGTGTCTACTCCGTACCATGGTTGTAAGACCCGTGTCAATCTAACCCGGTCTTACCACCTTGAACCAGGTTTACCCAACATGGTCGAGTCAAGTGGACCAAGGGCGTGAAGGAGATCGAGATCCCAGGTATAAAATTGACCCAAAAACATTTAAAATTAGGGGAGGGTCGCACACCCAGCTAAGCAGGGTCGGACCTCCCAAAACAGAAAGTCAGACCCTCAGTTTTGAAGGGAGGGTCAGACAGCTTAAGACCCTAGGGTCGACGGAATCATCGACCCTCCCATCGACCCTCGGTTTCTGCCGGATATAGAAATTATGAAATTTCTATATTTTTCGATTGGGATTCTTTCCAAATCTCAATGGGACTTATTTAGGATGTTCCTAGTCTATTTAAAGGACGTCCCTAAGCCACTTTCACTCCTTTCACAACCCTAATCGAATTGAGAGAAAGAGAGGAGAAGGAAAAGAGGAAGAAGAGAGGCAAGGAAGAGAACCTAGCAAAAAGGAGAAGAGTTACAGAGAAAGATTAATCTTCTCAGGTATGGAGACTAATTCCATGAGTTTCTACAGACCTTAGGATAGTTATTGGAGAGAGAGCGATCTCGGAGAAACCCAAACCATCCATCCATGGTTAGGTTTTCATGGAAAACCCTAGGAGAATGCATGAAAGCTATCTAGGAGGATGATTCATGGTTTCAAACCATGGAATGAATGTTTAATGGAATGTAGGAACAAACCATAGGACCCCAAACACGAAGAATGGATTAAAAAGTGGAAATTGGACCAGAGTGCACTGAGGGTCGCACCCAGGGTCGATAGGCCATCCGACCCTAGGTGTTTATGACCATCGACCCTCAGCATTCGGGAAGTCCAGAAAGAGGGGAGGGTCGATAGACCCATCGACCCTAGCATCGTCCCTAGCATCGACCCTCAGTTGACATAATGGTTTTTAAATTCCGAATTAATTCTAATTAAATTCTATCGACTTTGTTAGGTCTTCTAGCAATATAATAACAGTATAAAGGTGATTTTAAAGCTTGGAAAAGTATCTTTTAGCAAGCTAAGGTGAGGAACCTTAACCCCAAACTAAATTGGTTAATAATAAACTGTTTTCTATTTCTTGAGTCCTATGCTATGTTTGATTCTATGCGAATATATTTGTAATGTGCATACAGCATGCCATCCAATATTTCTATTACTTGTTCATGCATATTTACTTTATTGTTTATAACATGATGATGATGATGATGATAGGAATAGACATGTGCTTGTCTGTGTGTGGTTGATGTGCTTGATGCGAGCGAGTATCAGGGGAGGTGTGATGAGAACGTCAATAAACGTTAATCTTTGGCGGGTCTCAGCACTTTATCTCTATCTCTAACTCAAGTCTTGTGCATTGACATCGTCGTATCGCCATTACTTTAGCAGAACTATTATGTCGTAGAGTATCAGGGGAGGTGGTCTCGGTCCATGTAGTCTCTTACTCTACCGGGGGGCCTTAGCTCTATCTCTATGGACATTCTGAGGGATGCTGGGGTGAGGCCTTGGATACACTGTTTGGCATTAGGATTGGTTAGTTGCGAACCCAGTTTGCTGCCCTCACCAACAGGGGCTTACGTGTTGGTATGGCACTATATAGCAATAAACGTAACCTTTGTTATATATTGTTCATGATTGGGTGCACGTGAGTTGACGATAAACGTGATCTTCGGGTAACGTCACACACTCGTGTATAGAGGCGGAGTCAATAAACGCGACCTTTGGCTACCTCAACCTTTCTATAGCATACTGCAAACTTTAAACCGGACCAAAGATATAAATTGACTTTTTGCATGCATATGTATTGTTGCATTGTTTTAGCTACTCACTGAGCCGTGTTTTGTGCTCACCCCTCGACGTCGAATATTTTTAGTTGATGATGCAGGTTACACAGTTGAAGATTATATGAATGCATCTGCGTACGGGAATATAGCAGCAATGGACGCTGGAGCTGAAGATGATACACACGACTCCTCTTGCGAGTGCAACTCGTGTGTATTTGATTAGATATTTTTATAGGTTTCTTTCATTGGATTTATAAAAACTTGTATTTGATATTTAAATATTTATGTCTCAGTTGAAAACAGAATAATTTGCTATTAAATTAATGATATCATCTTAGTTGCTTAGTTCATTTATTTATAAGATTTCCGCTATTGTGTATTTACTCTGATTATGTTTGTGGATGCGTGTAAGTTTGGATAACGCGGGGATAGCCTATTAGAGATCCTGGTTGAACCGTTGGTTTGTTAGCGGTTCATCACATCATTCTGAGTAGACCAGAATTGGGGTGTGACAATGGTGGTGGGTACGGATAAGCTCCCGGATATGCAGAAGGCGACGGGAACTGATGCGGTGGTGGTACGTTCTATGCTTGGCCCATCGGCCTTGGACTACCCTGCATCGGCTGTGAGGACATTTTCTCTCCAAACTCAGGCATATCTCCAGTGGGAACAGAACCTGTTGGCCTGAGCATCTTCAGTACCTCGCTCAGGAACTCCTTCTGTTGAGCTTGCATCTGATAGACCAGGTTTGTAACAATGGTCTCTGAATCCCTGTGGGGCGGGCCAGGTAAATTTGTTGGTATTTCTGGAACCTGTTCCTCCTCCACTTCCGGACTTGGCTCTCTAACATGGTCTTGCTCGACCTGTTCTTCCTTTAGGCGCATCCAGGCCTGATGACGCTTCCGACCCCTATGACCGTTTCCTCCCACCATCTCAGACTATTCTGTTTGGATCTGAGAAGAAGACATAACACGTGAGAACCACAATAATAGTAGTGTTAGTCTTGAATAATACAGGGGAAATAGTCGAGAAGTAAAATTTCAATTTACACAAATTTTTTTTAAAAAAAAATTTTAGGAAAATTTTCTAACTTTTCTGGTGCATACCAGTCGCAGCATACCGGTCGCACATCTATACATAGGGTTGCGACCGGTATAGTCGACCGGTCAGAATTTAATTTCTGACCGAGACATTGCGGTCGCATGTCTGGGAGATACTGGTCGACACTCTGTATACAGTGTTGCGACCGGTATAGTCGACCGGTCAGAATTAGAATTCTGACCGAGACATAGCGGTCGCACACCTGGGGTGATACCGGTCGACCGGTATAGGCAAAACCATCGACCGGTATGCCCAAATTGGCTTTAAAAATCCTTTCCAACCTCTTTCTCTTCTCTTGGTACCGGTCGACCGGTATGGCTTGCGCAGCTAAGTGCGGGGATCTGGAAATTGGTCTCTATGGGTCCCATTTTCCTGATTTCGAATCCTAGAAGTTTCCTAATCCTAGTAGGGTTACTAAACCCTATTTTTAGCCTATAAATACACCCTTAAGCCTCCTCAAATCCTTTCCATTGTCTCTCACAAACCCTAGAGAAGAGAAAGAGGTAGGAAAGGAAAAGGAGCTAGGAGGAAGAAGAAGGTGCCGCCATTACCGTTCGACGAAGCTCACGCTACGCCAGTCAACGGTAAGTGTTCGAATCAATCTTCTTATCCTATGTTAGTTGTGTGGGTGGATCAATACCATGCAAAGTAGGTATTGATCTAAAACCCTAAATTGGCCAATAAACCCTAAGTTGCCGTCAAACCCTAGATTCGAGTTTCGAGATGATATTCATCAAAACGAGACTCGAATGAGTTGGGGATAACTCTAACTCAATGATTAGACTTAGAATGGATAGGAGAAACCTTGGAAATCCATGGAGGATGATCGACGGCAGTCGAAAACCCATGTATGGTCTTCCGGAGACATACCGGTCGACTATACCGGTTGCACATGGTGCGACTGGTATGTTGCCACCGGTATCCCTCGGGAGGCTGGTCTCTAGGGACCGGCTGACCATTCCGGTCGCTAGTCTTTCCCACAGAGCTGCGACCGGTACATGCCACCGGTCAGCTCTGTAAGGGTGTTTTGTAACCGTGTTGGTTTCCGACCAACATGAAACCCTAAACAGTATATTCTAATGAGACCCTAATAATATTGTAGGACTTTGTGACACATCGTTTGGACCTTGCGACGTGGAGCAAGTTATCGAACGAGCGTCAGGTAAGGGGATCTGACCTAAACCTAACAATTAAGGGACAGTAAATTGTTGTTAATCACCTGATTATATGAGATGTGTTGTTTGTGCATATTCACATGCCATCCTTTACTTTCGGTTATTATTACTGTTCATGCATTGTTAGGATGTGATTGTTAGGCATGTGATTGTTTTCATTAGTGTGTGGAGTGGGGCATGGGCCTGGGATCGCTCTTCACATTAGCACCTTTTGTAGTATTCTGTCTTAACATGCTTGGTACGGGTGGGGCATCAGGGGAAGGTCGTGGTACGGTGGTCTCCGATATTGATGTTGGCCCGGCCATTGTTATGTGGTACTGTGGTCTCCGAGTCGACGCTGACTTGTCCACGATGCTTAAGCTCTATCCTTATGCCGTAGGGAGTTATGTTGGGATAGGGTCTACCTGCGTATTGTTTCTATCCTAGTGAGTTAGTTGCGATAGGGCATCAGGGGAGGTGTGGGAATGCCTTAGCTCTATCTCTATGCCATAGACGGCTGTGCTGGGATAGAGCATACATTGATGACATATAGGATTGGTTAGTTGCGAGCCTAGTTTGCGAGCCCTGGCCAGTAGGGGCTTAGGTACTGGTATGGGTAGAGTATCAGGGGAGGTACGTGGGTATCTTAGCTCTATCTCTATTCCATGATGGGTGCATGTGGGCCAATGGGGGTGTGAATCATGAGGTGCCACACACTCGTGTATAGAGGTGTGGGGGCCACCAAACCTTTCTATAGCACATTGCAAACTTAAAAACCAGACCACAACATAAAATTGATTGTTACTCATGCATAATATTGTGAAACTGTCTGATTGTCTTACTGAGCTGTGTTGTGAGCTCACTCTTTGTATATATACATGTTTTAGATGTTGATGCAGGTTACACTATGGATGACTACATGAATGCTCCGGTTTATGGTGGTGTTGCTGCGTTGGATGTACAGGCAGGAGAGGACGAGCATGACGCTTCATGCGAGTGCCCTTTCTGCGTGTACCTTTGATGGGGTTTTTATTTATTTATTCAGTTATTTTCGATTGTATTAAAGGGATGTAATGATATTATTTTATGTGTTTGATTTTGGATAATTGGATAATTATTTAAGTTATCAATAGATACTCAGTTCATTTTATTTAAAGTCTTCCGCTGTATATTTATATTCTGATTTCGGTTATGTGTAATGGTTTGTACAAGTGGACACGACCTATTCGAGATCCTGGTGTGAACCGTTGGTTCAATGACGGTTCACTCACACCATTCTGGTTGGATCAGGGGTGTGACAGAAAGAGCATGAAAAACCTAGCTCGGTGCAATTTGGATCGTCAGATTTGGCCTCCGGATGATCAAGTTATGACAAAAACAAGTTCGGCCATTTAAAAAATTCTAAATGGAATCTTTCGGCTTTATTTGGTGCGCCTGCGAAGCATCGTAGCCGCGCCTCGCCGCTTGGGTGTCACGCTCTGATAGGCCGAAGAGAGAATCTCTGAAATCGGTCGTCGGATCTCACTCAAAAAGGCAGGATCAATTTTGCGCCGCTGGATCTGAATATATTGCGTCAACGAAACTCGGAGTTAATCCAAACCATACGATCTGGATCAATCGTGCGCTGTACCATCTGCGAGTCACACTGAATCAAGGTTCCGTTTCAATGTAGTGCGGCGCAACTTATTAAGCTGCATCTGACCAATAAAAACAATCGCGGGAGAATCTGGCGACGTTGACTGAGAAGCACCTTAGCCCGCCTTCACCAGAACCACCGATTTGGAATCTTGAAGGCGTGGCTTCATTTGGGCGGCCGATCTCGGATCTTTTTCTTTCTTCTCTTCCGAAAATGCCCCTGAAAACTCAAAAAAGGACCTCTGTAACTTTTTTCATTTTATTAAAACTGTACAAGGATGATTTTCCAAAGAGTTTTTCTCTCTCCTAGAAAATCATCGAACAGGTAGAGGATGTGCGCGGCATGCGGGAGGGGTCCTGCGCGCGATATGCGAGAGGGCCAGCCCGCGCGGGCCTGCTGCCTGCGGGTCTGGTGTGCTGCTGGCCAGCTTGTGGCCTGCCTGATGTGGTGCCATGCGGCTGGCCTGTTGGGCTGGCTGCCTTGGCCCTCGGCCAGGCTGACTTGATGGGGGTCCCACTGCCCAATTTTATCTCTCTTCTTTCTCTCTCCTCTTTGTCTCTCTTCTTACATCCTTCACATTACCTGTTTCACTATTTCATTGCCATAATTGTATCACCTGTTTCACTGCCCATAACTGCATTACCTGGTTCACTGCCATGTCACCTGTAGGGTCCGCAGACACTCTCTCTCATCAAACTGGACCCAGTTAGCCCAATTTTCCAACAATTACAATATGAAGGCCAACAGTATTGGTAACAGGAACATTTTGCTTGGATCATAGTTATCTTGCTAGAGACCTCCCTAGGGATTGCTATTCTTCTTGTCATTCTTCAATTTTGAAACCTCTTCAAGGCTTCCCCTGGTGGTGGAACAAATGTTTTAATTTGTTCCCCTTTCTTGGCTCTTGATTTGCAAAGGATTCGTAGAATTTCTTCCCCTTCTGGTGCGAGTTTTAGTAATATATCCAAAGCTGTAAAGCCATATGTGTTGATTGCATTTATGGGCACTGCTAATATTGCTTAAGCAAGGTTGGTTGTTCCATAACGACAAAGCAACTTTACCATCTCAAGTTGTCTTCTTGATTCTGCAAGTTGCAAGATGGTGTTGCCTTCATCATCTACTCATTTAAGCATCATCCGTTGGATCGGAATATCATCAAGCCAAGTCAATAATTCCTTCTAGGCATAATACCTATCATTTTTGACAGCCAAATAAAGAGCTGTTTCTTTCCCACCAGTCAATTCTTTGATGGATTTTGGACGACCAGAGAGTAATTCATCCAAAACAGCTTCAGTATCTGATACAACAGTTGTAGAATGAAGAGGTATCATCTTTTCTCTATCGTTAAGAAGGCAAAGACTCTTATCCATCTTCAACAGATCTCTCACGTCTCTACCTTTCCAATTGCTGAAGCTATGTGTAATGGATTCTTGTAGTAGAAGAAAGCTCTAGACAGTACGCCACTCCTCTATTGCGGTACAATTTCTCGAGGAGGAGGCTATGGCAGAATCTATTGGGAGATCCAGGAGCTGTCTTTGGGAGGAAACCGATGAAGCAGAACCAGAAGGTAATCCAAAGTTAGGGCTCCACATTGATGATCCGGAGGATGATGGAGAGCTGCAAGAGATGCAGAGATTGAAGAACCAAAGTCTGTTGAACCAAAAGAAAGCATTGACGAAGCTTGTTGTGGTAAGGCTGATGATGACGATGTGGTAGCGTTGGAGAAGGGAAGGAAAGAAGGAACAATAGGCAGTTGGGAAGAAATCTCTGGTGGTTGCTTCCCAAGAGAAGCAATAGAAATCAACGGTTCAACATCAGAGTCATCGGTGACCTTAGAAGTTGGGGTCGCATGATGAGGATTGAGAGCCAAGAAGCTCACGCCATTTTGGACTCCACCGTTCTGGCGATCAACGGTTGCAGAGTTTTCTTGCACCATTGTTGATGAAAGATTGTGTGGAAGGTCTGAAATAGCCATGGAAGGAGCTAGTAACTCAACTGTGGGCAGAGGAACAACTGAAAGTTGCAAAGGGTTGTGATGAACTTGATATGACACTGAGAGGGGGGGGGAGTGAATCAGTGTCTGAAAATTTTCCCTAAATTATTCATTGCTGCCCAGAGCTGATGGAGACCTAACTTCTCACATACACACAAGCGCATGCAAATCTATCTCGCTACCACTCAGTGGCTAGGTCTACCAGATTTGCACACCCACCTTGCAAGCCATTCCACGCACTCCAAAATATATAGAAAAATAAAGATAGTCCACAACCCAGGATATACGTGGTTCACCAACACAGTGTGTGATGGCTAGTCCATAGAGTAATGCCCAACGGACTCCGTATTTACTCAACACTCAACTTTTAGTCTTTTTCAAGACAAGGATACTAACCCTAGGTTTTCCCAGCATAAAACTGAGAGGGCGCACCAGCGCCATGATTCAGGCTTAACAGCCAGTGTCCATCACTCACTGAATACACCACGCTTAACTTGCACCCACGAGAAGCAAATAATAATTTTTTAGGCTTATAATGTTGCTTTACAATTTTCCCCCACTAGCTAGGTATTCAACAATTTTCACTTACGCTAGCATACAATATATTGAAAGCATAAATAGATAGAGAATTGAAAATCTCACAAACAATGCTTTCGAATGACCAACAATATCTCTGAAGCTTCACACTGCTCTCAGGTACTCTCCAACAACCTTCAATGATGATAGAGATCGATTCATAGAGCACACCTCATCCACAGGCTTCCAATCTCTTTCACACAATCCATAATCACTATGAATGTAAACATAAACATTCTACTGACCTCTCATAGGGATTTAACACTCCATTGATGCACAGAGAAGAGGTAGTTGGTGATTGATCACTCCCACAGGACACGAAACCTTAGAAATCATTCTCTCTGCATTCAAAATGTTCTTTTTAATTTTTCTCTGCATTTTTTCGACTCCCAATGGTTCCCAATGTATAAAGCATCCGAAAATATAGAAACTGCAACTTGAACGGACCGATTTGGAGCTCGGATGAGAAAATTATGGCAGTTTAAAGTTCGACCAACCAAAACATTCAAAATGAAATCTTTCCTTTCATAACCGTGCTCCCGCGCCTCACCGTAGCCGTGCCGCGCCGATGTGTTGTTGAGATCGCATTGATGCTCAGAGAATCTTTATATTGAGCCATTGGATCTGTCGGTTAATGGCGGGATTATATCTGCGCCATTAGATTCTCATAAATCGCGTCGGCCGCGATCGAGACTAATGGAAGCCATCGGATGAGAATCTGCGCCGCCGTCACATCATACATGTGACACACCGAATCAAGAGCTAATACAATAGATTACGGTTCATTATAATATAATGCAACCGGCTAATCAAAGCATGCGCGACAGAATCTTGACGCTGCCGCCGCACTGCACTAGAACCAGCCTTGATCTGGGCCATTAGATGCGGATCTGAGCATTGTGGCTTTAATCTGGCCACTGATCTTGCATCTTCTCCTCTTTTTATGCCGAAATTGCCCCTAAACAACTTGTGAAATGACTTTTTCGAGCAATCCGATGGAAACTGCGATATCTCTCTCATCCGACGTCAGAATTGAGTGATTCAATTTGCGTTGGAAAGATAACTCGACGCTCTACATCTTTCCATTGTCGGATTCCCATGAACCTGCTGTGGGACCCACCAAAAATAGGTTCAAATTTAAAAGTCTATAAAACTTAGGAATTTGGACTTCAAACTTTGCGTACATGCATGCCAAGTGCCGTGGGCTACCATGTTAGCATGTCACCTTGCCACCACACCTGTGGGTCCCACTCATATTTTTTTCTCTCTCCTCTTTCTCTCTCCAGTTTCTCTCTCTATAGTCTCTCTCTTTATTTTTCATTCAGAAGATCTTCATTTAATGCTTTAAGATGCTGCTGCCTCATCATCAGAAACTCAGACACATCATCAGAGAAGCTGTGCCACATCACCAGTGGGGTCTACAGATACTCTCTCTCATCAGACTTGATGTAGAATGCCATTTAACTCGCTGCAAGCCATCTGAGACACACTATAAGAGATGTAGAACATTGTAAAACCTAACTATGAGGTTGCTCGAGGTTACTCCAGTTTTACCACTGCACTGACACTCTCTTTCCTACACTGACACCCTCTCTCCTAATTTCTTTGACCGTATGCTCACAAACACTGTCACATCAGTCAAGTTACCAACAATGACAACATAAAATCCAACAGGTTGGTGGTTGAGGTTCCTAAGAAACCATCAATTTTCTCTTCCATGGCATTCAAGAGCTAGAAGATCTCTAAGAACATCTGCCGCTGTGTAGCCAGTGACACTTGATGAAAGTCCATAGCAATGAAAGCACCAATTGTTACTGACATAGTTACAGAACACAAGATGTATTAAGAAAAGAGGGGAATTACAGAGAATCGTTTGCTTCGAGGGAGATAGCCCCCAGAGTTTACAAAGAGATTGTTATTCATTTCCTTTGTACCTTCTTCTACCTCTTGCTTCTTTACTTGTAGAAGTGCTATCTAACTGTCTAACCACTATCTAACTGTCTAACCAATACTCTGTTATATCTATTATAACAATATTGTAACACATTTGCTCAATTGATATGTCAATTTTAGCGGCACAGTTGCGGTGCAATGACAAGCGGAGTTATATATATTTTCTACAGTAGTTTTTTTGACTTACGGGCGGTGTTTAAAAACACTCCCATAGAAGTTTTTTCTTATGCATGTTAAATCAGTCCTCCTCTTCTTTTCTTTTCTTGTACCTTAATTTCTGGTTTGGTTTACCATATTTAATAGATAGGAACTATCGTTACTTTTAATAAGGAAAAAGATTTTATTGCAACTTAAGGGCATATAAGGAAATTATAAAAATGAGTTCAGCTTCATCCTTAGTCAAAATAGAAGCAGCTTCCCTAGTATACTATAGTTGCTAACCCTAGAACCCCATGTTTCTGTTTTTAGTGAAAATCTTTACTTTATTCTTCTACCTAAATCAAATGGTTAGTATTCCTATCATTATCAATTATTTTGATGAAATCCTTCTTATCAATTCAAAATTTCTTTCGAAGGGAAATTATACTAGAAGGGGGAAATAAATCCAGAAAAGTAGTTAAAAATTGTTTCTTGACTATATTGACTACCATGTGGTCCAATATATATAGAAGCGTTGTATTGTATTGTATAGTCCCACATTGGATCAATGGTTGTGTTCCAACATTGACATATCTTTCATTTAACACTTCAAATCTCATACATTAACATATCTTTGATCATTATGTACTGATGGATTCATAATTTTTAATATTTATTCTCCTTATGTTTAGTCTATTTAATATGTTTTATGTCTTATGGTACTCATTTGTGATGATTTCTTATATATAAGACATTGGTGAAAAAAATATTAATAAATTATATTTAAAATAACAAGTTTTTGGTATTTTCAATAATGACTTTCTGTATTTCATGTAGGTTTTTAATGTGGAAAGAATTCCAGAAACCAAATATGGTCTAAAAATATGATCCGAAACATTGATCTAAATTCAAACCAGAGAAGGAAGGTTTCCATATACAGAAGGTTCACTAATAGAAGATTTTGATTGATTGTTAAAAATCTTGAAGAGAATATACCCCAATATGAAATTTCACAAAGATTGACAGGTCTAGGAGTGACATTTGGTTAATAATGGAATGATTCTCTATCTAATCTAGGCAAAAGGATTTTACCTAATCTTTATTTTCATGTAATAAGGTTGTCGATTCTAGACATATCAGTTTAGTCTTCTCTACTCTGGCTATTTAAGTAGTGTAAAGGCTACATAATAGAGCATCCAAGAATTTTTGAGAAGATAAATTTTTTTTTTTGTGTCTTTCTTTTCTATCATGCCTAGCTAAGTTCTTTAGTCGATTCAAGGAGAATTCAATCCGGTTAGTAAAATTGTGAGACTCTGTTCTTAATTTTAATTATTCTTTTATTCAAATATCTGTGTTTATTGATTTTTCATGTTAATGATTGTATGATTTAATTAATTAAGAGACATATTAATTGATTGAATTACGTGGGTTATAGCTAACCTGAATCCATAATCCAAAATTATTATGGTATTCAGAAAGAGTAGCAATTAAGCAGAACAATTACGATCTAAGTTTTTGTTACTTGCTTAAAGAAAATATATAATGAATTAAATAATCTAATGCTTGTTAGATTGTTGTTCATATTTAACTCTCTTCGAGAGTGTAATGCTATCAGTAAATTCATGAGGATTTCTTAATACCAATTGATTTATTGATAAGAATTAATTTATGTGTTGGGGTTAGATTAATGAAATTAGGGAAGGTAATGATTGTTTGATTTTTTGATAATCATTGATTAAATATTTGAATAGAGAATAATATATATAAGAGGTCAGTGACAATTTGCCACCATGGGTAATTTCCCTTGAATCGATATCGTCTTCCATTGAATTTTTATTAACTCAATTTTATTTTTAGAGATTATTCTTATGTTAATTAACTTGTAGAAGAAAAGCCCCCTTTTTCTTTGGTAAGTAGACAATTTAATTAATTAATCTCTGTGGATCGACTTTTACTTACCATTGCTATTCATTGTAAGTAAAGTAATTTATTTTTGGTTGCACTCGACACGCATAAAAAATTTGGCACTGTTGCCAGGGACTAGTTTTAATCAGATTGTAATTGTTTCATTCTATTTAATTTCAGTTAGTTTAGTCACTTGTGTTCTTACCTTCGTTGTAAAATTTTATTTGTTTCAGTGTGTCCATAGTTTTTTCGATAAGTGCTGATCACGTATGAGTTTTCAGAAGACGTAGGAGCTATATAAGAAGCTTGTTTCAAGGGACACAGACAGAAAAAAAAAATAGCAAATTTTTTTTTAAATTAGCTATTTTTTATATTTTTCTTTGATCCACATAGGTATCTTGGTTAATGACTCGATCTTTCAACTTTTGTGAATTGATATTTGATTTAGAACCCTAAAGAATTTTGCACCGACTACATAAAGAAACTAAGCAAATTCTGGCAGAATAGGTTTCAACATCAGAAGGAGTAATTATTTCTGAGACATCTTTTAGTGATTCAGTAATGGATGGCTGACAACAGAACTTTGAAGGAGCTGGCTGCTCCTAATTTAAACCAACAACCCTTGTGTATTGAGTTTTCAAATCTAGAAGTTGAATTTGAATTGAAATCGAGACTAATACATCTACTTCCCAAATTTCATGGTCTTGTAGGAGAAGATCCTCGCATACATTTGAAGGAATCTCATGTAGTATGCTCTAGCATGAAACCGTAAGATATTACAAAGGCACAGATCAAGCTGTGAGTTTTTCCATTCTCTTTAGATGAATATGCTAAAGATGGATTGTACTACCTTCCCTCTAGTACAATCAATTAATGGAATGAGATGAAACATCAATTTTTAGAGAAATATTTTCCTGTATCCAAAGCGATAAATACAAGAAAAGAGATATGTGAAATTCGACAACACCATGAAGAAACATTATACGAGTATTGAGAAAGCTTTAAAAAGCTTTATGCAAGTTGCTTATACCATCAAATTAGTGACCAGCTATTGATTCAATATTTTTATGAAGGGTTGTTACCAATGGAGAGGAGTATGGTGGACGCTGTTACTGGATGAGCTTTAGTTGATAAAACTTTGAAAGTCGCAAAGAGGTTAGTTTCTAATATGGCAAAAATTCACAGTAGTTCAGGACAAGGAAGGAGCAGGCAACTAGAAAGGTCAATGAGGTAAGTACATCAAACCTTGAACGCCAGATTTTTTATCTAACTTCTTTGGTGAGACAAATGAATGTAGGAAATTTGCAATCAGTTAAAGCATGTGGCATTAGCTCAACCACCAATCATGCTACGGACATGTATCCCACACTTCAAAAAGATACACCAGTCCAATAAGCAAATGCCATGGGAGAATTTCAAGGGCAATTTCAACAAAAGTATGATCTATACTCAAACTAATACAACCCTAGATGGAGAGATCACCCCAATCTGAGTTATGGGAATCAAGCTGTCCAAAATCATTATCAGCCCCCATTCCAACCTAGGCAGCAAACAAATCAGAATATGTCACTTGATGAGATTGTTAAGGCATTGACAAGCAATACACAACAGTTTCAACTTGAGACAAGGACAACATTCAGAATATAGAGAAGCAGATTAGTCAACTTGCAACTTCAGTAAGCAAACTTGAAGCTCAAGGATCTGGAAAATTACTATCTCAGACCATCATAAACCCATGTGAGAATGCAAGCGTCATTACATTATAGAATGGAAAAGAATTTGAGCCTTCCATTGCTAAATCTGTAGATTTGGCCAAGACAGTTCAAGAAGAAACAAAAGTCGACAGCGATGATGTAAATTTACCCAAGGTAAAATCTCAACCAGTTGTACATAATTCTACTAATTCTGTTCCTCTCCCTTTTCCTAGCAGACTGTATAAATCGAAAAAGAAAGAACAAGAGAAAGAAATTCTTGAGACTTTTCGAAAGGTAGAAGTAAACATACCTCTACTTGATGCCATTAAGCAAGTCCCAAGATATGCTAAATTTCTCAAAGAATTGTACACTTCAAAGAAAAAAGTGAGGGGTGATAAGAAAATCAGTATAGGGGATAATGTGTCAGCAGTTATTCAACGTAAGTTACCCCAAAAATGCAAGGATCTAGGTACATTTACGATTCCATGTGTGATTGGTAATACTAAGTTTGAACGTGCCATGTTAGACTTAGGTGTATCTATAAATGTCATGCCACATTCCATTATGCATCTCTAAATTTGGGTCCTTTGAAAAACGAGTGTAATTATCCAGTTAGCTGACCGTTCTAATGCATACCTTGAAGGAGTGGTTGAGGATGTTTTGGTGCAAGTAAATGAGTTAATTTTTCCTATTGATTTTTATATTTTGAATATGAAAGACAGTACTTCCCCAAACCCTGCTCCAATTTTACTAGGAAGGCATTTCCTCAAAACAGCTAAAACGAAGATTGATGTCCATGATGGTACCCTTACCATGGAGTTTGATGGAGAGATTGTTAAATTCAACATATTTGAGGATATGAGATACCCTAGTAATGATGTTCAATTTGTATTTTCTATTGATGTGGTTGATGTATTTGTGTAGAAGGTTTTTGAATTGAGCAGCAAGAACGAAGCGGTAAGCAAAGGAAGTTGCAGTTGCAAGAATTAAAAGAGATACGACTTGAGGCATACAAAAATTTGAGAATGAACAATGATAAGACCAAGGAAATATACAATGATAAGACCAAGGCATTTCATTACAAAAAGATTGCTAGGAAACAATTTGTGGATGGATAGAAAGTTTTGCTTTACAATTCGAGACTTAAATTGATGTCTGGTAAGTTTCGTTCTCGTTGGATTGGACCCTTTGAAGTTACTTATGTGTTTCCTTATGGTGTAGTTGAAGTTCAAAGTTTCAAAACTAATAAGGTGTTCAAGGTTAATGGGCATAGAGTCAAGCCCTTTTATGAAGGCTTTCAAGAGCATACTATGGACGAAGTGCAACTGGGGGATCCCGTTGATTCCGATTGAGGAGTGATGAGTCGAGCTGACGACGTTAAATACAAGCGCTGCTTGGGAGACAACCCAAGAAATCAGATTTATTTTTCTTATCAATTTTAATTACTTTTCTTTACATTTTTAACTTTCATTGGGGACAATGTCAGATTTAAGTGTGGGGGGAGGAATTAGGATTTCTCTTTTGTGTTATTTTTTTTTTTAGGTTTTAGTTTTGTTTTCAATTTCTATGTGATGTGTCATGCTAGTTGCGTTTTTGAGAGTTGGATGCATATTTTTTGAAAAAAAATTTCCCCAATAGCTGAATTTTTTTAAAATTTTCATTTCAACAGACTACTAGAGTATGTAAGTCATGGATTAGAATTATTTGAATGTAAAAAATTACATGTATGAATTAGTTGAAACAACTTGCTAAATGAGGTCTGAATAACATTGATAATTGCATTTAGAGGTAAAGTATGCAGGTTTAGTAGATGGAATCCAACCAAGCGAGCTTTTGAGCCAAACTAGACCGAGACATCTATGCCAGTCTTTATTTTCTTTGAAGAGTGATATTCTGTTATGTTTTTGTGTCTCTAGAACTTGCTTTGAACTGTTTCAAGATTATATTGATATGTACAGACATGAAGATGATAAAGACAAATAATATTTTACAACCACTTAGCTTAAATGTCCAACCTTATATATTTTTACCCTTAGTGGATCCACTTTAAGCTTTTAAACTTTATTCTTCATTGAACACTAAACTATGAGTCTTGAATTGTTTATTTTCCTCATGTTTTACTAACCTTTGAGCTAATAGAGTATTTAAAATTATTTAATGAGTTTGAGAGAGAAATATGTATTGAATAAGTGTGGGCATACTATTATCAAAAGTGATGATTGCATATCAAGAAGTGGGATGTAATGGGAGTAAATGGTCTTTGTTATGTTTGAAATGTCATGATTTTCTAAAAAAAAAAAAAAAGAAAAGAAAAAAAAATTTCAAGTAGCAAGGCATAGTTCTCAAATGAAAAGAAAAAGAATGAAGGAAAAAGAAACTAGAGTTTGGGATGTTTTGTTGAATAGCTTTATTTAGGAGCTCTTATCATTTTGATTGCTCAATTTTTGTCTTAATGCTCTAGTAGTTTCTTGGGTTTTAAAGTCAGTACCTTTTTCTTATCCTTACCTTGAACTCTAGCCTCATTACTACCTTGATAAAGACCTTTTGATTCATGTATGCATGTGTTCTAAGTAGTGGAGATATTGATGAATAAACAAGCCTATGATAATGCATCTTCATAGGAAGATCTTGAGTGAAACAATTAAACCTTGAATTCTTGAATGAGTAGAGAGATTCCCATGAGAAAATCTACTAAATATTAGCATGTTCACTTTTGAATAAGACTGTTATGTTAGATATTGTTCATATTTGCTAAGTGACCTTTGACTATGACATATATTGTTCTCTTGATTTCTTGAATTAGTTTCTTATTCATGGAACACATGTTCTTTGAATGCTGTGGGATGAAAGTAAATTTTTTTTTTGTTTAGTATTTAGTTTGTCCGAGAAAGTGTAAAAGCCAAGTGTGGGAGAATTTGATGGATTCATAATTTTATATATTTATTCTCCTTATATTTAACCTATTTAATATGTTTTATGTTTTATGGTACTCATTTGTGATGATTTCTTATATATTATAAGACATTGGTGGAAAAATATTGGTAATTTATATTTAAAATAAATTTTTTTTGACATTTTTAATAATAACCTTCTGAATTTCATATAGGTTTCTAACGTGAAAAGAATTCCGGAAACCAAACATGGTCTAAAAATTTGATTTGAAAAGTTGATCTGAATTCAAACCAGAGAAGGAAGGTTTCCATATACAGAAGGTTCACTATTAGAAGGCCTTGATTGATTGTTAGAAATCTTGAAGAGAATATACACTACTATAGAATTTCACAAAGATTGGTAGGTCTAGGGATGACATTTGGTTAATAATGGAATGATTCTCTATCTAATCTAGGCAAGAAGATTTTACCTAATCTTTATTTTCATGTAATAATGTTGTCAATTCTAGACATACCAGTTTTAGTCTTCTCCACTCTGACTATTTAAGTAGTGTAACGGCTACGTGATAGAGCATTCAATAATTATTGAGAAGATAGTTTTATTTCTTTTGTCCCTTTCTTTTCTATCATGCCTGGCTAAGTTCTTTAATTGATTCAAGGAGAATTCAATCCGATTAGTAAAATTGTGAGACTCTGTTCTTAATTTTAATTATTCTTCTATTCAAATATCTGTGTTTCTTGATTTTTTATGTTAATGATTGCATGAATTAATTAATTAAGAGACCTATTAATTGATTGAATTGCGTGGGTTGTAGCTAACCCTGAATCCATAATCCGTAATTGTTATGGTATTCAGGAAGAGTAGCAATTAAGCAGAACAATTATAATCTAAGTTTTTGTTATTTGCTTAAAAGAAACATATAATGAATTAAATAATTTGACGCTTATTAGATTGTTGTTCATATTTAACTTCCTTCGAGAATGTAATGCTATTAGTAAATTCATGAGGATTGCTTAATACCAATTGATTTATTGATAAGAATTAATTTGTGTGCTGAGCTCAGATTAATGAAATTAGGGAAGGTAAAGATTGTCTGGATTTTTGATAATCCTTGGTTAAATATTTGAATAGAGAATAATATATATGAGATCCATGATCAATTTACAGTCGTGGGTAATTTCCTTTGAATCGATATCATCTTCCAATGAATTTTATTAACTTAATTTTGTTTTTAGAGATTATTCTTATGTTAATTAACTTGTAGAAGAGAACCCCCCTCCCTTTTTCCTTGATAAGTAGATAATTTGATTAATTAGTCTCTGTGGATTGACCTTTACTTACCATTGCTATTCATTGTAAGTAGAGTAATTTATTTTTGGTCGCGCTCGGCACGCATCACATACCCACAATCACATCACCATTAATCTTTAGATAAAAATTTGAACTCCAAAATAGAAGAATTTGAAGAAATTGCTTAGAATAGAAGTAATAGAATTTTTCCAAGAATGGATATCAGGTTAAAGATTATGAAAAAAATGTTAGGGATGGAAGGGTAAACTAGAGAGAAAGAACAAAGATCAAGCAAACACACACAACATCGGATTTATCGTGGTTCAGCACATAATCCAAAATGCCTACCTTCACCACAGAGAATCAAAAAATTTCTTTATTCACAAGAAAGCTCTACACCTCTCTTTACCTGATAAAGTGTTCTCCTTTGCTCAGACCTCACCTAGGGATTCCTATACAGAGATAATATATAGGGACCCCAGAAATCCTAATTCCCCACACAATTAAAAGTTTAGCCCCGTACATGTAATGAACCTAAACCTTAATACAAGTACAACTTTGATAACTTTGTGAATCTCACAGAATACAAGACACAACCCAATAAAAAAATACAGTGATTGACCGATTATGTGATAAGGTTATGTGTTTAGAATTTGGGGGTTATTTTAATATATTTTTTAAAAATTTTCCTTACTTCTTAAGAAGTTTTTGTCTCAAAGTTAGAGATGTAAACGGATCGGATTCGGCACGGATATACTATAATTCGAATTTGAATCTGCTCCTAATTACACCATCCGACTCCGTTTCAGCATCCAATGGATTTCGAAAAATTAAGTCTGAATTCGTATTCAAATTTTAATAGAATTTTTGGTTAAAATCCGATTCGAATTTGAACTCCCTACTATGTTTGCTTCCAAGAAGAAAAGGGATTAAGAGATATGTTTGCTTCCAGAGATGGTATTAATTAGGAAAACTAATTATTAAATAGAAATTTTATTTTACTTTTCAATTGCAAACACAACCAAAAGGATTTTGCAAATGTTTCTGAATCCTTTGTTTGTTTTCCTCACACATGTTGAAAATGCTTAAAAGATAATGACATAAATTTTGCAAGAGAGAGTTGTTAAATTTGCATCTCAAAAATTCGAATTAGTAAGTGAAGAGTCTCTTACATAAATAAGGCACCCAAGGTTCTAGTCCCTAAGCAATGTGGGACTATTCCCAACACTCTCCCTCACGTGTTGCCCTTCTTTTGGGTGGCAATACACGTGGCGTGTGGTCCCTCTTTGGGTGACCGTACAGAGTGAACCTAGAGCTCTGTTACCATGTTAAGTATTTATTTCAGCAGGTCAAACTAATAAATTGAGAGACTCTCACATAAATAAGGCACCCAAGATTTTAGTTTTTAAATAATATAAGACTATTTCCAACAAAAACCGCCATCTCCTATAAAAAAAAAAACTTACTTATCAAATCTTTCCCATATTCTAAAGCAAGCTTCCAGAGTTCTTATCAGTGGAATGTCTTTCCTCAGTTTTTCTTCTAAGTATCTAATTCACAGATCTCATGGTCCCAGAAAAGATACGGATAGCTCAGGATGTGGTCATAGCATTTCTATTAGGTGGGATCCCATTATATATCAAGTGCCCCCACCATATAGTTGTTGCCAATTTATATACAGTTTCATATGGATTGAATGCCACTCCTGTCAGTGGTGGTCTGTTTCAAAGGAAATCAATCCCTTGACCATATCTTCAGCCGTATCATTCCTAATTGAAGGTCTCCCGGCCCACCGCTTAGTAAGTCAGCTAATCATGCTGCTAAGCATAGGGTCTCTTCCCCCATCTTTCATAAGAAAGGTATGCTTGCGGGATGCTCTTCAACGGTGAAGATGTTGGTTTGAATGTTAGTTGTTTCTAAAGTGGTTGATTCTATGCTGATGACAATGCCGAAGGTGGAACATCAAATCTTCAAGTTTGATGTATTTTGTTCCATCTGAGTATTGCTCCCTTCATTATTTTTGCAAATCTTAATATATTCTTTCTTGATGTTTAGCAACAAAAGTTCAAATAACTTCTCTGTCACAAAAAACATCTGTTCCGACGGTGAGAATATTATCAAAGGAAATTCCCCATTGCAATCTAGTCTTTAGTATTGGCGACAAAAAATTTGCGTCATAAAAGACCAGATTTGTTGCAGTGGAAAGAAGAATCTTGAAAATCAAGTAGGCCCATAGTGAGCTGATGCATCCAAGAAAGGACGAAGGAAAAAGTCGAATCATGGTGTCCACACCCTCTATTCCCCTTTTGGAAATTTTTTTTGAAGATGACAGAAGTAGAGAAAATGACTAACTTAAGATCTTAGATTAATTAAAAGTGTTATTAAATTGGCTTAACCTCCATCATTTGATTCTTAAGACCAATCACATATCAGGCTAATAGTGATTGGACCATTAGTAAATTAATTTTAAGAATGAAGAGTCTTGATTCCTAGCATATATATCACCAAAAGATACCTGATATATGTTTAGGGAAGAAAGGTTCCCTTAGTCAAAAGCTACACTAAAAAGGATCCCAACTTCCTAGCCAGCCGCTTTCCGTCCTCAAATTAAAGAGAAGAAGAAAGTATATTTTTTTTGGAATAACCATTATCTAATGGGCGAAGGGATCATTGATCAGATAAATATATACCCAACTCCTGTCTTTTATGCTGGGACTAGGAAGAAAATCTCCTCATTATTGTTGTTTCAAGCTTGAGAATCATGAAGACCAACAGATATTCTTCATTTGCCGACATTAAGAACATGATTTCAGAAGGTCCTTGCGGTCTTGCTGATACGCAATTGGACTTCTGACCAGGAAAAAGATGATTCAACCACATCAGAACCAATATAGATTGATATGGTAGGCGATTGTGGGTCATGGCCAGCCGATTCTTGGCTAATCTCTGGGTTCATTCAGTAAAATTTTTTTTTAACAAAAGTTTCTGTTGTCTGTCTCTAAGAGATGAGACTCCATGGACTCCATGGTTTGAAGCATCTCATTCTCGTAAGCACAAACTCCCCACCCTTGTATATTTATGTTTGTCATATTGCCTTTTTCATCCCATCAACAGTCATGATGATTCCCCTTTTCATGCTCCACTCCCCTGGAGAATCCGTCCCAAGTTTTTATACTGAATAAATTAGATGTTAGATTCGGCTGTATTTGGTATGTAATCTATCAATACATTCTTGGTCAAGAACACATTATGAGTTTATTAAAATAGTGTTTGATATGTATTCTCATTATTGGATCATGGAATACATTAGAAAAGTGGTCTCTTTTGGAACACATTCTTTACTCCACATTATGCATTATGAGCTGAGAACGGAAAAGCCTTGCTCCTTAATTGATTCGAATTCTATATTAGGAACCAGAAACATAGTCATTAAGTTCCTCAACCACCAATACTAGATCATTCACGGTACAGAGGCAAATTGAGGGATATATATCTGCCTTAGAATTATTTGGAGTTTGACAATCAGCTGCTGCATGCCCATACATCATATAGTTTGAACATCTAGAAGGTGGATCTTCATAGATAACCTATTGCTTGAATATATTGACCATCAGAGCTAATTTGAGAATGAGCCACCAAAATCTCATCCTTGCAAGGTTGATTTCAATCTAAATCCACACACAACCAAGCATAATAGCCAAAACTCGAGCTTTTGGTCTTCTTATCAATAGAAATAGGATGTCCTATAGCATGGGTAATTGATAATAAGAGAGTATCATCCCAATAGTCATGTGGAAGATCAGGAAGACGGATCCATTGCAAGTGATGAGTTATACGTTGATTGTTGATGTTGAAGTTTGGTTCCCACCGCTGAAAAAACGTAGAATTTGACCATGAACTTTGCATGGCTCACGAGTCCAAACAGGCACCATAGCCGTTTCAGAGTCAAATCTAAAAAGAATAAAACCTTTTCCCATGGCAACCAGTTCAAAAGGATTCTTCAAATACCAAAGGTTGACACAGCTTTATGAACTTCATGGATTGATAATTCTTTGAGGTATAAACGACCAATGAGAACAAAACGATGCTTTTAAAGTTGTCTTTCATAGGCATCTTGCGGGATAGTAACCCTAACCAGATCATCATCTTTAATTGGTTCAGGGAGATGATCAATATTTGGCAATCTCACTTCCCTAACAGCATTAGCAAAGGATCGACCATTAGGGCAAACAACATTAGCAGTCCGGTTTGGAAACACACAATAATTAGTTCAGAATCTATTCCTCGTCTACAGGTGAGAACTACTCACCCTCTGAATGACAGTGGCTTGTCCTTGCACGCTCATGTTGCACCTATAGTTAGAATTTCCATTATTAGTTATTAGTTACAGCCAACCTAGATGAGTTATAACATCCCAAACATGCCTAGTTATAGACCTGAGACAAGAAGGTTAGGGTTCGTAACCCAAGACGAAGCCTTAGGCCCAAACTTAGCCCTTCTGGGTCTGTCTGGCTGTGGAAACTTCGGCAGGAGTCTATGGCTTTACCTCTAGCTGGACACCACTTTGGACCCTACTGTGAGTGTTCGGTAGCAACTCCGGTTGCATAGGATGTGTGACCGGATGTCTGACCATACACTTTGTGAGAGGTCCATTGAATATACAGGGTCTATCCGGTTGCACGAGATTTGCTACTAGACCTTAAACCATACCAGACCTTAAACCGGACCTTCTTCAAACTGTCTTCTCAGTTTGGATTCAATGTTCGAGTTTTTTGACTGGATTGTGGTCTCTTTCCTTCTAAGTCAAGGGATTCTCAGGGTTTATTCTCATTACTTAGCATTACAACATTGAACTTGATTCCCTTTTATAGTCCGTTCATTACTTCATGGCTTGTTGTCCAGGTTTTTTGTCCAACCTAAAAGACATTACCTTTGATTGGTTGTTAGTCATTGATGGCCGCTGGAGGTTTCCTCCACATGGCCATCAAGGATGCTTCTATCCTCGAAAGGGTTTAACCTAATCTAAACTAGTAAAAAAATGGGGTAATACTCATTCCTGATGGGTATTCGTTCATTAGGGTACAAATAGTCTTAGAAGAACGCTCTGGAACTTTGACTTTTTCCTCTTTGGCTCTGCTCCCCACTTTGCAACACCCCTCTCGTGCCTATGAATGTGTTAGAACTTTTGGAGGAGTTTTGACCTACTGTGCACAAGGAAAGAGAGAGAGAGAGAGAAAATAGAGTTCTAGGTTAACTGGATCACCCACTCCAAGTGCAACTCCAACTCTTTAGGGGAGAGAGGGCCTTGCATGCCAAGTGTCCTATTGGACACACACAAAGGAGCTCACCTCCCACTTCTAGTGGGGGAGGGTTCACTTAGGGCAGACCTTGTCCTAATCTACTTGGGGTTCATTTAGATATATTTCAAACTGACTCTTACGATTCCCACCAATTCTGGGATTCAATCCACGCAAACATCCTGTCCGGTAACAGGGTCCAATTGCACATGCTGTCACATTTTGCGTCTGAATAGGGTGCAATCGAACAATTTCATTTTGTTTGTTGACCTGTCTGTAATTAAAGATAAGTTTATTTACTCTCTTACCCTCTTCGGTGTTGATGTCTATTCCCGCGTCATATCTATCTCATCTACGGTGGGAAGACCTGCCACGTCAGATTTTCGGGGTACGAGTCTTACAGAAGGCATCATTAGAGATATGGAAGGCAGCATCAGAAATATGGAAGGCTTAGTTGTTGAAGGCATCATCGGAATTAAAGGCATCATTGGAGCTATGGAAGGCATCATCGGAATTAAAGATACCAAGATAATGTTTTCACTTGCAGTCATCATGCTATCATCTTTTTGAAGAAAAAAACTCAAAAAAAATGTACACCATCACCCACAGGACACAGTAGCGTCACGAACAGAAGCATCTCGCACAGCAACATCGTGCACAGTAGAGTCGCATGTTAAATTTGCTTCACGAACAACCGGCAACCGAGAATGAGGTGCTATGGATGCAGCAGAGGAAGAAAGAAAACCGAAGCAAAAAAAGAACTCCTAGAAATCTGGAGCAAAAGTCAAATATATTGGCAGATTTGTCATCAAGATTCTTCAGATCATGCTCCCAATATCAAAGTTGTAAATGGTGTCATACCCACGGATATCCATCAAGAATCGAAACTTGCTTTGATACCAAATTGATGGAGTTCAAAATCACAATGTAAAATTAGATAGAAATATAAAATAGTTGTATGGCAAAATAAAGAAACAAGTTTAGGTTAGCAAAGATCATAGGGGACCAATTAATCTAACGGTTAGAGAGGACCACTTAACCTTGATGTTTTTTGCGGACTCATTCAACCCATGTGTAGTACTCATTCACCGCTGGAGGACTTATGAGAACTAACATTGCCACACCATAAGTCGAAAAATACTAATCATTCACTGTTTTCTTCAAACTAAAATATATATTACAGGGGAGGGAAAAAGAGTCAATGAAATGTAGCAATTGAGATATAACTGTTGAATATAGCTTTTGGAAGATAGTTGTTGGATATAGCCACTCGAAAACAACTCTTGGAGAGTGCCTTGGAAACTGAGAAACTACTTGAAATTATGGTAGTTGATGGAAAGACATTGAAAGGAGAGGAAAATTGAGTAGGCATTTAATGCTGCAATTCTCATTTTCCAATATTTGTTTTCAAGACGTTAAAGGAAAAAGAAAATTCCTTCTACGTGCTTCTTAGAAATAACTATATTTTATCTAATGAAAATGAATATTAAAAAAAAATTAACAAATAAAATATTATAAATATAAAATTTTTATGTACAATTTTACGTTATAACAAACAAAGCTTATCAAAATCAATTTAAAAGGTCCTTTATCAATATAAGAACAGAGGGGGTGAGTCTGGTGACATGATCCCTTCATGTGGCCCAAACAATAATCCTTTAGATAAGAATCATCGAAAAAAAGAATCTTTATATGAGAAAGAATCCCACTTCATGTTTCTAGGGAGCTTTTCTGTTAACATGTGCTAAAGTCATTCTTGGTTGAAATTTTCTTTTTTGGGTAAGAATTCTTGGTTGAAATTTGACACATGGCTTGGAGAGGAAAGGCTCCATCAATATTTGGGTGGCACCTAAGATACCATATGATAATTTGATCACAAAGCTTTGAAAAATTCCAAAATTGGCTATCATTTGATGATTCGCTTAGCCATTTTTTACCAAAAAAATATAGATTAGGCGTTAGTCTATTTGTGCTAGCTATTAATTTAAGGTTGCATTTGTGATGTATTGATAGAAATGTATTTTCAAAAGGGTGAATGTATTCTTAAAATAAAATGAGAAGCAGTTAAGGAGTGAAGTATTTAGGCTATGAATACAAAATGGTTTAAACCACGTTTTCGTAAATGGATCACATTACCTTACGCATTCCATGCTTGAAGAATCGAAAATGCATATCAAATTAACATTCTTCTTTTTATCTAGAATATATACCAAATAAAAAAAATGTACATTGTCTCAATGCTGAGATGATCCCCCAATCCTTCAAATCAATCAGTTTCATGTACGTTACCAATGAAAATAACTGGAATCAACTGTACACAATTCATAATTTGGTGTGGATGACTGGCTTGAGGATTCTTTTTGTACTCATGGCTGGGTACATGTAGAATGTAGATTGCTTCCATCCTTACTAGGTTTCCCCTTTAGATATGGCCTGATTGTACAGTTTAGAAATGGTAACAAGCCACAATAATAGGTAGCTTTTATCAGCATGTTCAGGTTGCTACAGAATGATATGCAGTCTATACAAAAGACCTCGTACTTCACATGAGAAAATATGGGGACATTCCTCCTTTTTTTTTTTTTTTTTTTTTTTTTTTTGTATTTCTCAAGGATCAAACACTCTATTTTGCCAGTCTGATGCCACATTGAAACCTTTTCTCTTATAAACTCGTACTTATGAGTAAAAAATCAGACAATGTATACTCAACATGCAGTGACTCATATAAATAAACTTCAACGCCCAATTAAATTCTTTTATATATATATAATGATGATGAGTTGGATTAGTTATAAAAAGGATGAGCTCTTAATCATCTGCAAGTAATTAATTACTTGTTTTAAATCTTTGGTAGGACGCATTCATATGATCCACTGTACATCCGACAAAACTGAATCAAACTGAAAGCTTTGTGGGTCTTGAAAAAAGGATAGCCATAAAATATAGGCATATTTTAGTATATGGCTAAAATCCTTGGACAAATTTTATCTCTGAATCAAACTTGACAGAAAAAAGAAAAGGTTCTATATTAAAGTTAAAAAGTGCAATTGTTCAATCCACATCCAATACAATTCTCTTGCTTTCTTCAATACAACTCCAATTACAGAAGAGAGATGCTAGATGCCAGAGCCCTTGACAAAACAAATTAATTAAGTAAAAACTTTATGCAGTCCGTAGACCCGTAATTATGAGAGGGTTTTAGGCTTCATGAATAGGAATAAGAGGGATTTAGTCCCACATTGGTGGGGTACTGTGCGGATACTTGGTTTGTGACCATGGGTAGGCGTCTCTTTCTACTCTAAAACTTGGGCTTTTGGATGGACCCCATCAAAACTTCATCCTGCAATGAGTTCATAGCTGAAAATCAAACCTGAAACTGGAACCGAGAGTGTACATATCCAATCCAATCACCCAATTCAACCTACAAAAAATGAAAAGAAAAGAAAAAAAAAGTATAAGAAGCAGATCAAAGTAAGCATATATTTAATGAATTATGAAATGCAAAGAAACAGCATATGGTGGAGGTGGCGGTGGTGGCAGTGGTGGTACTAGTATTAGAGAGAAGTAGGGTGAGGGGCTTAAGGTGCTGACAGAAGCATAGAGAGCACAAAAGAGTGAGATGCAGACTATGCATTTCATCATCTGTGCTCTCTATCTTCTGTCAACAGCATCACCAGTTCCTCCTCTGTCCCTTGCTTGAACCCTATTTAAATCCACACTGTGATTTACTCCCTAATAATAGGATGTGTGGAGAGAGTATCTTGTAGCCATATATGAAAGGTTGAAGATATGGCAAATAGAAACCCAATTTGGGTAGAGAGAGAGAGAGAGAGAGAGAGAGAGAGAGAGAGAGAGAGATTTGAAGGTGTTCATGAGAGAATTTTGAAGGGGTTTATGAGAGAGAGAGAGAGAAAGAGAGAGGTTTTGAAGGTGTTTATGAATGACTTGGTTGAGGGCTTCCAGCAGTGGCCTATTTATAGAGGACAACCGCTGCTATGAAAGAGGACAACCGCTGCTATGAAAGAGGACAACCGTGGCTGTTGCTTGTACTACTTTCTTCTAGCCTAGAACTTTAATGCCGTCCACAGACTTCTTTCCTACTTGGGCAATATGGGAATCTTCAGCAGTTGGCTGCTGAGTACCGCATGATGTAGATATTTCCACAAAGTTACCCAAAAAAGGCCATCATCTAGTTTGGGTTCAACTTGCATTTAGCCACTAAACCCTATGATGTTGTAGAAATTTTCGCGATTCAAGGTTTGGAACCACCTGTACCCAAAGATAAAGATAACATAATAAGGGGGGTGTTTACTGTTTAGTCGTCATACCCCAAACTACCTGGGTAGATGGGTCAACAGCTTTAGACAAGGGTTTTTTTATTTTATTTTATTTTATTTTATTTTTTTTTGTTATTACAATCCCATGCACTGTGGGTTTGATGAGGAGATATATAATGGTTGTAATACCGATGCTCGAACCTGTGATCTTTGTAACTAGATGTCAGATATATGATTGATACTTCTAAATTAAGCTTCAGAACTAATGAAACGTGTTAAATTAAATCATTTAACTTATCTCATATTAGATTGGACTAGAATTTTATATAGTGACAGTCAACGGCAAAGAAGACCCTAGACATTCAAAGTGCATCGAAACACTTGTTGATACACTCAGAATGATCAAAATCCTCACTGCCACTTGACAGTCATTTACAAAAAAACTTTTTCCTATTAGAGTACTGATCCAATTTAACACTCATACACTATATTGAGCTCCATTAGAAACATAACATATCCACATATGCACATCCGAAAAAGAGTATCACTCAAACTGAAGTCTGTTAACTTACGCCAGAATCCATTAACCCGACAGCCACGACTACATCGTGGGTCCGATGCATATTGGTATTTAACCTGACCAGCCAGGTCAACAACAGCTCTTAATGATGGGGTTCAGTTCAGTGCTGCACTGCTAATATTTTCCCTTTAGTTTGGAATTTTGGATTCAGTAACTCCTTGTGTTTTCTGTCAACTATATTTAGAGGTTCTCTAACTAAAAAATGTACCAATTGACAGGAATACACATGACAGCCCCATTGTGATGCCAACAGTGCGTATGTGAGCCTCATAGGATAGACCAACAGTGCCCCATTAAAAAAAAAAAAAAAAACTTACAATTGGAGTGATTTCTAAATTTAAGATATATATATATATATATATATATATATATATATATATATATATATATATATATATATATATATATATATATATATATATATAAAAAAATATAAAAGTGCCCAAGTTGTCATAAAGAGAGAACAAGAGAGGGAGTTTGAGTCAAGGCTTAAGGCATCCAAAGAGCAAGTTGCCAGGAGACATGGAGAAGGGAGAGAGAGAGAGAAGTGCGGCTGGGGTTGTGGAGTGGTGGACATGGATTATCCCCACAACACCCAATCCTTATCCTATTCCCTCACATTTGACTGCTTTACACGTGTGAGTGCCCACTGGTATGTGACCCTATGACATGGCCGGTTGCTTTCCTCTATTATTTTGCAGATTCAAGAGCAGCAGGATGATGAGCAAATAAAAATGGGGCGGTGGTTGCTACTGCAAAGTCTGCATCAGACATCACACGTGTCACCACCCCACACAGTTCATGTATCGATCAAATGTCATTGTGGGCTCCCATGGATCCCAACTTACCAAAGGTAAGATACTGGGAATTTGCTAACATTCGATTTGTAGAGCAAAGTTTTAAATCTAGGTATTGGATACGGTATTGACAATATCCAAAATAGGCAGTCTACAAATCTAATGAAAAGTTGACACATATTTAATACCATAAATAATAATCTTAAAATAGGATAAGGATCATATCAAATGTTGGGTATAAATAACATCAACCAATGGAATTGTGTCATGTCAACATAATGCGAGCCAACGGAGACTTCAGGCATCAACCTACACTTGGCAGAACTACAATCTAGGGGAGCTCGGCATGTTGATCTACATTGTATGTTCTTAGGCTCAACTATTAGTGGTGAAATAGGATCGGGTTGGGTTGGGCATTTCCAAACCCAACCCTACCCTAGACCTTTTCATGTTAACCCAGACCCTACCCTATCCTGTCAGGGTAGGACATAACCTCAACCCTAACCCTACCCTGACAGGGTACTACCAAACCTTACCCTACCCTGATTGGGCCGGGCCAGGCTGGTTTACCTAATTGACCTTGAATCAGGGTTGGGTTTACCCTGATTTACCCCGAACTAAACATTTTAACATATATAAAAATACAAATAAATCTCCATCTATGAACTTGAAGTTACTATTCTACAAAACCCATTTTGCCAATTGGCCAAAGCCAGTCAACTATTCTGCAAAACCCTGAGCTGATTCAAGAAAGAACTAAGGAAAAAAAATGTTTGCAATGAGTCCAATGGCAAAATGTCTATTAGATTTTCATTTTAACCTGGTCAGAAAAAGCCATGGATGGGTCTGGAATAAAGCTTCAGCCAAATCCATCCACATTTTGGGTAAGTCCAATGGTGACAATATGTTTTACTAGATTTTCATTGAAACTAATTTTCTCATATTGTAAATGCCAAATATTTAAAAAGAAGAGACATGAATAATTAATTTCAAAGAGAGGAGCACAGTAACAAGATCAATGCTAACTTAATAGAGAGGATCAAAATAAAACAGAACTGAAATTTGGCTAGTAGACACAGACAGAACTGGAATAAAAAAGTTATGAGAAGACGATTCAGAGAGAGAGAGAGAGAGAGAGAGAGAGAGGAGTTTCCTTGGCTAAATGGCCGTCGACAAATACGATGGTCAGTGGCTCTGTGTGGCTGTGTCTAAGAGAAAAGAATGGGAGCTGGGAGATTAAAAGTGTGTGTATATATATATATAACACAGGGTCGGGTAGGGTCTGCCGGGCTCTACCTAAGGCCTCAACCCTAAACCGCCCTTACCCTGACAGGGTAAAAAATACCCTGTACCATAATTGGGCCCTTTTAGGGTTTGGGCCTGGTTAGGCCTTGACTGGGTTTAGGGTGGGCTCGAGTTGTCAAGGTAAAACTTTCACCCCTACCGACTGTTGATAACATGTCAACCACACCGTAATTAATGCTTCTCGTAGCATTATTTGCGACTATGGTGGATGGAGTAGACATCATTTATTGCACCACCCTAGCCATGTTGCGTTTATTAAGTTGGCACCAACTCAAGTAATTTGCATGACATCATCCCCTATTCCTTAGCCAAATCCTATGGTCTCGACCATATTATCTAGCAAGGACCCGACATATCAACTCACATCCCACATTTGGACATGTGAAAAAATTCTACATATGTAACTCCAGTCAATCCACAAGTAGAGCAATGTGCATTTATACTTGATACACCTTGACCCAAACCATGCTTAAGTCAATGACAAATCCACCCGTATAAAAATAACTCAACAACATGAGTTCAAGGGGGATCAAATCCGGGAGAGTTTTTTTGGCAAGACATTCTTAAAACCATTTTTTTTTTTTTTGGGTAAGTAACACTCTTAAAACCTTGCTTAAGAGATCCACTACAGAGCTTTCTTACATGTTTTGAGCTTTCTAATGTTTCTTCCTTCAACAATTGTTTTTGCTACTTGCTGTGTGGACTTAAGCATTGGAGTAGTCGCTGGTCCTGGAGCTCGGTCCCTTTGTTCACCTTGTCAGTGTCTTCTATAAATTATCTCATCCTGAAAAACTACATGCAGATTCTAACAGCAACATCAGGGATCAGTCGGACAGTCTAAAACTGATACAAATCCATCGATTTGATTGATCCAATACCTCTCTAAAGAATGAATCATTAATCAACATTTGACAAAGTAGGGCTGCCCTTTCACCTTTGGGATCTATTTGAACAGTACCAGCCAAGTGGCCAACTATATACCCATGATAACATGAAAACTTTAAAACCTTCCAGTCTGTTTCCGGATCAGACATTCGGATTACTACACATCCGGGTCCTATCTTTTGGCAATGCATGTCAGACGTTCGTTTTGTCCCAGACCCAATTCCTTTCCTTTCATGGCAACGACAATAATGTATTGAAAGCAATGAGGTTGGTCTGGATAATATATTGACACATGATCAATTCATAATAAAATAATATTAAAATAGTTTAAGTATCAGATATTAGATCGGATACAATTCGATTCGCCAGGAATACCTTGAACCATGATTTGATTGGTGATGACAGGCTCGAGAGAAGAGAATTATGGAAATAGAGAAACTTGTCATCAAGAATCAAGAGAGCGAAAGAGAATCTGATGTTTTCTAAACTGAAACTAAGGATGGAGCTAGGGATGCTTTGACTGGGTGGCTTTATTCTTACTTTTGGATATAACTTTACTGTATGCGTTTCAACTTTTTAAAGCTTTTATAGAGAGAATCGTTGTCTATATCCACAACCACAAGAGGAAAATAAATCTTCTTATGGAAATCTAGTGGCTGTAGGTTACTGTACGTATATACCGATGTATTGGTATAAGTGCATAGTAAATAACAACCACTGGATTTCCTCTTGCCGATATGAGGGACATGAGAAGATATAAACCCCTACTAGAAGTTTTCTGGAACTCTCAATGGGGACAGAATGTTAAAATCTCAATGGGGGAGAGAATGTTAAAAGTTTTTGACAGACATCCATGACGTAGTTATCTGCATCTATGCCAATAAGTGAGGATATATGGTAGAGGACAACTGAAAAGTGTAACAAAACCACATAACCTCAAACACAAAACCAGAAAAACAAAGAATGAAGAAGAGAGAAGAAGAAATTAGATAAAAAAAGAAGAAGAAGTGGAGAGCAGATCACAAAAACAACAAGGTGCTGTAGTTGAGATAAATACCTCTCCCTCTTAGACACCAATCTTATTTATAAGCAAAAAGTATCCAATTACATAAAGAAAGTCTCCATAAATAAGAGAAGACATAAAAAGAAATAAATAACAATAATAAGAAAATAAATAACAATTAAAAATAAGGAAGGAAAAATAGAGCACCAGCCTATTTGGTAGGCTGGGCCCATGTGGGCCTTATTTAACACCCTCCCTCAAGCTTGGAGTATACAGATCACCCAATCCAAGCTTGTGACAGTTTAATCGATACGCTGGTCCAAACAACAGCTTCGTAAGAATATCAATAAGTTGATTTGAAGAAGATACGAAGGGAGTAACAATCATCTTCTTCATAACGGCATCTCGAACAAAGTGACAATCAACCTCTATGTGTTTGGTACGCTCATGAAAGATTGGATTACTAGCAATATAAATAGCAGCTTGATTGTCACACATCAACGACATAGGTCTAGAGATAGGAAATTCAAGTTCTTGTAGAAGAGTTTTCAACCATAACAACTCAGCAGTAGTATGTGCCATAACACGATATTCAGCTTCAGCACTGGACTTGGATATAGTAGTTTGTTTTTTACTCCGCCAAGTAATCAGATTACCTCCAACAAAAGTACAGTATCCAGTGGTGGAACGTCTATCACCATCAGCTCCTGCCCAATCAGAATCAGAATAACCAACAATGTCAAGGTGCCGATGTCGATGATAAATAAGACCAGTTCCAGGAGCTTTCTTGAGATACCACAATATGCGACAGGCTGCCTCCCAATGAGCAACTTTAGGAGCATGCATAAACTGACTAACAACCTCAACAGCAAAAGAAATATCAGGCCGAGTTACAGCTAGATAAATCAATTTTTCAACCAAGCGTCTGTATTGATGAATATCAGAATATTCAGGACTATCACAAGTTTCAAGTTTCTGATGTAGATCCATTGGTGTATCAATTGGTTTAGCTCTAAGAACTCTGGACTCAGAAAGTAAATTAAGTACATACTTTCTTTGAGACAAACTAATGCTTTTACTACTGCGAACCACTTCAATCCCCAAGAAGTAATGAAGAAGACCTAAGTCTTTCATCTGAAATGAGTATTTAGATAAGATTTAATTTCAGCAATACCAGTCTTATCATTCCCTATAATAATAATATCATTGACATACACAACAATAATGGTGACACGATAAGAATGGCGTCTCACAAAAATAGAATGATCAGAGTAACATGTAACGAAACCAAAATTTATAATAACAGTGCTGAACTTATCAAACCACGCACGAGGAGATTGTTTTAGTCCATAAATTGCTTTAAGCAATTTACACACCTTAGTTGAGTTCCCTCCCTGAGCAACATACCCTGGAGGTTGATCCATGTATACTTCCTCATGTAGATCACCATACAAGAAGACATTCTTAACATCTATTTGATAAAGAGGCCAATCTAGATTAACAGCCAAAGAAATAATAACACGAACCGAGTTGAGACAAGCAACAGGAGAAAATGTTTCAAAATAATCCACCCCATAGGTCTGAGTGAATCCTTTGGCAACCAGTCTAGCCTTTAGTCTGTCAACAGTCCCATCAAAATTATGTTTCACTGTATAAACCCATCGGCAACGAACCACTGAATGACCTACAGGGAGATCCACAAGCGTCCATGTTTGGCATGCCAATAAGGCATCCATTTCAGCATCCATAGCTTCCTTCCACCCTGAATGGGACAAGGCTTGGGAAAGGGTAGTAGGAGCAATAGTAGTGGATAATGAGTGAACCAAATTTTGGTGACAACAAGGAAGATGGGCTGTGGAAACAAATGATCAATAGGAAAAGTACTTTTACGAGTACGAGTACCTTTACGTAGAGCAATAGGGAGATCAGAAGAGACCTCAAGATCAAGAGTAGTAGTTGACGAAGCAGCTGGTGCAGTAGTAGTTGGAGCCACTGGTTGATGTCATGTATAAACCTGTAGGGGAGGTGGAGGGTCAGTTTGTGGTTCAGATGGTAAGGTGGAATCAGTGTGTGGTTTAGGAGCATCAGGTAAGGTAGGGACTAAAGGAATTGGTGGTTCAGATGGAGGTAAAGGAGATGACACAAAAACGTGATAGTATGGCTTATCTTCGAAGAAGGTAACATCATGACTGACATAGTGACATTTGGTAGTAGAATCGAAACACCTGTACCCCTTTTGAGTACGAGAATAACCAAGAAAGATACACTTTAGAGAACGGGGGGAAAGTTTTCCCAATTTAGAATGCATAATGTGAACAAAGCATGTACTACCAAAAACTCTAGGATGAACAGAAAACAAAGGAATGTTAGGATAAAGAAGACGGAATGGGACTTTGTCGTGTAAAACAGAAGAAGGCATACGATTTATGAGAAAATAAGATGTCAAGACAGCATCACACCAATAACACTGAGGGACATTCATATGAAACATTAGTGACCTGGCAATATCCAGAAGATACCTATTTTTACGTTCAGCAATCCCATTCTGTTGAGGGGTATAGACACAACTGGTATGATGGATTATACCATTAGCAAAACAAAATCAGACACAGAATTTTGAACATATTCAAGAGCATTATCTGTACATAACACTTTAATTGAAACTCCAAACTGAGTAAGAATCTCGTTATGAAACCTTTTGAAAATAGAAAGAAACTCAGAATGATCTTTTATTAAATAAAGCTAGGTCATCCTGGAAAAATCATCCACAAAGGTTACAAAATAAGGAAAACCTAACCTATTGAGTGCACGACAAGGGCCCCAAATATCAGAATACAGAAAATGGAGTAGAATTGTCACACCCCAAATCCACACCATTCGGAATGGTGTGATGAACCGTTAATAAACCAACGGTTCAACCAGGATCTCACAATAGGCTATCCCACATATGATAAACCAAAACACATTCCACATTAATCAGAGGTAATAACATAAACAACGGAAGTTTTATAGTAAATGAACTGAGAATCTAACTGTGATAACCATAAATAAATATCAAATTATTGTTAAATCAACTGAGACATAATTAAATAAATATCAATTACATGTCTTTAATAAAATCTAAACAAAATCTAATCGAATACGCATGAGTTGCACTCGCATGAGGAGTCATGCATATCCATCAAGTCTTCAGCTTCCATTGTTGCCACATGCCTGTACACAGGAGCGTTCATATAATCTTCAATGGTGGTACCTGCATCATCAACTAAAAGTATTCGAATTCGAAAGGGTGAGCACATATCACGGCTCAGTGAGCAAACAAAACAATGCAACAATACATATGCATGCAATCAATTCACATCTTTGGTCTGGTTTAAAGTTTGCAATGTGCTATAGAAATGATAGGTGGTCGCCGCACCTCTATACACGAGTGTGTGGAAACACCCAATGAAAACGGCACTGTCGCTCTACATGCACCCACCATGGACAATATACATCCCATGAAAATGGCATGGCTGTACCGGTTGTCCATACCAACACGTAAGCCCCTGTTGGCGAGGGCTTGCAAACTGGGCTCGCAACTAACTAACCCTAATGTCAAACAATGTATCCAAGGCCTTACCCCAGCATCCCTCAATACATCCATAGAGATAGAGCTAGGGTCTGGTGACCAGGCTGAACCACAATGCCACGTCCCCCCTGATGCCCTACGACATATTAGTTCCACTAAGGTAATGGCGATACGATGATGTTAATGGACAAGACTTGAGTAGAGATAGAGCTAGAGTCTGGTGACCAGGCTGAACCACAATGTCACGTCCTCCCCCTGATGCTCCACTCGCATCAAGCATACTAACACTTGCTTAGTGGACATGACTTGAATAGACCATGGCACAATATACCCCGATGAGAACGGCATCGAAGTACCGATTGATACCATCCCTACCCGCACCATGTACACCAGTCAAACACAAACATTCACATGCCTATTCCTACCATCATCAACATCATCATGTTATAATCAATAAATTTAAATATGCATGAACAGTAATAATAGAAATATTGGATGACATGTTAAATGCACATTACAAGCATACACACATATAATCAATCATGGTATTGGACTCAAGAAATAAAAACAGTTTTGTTATTAACCAATTAGTTTAGGTCTTGTTCCCTCACCTTAGCTTGTTAATAGATCCTCTTCCAAGCTTTAGAATCACCTTTATAATGTTATTATATTACTAGAAGACCTAACAAAGTCGATTGAATTTAATTAAAATTAATTCTGAATTTAAAAACCATGCTGTTAACTGAGGGTCGGAGGTAGGGTCGGAGTCATGATCGACCCTGGGTGCGACCCTCCCCAAATCTGGACTTCCAGAACCCTGAGGGAACCCTGAGGGTCGATACTCAGGTCACATAGGGTCGGATGGTCATCGACCCTCTGTGCGACCCCCTGTGGGTTTTGGTCAATTTTCCTCCTTTTAGTCCATTCTTCGTGTTTGGGGTCCTATGGCTTGCTCCTACAGTCCACTCAACATACATTCCATGGTCTAGAACCATGAATCATCCACCTATATAGCTTTTATGTATTCTCCCATGGTTTTCCATGGAAACCTAACCATGGGTTGATGGTTTGGGTTCTCCGAGATCATACTCTCTTCATTACCTAACCTAAGGTGTCACACCCCAATTCTGAACCAACCAGAATGGTGTGAGTGAACCGTCACTGAACCAATGGTTCACACGAGGATCTCGAATAGACCGTGTCCACTCATACAAACCATTGCACATAACCACAATCAGAATATAACTAATACAGCGGAAGTCTTTAAATAGAATGAACTGAGTATCTTATCTCATTATTCAAATCCAATCATAAAATATAATATCATTACATCTCTTTAAAAGTCAACCAAAAATAACTGAAACAAATAAATAAAATCTAACTGAAACAAATAAATAAAATCAAATCAAAGGTACCAGCAGAAAGGGCACTCGCACGAAGCGTCATGCTCGTCCTCTCCTGCCTGTACACCCAGAGCAGCAACATCACTATACGCCAGAGTGTTCATGTAGTCATTCACCGTGTAACCTGCATCAACATCTAAAAACAATGTATATACAAAGGGTGAGCTCACAACTTAGCTTAGTAAGACAATCAGACAGTTTCACAATATTATGCATGAGTAACAATCATTTTATGTTGTGGTCTGGTTTAAGTTTGCAATGTGCTATAGAAAGGTTTGGTGGCCCCCGCACCTCTATACACGAGTGTGTGGCACCGCATGGAATCACACCACCACCGGCCCACATGCACCCATTATAGAATAGAGATAGAGCTAAGATATCCTCGTACCTCCCCTGATGCTCTACCCATACCAGTACCTAAGCCCCTACTGGCCAGGGCTCACAAACTGGGCTCGCAACTAACCAATCCTATATGTCACCCATGTACGCTCTATCCCAGCACAGCCGTCTATGGCATAGAGATAGAGCTAGAGCGTGCAGGCCGGGCTAGAGACCACAATACCTCACCTCCCCCTGATACCCTATCCGTAACTAACACAATAGGATAGAAACATAACGCAGGTAGACCCTATCCCAACATAACTCCCTACGGCATAGAGATAGAGCTAAAGCATCGTGGACAAGCCAGCGTCGACCTCGGAGACCACAATGCCACATAACCATGGCCAGGATAACATCAACATCGGAGACCACCGTACCACGACCTTTCCCTGATGCCCCACCCGTACCAAGCATGTTAAGACAGAATACTACAAAAGGTGTCAGTGTGAGGAATGATCCCAGGCTCCATGCCCGACTCCACACACTAACGAAAACAACCACATGCCTAACAATCACATCCTATCAATGCATGAACAATAATAATAACTGAAAGTAAAGGATGGCATGTGAATATGCATAAACATCACATCATATATATTCAGTGTTAATAACAAAGATTTACTGTCCATTAATTATTAGGTTTAGGTCAGATTCCCTTACCTGACGCTCGTTTGATAGCTTGCTCCACGTCGCAAGATCCAAACGTGCTATCACAAAGTCCTACATAATATTAGGGTTTCATTAGAATAGTTTCTTAGGATTTCACGTTGGTTGGAAAACCAATGAGGTTACAAAAATACACTCACAGAGCTGACCAGTGGCATATACCCGTCGCAGCTCTGTGGGAAAGACTGGCGATCGGTATGGTCAGCCAGTCCCCACAGACCAGCCCCCCGAAAGATACCGGTGGCAACATACCGGCCGCACTGTGTGCAACCGGTATAGTCGACCGGTATGTCTCCGGAAGACCATACTTGGGTTTTTCGACTGCCGTCGATCAATCTCTATGGATTTCCAGGGTTTCTCCTATCCATTCTAAGTCTAAGCTTTGAGTTAGAGTTATCTCCAACTCATTCAAGTCTAGTTTCGATGAATATCATCTCGAAACACGAATTTAGGGTTTGACGGCAACTTAGGGTTTTAAGGTCCAGTTATGGTTTTAGATCAATACCTACTTTGCATGGTATCGATCCACCCACACAACTATCCTAAAGTCATAGGGTAAGAAGAGTAGTTAAAACACTTACCATTGACTGGCATAACGAAAGCGTCGTCGAACGGTAATGGCGGCACCTCCTTCTTCTTCCTAGCTCTTTCTCCTTTCCAACCTCCTTCTCTTCTCTAGGGTTTGTGAGAGACAATGGAAAGGATTTGAGGAGGTTTAAGGGTGTTTATATAGGCTAGAATTAGGATTTTGTAACCCTATTAGGATTAGGAAGGTTCAGGATTCGGAATTGGGAAAGTGGGACCCGCAGAGATCCAATTCCGGATCTTGGTAGTCTACTGCGCAGAGCTGACCGATCGACCGGTACCAAGACCGGTACCATCGATCGGTCAACATAAAATCATGTTGATTTGATCATATTTGGTCCGATTTTATACCTGTTTGTCATCCGCTCGTCCCGTCTGGCCCGATGATGATCGGAAGACCTGCTACGACACAAAACCAAGGTTTAGACCGGGTTTACGGAGTGCGGGTCTTACAACTCCCCCACCCTTAAAATAATTTCGTCCTGAAATTTGCATGTAGGTCTCACATAAGGTCTGTAGAAACTCATGGAATTAGTATCCATACCTGAGAAGAATACTCCATCTCTGCAACTCTTCTTCTTTTGCTTTCTTCTCTTCCTTGCTTCTCTTCTTCTTCTCTTCCTTCTCTTCCCTTTCTCTCAATTCAATTAGGGTTGTAAAAAGAGTGAAAGAGGCTTAGGGACGTCCTATTTATAGAGTAAAACCTCCCAAAATAAGTCTCATTGAGTTTAGGAAAAGTTCCAATTGAAATTAGGAAGGTTTCCAAATTTTTGGTTCGTGTTGTTTTTTCCGAATACCGAGGGTCGATGGGAGGGTCGATGGGAGGGTCGGACAATTCATAGACCCTCTGCGACCCCTGGTCATGGGTCGATGGGAGGGTTGATGGGAGTGTCGGACCTGCTTGTTAAAATCTGCGACCCTACCCTCATTTTGACTATTTTTGTGTAAATTTTCATACTGGGTCTTGGGTTTCTTCACACACTTGGTCCACTTGGCTCGACCATGATATGTAGATGGATCACGACACGAAATATAAGGTTAGACCAGGTTCGTGGCGTGCGGGTCTTACAACTCCACCACCCTTAAAAGAAATTTCGTCCTCGAAATTTGAACGTACGGATCTTACAACTCCCCCATCCTTAAAATAAATTTTGTCCTCAAAATTTAAATTTACTTCGGAGTCAATAGGTGGGAATTCTATTTCCAATTTGCATCTTCATCCTCCTATGCACTCTTCTCCACATCTTGTCTTTGCCAGGTTACCTTCATATAATAATTATCCCGGCTTTGGAAACATTGTACCTTCCCACTAGTGAACTAAGCTGGTACCACTTCAATAGTCAAACATTCTATCTAAACCAGTGATTCCGTGGTCAATACCTTTGATATGGATCTCTAATGTACTTCTTCAATAGAGACACACGAAATACATCATGTATACTAGACATGGATAGCGGTAATGCTAATTGATATGTAACTTTTCTACGTCTCTCCAAAGTTTATAAGGTTCAACACATATATAGGATACAACTTTCCCTTCTTGTCTAATCGTTTCAAACTACGCATAAGTGATTTCTTCAAGAACACTTTGTCACTTATGGCAAACTCAAGGTCTTGGTGTCGCTCTGACATCTTGAGCTATCCTGCCCCTTTTCTTTGATCTTGTCTGCCACTCGATAGTTTTCTTCATTAGACTTAGGTCTCAAAATTCTTCATTCACCAACTTTATTCCAAAATAAAGGAATTTGACATTTCTACCGTACCATGCTTGATAGGTGACATTTACATGGTAGCTTACTAGCAACTTCAATTCACGGTAACTTCTCAACTCAAGTTCCTTGAAATCAATTCACAAGCTCGGGGCATATCTCTTAGGATCTGTATAGTTTGCCCCGACTATCCATCGGTTTGGGGTAAAGTGCAGTACTAAACTTCAACTTTGTCCCCATTATTTTCTGTAGATCCTCCCAAAACTTCGAGATAAGGCATAAGCCTCTGACCGACACTAAGCTCTCATGCATACCATTCATTCTGGCAATATTATCTACATATAGCTTATTTAGCCGCTCCACAGCATACCGAGGTCGTATAGCAATGGAATGAGCTATTTTCACAAGACGATCAACAATCACCCAAACTGCGTCAATCGATTTAGGAATTAGTGGTATACCGGTTACATAGTTCATTGTAATGCAGTTCCACTTCCAAATTGGCTCCGATAGTTGTTGCTGTGAGCCATGTTGGTCTTTGTCTTTCAGCCTTTACTTGTTGATAATTCAGACACTGGAACACGCACTAACCACCTTTGTTATCATTCCTCTTTACAATCTCTTCAGATCATGATACATCTTGGTACTCCAGGGTGTACTGTATATTGAGTACAATGGCTCTTATCATTATCCTCTTTGTGACATCTGAATCTTTTTCTTTAGGTATTCAAACTCTACCTCTGTATCTGAGTACCGTCTCCGCATCCAAAGTAATTCGGAGTTAGGTTTTTCTTTCTCTAAATCTCCTGACATTATTCTTATATATAGATCTAACAAAATTACTACTTTTCTTCATCCCTAAGTTCTCGCTCAATTGGATCATCACGAGTTTCTATTATATGTTACTCTTCTTTCAAATCTGAATCTGTTGCTGCGGAACATAAGGCAGCATTTATACTGGGTCCTTCTTCGGACTTCATTACTCCCTTTTTGCTTGAGGCCTTAGCTACTACATTAGCTTTGCTTGGATGACATTGAATATCACAGTCTTAATCCTTCAGGCATTCCTAACCATCTCCTTATCCTCATGTTCAACTCTTTCTAATGAAGAGATAAATAAAACACTTGTAATCCGATCTAATCTAAAATTCTTCTCCGTTTAAATAATATCTCCAAGTCTTGATTGCATGAATCACAATTGTTTACTCCAATCATGAGTTGGGTAACTCTTCTCATGCTCTTTCAGCATATGAAATCGCTTATTTATCTTACATCAACCCGCATCCTAAATCCAATCCGAAAGCTCCGATGGATAGGGTAAAAGGTTCCCTAGTACCGGAACGATCAAGATGGGAGCTGATATCAATCATTCTTCACACTTGTCAGTCCACTTAAACTCATCTCCCTTCCTGGTTAGCTTGGTAAGAGGTTTTGCGATCTTAGAGGGTCCTCCAAAAATCGTCTGTAATAACCAGCTAAACCCAAGAAACTTCTGATCTTCGCAATACTCTTTAGGTGTTTCTCACCATATGATTGTTTTTATCTTAAAGGGGTCCTCTTTAATCCCTTGATAATTCTCACTTTTTGCTCATGCACTCTTTTATAAACAGGACTCATATCCATCCATTTAGCAATCTCAAAATAGATTCTCCATTACTTCATCTGAGGTTCATTGGCTTTAGAATCTTATCTGAATTTAATCTCTTCCTTCCAAATAATTTCATTATCACTAAACATCTTATCAATGGATGTCGAGAAATGTAAGAATCATAATGTTTATCCAAAACAAGTCATTTCCTTCTTCCAATTTAGTATGATGTAGGACACTTGTCTTATCTAGTGAACTTAGGTTTAAAGAATCAGGAGTAAATCTATGGTAATCTAATCGGCATCGAAGATCATTACATTGCATGATGGTCCAAATGCATAGAGGTTTTATAGTTCTTAACCTCATGGTTATAGGTTCTATCGAATATATAATGCCATTGGTCAAGACACTACAGGAGTAAATCTGGAGAAGTTTTCGTACATCAATAAATCAGGTATAATCTGGAGAAAAATTTCATACATCAATAAATCAGGTATAAATCAGTAGATGTACGCTCAACATGATTAAACATTTAACTGTTTATTCAGTTCACATCTCTGTTCATGTTGTCAATCATAAGAGTGGCTCAGATTGGTATAATCAGGACTAATACTATAGAAACAATATCAATAACTCCAATTGACAGGTTAAATCAAGAAGGTATCCTGTCAAGGTCCGAGAAATTAAAATCTGGTATGTGCATCCTCTATAATCATAAGAGTAAATCAATAATGCACCGCATCCTATATAAACATATCCAGTTATATGGCCACAATTAGATTTGATCCTCTACTGAAAATGTTTAAGGCTTCGTCTTCAGAAAATATTCCTCAATCCTTGGTCGGATCATTGCAACTATCCCATACATCGGTGGCTGATAAGGTTAACCACCTTGATATACTGCTTGTTGTGCACCAAACTTCTGCACTGGGATATGCATTACTAGGACTTGCTATGTGGTAGGCACCGTGTTATGGCTAACAGATGTTGGGGTACAGTGATGCTACCAATTGGTACCATACTTGGTTTGACCCGGAGGTGTTGATGTAGCATCAGTAACTTGGGTAGTGATTTACATAGCAACTTTCATAGTCGGTCTCATCTGTTGTTGCTCTTGTATTTTATTGGGTCAAGTTTATGACAACCATAACCAAGGTACTTAATAGTCCAGGTGGTTGGCTGGAGTGGTCTGATTGTTCACCTCCTTTGATTCGCTCTAATCTGATTATCATTATCTAGCATCTGCTCAGATGAATTTTCATTATCCATTCTCGACCCAGATAATGGTGGGGTCAAGTTGCAACATCCTCTTCTTGCTTAGTGGGCAATAGATCAGCTTGTAATGGATCTCACTCTGAGTCTCCACGTCACCCAGGAGTATAGTTTAAGCTTCTTTATAGTTGCTCTTATTCTTAATGTGTGGCTATTATTCTCTTATCTCTGTTTAGATTTAGTCTGAGACCTTTCCCTTTACCTTTGTAGGGAATTAGGCATTACTAGCCATTTTCTCCTTCTTCCTCTGTCCTACATCAAGTTTCACATCTTGTGAGTACCAACTCGGTATTCTAATTTTCTATTGTATAGATCCTTCCTTCTTGCTACAGTACTATATCCTTTGTATACTCGGATAATTACCCAATTTATAGATAATACCCTATATCATTTGTTTATTAGGATGATTTTTGGTCTTCTCTTTCTGTTTGAGTGTATATATATGGTTTCACCTTTTATATGTACATTATTGTCTTGTTAAGTTCTGTCTCAACCAACACAGGTGCTTATGGTGTGTTTGTATTAAAGCTTTTAATTTATCCTAACTCAGTTTATGGACTCTAGTGAAAATATTCAGGTTTAATGGGTAAGGCCTACGAGAGCTTTGATACCAAGTTGTCACACCTCAAATCCACACCATTCGGAATGGTGTGATGAACCATCAATAAACCAACGGTTTAACCAGGATCTCACAATAGGTTATCCCACATATGATAAACCAAAACACATTCCACATTAATCAGAGGTAATAACATAAACAGCGGAAGTCTTATAGTAGATGAACTGAGAATCTAACTGTGATAACCATAAATAAATATCAAATTATTATTAAATCAACTAAGACATAATTAAATAAATATCAATTACATGTCTTTAATAAAATCTAAACAAAATCTAATCGAATACGCATGAGTTGCACTCGCATGAGGAGTCATGCATATCCACTAAGTCTTCAGCTTCCATTGTTGCCACATGCCCGTACACAGGAGCATTCATATAATCTTCAACGGTGGTACCTGCATCATCAACTAAAAGTATTCGAATTCGAAAGGGTGAGCACACATCACGGCTCAGTGAGCAAACAAAACAATGCAACAATACATATGCATGCAATCAATTCATATCTTTGGTCTGGTTTAAAGTTTGCAATGTGCTATAGAAAGGATAGGTGGCCGCCGCACCTCTATACACGAGTGTGTGAAAACGCCCAATGAAAACGGCACTGTTACCCCACATGCACCCACCATGGACAATATACACCCCATGAAAACGGCATGGCTGTACCGGTTGCCCATACCAACACGTAAGCCCCTGTTGGCGAGGGCTTGCAAACTGGACTCGCAACTAACCAACCCTAATGTCAAACAATGTATCCAAGGCCTCACCCTAGCATCCCTCAATACATCCATAGAGATAGAGCTAGGGTCTGGTGACTAGGCTGAACCACAATGCCACGTCCCCCCCTGATGCCCTACGACATATTAGTTCCGCTAAGGTAATGAAGATACGACGATGTTAGTGGACAAGACTTGAGTAGAGATAGAGCTAAAGTCTGGTTGTAAGACCCGTGTCAATCTAACCCGGTCTTATCACCTTAAACCAGGTTTACCCATCATGGTCGAGTCAAATGGACCAAGGGCGTGAAGGAGATCGAGATCCCAGGTATCAAATCGACCCAAAAACACTTAATTTAAGGGGAGGGTCGCATACCCAGCCAAGGAGGGTCGGACCCCCAAAACAGAAAGTCAGACCCTCAGTTTTGAAGGGAGGGTCGGACAACTTAGAGAACCTAGGGTCGACGGGATCATCGACCCTCAGTTGTCGTCGAAACTAAAATTTAGAAATTTTTAGATTTTCGATTTGGATTCTTTCCTAATCTCAAAGGGACTTATTTTGGGATGTTCCTACTCTATTTAAAGGACGTTCCTAAGCCTCTTTCACTCCTTTCACAACCCTAATTGAATTGAGAGAAAGAGAAGAGAATGCGAAGAAGTAGAAGAGAAGCAAGGAAGAGAAATTAGCCAAAACGAGAAGAGTTGCAGAGAAGGAGTATTCTTCTCAGGTATGGATACTAATTCTATGAGTTTCTACAAACCTTAGGATAGATATTGATGAGACTATAATCTCGGAGAAACCCAAACCATCAATCTTGATGAACTTGATATGACACTGAGAGGGTGGGTGAATCAGTGTCTGAAACTTTTTCCTGATTATTTACTGCTGCCCAGAGCTGATGAAGATATATTCTTTTACACACACAAGCGTATGCAAATCTACCTCGCTACCACTCAGTGGTCAGGTCTACCAGATTTGCACACCCATCCTGCAAACCATTCCACGCACTCCAAAATATATAGAAAAATAAACACAATGAACACAGAGATATTACGTGGTTCACCAACACAGTGTGTGATGGCTAGTCCACGGAGTAATGCCCATCGGGCTCCGTATATACTCAATACACTTCTTTTTGCTGTCTACACAGCAGGGAGTACATACACCCAATTTACCTAGCATAAAACTAGGAGGGCACACATGTGCCAGGAATTCAGGTATCAAGTACCAGTGTTCAGCACACGCTACACACCACGCTTAACCCACACCCATGGGAAGCAAATAACAATTTTTTTAGGCTTATAATTTGCCTTACAATTTGTCCCCCACTAGCTAGGTATTCAATAATTTTCACCTACGCTAGCATACAATATATTGAAAGCAACAAATAGATAGAGAATTGAAAAAACCTTACAACTGCTTTCGAATGGCCATCAATATCTCTGAAGCTTCACACTGCCCTCACGTACTCTCTAACAGTCTTCAATGATGATAGAGATCGATTCACAGAGCACACCTCATCGACAGGCTTTCAATCTCTTCCACACAACCCATAATTACCATGAATATGAAAATAAAAGTTCTACTGACCTCTCAAAGGGATTTAGCACTCCATTGATGCACAGAGAAGAGGTAGTTGGTGATTGATCACTCCCACAGGCACAAAACCCTAGAAAAACCTTCCCATAAGCTTCAAAACCCTATTTTCAATTTTTTTATATATTTTTACGACTCCAAACGGCGCCCAATGTATAGAGCATCAAAAAATATGGAAACTGCAACTTGAACGGACTGATTTGGAGCTCGGATGAAGAAGTTATGTCGGTTTGGAGTTTGGCCATTTAGAAAATTCAAAATGGAATCTTTCGGAGGCTTATCGTACACTCGCGCAACACTGAATCACCGCCGCCTTTTGCGCTGTCGAGTTCCCATTGGGGGAGACGGAATCATCATCATTCACCGTTAGATCAGCTTCAAAAAGGCGGGATCTAACTATCTTCATCGGATCCGAATAAATCGCGTCAGGCGCGATCGTTGTTGATGATGTCCTTTAGATTAGAATCTGGGGCGCCGCCTCACCGTGTATGCATCACACGGAACCACAGAATGCATTTCATATGACGCGGAGCACGGCTTTAACTTGCATCTAACCAATCAGTTGAGCCGCGATAGCATCTTGACACGCCGTATGACATACACTTTAGCCCGCCTTGATCTGGGCCATTCAAAGTGGATCTTGACGACGTGGCTCAAATCCAACCATCAAATCGGTTTCTTTTCTCAATTATTGTAATTACAGCATTAATCTTCAACTTTTTATAATTACAAATAGGTCCCTCAACTATAATAAAACTATACGGTTTTCCCTGTAACACATATACTCACCGAAAGCTCCAATTTTTGCCATTTTTTGACCGTCTTGACGAGAATCGCGATATCTCCCTCATCCGAAGTCGGAATTGAGAGATTCAAGTTGCGTTGGAAAGATAACTCGACGCTCTACATCTTTCCACTGTCGGATTTTCATGAACCTGCTGCGGGACTCACCAAAAATAGGCTTAAAGTTAAAACTCTATCAAACCTTGGAATTTGAACCCGAAACTTTGTGTGCATGCATACCAAGTGCCGTGGGCTGCCGTGTTGACATGTCACCTTGCCACCATACCTGTGGGTCCCACTCACATTTTTCTCTCTCCTCTTTCTCTCTCTTCTGATTCTCTCTCTTCTTTCTCTCTCTTGAATTTCTCTCTTTAATGCCACAACACCAGAAATATGAGAAACATAGACATGATTAGAAAAGCTTCAAGAACACTGTCGCATCATCAGAAACCCAGCCGCATCATCAGAAACTCGGTCACATCACCAGTGGGGTCCATAAACACTCTCTCTCATCAAAGTCAGTGTAATATCTCATTTAACTCATTGTAAGTCATCTGAAACACATGTAGAACCTTGTAGAACACATAAGCGAAGTTGCCACATCTGTGCCACTGCACTGACACTCTCTCTCCTACACTAACACTCTCTCTCCTCATTTCTCTGACTGAATACTCATAAATACTGTCACAGCCAAGTTGCCAACAATGACAACATAAAGTCCAACAAATCCATGGTTAGGTTTTCATAGAAAATCATGGGAGAATACATGAAAGCTATTTAGAGGGATGATTCATGGTTCTAGACCATGGAATGCATGTTGAATGGACTGTAGGAGCAAACCATAAGACCCCAAACACGAAGAATGGACTAAAAGGAGAAAATTTGACCAAAATACACCGAGGATCGCATCGAGGGTCGATGACTATCCGACCCTAGGTGATCCTAACTATCGACCCTCAGTGTTCGGGAAGTTCAGAGTTGGGGAGGGTCACACCCAGGGTCGATCAGGACTCCGACCCTACCTCCGACCCTTAGTTTACAGAATGGTTTTTAAATTCAGAATTAATTTTAATTAAGTTCTATCGACTTTGTTAGGTTTTCTAGCAATGTAATAACATTATAAAGGTGATTCTAAAGCTTGAAAAAGTATCTATTAGCAAGCTAAGGTGAAGAAACAGAACTCTAAACTAATTGGTTAATAACAAACTGTTTTCTATTTTCTTGAGTCCAATGCCATGCTTGATTCTATGCGAATATGTTTGTAATGTGCATACAATATGTCATCCAATATTTCTATTATTTGTTCATGCATATTTACTTTATTGTTTATAACATCATGATGATGATGATGATAGGAATAGGCATGTGATTGTATGCGTGTGGTTGGTGTACTTGATACGAGCGAGTATTAGGGGAGGTGTGATGAGAACGTCAATAAACGTTAACCTTTGGCGGGTCTCAGCACTTTAGCACTATCTCTAACTTAAGTCTTGTGCATTAGCATCGTCGTATCGCCATTACCTTAGCAAAACTATTGTGTCGTAGAGTATCAGGGGAGGTGGTCTCAGTCCTTGTAGTCTCTGACTCTACCGGGAGGCCTTAGCTCTATCTCTATGGACATTCTGAGGGATGTTGGGGTGAGGTCTTGGATACACTATTTGGCATTAGGATTGGTTAGTTGCGAGCCAAGTTTGTAAGCCCTCACCAACAGGGGCTTACGTGTTGGTATGGCACTATATAGCAATAAACGTTAACCTTTGTTATATAATGTTCATGATTAGGGTGGATGGGGACGACGATAAACGTTAGCCTTCGGGCGGACTTCCATACCCTGTGTATAGAGACGGGGTCAATAAACGTTAACTTTTGACCACCCAACCTTTCTATTGCGCATTGCAAACTATAAACCAGACCAAAGATATGAATTGATTGCATGCATATGAATGTTGCATTGTTTTGTTTACTCACTGAGCCGTGATGTGTGCTCACCCCTCGACGTCGAATATTTTTAGTTGATGATGCAGGTTATATCGTTGAAGATTATATGAATGCTCCAGCGTACGGGAACGTAGCGGTGATGGAGGTTGAAGCTGAAGTGGATACACATGACTCATCTTGCGAGTGCAACTCATGTGTATTCGATTAGATATTTTTCTAGTTTTCTTTACTTGGATTTGTTATGGACATGTATTTGATATTTACTTATGTCTCAGTTGATACAAAATAAATTTTTATTTAAATATTAATATCACAGTAGATTCTCCGTTCATTTTATTATAAGACTTCCGCTATTGTGTATTTACTCTGATTATGATTATGGATGTATGGGAGTTTAGATAACACGGATATAGCCTACTCGAGATCCTGATTGAACCGTTGGTTTATTAGCGGTTCATCACACCGTTCTGAATAGTATGGAATTGGGGGGTAACAACTTGGTATCAGAGCATCTCAGGCCTTGTCCGCTGAACTAACATACATTCAAGACAATCGTGAGCTGTAATAGGATAAAAGTAAAAACAGTAATATTAACACATTATAAGCACAAGTGATGGTTGAGACCAAATTTAAAAAGAGAATAATACATCTATTAAAGGGGAAACAAGTTACATACAATGAGAGAGAAACAAAATGTATATACATAACTAAAGCAGAGTACAGTCCACAACCTGGACAGTTACTCTGTAGTACAAGGAAAATAAAGTACAATCAAGAAGCTGGAGGTAAAGGAGGAGGCGGCGCCTCACGGTCTCTGTCGTAGTCCTCAGCATAGACTCTAGTCAACCAGGCTATCTGAGTCTGAATCGTCTGTAGACTAGCTGTGAGATTGGCTACCCTCCGATCAGTAGCATGCTGAGCCTCTATGAGCTCTCCCATCCGCGTGTCTGATATGTGCTGGGCGGCTAACAGCTCATCCACTCTCACTCGCTGAACGTCCAGTAACTCCTCCATCCTCAAATCAGATATGCGCTGAGCCTCTCTGATCTCATGCAACTTCTCCATCATATCAGGAGGTGGGCGTGAAGGACCGGCCGCATGAGAAGGACCAGTCTCAGGTACAGGATCCGCCACAGAAGAAGTTCCAACTCTAGCCGCACGCGTAGGTGAAGGCGGTGGTATCGAGTCGACATCCATATACATACGATCGTCATCATCGACAGGATCCACATGAGCTCTAGCAGCGGCAGCAGCGGCAACAGCGGCCTCAGCATCAGCCATCTCAATGCGAGTGTGAGGGCATACCATCTCGTTCCTCTCCTCATCACTGAATTGGGCATCCTACATACCCATCTTGCAGATAGCCTCCCAATCTAGAGAAAACGAGAAGGTCTTCTCCTGAATCTTCTCATCCGCTAAGTCAACCCCCAGGCGGGTCAGTAGAACAGTAATCATACGTCCATAGGGTAGATTACCCTTATGACCGGACAATGTAGCACTAATCATGGTCCGCATGATGATGTAGGGAAGGTAGACTGGCTGCATGGTGTAGATACTATATATCAAAAACTGGGTCAGCTGAGAAACCCTCTCATAGTGCCCACTCTACGGAATCAGATTATGCTGGATAATCTTGCAGAAGACCTGTGGAGCTGGATGCAGGTAACAAGCTCTCATCTGCCAGTGATCAGGTCATAGCAGCTGATTGTCGATCTCTGCCCTCATCTCCATGGAAACAAACTGGGGCTCTCCAGGCGCACAATAAACCATGGGGCCATCATAAGGAATTCCCAGTAGGTCGGCCAGTTGTCGATAGTTAAATGAGATATTCACCCCTTTGACGTAGCTGGTGATGCACAACTCTTGACCCCTCTCGACATCATTGTAATTCCCCACCACCTGGAGATAACAATAGAATTGGTGCACCAAATCCGGACATGTGCACGCGTCGTAAGTGATGATAGGGAGCCACCCCATGTCACCGAATACTCTCTCTACGTTGAACAAGGCTAGCTCAGCCAAGTTCACCATACGACCACCCTCCACTTTCTTACGAGCATAGTCGGCATACTGTGTCTCGACTTCATTGGAGCGGAAGCGAAGCGGATCACGAACTCTGGGTACCTTGGTACAAGCCATGGTATCTGCAGATAAGAAAGAAAAAGGGAGACAAGGAGTTAATAGGATAAATATCTGAAATTTGACATTATAACGACGTAAGTTGGCCAAAAGCCTCACTTTTCACCCATACACGTGGGCAGGAGGACTTACGTAGGTTCCAACATATCCTACAACACTCACACAGTAGGAAATTGGAACTAATGAAGTCCAATTTGAAGGAATTTCAAGAAATCAAAAATTTTTGACAAATTAGGGCAAAAAGAGAAAAAAATCCAAGTTTCTCGATAACCAACCGATGAAACTCGAAAATTTTTGAGGGATTTCGTTCCTCGATACACCAATAACAAAAGCCCCCAATAAAAATAAAATTTTTACGGTTGGAAAAAGTTTAATTTGAAAAATACAAGTTAAGTGGGCAAAAACCTAGAAATGTAAACAAAAAAACCGGTAAAAATGAAAAATGCATACCTGTAGGGATGACGTGGATGACGAAACATGGATTCAAACTGACCAAAATAGCGTAGAGGCACTGTAGCAACTCAGAAGGGAGAGACGAGTCGAAACGGGAGGGAAATAATAAAAAATGACCCAAAATCGGATCTTAAAAATCTGATTTTTGGTCTGAGGGTTGGACAATTCGACCAGAACCATCGACCCTCAGATCGACCCTCCCATCGACCCTCGGCTCTCGGGAATCTGACAGAAAACTAAGGGTCAGATCTGAGGGTCGGACACCCATCGACCCTCACATCGACCCTCAGCTCTCGGGAAGAACAGGTCATTCCCAGGGTCTGATACTAAGGGTCGGACATACCATCGACCCTGCATAGGAAAGACAGTAAATTTGTTATAAAATGAGTCAAAAATTTGAAATTTACATCGGTTAGTGTGCCTATATGAAGTATAAATGACTTTCTCACCTTTTTGATGATTTTCAGGCACCACCAATATCAGAGAAAAATATGTCTGGACGAAGGGTGACCAGGCAGAGTCGGAATGCAGTTCCACCACCACCACCTGTAGAGGAGACCAGTCAAGAAAATATGAATGTACCAGAAAACCCAGTTCAGGCAAATCCGACTAACTTGCCACCTCTACCCCCGGAGTTAACAACTGTGGTAATGAATTTAGCACAACAGTTGCAACAAATACAACACGCACAGGCTCAAATGCAAGTTGCAATGGGAATCATGTTCCAAGCTGCTCATGTTACACCCATGCATATGGGACAAGCCAGTGCAGCACCGGTGGGTAACCACCCAGCACCTCAAACACCTCAACAACCTGCTGCACAGACTCCAGTACCAGGTCCAGAAGCAGCCCAGGTTAATTATCAGTATCCACCACCTATGTTTGGGGCATACCCCCAAAATCAGTTGGATCACTCTCGACTGGTTGAGAGATTCTTGAAGATGAAGCCCAAGGAGTTTAATGGCAAACCGTTTGATCCTTTATGGCCAGCACACTGGATAGACGAGATGGAGAGAAATTTTCTTATGATGACTATCACCGAAGAAGAGAAAGTACTATGTGCCACCTTCATGCTAAAGGGTGACGCACATCATTGGTGGAAATCTGCTAGGGCTTACTTATTGACCAAGCACACCCTATTGACTTGGGCTATATATAAAGAAGCTTTCTTTGAGAAGTATTTTCCACGAAGCTTCAGAGATTCTATGGAGAAGGAGTTCCTGAGTTTATATCAGGGACAGATGTCAGTGGATGCATATCAACAGCGTTATGAAGAGCTGTTTTTCTTTGCACCACTTAGTATACAGGAAGAAGACACAAAAACCTGTAGGTTTGTCACGGGACTGAGAGGAAGCATCAGAGAGCATGTTCTGGGCTTGGAAAAGAAGGTATACAATGAAGCTGTCCAAATTGCTCGAGTCATAGAATCGAGCCAGAAGGAGAGTTATTTCACACAGAACAGGGGTATAAAAAGGTCAGCTGGAAATTTATACAACGGAGGCAATAACAGGACATATAAGCCTTTTCGCCCTCAGAATATTACTGCTGCAACCAAGACTATCCCAGTAGCTCAACCTCAGCCAAAGTCAAATTCTGAAAGCCCGAAGTGTTATAACTGCATCCAACCGGGACATATGGCAAGGGAGTGCCCTAAGCCCAATAAGCAGTTACATCAGGGACGAATATATGCTGTTACATCCGAGGATGCTGCCGCATCACCCGATGTGGTCACAGGTATGACTGAAACCTTTTGAAGTTGTAATTACATTGTATGAGCATGTAGACTAAGTAAAATAAATCACAGGTATCGTATCGATAAATGGCGTACCCGCCAGAGTACTCTTTGATTCGGGAGCTACTCATTCCTTTATATCTGTGTCTTTCGGAAAGAAGATAAATTTACCTATCAAAACATTAGACTACAAATTACTTGTACGGTCACCGATGGGGTTAGAAGTGGAATTAGAAAAGGGTTATGGACCATGTCCAGTTCTCATTGGCGAGAAAACCTTAGATGCAACCTTGATACAACTTGAGATGGCAGACTTTGACGTCATCTTGGGAATGGACTGGTTAGCTCGGCATTCTGCAAACCTATTATGCGCCGAAAAGAAGTTAACATTTAAAGACAAAGAAGGAGCAGAATTCAGTTTTATGGGAACCAAACTTTCCCATAGATGCAAGCTCATACTCTCAGCACTAAAGGCTAAGAAGTGTCTTGAGAAGGGGGCAGTCGGGTATCTAGTATCAGTGGTTAATCTAACCAAGGAAGCACCACGAATGGAAGATATTGATGTCGTGCGGGACTACCCTGACGTATTTTCGGAAGAACTACCAGGATTACCACCCGACCGAGCCATAGAGTTTGTGATAGATCTTGTACCTGGGGCCGCACCAGTATCAAAAGCACCTTACAGAATGGCTCCTACTGAACTGAAAAAACTGAAAGTGCAACTACAGGAACTGCTGGACAAGGGTTATATTCGACCCAGTATATCACCATGGGGAGCACCAGTATTATTCGTAAAGAAGAAGGACGGAGGTGTTCGATTATGCATCGATTATCGGGAGTTAAATAAACTGACAATCAAGAATCGATATCCACTACCTCGGATCGATGACTTGTTCGATCAGTTGCAAGGAGCAAATGTATTTTCTAAGATTGATCTTCGTTCAGGCTATCATCAATTGAAGATTAAAGATGGTGATATTTCTAAGACAGCTTTTAGGACCAGATATGGACATTACGAGTTCTTGGTCATGTCGTTTGGATTAACAAATGCACCAGCAACTTTTATGGAACTTATGAACCGGGTCTTCTACGATATGTTGGATACGTCGGTTATAGTATTTATTGATGATATATTGGTATACTCCAAGGATGAAGAAACCCATATCAAGAACCTAAACTCCGCCCTACAGCGTTTAAGGAAAGAGAAGTTATATGTCAAATTTTCAAAGTGTGAGTTTTGGCAAAGTGAAGTCGCCTTCTTAGGCCATGTAGTATCCGCTGAAGGAATCAAAGTAGACCCCAGCAAGATCGAGGCTATTGTAAAGTGGGAAGCACCAAAGAGCGTTTCAGAAATTAGAATTTTTCTGGGTCTAGCTGGTTATTATCGGAGATTCGTGGAAGACTATTCCTGGATTGCTGTACCTCTCACCAGTCTGACTAAGAAAGGTGAAAAATTTGTGTGGATGGATAAATGTGAGAAGAGTTTTCAGACATTGAAGACCAGATTGATATCTGCCCCGATTTTGACTATTCCTATTCCAGGACAGACATTTACCTTATACACTGATGCGTCGGGACTGGGATTAGGATGTGTGCTTATGCAAGGGGAGCAAGTAATTGCTTATGTCTCGAGACAGTTGAAGATACATGAGAAAAATTATCCCACTCATGATTTGGAGTTAGCGGCAGTAGTACATGCTGTCAAGATATGGAGACATTACCTATACGGAGAGAAATTTCAGATTAAGTCGGACCATAAAAGTCTTACTTATTTATTTAATCAGAAGGAGTTGAAATATGAGACAAAGTAGATGGCTGGAACTATTGAAAGACTATGATTGTGATATCCAGTATCATCCGGGAAAAGTGAACGTAGTAGCGGATGCGTTAAGCAGAAAGGCAATGATAAAATCGCAAGGAGAGGTTAGCACAACTGCAGCAATGTGTACTACCGGAATGGTATTCAATCAAGGCAATGAGCAATATGTGATAGACACAACAGATGAATCAGCCAACCAAGGGTTCATTCATCGGTTTTCAAATATGTTCGCCACTTTGAAGAATATACCGGATATAATGGATGAAGTGAAGACAGCTATTAAATCAGATCCTTATCTGAGAACAGTACAAGAAGATATCGAGAAAGGTAGGACTAATCCTGAGTTCACCTTGGACGAAGAGAGAGTACTGAAATACAAAGGAAGAATATGTGTACCTGAAACAGAAAGTATGGACATTAGACACCGACTGATGAAAGAAGCCCATACCACTATCTATTCGATACATCTTGGAAGTACAAAAATGTATCATGATCTAAAGAAACTATATTGGTGGAGGGGAATAAAAGCAGATGTAGCCAAGTTCGTGTCTCAATGCCTAAATTGTCAGAAAGTAAAGGCTGAACGACAAAGACCCGCATGACTGTTACAGCCATTACCGGAACCAGCATGGAAATGAGACTGCATCACTATGGACTTCGTCACGGGACTACCACTGACTCCTCGAGTAGTTAACGCAGTTTGGGTGATTGTGGACCGTCTGACGAAAACAGCTCGCTTCATACCTATACGACCTCAGTATACTCTAGAAAGGTTAGCAAAGCTGTATGTGGATAATATTGTTCGATTACACAGTGTACCAGAGAGCATTGTATCCGATAGAGATCCATGATTTACTTACAAGTTTTGAGAGGGATTGCAAAAGGCTATGGGTACAACGTTGAAGTTCAGTACTGCATTCCACCCACAGACAGACGGACAGTCAGAGCGTACAATCCAGATTTTAGAAGATATGCTACGAGCATGTGTAATTGATTTCAAGGGATCATGGGATGAAAGATTACCACTGATCGAGTTCTCTTATAACAATAGCTATCAGGCTACTATACAGATATCACCTTATGAAGCACTGTACGGTAGGAAGTGTCGAACTCCTTTGTTTTGGAATAAAGTTGGAGAACGTAGTATTGTTGGACCGGAATTTGTTGAAGAGACTTGTCGAGTGGTCGACATTATCAAGGAAAGAGTGAAAACGGCTCAGAACCGTCAGAAGCAATATGCAGATACTCGACGCAGATATTTGGAGTTCGCTGTAGGTGATAAAGTATTTTTGAAGGTATCGCCTATGCGAGGATTGAAAAGGTTCGGACAGAAGGGGAAACTAAGTCCAAGATATGTTGGGCCGTATGAAATTCTAGCTAAGCGTGGGAAAGTGGCTTATCAGTTAGCACTACCACCATCTATGTCAAGTGTGCATGATGTATTTCACATTTCCCTATTGAAGAAGTATGTCAAGGATCCAATGCATGTTTTGACAGTAGATTTGCTGGGATTGACTGATGATTTGACATTTGAAATAACACCAACAGAAATCACCAGCCAAAAGGTTCAACGTCTACGCAACCGAGATATCTATTATGTTAAGGTCACATGGAAAAGTAGAGACATGGAAGAAATTACATGGGTAGAAGAAAATGCTATGCGGAAGCAATACCCTCACTTATTTGATTCAGAAGGTACGTACAATTTCGAGGACAAAATTTTTATAAGTATAGGGGAGTTCTAAGACCCGTGTCAATCTAACCCGGTCTTATCACCTTAAACCAGGTTTACCCATCATGGTCGAGTCAAATGGACCAAGGGCGTGAAGGAGATCGAGATCCCAGGTATCAAATCGACCCAAAAACACTTAATTTAAGGGGAGGGTCGCATACCCAGCCAAGGAGGGTCGGTCCCCCAAAATAGAATGTCAGACCATCAGTTTTGAAGGGAGGGTCGGACAACTTAGAGAACCTAGGGTCGACGGGATCATCGACCCTCCCATCGACCCTCAATTGTCGCCAAAACTGAAATTTGGAAATTTTTAGATTTTTGATTTGGATTCTTTCCTAATCTCAAACGGACTTATTTTAGGATGTTCCTACTCTATTTAAAGGACGTTCCTAAGCCTCTTTTACTCCTTTCACAACCCTAATTGAATTGAGAGAAAGAGAAGAGAAGGAGAAAAAGTAGAAGAGAAGCAAGGAAGAGAAATTAACCAAAACGAGAAGAGTTGCAGAGAAGGAGTATTCTTCTCAGGTATGGATACTAATTCCATGAGTTTCTACAGACCTTAGGATAGATATTGATGAGACTATAATCTCGGGGAAACCCAAACCATCAATCCATTGTTAGGTTTTCATAGAAAACCATGGGAGAATACAGGAAAGCTATTAGGGGGATGATTCATGATTCTAGACCATGGAATGCATGTTGAATGGACTGTAGGAGCAAACCATAAGACCCCAAACACGAAGAATGGACTAAAAGGAAAAAAATTGACCAAAATACACTGAGGGTCGCATCGAGGGTCGATGACTATCCGACCCTAGGTGATCCTAACTATCGAACCTCAGTGTTCGGGAAGTTCAGAGTTGGGGAGGGTTGCACCCAGGGTCGATCAGGACTCTGACCCTACCTCCGACCCTCAGTTTACAGAATGGTTTTTAAATTCAGAATTAATTCTAATTAAGTTCTATCGACTTTGTTAGGTTTTCTAGCAATATAATAACATTATAAAGGTGATTCTAAAGCTTAGAGAAGTATTTATTAGCAAGCTAAGGTGAGGAAACAGAACTCTAAACTAATTGGTTAACAACAAACTGTTTTCTATTTTCTTGAGTCCAATGCCATGCTTGATTCTATACGAATATGTTTGTAATGTGCATACTACATGTCATCTAATATTTCTATTATTTGTTCATGCATATTTATTTTATTGTTTATAACATGATGATGATGATGATATGAATAGGCATGTGATTGTATGTGTGTGGTTGGTGTACTTGATGCGAGCGAGTATCAGGGGAGGTGTGATGAGAACGTCAATAAACGTTAACCTTTGGCGGGTCTCAGCACTTTAACTCTATCTCTAACTCAAGTCTTGTGCATTAGCATCGTCGTATCGCCATTACCTGAGCAGAACTATTGTGTCGTAGAGTATCAGGGGAGGTGGTCTCGGTCCTTGTAGTCTCTGACTCTACCGGGGGGCCTTAGCTCTATCTCTATGGACATTCTGAGGGATGCTGGGGTGAGGCCTTGGATACACTGTTTGGTATTAGGATTGGTTAGTTGCGAGCCCAGTTTGTAAGCCATCGCCAATAGGGGCTTACGTGTTGGTATGGCACTATATAGCAATAAACGTTAACTTTTGTTATATAATGTTCATGATTAGGGTGGATGGGGACGACGATAAACGTTAACCTTCGGGCGGACTTCCACACCCTATGTATAGAGACGGGGTCAATAAACGTTAACCTTTGACCACCCAACCTTTCTATTGCGCATTGCAAACTATAAACCAGACCAAAGATATGAATTGATTGCATGCATATGAAATGTTGCATTGTTTTGTCTACTCACTGAGCCGTGATGTGTGCTCACCCCTCGACGTCGAATATTTTTAGTTGATGATGCAGGTTATATCGTTGAAGATTATATGAATGCTCCAGCATACGAGAACGTAGCGCGATGGAGGTTGAAGCTGAAGTGGATACACATGACTCCTCTTGCGAGTGCAACTCATGTGTATTCGATTAGATATTTTTCTAGTTTTCTTTACTTGGATTTGTTATGGACATGTATTTGATATTTACTTATGTCTCAGTTGATACAGAATAATTTTCTATTTAAATATTAATATCACAGTAGATTCTCAGTTCATTTTATTATAAGACTTTCGCTATTGTGTATTTACTCTGATTATGATTATGGATGTATGGGAGTTTAGATAACACGGAGATAGCCTACTCGAGATCCTGGTTGAACCGTTGGTTTATTAGCAGTTCATCACACCATTCTGAATAGTACAGAATTGGGGTGTGACACTGGTGACCAGGCTAAACCACAATGTCACGTCCTCCCCTTGATGCTCCACTCGCATCAAGCACACTAACACTTGCTTAGTGGACATGACTTGAATAGACCATGGCACAATATACCCCGATGAGAACGGCATCGAAGTACCGATTGATACCATCCCTACCCGCACCATGTACACCAGTCAAACACAAATATTCATATGCCTATTCCTACCATCATCAACATCATCATGTTATAATCAATAAATTTAAATATGCATGAACAGTAATAATAGAAATATTGGATGACATGTTAAATGCACATTACAAGCATACACGCATAGAATCAATCATGGTATTAGACTCAAGAAATAAAAACAGTTTGTTATTAACCAATTAGTTTAGGTCTTGTTTCCTCACCTTAGCTTGTTAATAGATCCTCTTCCAAGCTTTATAATATGCTTTATAATGTTATTATATTACTAGAAGACCTAACAAAGTCGATTGAATTTAATTAGAATTAATTTTAAATTTAAAAACCATGCTGTTAACTGATGGTCGGAGGTAGAGTCGGAGTCATGATCGACCCTGGGTGCGACCCTCCCCAAATCTGGACTTTCAGAACCCTGAGGGTCGATACTCAGGTCACATAGGGTCGGACAATTCATAGACCCTCTGCGATCCCTGGTCACGGGTCGATGGGAGGGTCGGACCTGCCTGTTAAAACCTGCGACCCTACCCTCATTTTGACTGTTTTTGAGTAAATTTTCATACTGGGTCTTGGGTTTCTTCACACACTTGGTCCACTTGGCTCGACCATGATATGTAGACAAGTCACGACACGAAATGTAAGGTTAGACCAGGTTCGTGGCGTGCGGGTCTTATAAGAATTCTTAGGACTAGAACTAGAAGGAAAAGACGAACGATGATGTTTTTCTAACTCACAAGCCTCACATTGTAATGAAGTTAGAGATTGCAACCAGGAATAAGAACCTTCATCTTAGACAAAGACAAATGACCAAGCCGTTGATGCCATTGAAGAGGAGTAGTAGTATAGTAGTAGTTGCAGCAATAAGTAAATGTTCAGTGGGCTCCAAGTAGTACAGACCAGCATGCTCACGTTCGTCACTAATCATCTCCTTGGTCTTGAGTTCCTGAAAAGTACAGTAGGAGGGATAAAAGGTAGCTACACAATTGAGAGATTTAGTTAGTTGACTAATAGACAAAAGATTAAGAGAAAAATTAGGTACATGTAGGACAGAGGGTAAGGACATAAACTGGTTAAGAGAAACATTACCATACTGAGAGGCATTAGTAGAGGACCCATCAGCAAGGTAAATAGTAATAGGTTTATTTGTGTTATGAAGGGATGAAAAGACAGAGGACTGACCCGTTATGTGACAGGTAGCACCCGAATCAATGATCCAAGGGTGAGGGGATGTGTAGGAAAGAAGGGCAGTTGTACCTGTACGAGCCAAAGTAGCAGTAGAAGAGAGTCTAGTGTTCTCAAGGTTTTGAACCCTTCGAAGAAAGGCTTCATACTGATCAGAAGATGGAGCAAGTGTAGATGGTGGAACCAGTGCAGTCGGGGATGCATCATCAATGGTTACAGTATTTATCAAATTATCTGCCCATTCAGGGCGACCAAATTTATCCCAATAGGTATCAGCAGTGTGGTTGGATTTATTGCAATGAGTGCAAAAACAGGTAGATTTATCAATTTGAGAACGGCCAAAACCACGACCACGACCAAGACCTCGGATGGAGCCACGACCCCTAGAGGGGGGTACCCCGACCACGGCCAGCAAACAAAGCAGTTGTATCTCTTTGGGAAGTGTCAGTCTAAGGAACCAAACGTTGGAGACGAAAGAACGTCTTGCTTAGGGTAGGTATGGAAGCACCGGTAAGAAGCTGACTCTTCACAGCTTGATACTCAGAAGAAAGGCCAGCCAGAAATTTGACCACATAAAACTCAGACTGTTGAGTTTTCAGTTTGTTAATATCAGTAGAAAGCGGCTGCACAGCCTGGATCTCTTCAATGAGGCCTTTGAAGCCTCCGTAGTAATAATTCAGAGATTTGTCACCAATGGAATAAGTAAACATCGGCTCATAGAGGTCATAAATCCTAGAAACATTCTTATCTTGACCATAGGTCTCCTTTAAATCAGCCCAGATGGCTTTGGCGGTATCATAAAACATTACAGTAGGTAAGATAAAAGACTCTATCCTATTCCATAACCAAGTTTGAACCATGGAATTATCACGAAACCATGTATTATATGTCTTCAAAGATGCTGGATCCTTAGAATCATGGTCAGGTGCATCATCAAACAACAAGGACAGTTTTTCTTTAGAGAGAATGTAGGCTTTAATAGCTTGAGCCCATAAAAGGTAGTTTGACACCCCTTTTAATTTTACAGAGATGATCTGAACTTCTGAAGGCTTATAATCAGTCATCACAACCAACCAATGCAAATTAATTGTTCTAGATTCACCCGGTTCAGCCAATCGATTGGCCAAGAAAATAAGGCTCAAAAAGAAGCAAATGAAGATGGAGGGAGTGGGGTTACACAATATATATCTATCTTTGTAAAAAAAATCTCGATTTAGCCAACCGAGTGGCCAAAGGAATGATGGCTCAAGAGGGGTGGCGGTAGGATGATAGGTAAAAAAATTGTAATGAATGCTTACCACATAGACAATAAGAAGATGATCAAGATGTTATCAGTCACACATGAATAACATAGTAGTAGGTACAGCAGATCTTGATCATCTAAAACACCAAGTAAAATCAGTACATAGGTAGAGCAAAAATATCAAAGGCTTATCAAACCAAGTGTTGAAGATAGCCAAGATCTAATGCTCTGATACCATGTAACAAAACCACATAACCTCAAACACAAAATCAGAAAAACAAAGAATGAAGAAGAGAGAAGAAGAAATTAGAAGAAGAAGAAGAAGTGGAGAGCAGATCACAAAAACAACAAGGTGTTGTAGTTGAGATCAATACCTCTCCCTCTTAGACACCAATCTTATTTATAAACAAAAAGTATCCAATTACATAAAGAAAGTCTCCATAAATAAGAGGAGACATAAAAAGAAACAAATAACAATAATAAGAAAATAAATAAAAATTAAAAATAAGGAAGGAAAAATAGGAGCACCAGCCTATTTGGTAGGTTCTTGATTTGGTAGGCTGGGCCCATGTGGGCCTTATATAACAAAAAGAATTCTGATTTGATTTTGATTTGAATTAACATCTAGTTGTATTATTCTCAACCATCATAGATTATAGCTAAACAACAGCTTGACATAATGGAAGCCACAAATTGGTGTGTCATAACAACCAACATACTTAGATAGCTTTCTTCTTAATTTCTTATCTTTCCAAATTTTTTTTTTTTTTTGTTGGATTATGTTTTTAGAGGTCGATGAATAACAAAAGACTGGACTTGTTGATAACTCCATACCAATCCACTGAATAAACTTTAACCTAAATTAAAATTGAAACATGATAATGGATTCATAAGAACTTATTAAATTTTTTTTTACTAAATATACATATAAGAATCTATAATTGATTCAGTCTGAATATAGCATGATAGAACCCATTATCAGTTCAATTCGTTACTAATATACATTAGGGAATTCGAAACCAAACCGATAGTGGATCAATAAGAACTCATTAAGATAAAAATCTAGAACTGAAATTGGATAGATGTTGGAAAAAATTGAACTTTTCTTAATGGTTTGGTTTTAGACTTGAATGTACAAGACTACTAGACCAGACCAACTAATTGACACCTCTACATACATCCATCCATTTGCGTTTTTCGTTTTTGTTCTTATGTGCATTGCCATAGTCCTTAATTTTTTTATTTTTTTGGAGGGGGTTCTTTGGGAGAACACTTTTCAAAAAAGAATTTTTATGAGTGATTGGATAGAGAAGAAGAGTATTATAGAAATTTCAAATATAAGGGAAGTACCGAAATAGAGAGCTTTGTACTTTTTTTTTGAAGTAAGATGCTCCAGATATTAGATCTCCTTACCTGAAAACAGATCAGAACAAACCTTTCCCTTTTTCAATAATTGATTCCTCACTTTATCAACTCCACTTGATATGTAATGTAAGTAACCTGGGATCTACCTATCAACCAAACTACATTACGTACTGTGTGACCTACCATGCACATGGCAAAACCAAGGCCCACCTCATGAGCAATCTTAGTCTGGGGCCTCCCTATAAATACCACCCCTCTTGCTTAGCTTGAGACATCCAACTAGCTGTGGAGTGTTGACTGGACCAAATAAACCATTAGTTATTATTGACCATACAATGTCTAAGGACATGTCTTAACAGTTGAGCTGACCACTCGAACTGGATTAGGGATAAGGTATGAGTAATTCTTTCTATACCCTCTTTGTTAAACAATTGTACAAAGGTAATTTTTCTAATTTTTCCTGTAGGCTTGATTGTTCCTCCATTTTCCTTAGTCCCTTAGGCCTTAGTCCCAACCTGAAAGACCCAAAACTACAAGAATCAGGGTCAATGATGGCGTTTTTCCAAAGAGCAAATAAAGGCCGGAAAAAATATACACCGACGTTTCCTCATACGCCACTGATAAAGGTATAAAAATAATATGCCGGTGTTTATTAAGAAACGCCGTTGTAAACCGAAGTGTAACACATTATGTTTAGGTAAATTAAATGCCATTTATTAATATAAACGCTGGTATACGTGCACAACACCCATAGCGGCATTTGTGGAACACGCCGCAAATATTTTTTTTTTAAACATAAAATCGATTTCTATTACATCACATCTTATAACAAAGATACATAAATGCATGCAAAATACATATTCCCCACCTGACTTCTTAATTATAAGACTAACAAGCTTTCCTTGGGTTATGCAAAAACTGATAACAAACAGTCAAATCTTGAGATAGAAAAAGAAAAAAATATATAAAATAAAGCTAATATTAGTTTCCAAAATGTAATATCTATTCTACATCTTCTATCTCCCTCAAGGAAATAGCCTGCATCTAAGAAACATTGAAGCAATTCAAAAACTTCAAAAGAAATTTAGTGATCTAAAATTAAAACAAAGATGATACAAAAGCTGAAACTTGATAAAGTGTAACAAAGAACCTCAAGTAAGGAAAAGCATCACTTCGTATTCTTACGGGGGACTGTTAGATAAGATCTCAATCTAATGGATATGATATTCTATTTTAGATAACTAAATCTATTAGATAGGATACAATATTCTATTTTAGATAACTCTGTCTACTAGATACAATCTATTGGATATGATAATCTATTTTAATTAACTAAATCTATTAGATATGATACAATATTATATTTTAGATAACTCTCTATCCACTGGATACGGTAGACATACCTTGTATTACTCACACACAGTTGTAATAGATCTCATAGAGGTGTAACAGATAAACATTCATTATATTGCTCTTTAAAAGCTTATAAATACAGTCTCCATATCATGGTTAATGATATCAGCGAACAATTCAACCCTATTTTGCATTAAGCTTTTCATGGCATCAGAGCTTCTCTGACCAACGTCATCCTTCTTTTTTTATTTCTTTTTTTTTTCATTATGTCTTCTACAAACTCTACCACCCCTATGTCTTCTACAATATTAGCAGCAACTGCAACCCCCTCGGTCCAACTATCCCTCCAATATCATTTCCCTCCTTCTTGTGAAACCGGACAGGACCAACTATTTAATATGGCATTCCCAATTTCTGCCATTGCTCTATGCTCATGACTTATATGGCTATGTTGACATCACCATTGCTGCTCCGACACCCACTTTGCCATCCACACCAGACTCGTCCTCTACCATTGCAGCTACTCCTAATCCCGCCTTTCTGTTATGGCGAAAACAAGACCAGATTATTCTCAATTGGATAATCTCGTTTCTCACAAAGGGGGCTCTAGCTCAAATCGTCAGCGTCACCTCCTCCCATGCTCCTTGGATTACGCTGGCTAAGGTATATGCTTTTTAGTCTCAGGCTCACATAATGCAACTCAAGTACCAGCTAATGCAATTAAAAAAAAGTACCTCTCCTATGGTTGAATACATTCAACGTGTTAAAAGCTTGGTTGATAACCTAGCCACTGTTGCACATCCCGTCTCGGAGCCAGACATCATTTTGAGTATTTAATGTGGTCTGGGATTAGACTATGATTCTCTTGCTACATCTGTAACCGCTCGAATTGATCCCTTACCTCTGGATGACTTTCTTGGTTTACTACTGGGTTAAGAAATTTTAAAGGACTCCCGTACTGGCCATAATAATCTACCCTCTATCGAAGGGAATTATGCATCTAAAGCTCCCCTTAGCTCCGGATCCTATTACCCCAGAGGCCGTGGCAATAGGGGGGTGCTCATGGCTGTTTAGGTTCCCATGGAAGAGGCTTCTTCTACCTCACAATAATCAAGGTCCACTACTGCCATCTCCTTCTGTGGTTTATCAAATCTGTTACAAGCCTAATCACAATGCTTCTCAGTGCTACAACCGGTTCAATCCCTCCTTTCAGTGGCACTCACATACAGCTCCTACCGCAACTCCTCAAGCAGAGGCTTTCCTAGCAGCACCCACAATAGCCTTTGACGCTAACTGGTACCTTGATTCTGGCGCATCACACCACATGTCATATGATCTCAACCATCTTATCACTTTTCATCCTTATCAAGGCAATGATCAAGTTCGTGCTGGTAATGGAAAAGGTTTGTCCATCAACCATATTGGATCCTCTTGTTTACCTACTAAATCTAATGCTTTAAAACTTAAGGATGTGTTGCATGTTCCGTCTATACGAAAGAATCTATTATCTATCAGTAGACTCACTACTGATAATAATGTTATGGTTGAATTTCACCCTACTTGTTGCTATGTAAAGGATCTACAAACGGGACTACCCTCCTTCAAGGCACCACTGACGGAGGTCTCTACAAATTTTCCTTACAGAATAAGCTGCCAAAGGCCTACATTGGTGAACGGATACCAAAATCAACGTGGTATGATCGTCTGGGGCACCCCTCTCACAAATGTCTGAATTTCATTCTCCATCATGTAGCATTGCCATCCTTTACTTCACCCTCGTCGTCACTCTATCACTCCTGCCAACTCAAAAAAGCTCATAAGCTTCCCTTTATGCCTAATGCAACTACGGATTATTCCCTATTTTCCTTAGTGCACTCGGATATTTGGGGACCCTCCCCCATGCCCTCCATTGATGGTTTTCGATATTACATTTCCTTTATTGATATTTTAGTCATTTTTCTTGGATTTATCCTCTTGTTAAGCCGCTCATAGGCATTCTCAACCTTTTTACTATTTAAGGCTCAGGTTGTAAATTTGTTTCATTGTAATATTCGGTACTTTAAGTCTGATGGGGCTCAAGAATATAAAGCCTTTGATAGTTATCTTAGGGAGCACGACATTCAACATCTATACTCATGCCCCCATACCTCTAAACAGAATGGAAGAGCTGAGAGAAAGCACAGACACATTGTTGAAACACGGTTGACGCTCATGGGTCGTGCTTTTGTATCTATGGAGCTTTGGCTTTCTGCCTTTGAAACTGCAGTCTACCTCATCAACAGACTACCAACACCGGTCCTTTATAACCGTTGTCCATTTGCGGTCTTATTGGGTCGAGAACCTGACTACTCCATTCTGAGAACATATGGGAGTTCCTGTTACCCTTGGTTAAGACCCTGTACCAAACACAAACTCGAGCTCCGATCTGCTCAATGCATTTTTCTAGGCTATAGCAGTAGCCACAAAAGATACAAATGCTTTGATCTTAAGGTTGGAAGAACATTCATCTCAAGCCATGTCACCTTTGATGAATCCATCTTCCCTTTTCACCAACCGGACACCCTCACTACCATCCCATCTACCACCCACCCTGGACCCACCTTACTTGTCACTCATGAAAACAACGTCCTACAACCAACCCCCACCACCCCCTCCTCTTCCTTCATCTCCTTCTCCACCACTATTGCCTCAGCCCATCCCTTCCCCACATGGAGTACTGCTGTCACACCCCAATTTTGCACTATTTAGAATCGTGTGATGAACCGCTAATAAACCAACGGTTCAACCAGGATCTCTAATAGGCTGTGTTCGTTTGCTTAAACCATACACATCCACCATAAAAAATCAGAATACACGATAGCGAAAGTCTTAAATTTAAAATGAACTGAGAGTCTAACTGTGATAAAGTAAATAAATTATTCAATTATCTTCAAAAAGGACTAAGACATAAATTAAAATTATTAAATCAATTACATTGTCTGTACAACTTAAACAAAAATCTAATAAAAAATACAGGAGTTGCACTCGCATGATGAATCATGCGACTCCATCATCAATTCTGCCTCCATTGTCGTCGCATGCCCGTATGTTGGAGCATTCATATAATCTTCCACTGTCGTACCTGCATCATCAACTAAAAATATTTGAATTCGAAAAGGGTGAGCACACATCACGGCTCAGTGAGCAAACAAAATAATGCAACAAAAATATGCATGCATTCAATTCATATCTTTGGTCTGGTTCATAAGTTTGCAATGTGCAATAGAAAGGATAGGTGGCTGCCGCACCTCTATACACGAATGTGTGGAACCGCCCAATGGATCAAACACCATTTCTGCCCCCACATGCACCTACCATGGAATAGAGATAGAGCTAAAGTGCTTAGGACCGCACCGCATCACACTTCTCCTGATGCTCTACCCATACCAACACGTAAGCCCCTGTTGGCGAGGGCTTGTAAATTGAGCTTGCAACTAACCATTCCTAATGTCAAACAGTGTATCCAAGGCCTCACCCCAGCATCTCTCAATACGTCCATAGAGATAGAGCTAAGGCCCCCCGACAGAGTCAGAGACTACACGGTCCGAGACCACCTCCCCTGATGCCCTACGACGTAGTAGTTCTGCTAAGGTAATAGCGATACGACGATGTTAGTGGATAAGGCTTGAGTAGAGATAGAGCTAGAGTCTGGTGACCAGGATGAACCACAGTGTCACGTCCTCCCCCTGATGCTCCACTCGCATCTAGTACACTAACCACACACATACATTCGCATGCCTATTCCTAGCATCATCATCATCATCATGTTATAATAAACGAAATTAAAGATGCATGAACAGTAGTAACAGGAATAGTAGATGACATGTGATATGCACATTACAATCATACAAACATAGAATCATTCATGGTATTGGACTCAATAAACGAAAACATTTTATTATTAACCAATTAGTTTAGACCTTGTTCCCTCACCTTTGATTGCTAGTAGATCCTCGTTCAAGCTTTATAATTCACTTTTAAACCACTGAATAGACCTATCAAATCGATATATTTTAATTAGAATTAGTTCCAACATGTTTAAACTAACAGAACCTGTAGGGTCGCAGGTAGGGTAGCACCTAGGATAGTAGTTTCTGCGTCCCCAGGGTGTAGGGTCGCATGTGGGGTCGGATACCATTCGACTCTACGTGCGACCGCACCCTCCCTGGGACTTCCCAAGGGCATGTGGTCGATCATGTGGTCTTGTAGGGTCGGATATCATTCGACCCTACGTGCGATCACACGTATTCTGAGTCGACCTTTCATTCTAAAGTCCATCCCTTCATGTTTGGATCCTTTGACTTACTATCATGGTCCATTCTATGATTGTTCTATGGCTCAAAACTATAATTTATACACCATTCATTGTCCATAATGATTTCTTCCATGGAATCTCTTGGAATCTATCCATGGATGGATGATTTGGGTTTCTCCTAATCCTATGTTCTTCATAAACTATTCTAGGCTTTCTTATTCAGGTAGAGAATTAGGTTCATACCTTAATTCAGAGGTTTCTCTTAACTTCCTCCTCTTCCTTAGTCTTCTTCTTCAAGTTTCCTTCTCTTCTTCTCTTCCTTCTCTTTCTCTTTCTCTCACTTTCAATTAGGGTTCTAAAGGAGTGAAAGAGGCTAAGGGACGTCCTATTTATAGAGGAAAATCCTCCATAATAAGTCCCAATGAGTTTAAGAAAAACCCCCTTTGAATTAGGAATGTTTCCTAACGGATTCTGTCTACTATTGTAGGGTCGCAGAATTCGTCGACCCTGCGTTTTTCTAGTCATGCGACCCCACAACTAAAAAGTCATGAGTTGGACTTCTTTTGAGGTGGGGTCGACCACACCTGTTTAGGCATACGAACCTACTCTCACATTTGACTATTTTTGGGTTAGACTTCATACTTGGTCTTGTGGTTTCTTCACACACTTGGTCCACTTGGCTCGACCATGATAGGTAGACCTGGTACAAGGTGGTAAGACCGGTTAGTTCAATACGGGTCTTACAACTCCCCCCCTCTTATTAAAAATTTCATCCTCGAAATTTATACATACCTTCCGAGTCGAAAAGGTGAGGATATTACTTTCGCATAGCATTCTCTTCTTCCCATGTGATCTCTTTTGTATCTTGGCTCCTCCAGGTGACCTTAACATAGTATATGTCACGGTTGCATAGACATTGAACCTTTCGACTGGTGATTTCAGTTGGTGCTACTTCGAATGTCAAATCATCAGTTAGATCTGATGGATCCACTATCAAAACGTGTGTTGGATCCTTGACGTACTTCTTCAATAATGAGATATGAAATACATCATGCACACTTGACATAGATGGTGGTAGTGTTAACTGATAAGCTACATTTTCACGTTTAGCTAGAATCTCATATGGCCCGATATATCTCGGACTTAGCTTTCCTTTCTGTCTGAATCGTTTTAAACCTCGCATAGGTGACACTTTTAAGAATACCTTATCACCTACGACAAATTCAAGGTCTCGGCGTCGAGTATCTGCATACTATTTCTGACGATTCTGAGCCGTTCTAACTCTTTCCTTGATGATGTCGACTACTTAACAAGTCTCTTCAACAAACTCTGGTCCGACGATGCTACTTTCTCCAATTTCATTCCAAAATAGAGGAGTTCGACACTTCCTACCATACAGTGCTTCAAAGGGTGACATCTGTATAGGAGTCTGATAGCTGTTGTTATAGGCGAACTCAATCAATGGTAGTTTCTCGTCCCATGAGCCTTTAAAATCAATAACACAGGCTAGAAGCATATCTTCTAAAATCAGAATGGTACGCTCCGACTGTCTGTCTGTCTGAGGATGGAATGCAGTACTGAGCGTTGTACCCATAGCCTTCTGTAATCCTTTTCAAAAATTTGAAGTAAAGCGTGGGTCTCTATCGGACACAATGCTTTCAGGTACACCATATAATCTGACAATATTATCCACATATAGCTTGGCTAACCTCTCCAGGGTATACTGTGGTCATATAGCTATAAAGCAAGCTGTCTTAGTCAAACGATCTACAATCACCCAGACCGCGCCAACTACTCGAGGAGTCAATGGTAACCCAGTGACAAAGTCCATAGTGATGCAGTCCCATTTTTATGCTGGTTCTGGCAGCGGCTACAATAATCCTGCAGGTCTTTATCGTTCAGCCTTTACCCTTTGACAATTTAGGCATTGAGACACAAATTTAGCTACATCTGCTTTCATTCCTCTCCACCAATATAATTTCTTCAAATCATGATACATCTTTGTACTTCCAAGATGTACCGAATAAGCGGTGGTGTGAGCTTCCTTCATTAGTCAGTATCTAATGTCAAAATTTTTTGTTTCAGGAACACATACTCTTCATTTGTACTTCAGTACCTTTTCATCGTCTAAGGTGAACTCAGGAATTGTCCTACCTTTTTCGATGTCTTCTTGTACCATTCTTAGATAAGGGTCTGATTTAATAGCGGCTTTCACTTCTTCAATTATATCAGATACAATCTTCAATGTTGCGAACATATTTGAAAACCGATGAATAAACCCTTGGTTGGTTGATCCACGCGATGCATCAATCACGAACTGCTCATTATCATAATTGAATACTTTTCCTGTAGCACACATTGCTGCAGTCGTGTTAACCTCTCCTTAAGATTTTATCATTGCTTTTCTGCTTAGCGCATCAGCAACTACATTAGCCTTTCCTGGATGATACTGGATATCGCAATCATAATCCTTCAATAATTCTAGCCATCTTCTTTGTCTCATGTTCAACTCCTTCTGATTAAAAAGATAAATAAGACTCTTATGATCTGATTTAATATGAAATTTCTCTTCATACAAATAATGTCTCCATATCTTGACAGCATGTACTACTGCTGCTAATTCTAAGTCATGAGTGGGATAGTTCTTCTCATGTGTCTTCAGTTGTCTTGAGGCATACGCAACTACTTGTTCTCCTTGCATAAGTACACATCCTAAACCTAATCCAAACGCATCAGTGTATAAGGTAAATAGTTATCCTGGAATAGGAATAGTCAAGATGGGAGCAGATATCAATCTAGCCTTCAATGTTTGAAAATTTTTCTCACATTTTTCGGTCCAAACAAACTTTTCTCCTTTCTTAGTCAAACTGATGAGGTATGGTAATTCTGGAATAGTCTTCCACGAATCGTCGATAATACCCAGCTAGACCTAGGAAACTTCTAATTTCTACAACGCTCTTCGGTGCTTCCCACTTTACAATGGCTTCAATCTTGCTGGGATCCATTTTAATTCCTTCAGCGGATACAAATGGTTTAAGAAAGCGACCTCATTTAGCCAAAACTCACACTTTGTAAATTTAGCATAAAGCTTCTCTTTTCTTAGTCGCTGCAGCGCGGCTCTTAGATTCATGACATGAGTTTCCTTGTCCTTGGAGTAGACCAATATATCATCAATAAACACAATGATCGACGTATCCAACATATCATGGAATACCCGATTCATGAGTTCCATAAAAGTTACAGGTGCGTTAGTCAATCCAAAAGACATGACTAAAAATTTATAATGTCCATATCTTGTTCTGAATGCTGTCTTTGGAATATCACCGTCCTTAATCTTCAACTGATGGTATCCTGACCGCAGATCTATCTTGGAGAACACCTTGGCACCTTGCAACTGATCGAACAAGTCATCGATCCGAGGCAACGGGTATCGATTCTTGATTATAAGCTTCTTCAATTCTCGATAGTCTATACACAGTCGAACACTACCGTCCTTCTTCTTTACAAACAATACTGGCGCTCCCCATGGTGATATGCTAGTTCTGATATAACCTTTGTCCAATAATTCCTGTAACTGTACTTTTAATTCCTTTAATTCAGTAGGAGCCATTCGATAGGGTGCTTTAGATACTGGTGCGGCTCCGGGTATCAGATCTATAACGAACTCTATAGCTCGATCGGGTGGTAGTCCGGGTAGTTCCTCAAAAAATACATCTGAAAAGTCACACACAACATCAATATTCTCCATTCGTGGTGTTTCCTTGGTGAGGTCGACCACTGATACTAGATACCCAACTCCTCCTTTCTCGAGGCATTTTCTAGCCTTTAATGCAGAGAGGATGAGTTTTTGTTTACGGAAAAGTTTGGTTCCCGCAAAACTAAACTCTGCTCCTTCCTTGTCTTTAAATGTGTCAGCTTCTTTTTTGCACATAATAGGTTTACAGAATGCCGAGCTAACCAGTCCATTCCCAAGATGACGTCAAAGTCTGCCATCTCAAGTTGAATCAAGGTTGCATCCAAAGTCTTCTCGTCAATAAGAACTGGACATGGCCTATAACCTTTTTCTAATGTCACTTCTAATCCCATAGGCGATCGTACAAGCAGTTTGTAGTCTAAAGATTTGAGGGGTAGATTCTGCTTCTTTCCAAATGATACAGATATAAAAGAATGAGTAGCTCCAGAATCAAAGAGTACTCTAGCGGGTATGCCATTAATAGGTACGATACCTGTTATTTGTTTTAATTTAGTTTACATGCTCACACAATGTAACACAAAAATGAAAGGTTTAGGTTATACCTGTAACCATATCAGGCGATGCGACAGCATCCTCAGATGTAACAGCATAAACTTTTCCTTGCTGTAGCTGCTTTCTGGGCTTAGGACCCTCCCTTGAATAATGTCCTACTTGGTTGCAGTTAAAGCATTTTACTCCTTCGTTATTTTGCTTTTGTTGTGGTTGAGTTGCTGGAGTAGTCTTGGCTGCAGCATTGAAGCCTTGATTACGGAAGGGTTTGAATGTCCTTGTATTCCCTCCGTTGTATGAATTTCCGTTTGGCCTTTTAATACCCATATTTTGAGCAAAATAGCTCTCCTTCTGGCTCGACTCTATTACTTGAGCAATCTGTACTGCTTCGTTGTACACTTTCTTTTCCAATCCTAGAACATGCTCACGGATGCTTTCCCTGAGTCCCACGATGAATCTTCGGGTCTTAGTATTTTTCTCTTGCATACTGGTGGGTGCAAAGAAAAACAGCTCTTCATAACGCTGTTGGTATGCATCCACAGTCATCTGGCCCTGGTATAAACTCAGGAACTCTCTCTCCATAGAATCTTTGAAACTTCTAGGGAAGTACTTCTCAAAGAATGACTCTTTATAGATAGCCCAGGTCAATTGGGCGTGCTTGGTTAACAAATAAGTCTGTGTGGACTTCCACCAGTGGTGTGCATTGTCTTTTAGCATGAATGTTGCACACAGTACTTTCTCCTCCTCATTTACTGTCATCATCATAAAATTCCTCTCCATTTCGTCAATCCAATGTGCTGGCCACAAAGGATCAGCTGGTTTACCATTATATTCTTTAGGCTTCATCTTCAAAAAATGCTCGATCAATCGGGAGTGGTCCAGTTGATACTAAGCATAGGCCCCATACATAAGTGGTTGGTACTGGTAACTGCCTTGAGCTACCTCAGGATTCTGCACTGGAGCTGCATGACTGGTGTTTGAGGTGCATGGGATACCGTGTTGCTTTCCTCTGGTACCGTGCTAGCTTGTCCTGCTGGCATAGATGTCGTATGGGCAGCTGGAAAAGTCATTCCTATAGCAGTTTGCATATTGGCTTGCACCTACTGTATTTGCTGTAGCTGTTGTGCCAGGTTTACACCGTTATAGCCAGATCTATAGGTGGGGCTGACAAGTTTGTAGGATTTACCTGGCCACTAGCCACTGGCGGTGCCATATTCAGATCTCTTCTACATCAGGACTTTCATGGCTGTCTTCCTCCACAGGTGGTGGTGGTGGAATTGGGTTACGGCCTCGTTTGATCACTCTTCGCCCAGCCATTTCCTGTTCTGGTGGTAATAGTGTTTGAAAACAATCATAGAACATGTGAGGCAATCAATATAAGTTGTTCCCAAGTCAAAATCCAACTAATCAGTATAAATTTCCAATTTTTCAAGTCATTTAGTGAAAATACAGAATTTTCCATCGTATGGTCGATGGTAGGGTCGCTCCTTATGCGACCCTAGGGTATGCGACCCTAAGAACTCTATCAGCTCACTGAGAGCCTAGGGTCGATATATGTCCGACCCTAGGTCCGACCCATGATTCTCTGTCAGATCACCGAGGGCCTAGGGTCGATGGTAGGGTCGGTCGTAGGGTCGCACATTTTGGTTGAATTCTGCGACCCTACGATCCAAAATCAGGTTTTTAAACCTAATTTTGGTTTCATTTCCTATTCTTCCTCTTTTCTTCCAACTCAAATTGCTTCCCCTGAGTTGCTATAGTATCGACCCTTAGGGTTTGGTGATTGTGTCTTCCATTCACGACTCCCGCTCCATCTCTTTTAGGTATGCTCTCTACTGTTTTCCATTTTTAAGCTTTCTAAACTAGGTTTTCATCCATTTACATCGTTTTCTCCAAATTAAACTTTTTCTAATCATAAAAATTTAATTTTTATTGGGGGCTTTTCCTATTGGTCACCCAATGGATGAAATCCCTCAAAAATATTTGAGTTTCATCGATTGGTTATCGAGAAATTTAGAATTTTCTATTTTTGACCTAATTTTTGAGATTTTTTGAATTTATTGAAATTTCTTCAAATTCGATCTTTCTAGATTAAATTTCCAATTGTATGAGCTTTGCAGGATGGTTTGGAACCTATGTAAGTCCTCTTGCCCAGTTGTTTAGGTGAAAATTGAGGCTTTTGGCCAAATCATGCCGTTATAATGCCAAATTTTTTTTTTTTTTTGAATTTTTCACCATTACTAATATCTTGTTTGTTTTTCTATGTCTTGGCAGATAGTATGGCTCGTACCAAGGTTCCTAGGGCTCATGACCTCGTTCGTTTCCACTCCAACGAAGCAGAAGCTCAGTATGCTCACTATGAGCGTAAGAAAGTAGAAGGGGGTCGTTGTGTAAACTTAGCTATTCTAGCCTTGTTTAACGTGGAGGGTGCTTTTGGTGACATGGGCTGGCTTCCTGTGATCACCTATGAGGCTTGTACTCACCCTACTTTGGTGAAGTAGTTCTATTGCAATCTCCAGGTAGTGGGAGATCGCAATGACACAGAGAGGGGTAGGGAGCTCAAGATCACTAGCAACGTCAAAGGGGTGGAGGTTTCATTTAACTACCAGCAGTTGACTGATCTTTTGGGCATATCAAATGACGGCCCTTTAGTGTACTGTTCTCCCAAGGAACCCCAGTTCCTATCCTTAGCGATGCATGCTGAGATTGATAGTCAGTTCATTAGAGATGATCGCTGGGAGATGAAAGCGATCGACCTACGTCTAGAGCCTCGGGTGTACTGCAAAATTATCCAGCACAACCTGATCCCCCAGAGTGGACACTATGATAGGATTTCTCAGTTGACTCAGTATGTCCTCTACTGCATCTGCACCAGGCAGCTTGTTTGCCTTCCTTATATTACCATCCGGATGATGATCCGCGCTACGCTGCTTGGTCAGTTAGGCAACCTACCCTACGGACGTCTGATCACTACACTTCTCACACGCCTACATGTTGATTTATTGGATGAGAGGATTCAAGAGAAGACCTTCTCATCGGACCTTGACTGGGAGGTCATCTGTAGGATGGGTATGCGGGATGCTCAGGTCAGTGATGATGAGAGGAACGCTCTGGTGCGTCCTCATACTCGAGTAGAGGTAGCAGACACTGAGGCGGCAGCAACAGCAGCAGGAGCAGGGGTCCATGAGGGTGATGCCGAGGATGAGGATCGTATGTCCATGGATGTAGACGCCATATCTCCTCTTTTACCTCTACATTCTACCGGAGCTGGTCCATCTCGGGCTCCTTCTCACACTGCCGGTCCTTCACGCCCACCCTATGACGATATGATGGGGCTACTACGTGAGAATAGAGAGGCCCAGCGTGCGTCGGATCAGTGGATGGCTGAGCTGGCAGCTAGTCTCCAGGTGACCCAGACTTAGGTAGCCTGGCTAACTAGAGTGTATGCGGAGGACTATGATCGAGATCGTGAGGCACCTCTTCCTCCAGCACCTCCAGCTCCATGATGTATATTTTCTTTTATTTTTCCTTGTACTACAGAGTAACTATCCAGATTGTGGACCATACTCTGATTTGGATATGTATGTATGTTGCTTTTTATTTGATGTATATAAAACTTGTTTCTCCTTTTAATAGTGCATTATTCTCTTTCTTAATTTTGTCTCATACAACACATGTGCTTATAGTATGTTCTTATTACAGCTTTTACATTTTAATCCTAACTTAGTTCACGAACTTTTGTGGAAATATATCGGTTTAATAGACAGGGCTTGAGAGCTCTAATACCAAGTTGTCACACCCCAATTCCACACTATTCAGAATGGTGTGATGAACCACTAATAAACCAACGGTTCAACCAGAATCTCGAATAGGCTGTGTCCATTTGCTTAAATCATACACATCTATAATAAAAAATTAGAATAAATACACGATAGCGGAAGTCTTTAATATTAAATGAACTAAGAGTCTAACTGTGATAAAGTAAATAAATTATCCAATTATCTTCAAAAAGGACTAAGACATAAATTAAAATAATTAAATCAATTACATTGTCTATATAACTTAAACAAAAATCTAATAAAAAACACAGGAGTTACACTCGCATTATGAATCATGCGACTCCATCATCAATTCTGCCTCCATTGTCGCCGCATGCCCGTATGTTGGAGCATTCATATAATCTTCCACTGTTGTACCTGCATCATCAACTAAAAATATTTGAATTCAAAAAGGGTGAGCACACATCACGGCTCAGTGAGCAAACAAAACAATGCAACAAGCATATGCATGCATTCAATTCATATCATTGGTCTGGTTCATAAGTTTACAATGTGCAATAGAAAGGATAGGTGGCCCCGCACCTCTATACACGAATGTGTGGAATCGCCCAATGGATCAAACACCATTGCCGCCCCCACATGCACCCACCTTGGAATAGAGATAGAGCTAAAGTGCTTAGGACCGCACCGCATCACACTTCCCCTGATGCTCTACCCATACCAACACGTAAGCCCCTGTTGGCGAGGGCTTGCAAATTGGGCTCGCAACTAACCAATCCTAATGTCAAACAGTGTATCCAAGGCCTCACCCCAGCATCCCTTAATACGTCCATAGAGATAGAGCTAAGGCCCCTCGGCAGAGTCAGAGACTACACGGTCTGAGACCACCTCCCCTGATGCCCTACGACGTAGTAGTTCTGCTAAGGTAATGGCGATACGACGATGTTAGTAGACAAGACTTGAGTAGAGATAGAGCTAGAGTCTGGTGACCAGGATGAACCACAGTGTCACGTCCTCCCCCTAATGCTCCACTCGCATCTAGTACACTAACCACACACATACATTCACATGCCTATTCCTAGCATCATCATCATCATCATGTTATAATAAACAAAATTAAATATGCATGAACAGTAATAACAGGAATAGTGGATGACATGTGATATGCACATTACAATCATACAAGCATAGAATCATTCATGGTATTTGACTCAATAAATGAAAATAATTTATTATTAGCCAATTAGTTTAGGTCTTGTTCCCTCACCTTTGATTGCTAGTAGATCCTCGTTCAAGCTTTATAATTCACTTTTAAATCACATGAATGACCTATCAAATCGATAGATTTTAATTAAAATTAGTTCCAACATGTTTAAACTAACAGAACCTATAGGGTCGCAGGTAGGGTAGCACCTAGGATAGCAGTTTCTACAACCCCAGGGTGTAGGGTCGCATGTGGGGTCGGATACCATTCGACCCTACGTGCGACCATACCGTTTCTGGGACTTCCCGAGGACATGTGGTCGACCATGTGGTCTTGTAGGGGTCGGATATCATTCGACCCTACGTGCGACCACATATATTCTGAGTCGACCTTTCATTCTAAAGTCCATCCCTTCATGTTTGGATCCTTTGACTTACTATCATGGTCCATTCTATGATTGTTCAATGGCTCAAAACTATAATTTATACACCATTCATTGTCCATAATGATTTCCTCCATGGAATCTCTTAGAATCTTTCCATGGATGGATGATTTGGGTTTCTACTAATCTTATGTTCTTTATAAACTATTCTAGGCTTTGTTATTCAGGTAGAGAATTAGTTTCATACCTTAATTCAGAGGTTTCTCTGAACTTCCTCCTCTTCCTTAGTCTTCTTCTTCAAGTTTCCTTCTCTTCTTCTCTTCCTTCTCTTTCTCTTTCTCTCACTTTCGATTAGGGTTCTAAAGGAGTGAAAGAGGCTAAGGGATGTCCTATTTATAGAGGAAAACCCTCCATAATAAGTCCCAATGAGTTTAGAAAAAACCCCCTTTGAATTAGGAAAGTTTCCTAATTTTAGGATTCTGTCTGCTATCGTAGGGTCGCATGTAGGGTCGCAGAATCCGTCGACCCTACGTTTTTCTAGTCATGCGACCCCACGACTAAAAAGTCTTGAGTTGGACTTCTTTTGAGGTGGGGTCGACCACACCTGTTTAGGCATACGACCCTACTCTCACATTTGATAGTTTTGGGTTAGACTTCATACCTGGTCTTGTGGTTTCTTTACGCACTTGGTCCATTTGGCTCGACCATGATAGGTAGACCTGGTACAAGGTGGTAAGACCGGTTAGTTCGTTACGGGTCTTACAACTGCTCACCTCCCAACCCGACCCCCTTACTGTTGCTCCCTTGCCCAATCCCACCCCCCACCGCATGGCCACTCGGTTTCAGACTGGCCACATAAAACCAGTCTCTAAATTAAACCTCCTGGCCACATCGAAACACCTTTACCTTCGGCACTACTCACTAACTTCTCCAGTGATGAAATTGAACCTACATCCTTCACCCTGGCTTGTAAATATCCGATTTGGCGTACTGCTATGAATGATGAATTCAATTCCCTCATGAAAAATGGTACATGGACTTTAATTCTCTATGAGACTCACATGAACTTGGTTGGCAACAAATGGAAGGCATTATGACAGCTCCATCTTTCGCTACAAAGCTCGCTAAGTAGCCAAAGGCTTCCATCAATGTGAAGGCCAAGATTTTTTTGACACTTTCAGTACGGTTATCAAGCCTACAACCATCAGACTTATTCTCTTGGTTTCGGTCTTAAGGGGTTGGCACATGCATCAATTAGATGTTCAAAATGCTTTTCTCAATGGCCCACTACAAGAGGATGTTTACATGCATCAGCCTCAAGGCTTCATTGATCCAGCATATCCAAATCACGTCTGCCATCTTCAGAAAGCGTTATACGATCTTAAACAGGCTCCACGGGCTTGGTTTCACAGATTGGGGTCCTTCCTGATCTCTCATGGATTCAAAGCCTCTCTCTCTGACACTGTTACACCCGCACTCCATGAACCTGATCTAAACCTTGTTTCATGTCGTAACAGGTCTTCCAATCATCACCGGACCAGACGCGACGAGCGAATGACAACCAGGTATGAAATTGGACCAATCGAACCAATTCAGGTATGAAAATTTGGATACCGGTCGATGGTACCGGTCTATGGTACCGGTCGATGGTCGACCGGTATGGCCTGCGCAACTCAGATCAGAAAAAGGATCTCTGCGGGTCTCACTTTCTAAATTTCAAACCGAAAGACTTTTCTAATGTTAGGAGGTTTCCTAAACCTAACCTTAGCCTATATAAGGACCTTTAAACCTCCTAAGACCTCTTCCATTGATCCTCACAAACCCTAGAAAGGAGAAAGAGGTTGAAGAAGGAGAAGGAGCTAGGAAGGAGAGGGAAGAGCCGCCATTATCGTTCGACGAAGAACACATTACCACAAGTCAACGGTAAGTGCTTAAACCTCCCTCTACATTAAGTATTCTAGGATGGTTAGTTATGATTGGATCAATACCATGCAAAGCAGGTATTGATCTAAACCCTGTTTTGCCGACAAACCCTAATTTAGTCGATAAACCCTATATTCAAGTTCTAGGTTGAGATCATCGAAACTAGGACTTGAATGGAGTTGGAAACAACTCTAACTCAGTATTCGGACCTAGAATGTATAGGAGAAACCCTAGGATCAATAAGGGATGATCGACGGAAGGCGAGAACTTGATGTATGGTCTTCCGGAGACATATCGGTTGGCCATACCGGTCGTACTTTTCCCCACAGTGCTGCGATCAGTACTACGATCGGTCTACTCTGTGAGGAGTATTTTTGACCTTGTTGGTTTTTCGATCAACGTAAACCCTAAAGAAACTATTCTAATTAAACCTAACATTGTATAGGACATTGTGATAGCACGTTTAGACTTTGTGATGCGGAGCGAGTTATCAAAGAAGCGCCAGGTAAGGGAATCGGACCTAAACCCTAATAATTTAATAACAGTAAAACGTTGTTAATAACTATGATTCTGTAGACTGATGTTTGTGCATACTCGCATGTCATCCTTTACTTTCAGTTATTATTATTGTTCGTGCATACTCGCTATGCTAGGATGTGACTGTTAGGCATGTGATTATTTTCGTTGGTGTGTGGAATGGGAAGGACTGGAGGTCTGGGATCATTCCTCACACTAGCACCTTTCGTATCGTTCTGTCTTAGCATGCTTGGTGCGGGTAGGGTATCAGGGGGAGGAATTGGCACTGTGGTCTCCGGCCTGGCCACTAGACTCTAGCTCTATTTCTATGTCGTAGGGAGTTGTGTTGGGATAGGGCCTACTGTGATGACATATAGGATTGGTTAGTTGCGAGCCCAGTTTACAAGCCCTCGCCAATAGGGGCTTACGTGTTGGTATGGATAGAGTATCAGGGGAGGTGTTGGCGGTGTTTGATCCGGATGTCTTAGCTCTATCTCTATTCCATGGTAAGGTGCATGTGGGACGACAGTGGTGTTTGATCCATTGTACGGCTTCACACACTCGTGTATAGAGGTGCGGTGGCCGCCAACCCTTTCTATAGCACATTGCAAACTTAAAACCAGACCATGATGTGAATGTTACTCATGCATATGTTTGTTGCATTGTCTGATTGTCTTACTGAGCTAAGTTGTGAGCTCACCCTTGTGTATACACTATTTTTAGATGTTGATGCAGGTTACACGGTGGATGATTACATGAATGCTCCAGCGTATGGAGGCGTGGCTGCTTTGGACGTGCAAGTAGGAGAGGACGAGAATGATGCTTCATGCAAGTACCCTTTCTGTGTCTACCTCTAGGATTTGATTTAATTTGTTTTAATTATTTTTAGTTGGAGATACAGTTGATGTAAGGATATTTATCTATGTTTCGGTATTTGAATAATTGAATATTTTATTAAATTTATCAATAGATCACTCAGTTCATTTTATTTAAAAACTTTCGTTGTATTTATTTATAATCTGATTATGGTTATGTGCAATGGTTTGTATGAGTGGACACGGTCTTATTGAGATCCTGGTGTAAACCGTTTGTTCAGTGACGGTTCACTCACACTTCTGGTTCAACTGAAATCGGGGTGTGACAGACAGTGCTCTCTATGTTCGATCATGGCAATCACATTTGGTTTATGTACTCCTTTATGTTGATGATATCATCATCACAGGCACTAGTACAACATTGATCAATATGCTCATCAGAAGTCTTGGCTCTGAATTTGCCATCAAAGATCTTGGCACCCTAAACTATTCTCTAGGGGTGGAGGTTTTCCCCTCTCCTACTGGCATTCATCTCTCTCAGTCCAATACACTTTGGATCTGCTTCGTAAAGCAAAAATGGAGGATGTCAAACCAATGCCCACTCCAAGCTCCACCGTCTCTCTTATTGTTGGTGATGGAAGTGATTTTAGTGATGCTTCCTTGTACCGAAGCATTGTCGGTGCTCTACAGTACCTCACCCTTACTAGACCAGACATTGCATTCTCTGTTAATAAAGTGTGTCAATAAATGCATTCTCCCAAGCTAGAACACTAGAGTGCCGTAAAACGTAGCCTACGGTTTCTAAAGGATATTATTGACCTTGGACTTCAGATTACAAGGTCAAATTCAGACCAACTTCATTCTTTTACTGATGCAGATTGGGCAGGTTGCCCCACTGATCGAAAGCCACAAGTGGTTAGTGCATATTTTTGGGCAACAACCTTATTTCCTAGAGCTCCAAAATGCAAAGAACAGTGGCACGGTCCTCCACTGAAGCTGAATACAAAGGCCTTACAAATACATCATCAGAACTTCTATGGATTCAACAATTACTCAAGGATCTCTGCATCTCCACCAAACCCCCTATACTCTACTGCGACAATATTGGTTCTACCTACCTTGCCGCAAATCCATTGTTCCATGCACGAACGAAGCATATCAAAGGCAGCCGAGAAACTCCATATTCGGTTAGTTCCTACTCAAGATCAGTTGGCTGATATCTTTACAAAGGGTCTTGTTGCACCACGGTTTTGGTTCTTATGAGCCAAGCTCACCAGCTCTCCAAGACCGGTTTGCTTGCGGGGGACTATTAGATAAAACCTCAATCTAATAAATATGATATTCTATTTTAGATAACTAAATCTATTAGATAGGATACAATATTCTATTTTAGATAACTCTATCCACTAGATACAATCTATTGGATATGATAATCTATTTTAGATAACTAAATCTATTAGATAGGATTTAATATTGTATTTTAGATAACTCTATCCACTATATATAGTAGACATACCTTGTATTACTCACACACAGCTGTAATAGATCTCATAGAGGTGTAACAAATAAACATTCCTTGGATTGCTCTTTAGAAACTTATAAATACAGTCTTCATATCATGGTTAATGATATCGACGAACAATTCAATCCTGTTTTGCATTAAGTTTTTCAATGTGCTTCAACCAGATGGGCACACATTCATACCAACACACTCACATAAAAAAAAATGGAACTATGGTGTTCATGAAGATATAAGCACCAAAAAATCATTGAAATAGATAATGCGTCATGGTTATACCCTTATCAATGATAAAAAGGAAAGACCTTTAAAGTATAAGCACTCAATAGAGCTGAATACTAGCTCCGATTGTCTTTAAGACAGATTTTAGGTAATCCATGATTCCATGTTCGACAAAGCATACACTCAGTTATGGATCCCAACAATCCAACAATTAACAAGGTTTTCCAGCTCATTGAATTATATTCCTATCAGTAATTAAACAAATAATTACGGAAATGCTAGGAGGGAAAGAAAATCCTCCAAACCAATCTCAGAGAGTCAAGTACAGCTATGGAAATAACTCTAACTGAAGTTAAAATGAGAGATTAGGGATAGATGGAAACCCGGAAAGACATTCCACTACAACAGAAATACCATTTGTGACATAACCTGAAGAGCAAACACATTGTCAAAGATTTGTTTCAGGATTAAATGAGATGTTAGAAGATATTGATCACAAGTGAAAAACAAGACCAGAAATACCAAAAGACAAAACAAAGCAAGGAAATCTATCTATAAACAAAATGACCGATGGTCGTAAATGCTTCTTCTTTTCTTAGGAACCCATAATATTCATTTGATAAATGTAATAAGATTATGATGGTGGCATAAAAAAATCAATATAGACATAGCAAAGAGTTCTAGAAAATGTATTCTGACCCCTCCCCATTAGAAGAAGAGAGAGAGAGAGAAAGAGAGAGAGAGAGAGAGAGAGAGAGAGAGAGAGAGAGAGAGAGAGAAAGTAATTCCTAATAAATCTTTACTTGTACAACTAGATTCTCTAAATGTAGAACGCTGGAGAAGTTTTTGCAATGGTCTCATGTATTATTAGCTGTTCCATTGAATGGGTGATCGATATTAGTCGAGTATTTAAGAAAACAAACCAATAAAATTCTTTAAAACGTAAAACTTACATAAATGAATTAAACTTTGAGAGCTATTTTCCCCTAAGAGTTTTTGGGTTAGCTAAGCTAGTTGGGTTTTCATTTGATCCATTTCTTCCTCTGCGCTTTCAAAGTATTAACTCTTCCTTCAAAGTGGAAAATGCAGCTCGGAATACTTCATCTTCCTTTTTTTCTAAAGATTTCTGGGTCATACCAAGATCACAAGGTGTTAAACCTAAACCTGCACCATGCACACTACCACATGATTTAGGGTTCATGACTTACACAAAGATATCATCTTGGACATACTTGTCATCTCTCAATTTTGGAGGTTGTTCATCCAATTTCTCCTCCAGCTTTTCTTACAATCAGTTAAATCAACTGAAATCTATATTGAATATGTAGGCTAGAAGAAGAGGAAGGAGAAAAAAATGCGTCTTCAATAAGTGAGGCACGTAGTTTCCTAGGTTTTGGGGTGTTCTCTTCAAGGTTCTGATATGATGAAGGAAAATAGAGTTTGAGAGAAGATCGTATTGTGTTTTCATTAAAGAAATCAATATGTACATGTAGGTCAGTTATAGAGTACAACAAGAGTACACGTATATCAAGTAAAATTCAAAAAAAATAAAATATTCAATCCCATTTAGAGAATCATCTAGTTGGGTAGAGAGGTGATCCAATGTATCTTTGAAATGCAACGCTTGATTAGAACTGTTTCCTACGGAATCCTTCCTCATGTCTTGTGAAGTCATGTCTCTTAACCCACGCAATAACAAAGTATGATGAGAAGTCCAACCTCTTAATTCTGTGCACAGATGGACAACCCCACCCCCACCAAAAAAAATTCAGCAAATAACCTTCCTGATTTCCATTGATCACTATGCATTTATGACACTTGAATAAGTGCATTACTCAGGAAGCCTTTCATCCCATTATATAGTTGCACTCCCTGACGAAGACTTAGTGCGTAGGAAAAATACAATCCAAGCCTCAATTTGTATAACTGGATCCCCTTGTTTTAGAAGCTTGCAACTAAGACCCAGAAAGATTTAACCATCCCCAGAAATATTCACATGCAATCCATTAGTTGATTTTCATTCATAAAAGAAAATTCGCTTAACTTGAATATTAGAAGAATCAATATTGTAATCTTTCTGCAGTAAAAAATCACCAATTATGAGGTGCACATATTACTTAGGAGCTTACAATAATAGGAAAAAAGAGAGTTAAAAGAAATTTATGAAGATTGATCAACTTGATTGAAAACTCAAAATGCTACAATGGAAAATCATAACTTTTCTAAGATCTCTAATCTACTCGTTGTGCTCTGAACTTAATTTAACAAAAGAAAAGATACCTTCAGCAAACTCTTATTATACATAGATTTTGACTCACAACCGAAAAGAGAGGTAACCACGTCCCCAGGCTACGTGTTACAACACAACGCCAACCAAACACCATGTTATCAACAATGTAAATTCATAATGCAAATGTATGTACAGTTATCACAAATATTGAATGACATGTTATTAAATCAAGAATGTATCACAATCATGCAAGGCTATTAAGAAACAATAAAATAAATCGAACTATTCCTCATATGTTCGGTGAGAAACTAACAATAGAGGTTTTCCTCGCACGCTCCCGATGTACCTATAATTATGTTATTATTAGTTGAAGCTTAACTAAGCTTTCTTCTTACTTAGGTTTTGTAATTACACTAGAGTACGGTAACATGTCGGGGCACAGCCCTTAGACAAGTAGACTTGGGTACATAGCCAAAGGTTAGATCTTTACACCTGATTCAGAAAATCTGGGATTGTCCGGTAGCAGCTACTCTGGCAGGAGTTTGTGACCGCACATCCATCCAGATGTTTCCAGAGAACAGGTTCAAATTCTCAGAACCTACTATGATGGTCCAGAGGCATTGTTCGGATGCATATCTACATCCTGACCCTCATCTGGAGATTCCCAGAAAAGGTCCATTTATGCAGAGACCTACTGTAATGGTCCGACGGCGGAACCTCCATCCGGAGAATCCCATAAAGGTTTCCCTTCTTTACAGAGAGTTACTGTAATGGTCCGGATGCACAATTTTTGCATCTGGATCACCATCCAGACCTTCCATTTGGACTACTTTACACAATCCGAACCTGAGTCTATCTTCCCCAACAGGGTGGTGGTTCTTTCCCCTTATCCCTGGGGATAATCTAATACCACATAGGCATCACTAGGTACCATGATTCCATCCTAGGGTCCCTTTTAAGGTTTCTAAGTCATCCTAGGTCTGTTGTCCAGGTTTTTGCTCAAACTTGGATTGCATTGTCTTTTGAGGTGTGGTCTACCATAGATGAAGGTCTCACCTTTTAACCATAGAGGGTGGGAGGTGCTCTCACCCTCTAAGGGCCGGTTTCTACAACTTTAGAATTCACAGAGGAAGCTAGTGCACTTACTAGATTGCTTTTGTTCGTTAACGGACGGGTTGTCTTTGAATATCGCTCCCAGCCAATCGTCTTCTTCCTCTCTCACAGTTCTCTCTTTTCTGCAACTAGGCCTATCTCAGAGTCAAAGTGAGGAATTTGACTTAACTTCAACATGTTTATGCGCATGGGATGGGGAGAGGAGAGTCCCACAAGAGCTGGGGTCTCCCATTCCTGGTGCAACTCCTCCTTCAAAGGGAAAGGGCCCCTAGCTGCCATGTGTCCATATTGGTTATGCACAAGGGAGAAGCAAGTTGGTTATTTGCGGTGACAAGTGTCACCCTATAACCCTTGTATCTCTCTCCTTTACGTGGGGGTTATTCTTCCTTGCGGATGGGACCCACTACCATATATATTCCATATTAATATTTTCCTGGACCCTATCCGAAGGTCCACCTGGGTTGATTCCCAAACCACGGATTGGGTGTCTGGCAGTAGGGACCGGATGCAGACTCTGTCCGAACAAGGTGAATCCAGACTCATCTTGCCCTGCTATCCTGATTTGTTCGAGGTTTTCTTTCCTAGCCTTTATGGTGCTCAAGCATAATTGGGTTAAGGTAACTCACCATCTCGAGTGTTAACGTCAATTCCGGTGTTGCGTCTATCGAATCAACGGTAGGAAGATCTGTCATGTGTCGAAATCCAAATTAATCCGGAGTTTTGAGATGTGGGTCTTACATACTATATGCATAGAGTGTTAGTCTTTAACACATTTTATTATTGATTTTACTAGAGTTTACCTCATAATGTCGATTAGGGGCAAAGACACCTATACTTTGGAGGCTACAAGAAAGATCATTACCAACGCTCTAAATTTACCCGTTGACAACCCCAGAGAGAAGCACCAACGAGAGATAGGTGTGCAATCAATATTAAGCAAATTCATGACATTGGGCTGCAATAGTGACTGAATTGAAACTCAAAACTATTTAGGTTCTATTTGCTTCCATGTAAAATAATGGTTTTTTTCCTATTAAGTTGGTTTTTCTGCTGTTAGTTTTAACGTAAAATACTAAGAAATATATTGAAAAAAAAATTATATGGAATGAATTTTCATGTAAAACGTTATTTACACACAAAATTTTACAGTAAAACAGACAAAGCCTTAGAAACAAATTTGGATTAGGCCCAATTAGTCTTAGGGGGGTAAATTTTTGGTTTGGGAAGGAAAAATAGCATGCATTAATAAAAGGCATAACACAAAATAATTACGTCATGAAGAGAAATATATGTGGTAAGAAAGGACAAACATGAAAAAACAATCGCTGTGTTTGGTTGCAAGTGGAATTGAAGAGAAGGGAAGGGAAATTTCTTAACTTAAAAGGAAAAATTTTATTGTTGTAACACAAAATGACTGTATAAACTACTTAAATTTATTAACATATTTAGTAATAAAACTAATAAGATGTAAAATTTATTTTACCTTTTAAATGTAAGAGGTTTGAATGTAAAGTGAAATGTAAGTTAATAACTAAATATAGAATGATTTAGAATTATTTATATAGCAATATAATAGCATGTGTTATAATCATTACAAAAGTTTCTGTTTTTTAATTAAAATTTTTCATTTCCTTTCTTTTCAATTCTCCTTGCAACCAAACACAGGCAAAGTAAACCATTGTCCTTGATAGAGAGGAGTTCAGTATTGAAAGAAGGGCCAGGACAGTAACTGGGGTGCATGTGGGTCAGGTGAAGTTAGATCCAAACTGAACTAGTGTTGCTATATAGTGGGTTGTGTATAGACCCAAGCCTAAGAAAATGCTTGGTATTTGGGCCCATCCCAAAATACTTGGGCCAAACTTGGGCGGGGTTAAGAATGGAGTACACAATTGGTGCTCTGTGGGGACAAGGAATCAATCATTAATTATGACACCATCATTGGTCTAATCTAGCTGGCACCATATTGGGTCTATATATCCAATGGTGGGCTGTCCACGGAACACTTCCCAGCCTATTAAAATATAAAATAAGTATTCAGACCCACAAAAGTCAGACATAAGCCTAAGCCCAGGAATACTCATATTTTGGGCCTCGGATTCTATTGGGCCCACTTAGGAACAGCTCCACTCGGGCAAAATATCTTTCTGAGCCAATTTATACACTCAAATGTCACTTGTTCATCAACAATTAGAATTAGCTAATAAATTATCAACAATTGCCCCTAGATTTAATTCATAAATTATCAACAATTAGAATTAGTCAATAAATCTGCTGGTGTACTGCATTGAAGGTTTCTCTAAACCAGGCACAGATTCAAGACCAGAGATCTCCTCCAAGGAATAATGATGTGAACAGAATAATACCCATGGCCATAGGACTGGAAGATACTCGTCCAACTGGAATGCGTTGAGAGCGAGAGAGAGAGAGAGAGAGAGAGAGAGAGAGAGAGAGAGAGGCAACTACTCGGGTCGGTTGTGTCATGGCGAGGTGACGCGTGGTGCAGATGGTTCAGCACGAGTTCTTTCTTTTTATTTTAGGAGGGACTGCATTGTTATTTTTTTGGCTTTTGTTGGGTCAGTCATGGTTTAACCCGTAGCCGTTGTAAATTAGTGGGGCCACCGCGACCTAAAAGGCTCAGCAAAGTATTCAACTGGTGGCCTGTTCATGAGTCCTGGATTCAGGATCTGTTCTCTGTTTCTATCCCTGAAGTATTGCCGTTTGATCATGAATAGAATTTCTTCTTACCAAAAAAAGAAGGAAAAAAAAAAGAAAAGAAAAAGTATTCAACTGGTTAAGGGATAAGGTCAAATCTAAGTCATGTTAACTTGAACCATTGGATGTATTAATGAAACTGCTGAGTTTACAATTTTAGGCATGTTTCTTCACAGGTCTCTTAAGCATGGGCTGGCTCGGCCCATTTTGACAAATGGTCATGTTTGGTCTTGGATTCTTAAAGTTTAAGATGGCATATGGACCCATTTCTCCAAGTTTCCATTATTTTTGGGTTTACCGTAATATCTCGGTTCTTTTTGGGTTTGGTTCATTACTACACGCTTTGAGTGAAGAATCTAGTCGCCCTAACTACCGATTCTCATTTCTATATTACTATAATTTTCGTAATATTTGGATGACAATAAAAGAAAAAAAAAATTCTGAAATGGAAGTGAGAGATAGACACATAAAGTCATCATTGTTTAATTTTTTTTTTTTTATTTATTTATTTTTTTGCCTTGTAAACATAGCCTAAAAGAAATATTGTTAGAGTTTAAAAAAAAATGTTTAGTTATATTCAAGCAATCCTAGATGGCAATTTATCATTAATGATCTTGGCTTCTCCATTGTTTAAATGGAACTGGGAGGGAGATCATACGGTAAACTCAACTCAAACACCGGTTAGTGGTTATCCTTCCTATTTGCTTCGTTGTAAAATTTTCCGTGCAATTGTTATTTCACATGAAATTTTCCTTTTCCATGTAAAAATTTTCAAGTTTTTCAATGTTTTTCTTTGTACTTTATGTTAAAAACAAAAAGTGAAAAAACCTGTTTTACAGAAAAAAATTTCTTTTCAAATATTTTAGATAGAAACAAATGGAGGCTTAGGTCAAAAGTGCAGGGCTGGTGACCCTCCACCTTCTCTTGGCTTTATGCCGTTAGTATGGATCTTGCCTCCCACTCTTGCTCAGTGTCTCCCTCCAAAATTTAAAGACAAAGAAAATCTGCAATTTGCTTCACTACCAAGGAATCTGATATATGAATAAGAAGTATGTCAAAAGTTGAGTGAATAAGAGGTAAGAAAAGGGACACCGAGCCGAAAGCAATAGGGAAGGGAAAATGAAAAATAAAGCAGAAGTGAATTTGAGGTACTACTGGTGGGTGGGTGTGTGTGTGTGTTGGTAGTAGCATCTTGCTACCACATATATTGGAAATGGCCTGACTCGATCAACTTCTTGCATCAATTATCATCTCATATATTGATGGATTCTCCAGTGACCAATGGAGATGGGTTAAATCTGAGAATCAAAATCTGACAGTATCTGACATATAGTATACCATTATACCACTTCCATATATGCTTATGTTTTAATGCAGAATTTAAAATAAATAGCAATGCTTCAAACCAGAAGGGAATGGGCTTCCACAAGCACACACACACACACAAATGAAGGGAGTGAGAAACAATAGGAGGTAGGAGATCCTAATCAGAAGAAAGAAATTAACGTTTCTTCTTCTTCTTGTTTTTTTTCTAAAATTCTTGGTGTTCTTGTGTTCTAGTGTTGTGGTAGAACATGAGAAGGGAAGATCTACAATCTGTCATGATAACTACTCTATTTCCTCTTTTGTTTCTCATCTTCTTGAGTGATGGTCAGGCCAGGCTAGCTCAAGGATGTTCTCCTTCTTTCTGTGGAAACCACAAAAACATCAGCTACCCTTTTCGCTTAACAGATAATCCACCCAATTGCAGTGATCCCAAATATGAACATCTTGTGAGGATGGCATCACAGTCTTGGATTTCGATTCAAGGAGATACCACATGAAACAAATTTCTAACAATGAACAATGGATTCGCGTCGTTGACATCAACGTGGAAAATGGGAATTCCAGTCTTTCAAAACCATAAAGATCAAAGTGATTATTGGTACAATAGATCCACGGTTGGCATATCAGCAGGGTTTCTGAATTGCTCAAAAGCAATAAATGGTTCAGTAAATACACTCCTTGCTTAATAAGTGAACCAAGTCATACTTTTATGTTTTATAAGGGGGTTCTACAGTTTCAGATCTTTCAGTATCATCTTCCATTCCAGAGTCCTGCCAACTTCTGGCCACGATCTATGCAATCAAAAGGGGCATACAACATCCATTCTATGGGAAATTTAAAAAATAGGGTTTGATCTGAGGTGGTCAGTTGAATGTCGTGACTGCATTTTATCAGACGGCATCTGCCAATTCAATTCTTCACCCAGACAAAATTCACTGGCACTCCATCTGGTTAGGAACATAACAATATACCTATGATTATTTTGGGAAATCTCTGAGACTCCTTTCCTTTTCTGTTCAATATCTTGTCTTTTGTTTGAATGTGGTTCCTTCATTCTACAAAGTCAAACCAATTTCTTTGTTTCAATTTATCTATTACTTGGATCTCATTATTCTAGACTCATATACCTAGCATTAAGTTGGAATTAGCTTATTATACCATTTATATTTGCTGACACACAAACAAAGATTCTTTTAACAAGTCTATCTCCCTAGAATGTAATTTTCTTGTCTATGCAGTTGGTTTATGGTTCCTCATATTAGGTATACTTTTGGTAGATAAATCACTCCATAACCATGCTCACTTTATCTAAAACATTTCTTATTTCAGTAGTTTTATACTGTTGTCTACCTCTGCTTTGTAGTGTTGGTTATAATTGGGAAGTGCATGGTCAGTTGCACAATTGTCCTACTTGTGTTCTTCATTACAAATTTTGGAAGTACCACAAATATTAATATAAAAAAAATAGGGAGCAATCCCTGCACAATCAACCTGCAGTCCTAAAGCCCTAGCTATATTTGTATGAAAATCCTTGGGAAGGAGGACTTTGGATTTCAAGCAAATGAAAACTCCAATGGTTGTCACACTGCAGTTAAGATGTTTGAACTTTGGAGGGTAATGAGGAAGAATTTACCAAGTAAAGACCCTTAATTTGTATGATTATTCATGTAATGTGGTGTTAGGGAATTATACATCTATGATCCACATCCCCCGACACGTAAGATTCGACATCAGCGCCATGTAAAGGTTCACCATTTGACAGAGGGGTAGAATCGGTATTGCCCCTTGATCCGCAGAAAAGAAGGGTAAAATCGTTATTTTAGGGATTTCGCACTATTCACTATAAATAGGGCGAATCCCGAGGATTACGGAGGACAACATTTACTGCTCATTTATTACCGCTTTGAGATTCTCGCTCTGACACTTAAGTCGGATAATCTCACCTCACCCCACACTTTATAATATCTTAGTGGGCTCGACACCGAGCCCATTGACTGTTCACAGAGCCTAATTTTGGCATCGGAGTGGACCCGGGGAATCTAGCCCGCCTCCCTTCTTTGTCTTTCCTTGTCTTGCAGGTCCAGTCAGCGAGGAGGACCCACAGGACGGATCTGGGCCGAAACAGTTTGGTGCCCACCGTGGGGCCTCCGTCTGACCGCTAATCTGTGGGTGCTTTACTGCGCCACGCCGGTCCTCAATACGATGCTCCGCGCAGAATACCTTGGCGGATTCGTTATCCAAACTCGTCACCGCGGACTTAAAAGATCTGGATCATTCGGTATACACCGAAGTTCTGCACCAATCTTCCGTGGACCCCGCAACTAAAGCCATACTATCAGCGGCGTCGGAACCATCATGGATCGACCCAATAATTTCCTTTCTCCAAAGTGGCCAACTTTCGGAAGACAAGAAAGTAGCCAGGCGCATCCAGTCTAAAGCCAGCCATTACATCGTCGAGGAGGCTGTCCTCTACAAGAAGGCCTTTACATTCCCACTACTTCGGTGCTTACGTCCTTTCGTAGCAGCGCAAGCTGTCAAAGAAGTCCACGAGGGCATATGTGGTGCGCACCAGGGGGGTAGAGTCCTCGCTCACAAGATATTACGTCAGGGATATTACTGGCCTAAGATGCGGCAAGATTGTATCATCTACGTCAAAAGGTGCCCCAAGTGTCAGATTTACGCACCGGTATCTCACCTACCAGCCGCACCCCTCCGCCCTATCGAGGCAGCTCCCATCCCCTTTGCCACATGGGGAATGGACATCATTGGCCCTTTTCCACCGGCACGCTATCAGCGAAAATTTGTGGTCGTCGCCGTGGATTATTTCACCAAATGGGCGGAAGCGGAAGCACTGTCTAGCATTCCAGAAAGTGTCATCAGTGCCTTCTTCATCAAATCGGTGGTCTATCGGTACGGCATTCCTAGAGTTCTCATCACGGATAATGGCAAGCAATTCGATAATGCAGCCTTCGCGGCATTCTGCGCGAAGCATCGTATTGAGCACCGGCGTGGCGCAGTAAAGCACCCGCAGACTAGCGGTCAGACGGAGGCCACCAATAAGATTCTGGTAAAAGGCATCAAATCGCGACTCGATGGCGCGAAAGGTAGGTGGTTGGACGAATTGCCGCACATACTTTGGGCAGATCGGACCACTCCGAAAACAGCTACTGGAGAATCTCCCTTCCGACTGGCCTTCGGCACGGATGTCGTGATCCCTTTAGAGGTTAGAATTGCATCCCACCGGATCGCCAATTATAACCCAACCACAAATGAGCACGGATTACGCGCCAACTTGGATCTCGTGGGAGAAGTGAGGGACCAAGCCCAGATACGAATTGCGGCCAATCAACAGCAAGTGACAAGACACTACAACAAGAAGGTACCCTCCCGGTCGTTCAAGGAAGGAGACCTTGTACTCAGAAGGATCATTGCCTCTGACTCTACTCATCAAGGGAAGCTATCCCCCAATTGGGAAGGCCCCTATCAGGTCACACAAGCGTTGCAAACGGGATCCTACCGCTTGATGGATATGGAAGGTCAAGCCCTGCCAAGAGCATGGAATACCGAACACCTTCGGCCATTTTATCAATGAAAATCCCCCGAATGTACATACGCCATTTCAGCGCGACCTAGGGACATTAATGAGCTTTCATCATAGCAATGCCCCATCTCTCCAACACATTCGACAGCAAGGACGCGCACAAAGCGTTAACCCCAGCTCCGTGCCGATACGGATATCATCCCGGCCCTATGCCGATGTGAGACCCATTCGACCCAAGGCTTTCACCAAGTGTGGAAGCCCCTTGGGCCGAGGAGGGTAGACCCGGCTCCGCATCGATACGGATATCATCCCGGCCCCCTGCCGATGTGAGACCCATTTGACCCAAGGCTTTCACCAAGTGTGGAAACCCCTTGGGCCGAGGAGGGTAGACACGGCTCCACGCCGATACAGATATCATCCCGGTCCTGTGCCAATGTTAGACCCATTCGACCCAAGGCTTTCACTAAGTGTGGAAACCCCTTGGGCCGAGGAGGGTAGACATGGCTACGTCTCGATACGGATATCATCCCGGCCCTATGCCGATGTGAGACCCATTCGACCAAAGGCTTTCACAAAGTGTGAAAACCCCTTGGGCCGAGGAGGGTAGACCCGGCTCCGCGCCGATAACGATATCATCCCGGCCCCCTGCTGATGTTAGACCCATTCGACCTAAGGCTTTCACCAAGTGTGAAAACCCCTTTGGCCGAGGAGGGTAGACACGGCTCCCCGCCGATACGGATATCATCCCGGCCCTGTGCCGATGTGAGACCCATTCGACCCAAGGCTTTCACCAAGTGTGGAAACCCCTTGGGCCGAGGAGGGTAGACACATGAACCGGCCATTAAAGACATGAACCTTCCATCTGGGACGAGAGCAAGAAAGAAAGCAAGCACACAAGACTACATCCAAAAGCATTCCATTTATTCAGGGCAAAGAAATTACATCGGTACTCTCAAATAATACCGCACAGCGGCAATTACATCGTTGTAAAGAAAAAAAAATATTTCCTAAGTAGGGGGTGGCCCTCGGCAGAGACACCTTCAACAACTAGAACCAACTCCGCAGGACGAGAACCACCGGGAGTAGGGGGTGGCCCTCGGCAGAAGCGGCACCATCCCGGGGAGTCGTGGGAGTCTCATCAATGTCCGAAGAGACTGGAGGCTCTTCACCCTCGAACACCTTGTCCAGACGTCGGAGCATCTCATCATCCTCCACCTCGGGGATCTCCACCTCGTCCTTGTCAGATACCAGGCACGCAGCGCCGGTATAGTCTATACCCGGCACTTTCCCGTCCACAAACTCTTTCAGAGCAAGTGCCCCCTGGGTAAAGCTCTAAAGGGATAGCCGCCCCACCAGCTCCTTGAACCCCACGGACCTCTGGTACAACCGCACTGCGTTGGTCGCGAGGGAGCGCACCTTCATGTAGCCGTCACGCCACCGAGATCGATGATTCTTCGCCCGATCCAGAGCCAGCTTCAGTTGATCGATCCGTTCCTCCCGCGCCATGGCCTCGTTCTCAAGACGTTGTTTGTCTTCACGCATCTTGGCGTTTTCCCGCACCAGGCGAGTGACCTCGGCAGTCACGATAGTCACTTCACGCTCTTTGTACCGTAGCTGTCTCCTGGCATCATCCCTCGCTTCCTCGGCAGAATGCAGCTTGCTATCCATCTCGACCAAGTTACGTGCCGTCTCCTCGGCACGTTCTTTCAACGTTTCAAGGTACACGCTGAGTTGCATCGAAGTAACAACTAAGTTAACAAGGAATAGAGAAATCTGCCAACCGGACCCAAGAAAAAAAAAATTTACCGATGCACCAAGTGTATCTGCCCCCGATATAAGCGAAGGCATGGGGAGCCCCCGCACCAAAGATCGGTCCCGAGGAAGAATGGCCCCCTGCAACAGTTCCCTCGCAGCCCGAATGTCCCCCATGGCAGTATCTTCTTCGGTAAGCGCCCAGTCAGGGCGGAATCCTCGTTCATCCCCGGTACGGTCGCGAGGGGAGGGTCCCAGCAGGGGAATGCGCCTAACCTCGCCTCGGACATCGCCCATGCCCTGAGGCACCCTAGGCCTCTCGACAGGTGCAGCTGGTGAGGTCCGGACTCGTATCGGAGTCGATTGTCATGCCGCGCTAACCTTAGAAGTTTCCCCCAGCGCCAGAACAGCCTCCGTTCCGGTAGCAGGGCCCCCTTACCTGAAAAATCAAGTACACGGTACCGAGGAATGAGAGGCATTGCATAGACACGCGCGGCAGAGGCCAAGGCAGAATCAGGAGAAAGCTTACGAGTCTTTTTAAGAGGCCGTCTGGTGGGATCACCCTCGGCACCAACCGGATCCGTGATAACCCTCGACGCCGAGCCCCCTGGGCTCTCTTTGCCGCGGCCTCCTTCCTTGCATCGTTCTTCTGCCTCAGCTCCAGCAGATACTCCTTGTTTAGTTTCACTGCAAAACACAACACCAGAATCAGCCCAGTTAGTAGGTCAACATCGGCCCGGCCACAGCAAAACAATACTCACAAAGACGGTTTTCATGCAACACAAGGGGGTCCCTCAGTTCGGCCACTCGGATCTGAGCCCCTTCGGTGCTCCGAGCACGCCGCAGCATCTCAGACTCCTCGGGAATCAGGGGCGAATCCGTATTGAATGCCTCGGCATCCAATTTCCTCTAAACATTCCCCAACGTAACATTCGCACCTCGGATGTATAAAAACTTATTCTTCCACAGCTTGATCGAGGTCGGCTTATCTGCCAAGAGGTCGCCAAACTCGGGCCTTTTTGTGAAGTAGTACCACCCGGACCGGCAGTAGTCATAAAGGTGAACATGTGGCGGAATATGTTCAGTGTCGGTACACATCCCAACCTCCGGAAGTATATGATGAATGTCATCATATTCTTCCATGAGTTCGGCATCAGTTGGATGGGGGCCAGTTAATAAATTCCTAAGATTTCAGCCACTAACTTTGGTACCGGCACCCGAAAACCAGCCTTGAACATTTCAATGTTCACGCATAGCTCCGACCTACGATTCCAGCAGGCCCGCTCCCCCTCGAGGGGCTTCCGAATCTCCACGTCATCCGAAATCTGATAACGCTCTCAGAGACTGTTGAGCTCTGCCTCGGTCACAAGTGACACCTCTCCCCGGGCATCAAAATCTGGAGGAGCCTTGGCCTCTTCCCAGGCATGTATCAACACCTCCGAGCCGACCTCATGGGTAGACACTCCTAACAGCATTTCTTGCCGGGAAGGACCTCCTTCGGTTGAAAGCTCAATCTCGAAACCACCCTCCGAAACTCGCCTCACCGAGCCACTGGGTAAAGAGGAGCCCGAGGTCGACCCACTACCAGATGAGGTCGAGCTACCACCACTGCTACTACTACCACTGCTGGAGGATGTCCCCACCTCCTCTATGTCTACCTAAACATCGGTCTCCCTACCTTCGTCGGCCATACTACAAAAACTAAGGGAAAAAACTTACTGATTGACAGATCGCACCAAGCTCAACCGATCGAGCCGCTTCGAAATCACCGAACCGATGCGCAGAGTGCAGAACCGAAGTGAGTGAGAAACAGCTGCTGCTGCGTACTCAGAGTGGGGGACCTCCATGCCCCACTCATCTTTTTTATATAAAGCATCAACCCGCCAGAAGACACATGGCGCTACATCATTGACAAGAACTTCGGTGCATTTATTATCGAGTATAAACTCGGGTCCGTCAATCGGGTCCCGCCAAACGGTATCCATATCAGACCCGCAACCCGTACACGGATCCAGGGAACCGCTTCGGAGCGATCCTCAAATACACCGATGCATATTGGCCGCAGTGCCCACATCGGTCAAATTGGCTCGGATCACGTGATAGTCCCGTGACGGCTACGGAACCGTTCCCATGAACACCGATGCATATTGGCCGCAGTGCCCACATCGGTCAAATTGGCTCGAATCACGTGATAGTCCCGTGACGGCCACGGAACCGTTCCCATGAACACCGATGCATATTGACCGCAGTGCCCACATCGGTCAAATTGGCTCGGATCACGTGATAGTCTCGTGACAGCCACAAAACCGTTTCCATGAACACCGATGCATATTGGCCGCAGTGCCCACATCGGTCAAATTGGCTCGGATCACGTGATAGTCCCGTGACGGCCACGAAATCGTTCTCATGAACACCGATGTATATTGGTCGCAGTTCCCACATCGGTCAAATTGGCTCAGATCACGTGATAGTCTCGTGACAGCCACAGAACCGTTTCCATGAACACCGAGGCATATTGGCCGCAGTGCCCACATCGGTCAAATTGGCTAGGATCATGTGATAGTCCCGTGACGGCCACGGAGCCGTTCCCATGATCACCGATTGCATATTGGCCGCAGTGCCCACATCGGTCAAATTGGCTCGGATCACGTGATAGTCCCGTGACGGCCACGGAACCGTTCCATGAACACCGAGGCATATTGGACGCAGTGCCCACATCAATCAAATTGGCTCGGATCACGTGATAGTCCCGTGACGGCCACGAAACCCTTCCCATGAACACCGATGCATATTGACCGCAGTGCCCACATCGGTCAAATTGGTTCGGATCACGTGATAGTCCCGTGACGGCCACGGAACCGTTCCCATGAACACCGATGCATATTGACCGCAGTGCCCACATCGATCAAATTGGCTCAGATCACGTGATAGTCTCGTGGCGGCCACGGAACCGTTCCCATGAACACCTATGCATATTGACCGCAGTGCCCACATCGGTCAAATTGGCTCGGATCACGTGATAGTCCCGTGATGGCCACGAAACTCTTCCCATGAACACCGATGCATATTGATCGTAGTGCCCACATCGGTCAAATTGACTCGGATCACGTGATAGTCCCGTGACGGTCACGGAACCGTTCCCATGAACACCGATGCATATTGACCGTAGTGCCCACATCGGTCAAATTGGCTCGGATCACGTGATAGTCCCGTGACGGCCACGGAACCGTTCCCATGAACACCGATGCATATTGACCGCAGTGCCCACATCGGTCAAATTGGCTCGGATCACGTGATAGTCCCGTGACGGCCACGGAACCGTCCCCATGAACACCGATGCATATTGGCCGCAATGCCCACATCGATCAAATAGGCTCGGATCACGTGATAGTCCTGTGACGGCCACGGAACCGGCCCCATGACGGCCGATGTACTTAGGCCGCAGTGTCCACCTTGGATCCAGACCCAGAAAACCCCAGACGGAACCGCTGTGAACCAATCAAAGTTCCCATATCGGTTCCGAACCCATGCCCCCAGCGAGGGGGCGAGGGATGTTGCCTGCAATACCCAGCACGGCCCCGAGCTCGGTACCCTAAGCAAATACCGCAGTGAATCGACCACGGTGCCCACCTCGGCCCCGAGCCCGGTACCCAAAGCAAATACCGCAGTGAATCGACCGCGGTGCCCACCTCGGCCCCGAGCCGGTAACCAAAGCAAATACCGCAGTGAATCGACCGCGATGCCCACCTCGGCACCAGCCTGGGACCCCGACGCAAGAGCCAGCATGCCCTAAACTAACGTAGCCGCTCCAACCTCAGATAAGCATTTTTTCAGCCACCACCAGCACATTCCAAATTGCAAACGGCTCGCACCCCCGACAAGATCTGTCGGATAAAAGATCCGAACCTTCCGATTTCGACAGAGCAACGAGGCAAGTTATTAGGGGAAGGGACCATATCTCTATTTTGCTCAACCGAGCCCTACAGATTCGACAAGACAACGAGCAAGTGTTAGGGAATTATACATCTATGATCCACATCCCCCGACACGTAAGATTCGACATCAGCACCATGTAAAGGTTCACCATTTGACAGAGGGGTAGAATCGGTATTGCCCCTTGATCCGCAGAAAGGAAGGGTAAAATCGTTATTTTAGGGATTTCGCACTATTCACTATAAATAGGGCGAATCCCGAGGATTACGGAGGACAACATTTACTGCTCATTTATTGCCGCTTTGAGATTCTCGCTCTGACACTTAGGTCGGATAATCTCACCTCACCCCACACTTTATAATATCTTAGTGGGCTCGACACCGAGCCCATTGACTGTTCACAGAGCCTAATTTTGGCATCGGAGTGGACCCGGGGCATCTAGCCCGCCTCCCTTCTTTGCCTTTCCTTGTCTTGCAGGTCCAGTCAGCGAGGAAGACCCACAGGACGGATCTGGGCCGAAACATGTGGTATTGCTCGTTGAGTTTCTTCTCTGAGGGTTCAATAGAACTCTTAGCTGGGATAAATCCCCAATGGAACTTCTGCAAATATATAACCTGCATGGAATATAATGGAAGCTCATTCAATTGGAAGAAACTGATATTTCCCTCGGCATTTCTCTTAGGATTGGATACCTTACACCTGCATCAAAGATACGGTTGTCTGTTCTTCACATTAAGGTTAAGCCACAGACCATTCTTTTAGACCATAACTTCAACCTAAATGTAGTTTTTTGCTCAAAAATTATGAACTCATCTCCTTTCTGAAATTTCGAGAAACTATAAAGCTCTGTCTTCTTCCTCTGGCATTCCAATTTTAGGTATATTGTTCTTGGAAATGGTTTGAGATGCAAAGATGCAGAGCCACAGGTGGTGGAATGAAGCAAAAACTTAAATCCTTAACGAGGTTATGATCAAATTGGTCAAGCAAGACACCCAGAAGTCAATAAAACTACAGGGGTTAAGGACAAAGTTACAAGAAAGCTGTATAGATATTAGGGTTATTCATGCTTTGATAATCTATCAATACTAGATTAGCAATCAAATTCATCAAAAACAATTGAGTGCATCTTGAATATGATGGTTTCACCTCAATAATCAACCATGTAGGATTACTCTGGGAGGCTTACTACGGTTTTATTATGGATCATCATAACCACCAAATATGTGTTTGAGAGAAGCACTTGCTAGTTTCTTGACAGACCTAATTGAAAACTATCTAGTGAAGATGAAGATGAAGATGAAGATGAAGATCTTGTACCTTTTTTCCTGCTATCTTTCTGTCTTCCTTTTCCATTCATCAGGAGATATTTCATCATCCTCACGGATTCAAATCATCTCCTCCCTGTACTTCAGGGAGGAGGGAGACGCCCCCGTCGGATGGCTGACACGTGGCTTTCGAAAAAATCTGAGCCGCACGTCCTAGTCGACACCCAGCCCACAAGTCAAGCCGATAGGGGGTGTCGGCTCGGACGTGGGGCTCGAATTTTCCCAAGAGCCACGTGTCGGCCATCCGACGGGGGCGTCTCTCTCCTCCCTGAACTACAGGGAGGAGACGATTCGGATCCCATCCTCACCAAGTCATGCTCCTAGAAATGAATTGCAGATAAATAGGAAATCAGACGAAAAACTTGGGAATTATGGTAGGTAATGACCACATTCAAGAAAATGAGCCATACCATTAATATGACTTCAAGGAATAATCCTACATTACTAATAAAATTGGAATCTTGGGGTCTTGTATATGGAGAGTCTTTCCACTTATTAGTTCGAACTTTTAAGTTGAAGACTTGACATGTCACCTCAAAGAGGGACAATCACCCAAAATAGGGATTATATGCCTCCTAAAAAGAGGGACCTCTTACCTAAAGAGGGACCAAGTCACCTAGAAAAAGTGTCATATATTACCACATATACACCACCTAACGGTGGGGTTACATGTGAGGGTGAGTATTAGAAATAGTCTCACATTGCTAATGAGATTAGAATCTTGGGGTCTTATATATGGAGTGTCCCTCCCTCCACATATTAGTTCAAACTTTTGAGTTAAAAACTTGACAGCTAAAAGGTATGTTCGATGAAAGGGTCTTGAATTGTTTGCTTCCTTGAACAAGGGAGAGGAACATGTCCCTACTGTGTTCCACTGCCACGAGTGGTCCAAGGATTCATCCAAACTCAATGGCGTATGGACTGGATCCTCTCATGTCACTCAGTTCCTCGGTTGTGATCACACGATCGAAGGTTATTCGACGACCAGCGCACATACCAAGTGACATGAGAGGATTTTTATCCATGGTGTATGTGGATCCCACAAATCAATCCATAGTTGGAAGCAGTGTTCTTCGTAAATTGTTATCGTCAAAAATCGATACAGATCAGTATGACATTCAATGGTTGAAGGACACGTGGTCAATCCCATTAAAAATAGTTTTAAAAAAATCAATATCAAATTATCGGCCAAAATCGATACGAATCGATCAATCTAACGAATCCAATCCTACAACATATTTTGGAATTAATAATGAATGTTCAATGAACTAGGTTTAACCATTTTTTTCCTTTGGATTAGTAAAATAATAGAAAATCAATGAAACTTATACAAACTCTTGTAGTAAGATCTACAAATATTATATGAATTATAAAAAAAAATACAAATATCACAAATCCAAGAAAGTCCTTGCTTCTTCTTCCCCATTCCATGGATAGAAACCGATTTCGTGTTCAATTTCAAGTTTTTAATCTTGTTCCTCAAACAGTTTTTCTTGTACATTTTTATTTTATTTTATTTTATTTTTTGAAACTTATCCAATATTTGGTTTGATGTAATTTGATCTATTATTGCTACTGGAGCACCATAATATAGAGATAAATTACTACATGCATGATGCACCTCTAGGATTGGACTGAGAAGCCATTATCAGATCATAAAATTGAACTAAATAAATCCATAGAAACTAGCTTTAAAAAAAAAAGGGTAACGGGAAAGTATATTTAAAGTGGAAATAAGATATATAGAATCACATTAAGAGAGAGAGAGAGAGAGAGAGAGAGAGAGAGAGAGAGAGAGAGAGAGAGGAAATAAATCAGGAAAAAAGGCCTAAACTTAGAGTGAAATCGGACCGTCTACCTTCAATTCCCCGCAATGAATAACGCTTTCCCAATTCTGCTGCTTCTTTCTCTAGAGAGAGAGAGAGAGAGAGAGAAACCCCCTAGGAGAGTAACATTGCAATGGCAAGTTGTTGCTGTTGTTCTTCAGTCTTGAGCTTCACACTTAATTGCAAACGGGACTGGTCTCCGGCGGCGGCGGCGGCGGCGGCGGCCACCATCACTCCCTTCACAGTCCCTACTTGAATACACAAGCTCTTGCTGCAGCTGGTTGTTATCGTTGCTGCCCATCTGCTTCATCTTTTCTCTCTCTCTCTCTTTTTAACTAAAACAAAAGGTTCGGAGAGAGAGAGAGAGAGAGAGAGAGAGAGAAGTATGAAATGGAAGGAATTGCTCGGAAAGGAAGGAGGACTTACAGGACAGAAGTTTTGAGGGGGGAAGCTGGAGACAGGGTTTCTAATTTTCTTCTTTGAAGGTTATCTTTATTGTTAGCTTGGATCAAAACCCTTTTCCTACAGACCTTGTTTAACTGGAAATGAGAAGAAATCCGACACAACATCAACTTCAGATATCAGTGACTTCTCAAAGTCAGTCAGGATCTTCGTCCGACTGAAATTAATTGGAGCATCTAAGGAAAAGTTCTCTCCAAGGAATAATTGACTTTAACGTATTAGGACTTGTACAGTATATATGAGTATGACTTGAGGAGAAATTTACATCCTTTTCTTCAAACCAACGATAACGGAGGAAGAAGACGAAGATGCAAAAGGACAAGAAATAGGAAAATCACATCAGGATAGGCATGTCACATGACATTAAAACAAAAAAAAAAGGAAGAGTGAAGCCACAGGTCAATGGTGTTTATCTTGTGCTCTCTCTCTCTTTTCTGTTTTTTCTTTCTCCTCTATTCTCCTCTATTGCTTTTACTCGGAACTCGTTAAATCTATTTCATGTTAGATTGATCTAATCTAACACTTGTATATTAGATCAAGTCTCATTAGGTACATGATACTTCATTGGGAAAATTTCTCCCAACCCCCCCTTTTGGTCGAGAAATATATCTTTAAATCAATCACCCTTATCTTGGTCTATAAGGTCAATCATTTTCCTTACTTTTGAAAATAAGTATCAACATATCTTTTTCAGTTCATTAAGTGATGAGACGAATCATAACTACTATTTTCAATAGCAATATTACCTCTGAAATTGTAAAATATCATTTTTAGCCCTTTAAGTGACTAGACGAATTCTTTATATAGGTTTTCATCCGTTCATTGTTGCATCATTTGAAAAATCCTCAACAAAAATATGAGACATTCCATGTATCTGTACCATGTAAGAATATTATTGTGGGCTATATTAATTATACAGTTAGTTAGTTCAGTGGGAGTCTAGTCACAGGTAGATCAGTTTAAGTATGATTAGAGATAGACCAATCTAGTCAATTGTGAGACTAGTGTAGGGATGGGGTGGTATTATATATACCAATGGTTAGGGTCCCTACAGCCACGGTTATTTTTTCTTTCCTGTTCCCATATGCAGAGAGACGCAAAGGGATTCCCGGCAGACTGTGGAAGACTCTAATCAAAGTATTCAAAGCTACAAGAAACGGTCGAAAATCAATTTACAGTAAGAGGTATGTGTTTTATCATCTTTTTTTAATAGGTACCCATTGTGTTCTAGTAATCTGTGTGGTGTATCTATTATGGTTCATGAGAAATTTCATGTGAAAACCTAAAAAGAACAGAAAAAAAATCTTACAATTGGTATCAGAGCCTCCCACATAGATCTAGGATCGATGGGTAAGTATTCTAGAGACTGTAAATTTGAATGGATTGAGAAAGAGAGAGATTTTTTTTTAAAATTCTTCATACGAACCTGTCTAGGGTTTGGATCTTCGAACATTTTTTCTGACCGGTAAAAGATGAAATAAACTACATAGGATTGTAGGTCTCGGAGAGATGGAGCCGGCGACATAAAGTAGGTCGCCGAAAGTATCCAGACGCGCTCTCACGCGCCACTTGAAAAAGCACGTGAGATCCACGTGTCGGCTGCTAATCCAAAAAAAAAAAAAAGGGGCTGACGTCAGGTAGGGTTAACTCGAAAACCCTAGCGGGTTTAACCGAGTCCACCCAATACCAGGCCCCTCGTGTCATACGTGTGGTTAGCACGTGTGACTCAGGTGCCTAGTCAAAGATCCGAAGACCCTTTGACCTGGCCCGAAATATGACCCGTCAACCCTACCCATGGACCCACCAACATGATCCTAGAACCAGACTCGGTGACCCGAAAAGTCAACCCAGAAACCCTGATAGCTAACCAGTTGGACCAGTGGTTGAACCGTAAGTCGATTCAGGGTTTAGCAGTGGTTTGGTTTCGCACCAAACCGTTTGGTTATGTCTGGACCAAGATATTTCAAAAAAAAAAAAAAAGGTTTTACAGTGGGTTCGGTCGGCCCATAATGGAACCCGTCCAGACCGAACCGAGCCAGGGTGAACCGGCTTGAACAAGTTCAGGATGCAAGAATGCATGTGCTGAATTTGATCGACGATTGTGGGCCCTAGGAGAGTCAGATTTTGACGTGGTTTTCTGCGTTGTGTTCTTATTTTCGTGCTCGACAATTTGGTACATAGTTTGACACAATTTGATGATTTGGAGAATATGGTTTTGGTTAAAAGGTGCCCTAAATTAGTCTGATTTGCAGTTTTTTTGCTTGTTTTGTCAGTTATTTTTGTATCAGATGTTTGTAGATCGTTATATGTGCATGAGGTTTTGTTTGTTGACCCACATGGTACTGCAAAGTAGGATTTGAGGATATCATTGTGGAATTAGGTCGATCCCACCAAAGTGGTACACTTAGTTTCATCGTGATGTCTTCAAATTCAAAGTTGAATATATATGTAAATGCTTGTGTAAAGGTGATGTACACCCAAATGTGACATTGTCAAGTGTTGTTCAAATGAGGGTTTGAGGGTATCATGTAAAGATTGGGTAGATTCCACTAAAGTGGTATACTCAGTTCCAATATGGTGTTCTCAAATCCCAAGTTGTGCATTTACATATATAATAGAATGATACATTGTACACTGTTCTCCCAAGTATGAAAAACATCTAAGAAAGACAATGTTAGCCCAAAGGTGGCATTGTCGAAGACTAAAGGTATATTAATGCACATGATTTAACAGGATTTTGGCTTTAGGGGTCTCATTAGCTCAAAGGTGATGGGATTCCAAGAGTCATTATGCTTTTGCAGTTACTGCACAGAAACTGAGAAGATCACTACATGTTTATCCCAAAGAAGAATGTGTAGTTAATTAACTCTTGAAAAAAAAAAAGGATATTTACTTGCATAGATGTTTTGATATGGTTAGTACAAGTAAAAGGCATGTGTATGGATCTTCTGTTGTTTGATATTATGTTTAGACTCATACACTGGTGCATTCGTCTAAGAATGGCTATCCCAAAGAATATTTTGATATATTAGATATCTCATTCCTTGCTAGAAAAATATGTTCAGGTCTAGGTGGCTTGCATTACTAAAGGGGAGAGATAGAGCCAGTGATAAGGTTATTATTAGCTAATTTCAAGGTACATTGCTTAAAGATTGGTAGATTAACCAAAGGTAGGTGGTTTGACCAAATACTGTTACATCAAATAGGCATAGCTAGAAAAGAACAAAGATTCTAGGATTCCCTAAGTATTTTGAGTAGGTTGGTTCTGAAGACTGTTGGCTTGAATGCGAGTTGGAATTATTTAGTTTCTTTACGTTCAAATGGTTTTTCTACTCTTTTGGTTTTAATTGTTTAATTTGTATTTATGTCTGTTGTTTGACTTAATATTTTGTTTTCTCACATTGAAATTGTGATTGTTGTTACTTGGAATATCAGATTGAAAGTTTTTCTTTTCAACTAATTATAATGAAGTCATGCTGTTATGGTGCTTATGATGTTGTAAGATAAATGAATGCTTGTAATGTTGACTATATTTGTTTTGAATTGTGGTGAATAATTTTTCAAGGTTAGATTGTGCAATCTTATTTTCTCTAGTTGTGCCAGTCATAGTGTTGATCTCTAGGGCGATGTAGAGACAGTTAAGGTAGTTTCTTGGAGTGATTGGAAAAGGTTTTATCAGTGAGAGTCTTTAGATTCTCTTAGTCAGTGGGAGTTCTTATGTTCTGCTTGACTAGTGGGAGATCAGGTATTTGTCTATTTATCCATGTTTGATTGAATTGCCTATGGTGTAGTGGTTGATTTAATGGTAAGTGTGGTTATTTTTTCTTGAGAATTTATTTTATTGCTTGTATGCATTCATTCACAAGACATGTCAAAGTTGCAAGGCAGTATTTAGCTAAAGAAGGTGATAAGCCAAGGTGTGATTGTAAGACCCGCACTCCACTAACTTGGTATAATCGTGTCGTGTCAGGTATTCCCATCATTCTTGGATCAAGTGGACCGAGCGTGTGAAGATAGATCACAAACCAGGTATGAATATTGAGTTAAAAACACTGAAAACATACCTAAAGTTGCATACCTGGGTAGGTATGGTCGACCATAAGGAAGAGAACAAAAATCTCAAATCCAGAATCCCACGGTCGATGATTTTGATTCTACGGTCAAGGATTTATGCGACCGTATGATTGACCGTGAGACCCCAGATCAGACTCCGAGTTTTGAAAACTTTCTTAAACTAAGGGATTGCTTTCCTAATTGAAAGAGGACTCTATATGGAGAGTTTTTCTCTATATAAAGGACGTCCCTTAACCATTTTTCACTCTTTTAAAACATTAGTAAACCCTAGAGAAAGAGAAGGAAGAGAAGGAGAAGAAGAAAAAGTTAAGGAGAGGAATTTACTGACAAGAGATTGACTCTCTATCACAGGCAAAGGTTTGAAACGAATCTCTGGAGATGTAAACTCTAAGGAATAAGACTTCTATGGAAGATAGGCAATATCAACCTATTATGATCTATGTGATTTCCTTGAGAAAATCCCAAGGAGAACCATGAGGAGTGAATTTGATGATTAGGATTGATAAGAAACTACTAATGATGGCCATATGATAATTTTAGAATAAACCTCATTGAAGATCAGAAGAATTGACCCAAGAAGAACTCGAATTGAATGTAGACTGTAACCAGAAATCTCAAGGTCGCATCTACGGTCGACCATAGCATGACCAGCATGACCAGAGGATCGACCATAGGCATTGGGGAAGACTTCAAAAATCATATGGTACCAATTACAGTAAGACAATATGCGACCGTAGGGTATCGACCGTAGGCAGTAAGGTCGATACAGTATGAGACCATAGGACCAATCAGACACCTATCAAAGCTCTGTTTCAATTTTTGACTACTGTAACATGTCACATATGAATCCTAACTTAAATTCATATAACTTTTAGGTTGTTAAATCAATTCAAAGAGGATTTCAAGGCTTTAAAGGAGATCGAGTATTGCTAACAGGTGAGGGAACAAAACCTAAACTAATTGGTTAATAACAAACTATTTATTTTTATTGAGTCCAATATCATGATTAATTCTATGCGTGTATATTTGTAATGTGCATCTCACATGTCATCCAATATCCCTGCTACTATTGTTCATGCATATTTAATTATGTTTATTTATAACATCATGATGATGATGATGCTAGGAATAAACATGTAAATGTATGTGTGTGGTTGGTATGTTGGATGCGAGTGGAGCATCAGGGGGAGGACGTAGCATGGTGGTCTTCGACCTTGTCACCAGACTCTAGCACTATATGTACTCAAGTCTTGCCCACTAACATCGTCGTAACGTCGTTACCTTAGCAGAACTATTACGTCGTAGGACATCAGCGGAGGTGGTCTTGGACCGTGTGATCTCTGACTCTGTCGGGGGGCCTTAGCTCTATCTCTATGGACGTATTGAGGGATGCTAGGGTGAGGCCTTGGATACACTATTTGGCATTATGATTGGTTAGTTGCGAGCCCAGTTTGCAAGCCCTCGCCAATAAGGGCTTACGTGTTGGTATGGGTAGGACATCAGGGGAAATATTGACGGTATTTGATCCGAACACTTTAGCTCTAGCTCTAGTCCATGGTAGGTGCATGTGGGACGGCAATGGAGTTTGATCCATTGGGTAGATTCACACACTTGTGTATAGAGGTGCGACGACCACCAAACATTTCTATAGCATATTGCAAACTTAAAAACCAGGCCAAAGATATGAATTGAATGCATGCATATGTTTGTTGCATTGTTTTGTTTGCTCACTGAGCCGTGATGTGTGCTCACCCTTTCAACGTCGAATATTTTTAGTTGATGATGCAGGTCTTACTGTTAAAGAATATATGAATACGTCGACATATGGACACGTTGCTGCAATGGAAGTAGAAGCTGAAGAAGATGCGCATGATTCATCATGCGAGTGCAACCAATGTGTTTTTGCTTCAGGGTTTGATTCCATGGATTTTGTTCTTCAAGTTTGTTTTTATCTTATATACATTTTATCTTTCTTTTATCTTTCAAATCTGTCTGGGTTAAAAGGGTTTAGGTTCTGATTTCTTTTTTTCTTTCATATTGGGGTGTGTTTTTTCATAAAGGTACAGCAATGACCCTGTTGGGGACTTAGTTTGGACAGAGACTAGTAGGTTGTTTTGACTTAATTTTGAACCTGGTTTACTCGGTTTGTCTCTAGATTAAATCTATTCGACTGAATGGGTTTAAAACCAGGTGGTTCTCACTTAGTTTTGTTGACTTTAAGGCAAATCCGAGTATGTTAGGTTGTTTGTTTTGTAGTCAAACCTATCTAGAAAAGATTGGGCCCCATAAATATCAAATCTGGTTTGATTTGATTTTGGTGAATTAGATTGGATCAATATCGGGCTGGGTTAGTACATACTCCAGGTTCAGGCTACACACCTGGTTTGGTTAACATGCTTGGTTTGGTTTAAATAGTCGAGCTGGCTCATATGCATACATGTTTAAGATGGCCTAATCTTTGCTTAATCTAGTACGCATTTAAATTACTTTGAATCCTCTGGGCCTATGCATGATCCCTATCCCAAGTGATGCGTTCCTCACTATAGGTTTGTATTGATGTGTGAGTCCCCTCCTCAGTGTTGTGAAATTTTATGTGATTGATATTGGTCCGACCATGCAATGAGAATTTTAATGTGATTGGTCCGACCATATGATGGGAGTTTTAATGTGATTGGTCTGACCATATAATGGGAGTTTTAATGTGATTGGTCCGACCATGCGATGGGAATTTTAATGTGATTGGTCCGACCATATAATGAAAGTTTTAATGTGATTGGTCCGACCATGTGATTGGAATTTTAATATGGTTGATCAAACCACATGATTTGAATTTTATGAGAATTGATCATGACCATATGATTAGAATTTTAATGAGTTGATCATAACCATTGATCTGGAATTTTGATGTGATTAAAATACATCCATTGATCATAAAGTTTTAATGTGAATCTTAATATGGTTATTAGATGATATTTTAAGCAATTTGAACCATCGGATTGTCTTGATAAGTGAATTTTTTTTAATCTGAATGGTTAGATTATCATGATGAGCGATCTGAACCATTAGATCGTCTTCGAGAGTGATTTTAATCAATCTGAGTGGTTGGCTTATCATGATGAGTGATCTGACCTGCTAGATTATCTTTGAGAATGATTTAAATGAATATGAATGGTTGGATTATGATCTTGAATGATTTAAACCGTTGGATTTTCATTGTGAGTGATATTGAGGGATTTGAACCATTGGATCTTGATCATGAGTGTTTTTTATTAACCTGAACTGTTGGATTATCATGATGAGTGATCTGAACCGCTAGATTATCTTTTGTGAGATCTAAGCCGTAGATCTTAGCTATTTTGATGAGATATGAGTCATTGATCATGATTATAACTTGATGTGAGATCTGAGCCGTTGATCTTGACTGTTTTGATGAAATCTAAGTATTGATCATGATCATCATTTTTTGAAGAGATATAACAGTTAGATTGGGGATCTGATATTGTCTACGTTGTTCTATCCATGCATCTATCATGTTCAATTGACTACACTGTCATATTATGCACTACTATGTTTAGAATGCTTACACTGCTAGCTTTGTGCACACTGCCATTCTGATCCGTTGTTGTATGCTATGCTTGAATGATGTTTATGTCGGCAAGAACTTATTTTTCGCTACACCCTAGTTGAACTGTCATGCATGTACACTGATAAAAGACATTCCTAGGTGTGGGGACGTGCATGTAGGCACCCACATTCATGGGAAGGGGCAATAATGGAAAAATGATAAAAGTCTTAATCAAGAATCATGAAGCCTAGCTCAACACAATTCCAAATCAGGGTTGTAAGTTACAAGGGTAGTTTAGGACAATCCCTACCGCTCAGTTCATTTCCCCTATGGTGCAGAACCTAGATAGGTGTAATGTGAACCCAACCATAGATCATCTAGGATCATCATTCGGTCCGACTGGACCGCCCATATTCTGACCCAAGCAGGTCACCCAATGACCATCTTTTTCGAACTACGTAGATCCTGATTCTCAGGTCAATACCCTGAGATACGTAGGTAGTTTGGGAAAGAGACCCAAATACGGACCCATACTCCAATCTTGTAAAATCATTCCATATCCTAGTCTCCTTGCTTGGCGAGACTCTATTCCTGTGTCATGTTTACGAGTACGCGTCCCCTTGCTTCGCGGGACTACCTCTTTGCTTGGCGAGGTTCATCTGTTCCAAAGTTGTTCTTCTGAGTACGAATCTCTTTGCTTGGCGAGGTTCTACTTATGGGTACACATTCTTAGCTCCTTCAGGTTATCCATATTTATCATCATCTACACATCTATCCAAAATCCATCTCTTTCGAACTACGCGGATCCTGATTCTTAGGGGAAACCCTAAGATACGTTGGTAGTTTGGGAAAAGAGTCCCAAATACGGACCCACATACCTTAGCCTTGCGAGGCTCTATCTTAAAGTCGTGCTTGCGGGTATGCACCGTAATCTTGAGAGATTACTCCACCCTTAGCCTTGCGAGGCTCTATCTTGAAGTCATGCTTGCGAGCACTCACCTCCTTTCCTTGCGAGACTCTATCTTAAAGTCGTGCTTGCGAGCATGCACCCCCTAGCCTTGCGAGGCTTTATCTTGAAGTCGTACTTGCGAGTACGCACCCTTAGCCTTGCGAAGCTCTATCTTGAAGTCGTGTTTGCGAGCACGCACCTCCTTGCCTTGCGGGACTCTATCTTGAAGTCGTGCTTACGAGTACGCCCCTTAGTCTTGCGAGACTATCTTACACTCTACTCTCTGAGAGCCACACTCTACTCCCTGAGAGACACACTCTACTCCCTGAGAGCCACACCCTACTCCCTGAGAGCCACACTCTACTCCTTGAGAGCCATACTCTACTCCCTGAGAGACATACCCTAACCCCTGAAGTTACTTAATCCACCCAAAAATGAACTACGTTGTACCTGATTTCTAGGACCTCTGGGATACGTAAGCAACTTGAAGGATTCTCCAAGTACGGTACTCCATCTTAGCATCCTTAGGTCCCCCACATCCATATCCATTTTCAAATCCACCTTCACTTCAATCCATATTTAGGCTATCTCTAGATTCAATCTTCATCATCATCAAGCATAAACTTCAACTTGAATAAATTGAATCTAAGAAAGCTTAATCATAATCCACATCCATAAACTTTAATTACTTTCAGTTTCGAACTACGTTTTTGGACTTGATTTTCAGGATCGGAATACGTAGGCAATTTGAGATGTTTCAGACATCTCAGATTCAGTCCATCACCAAACCATCTTTGGTTCGGTTCATTGTATATTATTTTGTTTGTTTTCTTACTTTGAGAACATGTTTGACTGAACTTAGGCTAGAAGAATTTAGAAACTTGGCATAGGATCCCCCATGAGCCCTAGTCATCATCCATTGACCATGAACAGTCAGAACCATAGAGTCTAAGGAAAGTAGAATCACATAGGAGGCCGATTTTCGAATCGGACAGTTTTGGGTGCCTAACACCTTCCCAAACTATACCTTGAACGATTATCCGTTCTTTGATAGACCAAAGCCAATATGTTGGATCATGAGTCAATAAAAGTCTTATCTCAGGATGAGGTTACATTTTAGGTCCTAGACCTTAATCTAGGTGGTGACTCCAAATCATTTATCGTCCATTCAGCGTGGGTGGACATTTGTCCTCACACCAACACATATCTTACTAGTAGAGATGTCCATTTTTATAAGGATATATTTCCATTTAACTCTGCAGAAAATTCATCTTCCTCTACATTGATTCCATTACCCGTCACAAATAGTAGGACCTCTATATATATATTTCCCGTATTTCTCACACCCCATCCATTCATACTCTACCTTCTTTAGTTTCAGACACCATTATCTCTTCTCCACCCTCATCTGAACCTGTCATTATACCTTATTCCTCATCGGATATGGTTCCAGATATAGTTCCCATCTCATCTATAACAAATGTTGAGTCTGTTTCTCAGCCTACTGAATCGGTATTATCTGCCCCAAGGCGCTTTAGTAGAAATCGACACTCCTAGATCTATACTCCTAAAAGACTTTGTGTGCAACCATGTTACAGGCCCATCAATGTCAATCTCATCTCCAGGTAATTCCTTTTATCCTATTCAGGCCCATTTATCCTTTTTTAACAATTCCACCTATCAGGCCTTATTGTCCACTTTGTGTAACCAATTTGAGCCCACAAACTATAAGCAGGTTGTTCAAAGTTCATTATGGCAGACTGCCATGGCCGAAGAAATGACGGCTCTTATGCACAATAGTACGTGGACCATTGAAAAATTACCTCATGGTAAACAACCTATTGGTTGTAAATGGATTTTTAAAATCAAACATAATGCTGATGGATCAATAGAGAGGTATAAGGCCCGCTTAGTAGCCAAAGGATTTACCCAATTAGAAGGGTTGGATTACCATGAAACCTTTGCTTCCGTTGCCAAAATAGTGACTGTGAGAAATCTTATATCCTTGGCTGCCTATCGAAAGTGGGAGTTACATCAACTAGATGTCAAAAATGCATTCCTACATGGGATTTGGATGAAGAAGTGTACATGCGTCCCCCTCCAGGCCTTATCCATAATGGAAGCCCACTCACATCAGATCTGGTATGTAGACTTCACAAGTCTCTTTTTGGGCTTAAACAATCCCTTAGATAGTGGAACAAAAGGCTTGTTGATGCACTCATTCACCTATACTTCAAACTATCACTTGCGGATGTTTCTTTATTTGTTTACAATGATGGCAAAATCTTCACAGCTCTTTTAGTGTATGTTGACGATATTATCCTTACCGGGTTACATCCTGATCATGTTACCCAAACGAAGGCCCAACTTCAACAATTTTTCCAAATCAAAGACTTGGGCCCATTAATATATTTTTTGGGCATCGAAGTTGTGTCCATTGCTAATGGGCTGTTGCTGTGTCAACAAAAACATGCTATGAATATATTAGTGGATTCAGGCTTCATTGGTTGTAAACCCAGCCCATTTCCCATGGAACAACACTTCAGATTAGACAATGAATCTGGTACACCTCTTCAAGACCTGGCAGCCTATCGTCGTCTCATTGGAAGATTGATCTACTTGACTGTCACTAGACCAGATTTGTGTTATGCCATGCACAACCTCAGTCAGTTCAGGCACAGTCCTAGGGAATCGCATCTCAATGCTGCCCATCGAGTCCTGCGGTATATTAAGGGCTCATTCTCTCTTGGACTTAATATGACACCAGTCCATGAGCCAGTTTTGCCAGGATATTGTGACTCTGATTGGGCCAGCTGCTCTTTCACTCTTCGGTCCACTACTGGGTACATTAATTTTTTTGGAGATTCTCCTATCTCATGGAAAACTAAGAAGCAACTTACCGTTTCACGGTCCTCAGCTGAAGCTGAATATCGCTCCTTAGCATCACTAACATGTGAAATCATATGGCTTAAAGCGTTGTTTACTGATTTGGGGTTCCTTCATCCCGCTCCGATTTCTGTATATTGTGACATTCAAGCGGCTCTTCATATAGCAGCCAATCCGATTTTTCATGAAAGAACCAAACATATTGAAGTGGATTGTCATTTGGTTCGAGAAAAACTACAAAGTGGTCTTCTCCAAACTTTTCACATTCGGTCACATTTACAACGGGCTGATATTTTGACAAAACCATTGGGCCAAGGTTCATTCTCATTATTGATTGACAAGTTAGGACTTCGGTTACCTCCTGTGTCCGCTTGAGGGGGATGTTACAATGTAATAAATCACGTGTAATAGCCACGTGTTTATCTAGAGTAGATGTATGTATTTATCTTGTAGTTTGTATAAATACCAACCTGATACAGGAAATAAACATAACAAAGATTTCCAGAACTTCCTTGCTTACCAAAACTAACAAAGAGACTCTAGAATGAAAGAGGAACCTTAGTCGGCTTTCTTCATCCATAAATTCCATCTATCTTACCTTGATAAACTGCTTTTTTCCTGTGATAAGGTAGCTTTCCAGCCTCGAGCATCCTGGAAACCTCCTGTTGGACTTTGCAGCTCTCTCAAACCAAATCTTTCCAGCCTCGAGCATTTTTTGGAGATGCTACTTGTTCTAGACCTGAGTTCTAATGAGACGAGAAGTTGGATCTATGGTGGTAAGCTTTTGCAGTAGTCTTTGATGGAACTTGCTAGAATCAACGATAGGAGATAAGAACGCGTCGAAAGGAGATGGAACGATGGCAGCTGCAGCTACTACAGTAAGGGGGTAATGTATTAGTGCAAATTCCATCTGGAAATGATCGGGGTAGTTTTGCCATCTCACATTTAGGAAAATTCCAAAATCAAGGAGAATGATGTTGGGGGTAAAAAAAAAAATTTAACTTTTCTATCAGTAAACTTAACCATTGGGTGTCAACAAGGGGTGTTATGTAACTATCACTAAAAAATGTGGGTGGTGTTATTAAGCCAAACCACATGGAGGTGGGTGAAGGTGAGGGGTAGCAACAGGTCCCCAACCCCCCACTAATATATATATATATATATGGGAGAATGATCTACACACCATTGGTGCATATACACCCATTAAATAGGGTTAGCTATTTTCAAAGCCTAAATTATCCATGTCTTTCCTCACCACCTCATTTATAATCATTTTAGGTCTCATCTAGATCTTTTAATTCATTCCTCACTACGCTATGAGATAACTCATGCATCTGATAATGCTTTAATAGGCGGTCTATGACATCTAACACATTTGTAATTTTCACTTCAACCTCAGATGTAGAATACAAGTCTGAATAGCAAAACCTCACAAAGTTCAATTTGCGTCGAGGATCAAGAATAGATGCAATTACCAAGAAGATATTAACTCTATCTGCACAATCCCAATACTTTCTAAATTTTTCCAGCATGGCCAATGCCATATCACGACAAATGGGATCTTAACTTCTTGACCAATCTAACAATGTTGATTCAATTCCATAAAATTCTTGTAAATATAAACTAGATGTGATATAAAGAGACCCAGATAAATGTGTGGTGGCAGTGTAAAAATTTGCTAAGAAATCACAAAAAAACCTTTGTTTTCTTCCAATCTTCTTCACTAAGGATCATATCCCTGCAATCCATTTTGAAGTTCATGTCCCTATCCTCTAGGCATTCAAAAGCCTTTTGAAACTGTAAAACAGTTTGTAACATAAAATATGTAGAATTCCAACGAGTAGAGACATCTAGACACAAGTTTTTCTTACATTGAATTTTTTCATGCTCACAACACACCTTAAATTGTTGTAACCTTGCAGGTGAATCTCTCACATATTTCACTACAAAACGGATTTTATCAATGCAATCCTCAATATATTTGTAGCCTTCCTTAACAATCAAATTCAAAATATGAGCACAACATCTCACATGAAAGAATTCACCATCTAACAATAACCCATTTTTCTTGGTAAACCTCTTTTTTAACAGTCGAACTGCCACATCATTATTGATGCATTATCTACAGTAATAGTAGATAGTTTCTCTAGACCCCAATCTAACAGGCATGATTCCAAAACATTACTGATAATTTCACCACTATGTGGTGTTGGGACTTCACAAAAATTAATTATCCTCTTTTGTAGATTCCAATCTTTGTCAATGTAATGTGTTGTAAGACACATATAACCAACATTCTGGATTGAAGTCCACATATCAATAGTTAGGCAAACACGGTAATTACATCTCTTAAAAAGACCTTTCAGTTTTTTTTTCTCCTCCACATAATATGCAAAACAATCTTTTGTCACAGTGGTATGTGACACAAGATTAAACCTAAGTTGCGCTGCCTTCATTACTCTTTTAAAACCCTCATTCTCTACGAACTTAAAAGGCAATTCTTCCGTAATAATCATACGGGCAACCCTCCTTTCGGATCAATTCTTGGTCAAATTTCCAAGCTGAGATACTGTTGGTGGTCTTACCATCATTGTCATTAGCTGAAATAGCCAAGGTTTTTTGTTTCTTATCAGTTTTACTCTTTGGATATTGCCAACATTTGTCCAAATGACGTTTCAGTGTACTTGTTCCATGCTCACTAGCACATCCAAATTCTTTATTGCAATATTTGCAATTACATCTTCTAGGTCTTGAACCATCAGCAGGTATAACCTTAATAAAATGGTTCCAAACACTTAATGGTGGTAGTTGTGGTAGTTTAGATGATACCTCAGAACTAGCATTAGAACCTGGTGAAGAGCTTGGCTGATTTTGATTTGAACTTGGCTGATTTTGATTTGAGCTTGGTGGCTGATTTTGACTTGAGCTTGGCTGATTTTGATCCATCATTGACATCTGTAAAAAATATCAAACATGAAAAATGTAAAGGGAATCCATGAGGTCAAGCAATAGCTTTTTAAATGAAGAGAATGAAAAATCAGAATCTCACATTAGAGAGATGAGTGCTCATGAATCAGAATCCCAAATTAATAAGCATAGCTTGACAATTTCTACCATGTGAAGGTAAAGTAATGTGAGGAATTCTTAGTAGCATATAAGGTATTAGCTACATATGAAACATTTTCTTTTCATCTACTTTCACAGCAAGAGTGTGAGTGAAAACAATTGTTCTCTGGCCTATTTTTATCTTATTTAAAGAATGCATTTGTAAGAATACATTTCAAGAATGCATACAAAATGCAATCCATATTGAAAACTTATCATCAACGGAAAAGAATGTCAGACAATCCATGAACTCCATCTTCATGCCCAGGAAGACACCCGTTCAGCAATCCCTCATCTAGGAATGACCAGAATTTTTGTCGGTTCTTTCATTTTTTTAATCATGTTTTGATCATTTTTTTTTAATCATGTTTTGATCGCTTTCTTTCAATTTTCCAGATTCAGGTTTTGTTTGATTTGCTTTGAGTTTCTTCATATAATTCCTTTGTTTCTTCTAAGTTTTTCTCTCTGTTGATTCTTTTTTTTTTTTTAAATCATGTTTTGATCTGGCCAGATCCACCGTGTCGCCGTTCGATCAGAATTTCATATTTCTTGGGGGAGCCCTAGTCCAAGTCCACACAAACTCTGGCATACTTACCATGGACTGAGTTGTGAAATCTACAATCCAATGACACAGACCGTTCAATGGCTAAGGCAATGGAGTAGATGATCTCTTCGTCCCAGTATTCTAGAGCTAAGTTGGGCAGACGGATCCACTGAATGTTCTTATGGACCTGAGGTTTATTAACATCAAAGTCTGGTTCCCATTCTTGGAACCGGATTGGCTGCCTCTGGACCTTTGTAGCACCTTGTTTCCATACATGTACTTATCGGGGGTTGCCCGTAACGCTCCACTACGTTCTCTTTTTTTCCGAGTTTAATCACTAAGGAGAGTAGCTTAACCAGTCTAACGTCTTCACTTGTCTTTTCCACACATAGATGCCTAACCATTAAGTCACGGTAACCCATTTTAATCACCGACCATGTAGTAAACAGTGTTGGCCAAGTTTGTAGAATCACAAATCTGACTGTGATGTTTCTTTAACATGATTGTTGATCATGCTTAATGTAAAAAAGATGCATATTCTGATTTCATATTCTAAACCCAAAACATCAAATAAAATTATAAAACTCCACTGATAACATTTATGTTCTCTTCTTCTGTGTAAAAAATTCAAAATCAAGCCAAATAAATAAAGAAATAAACATAAACTCAATCCAAGGCACCTAACCTCTATAGTTGAGTAAAAAAAATAAATAGCCAAGCAAAAACCGAACAACCAACTGCAATCTTAAACTTTTCCAAAGTAACTTACCTGATATCCGTCAGAGAGAATGAGAGAAAGAGTCAGAATGACCAAACAACCAACTGCAAGTCTGCAACTATCCGATTCGGAATGAAGGAGAACAGGACATCAAAAAATCAGAGAAATCATGAGAGACCCGAGAGAGAGAGAGTCGAGAGTCGAAAGAATCAGAGCAATTGAGTGAGTGAAAGTCTAGGAGGCACCGTTCCCTCTTAGGGTTTCGTTTGAGAGAGAGAGATTGAGAGAAGAGGTGAAGAAGAGAAGAGATGAAGGCGTCGCCTCTACTCTTAGGGTTTCGTAAACTCGACTTTGTTTGAGTCTTTGAGAGAGAGATGAAGAAGAGAAGAGATGAAGAAGAGAAGAGATGAAGAAGAGAAGAGATGAAGAAGAGAAGAGGAGAAGAGATGAAGAAGAGAAGAGGAGAAGGTGCGGTGCCGCGGCTGCCGAGTGCCGCCGTCTTCTTAGGATTTAGGGCTTCGTCTTCTTGAGAGAGAGAGAGAGATCCAGAGAAAATAACCAAATGAGAATATGAGATTATCTGGTTGATGAGGGATTGAGGGCTTACGGCTTAGGTAGAACCGTAGAAGTAGAATTAGGTTTAGCTTTACCTTTAGGTTTATAATTTTACATATAATAAATAATAATATATATACATATATATACAAATATATATAAATATATTCAAATAAATACGTATTTATATAAATATTTTCAAATATATACAAGGTCGGATTGGGTCGGGTTCAACCCAGGGGGTCAACCCTAACCCAACCCAACCCTGCCAGGGTTGGTATAAAATTAAACCCTAACCCAGCCCTGTCAGGGTTCGGGCCGGGTTCAACCCTGCCAGGGTTCAGGGCGGGCCTCGGCGGGTTCGGATCGTCAGGGTAAAACTTGCACCCCTACAGGAGCATATGTATACTTAGTCCACGTGGCAAATGTTAGTGGATCGTTCCATCAATAATCTCCAAACCTGAGGGACGAAAAAACTCTAAAACCCACTCCAACTGTACGCAACAACTGCAAGTTGTGATCCTAAGCAACCGTGCGACATTCTGAAAAGTATGCGGAGAGAGAGAGAGAGAGAGAGAGAGAGAGAATGATTGATAGCACCAATCGAATATGTATCAAGGGATATCAACAATGTAGCTGATTCCTTGTGTGGACACAGTTTTTTCACATTCCCGAGCTTCTAGCTCTTTGCCTGCAGGCAGAATTTCGATCTCCTTTTGCTTCTGAATAAATTAAGATCGTTTTTATCAACAACAACAACCACCCAAAAAAAAAAACAAAAAAAATGTATAACTCCAATCGATTATTGCTTACTGTGCCGGTATCAAATATCATGATTACAGAAGGTTGGTTGGTGATCCACTGATCCCCGTGTATTATTATCATACATGATTTAGCAGCAGACAAAACCAGATTAAGTAGGAATGAGATCACGCAGACCCCTTTCATCCTTGCCCTGCTCTTCTAACTGATCAATTACCAAAACCGGTTGCTTCGAACATGCATGTAACTAACACGAGGTGAAAAATAAGGGAATATCCACTGTATAAGCTGAAGTCACTGTCCAAGTCCTTCCACCTCAGGATCACGAATCAAGATAATCCATCTATGATCAACTTTCTATCCTTACGTTCAATTCATACTTATTGTGAATACGAATGTCATAGCTACTCTTATGATCTATATATATCCGCAACTTACCCAATTTTCCAGCTCCGATCCTCCCTTTCTTGCAATCACTCTCTCCCTAGTCACATCCATTCAGGATTCAAGCAGCAGAGCCCATGAACCTCTCCTGTTCTGTGAGCGCGTGGCGGAAGTGGCAGCGGTGGCCATACGGACAGTTATCTCCGGTGAGGACCATTCGACAAACCTCAGTCTTGTAGCGAGGGTGGCGTATTACAGGGCGGAGCTCAGAGATGCCATGTGCGAACTGGCATTGGTCCCCGTAAGGACATGTGCCACTTTCCTGCCACTTGTTGCACAGCTCTGTCTTCAACATTCCTTGATTGAACACCTCCAACTCCAGCGCTTCCTCCTCTTTCTTCCCGCAGGTCCCTGGTACATACACTCGTTGCTGTGCCATACATATTGAAACAGGACAACCACCTCATTAAAAAGTTAACACACAAGCACAAAATTACCGAGCAAATATATATGGGAAAAGGTTTCAGGTAGAAATAGTAGCCAGTAGGGTATTAATCAGATTGCGATATGATCGGAAAGGCCCCGCCCCATACTTAAGGGAGTCCAGATCCTCTCCATGCATGTAAGGGGCGTTTCATTAAATCCAAAGCCACCACATCATCGATACGGATAAAGGGTGTCACAATATACACACCTGAACACACTGATTTTCAATTAGTAGGACCTACAATGCAATGCTCCCTACCAGGGGACCGTCCTTGAATTCTACTCCTCGACTTACAATTTGCGTTTTATAGTGGTCAATAAGAAACCCCCATAGATAAAATATAAAAAATAACGATGCATAAAATATTACTATTCTAGACGAAATTGGTAACGTAAAAAATGCTGTTCAAATTTTACAGACATGACAATCATGGCAAGGATCTTTCCTCTTTAATGCAAGTATCAACAAAGTAGTGCATCAACAAAGTAGTGCATCAACAAAGTAGTGCACATGGATAAGGACATCCGTTTTACGATCCATGTGCTGGCCAGAAGAGACTGGGGAACTAACTCTGTTATGTGCTCTTACCACCCCCCACCAAAAAAAAAAAAAAAAAACAAAAAACAAAAAGAAACTCTGTTATACATATGCTTATAATAAGCATAACCCCCCCAGGAAAAAATTTGTTTTTATTTAAGCCCTAAGTCTTTAGAGTCAATATTCAATGGAAAAAAAAGTAAACTGTACTCTAAACCGGCCAATCTCGAGGAAAGCAAGAAACGAAAATCTCTTTTAAAATAATACAAAAAAATTAGAAATTCTTCAACTACGTAGTCTACAAATAATGAAAAAGTTCAGGAAAAAAAAAAAAATAAACAACGAAATTGGAGGAAAATTTTGGGAAGGGGAAGAGATAAGGAAGTTCTTATCTACCGTTCCATTGGAAACAGGACTAGTGACTCGAAGTCGGCTGGTGCGACTTGAATCTCCGTTGCTCCCATTGGTTTGATTCATCTTCAAGTACCCACTTGAACGAACTGAGATGCTCTTCGGCAACGAAACCCGCTCCGAGTTCCTTCTCTCAAACGGATTATTTCCTATAACACTTGTTGGACTCGCATCCAGACGTTCAGCAGAAACGCGACTAGTAAGTACGTTATCTCCAAGACACAGACGACGGAAATCGTTAACGATCGATGGAGAAGGAAAACTAGACGGGATGAAGCGGTTCTGAAAGGAAACTTGAGTTAAGAGGCTCAATCGGTTGGTCAATTCTCTGTTTGCCATTCGAAGTTCCGTGTTCTCCTGCCTAAGAACTTCGGTCTCTTTGAGAGCTTCTTTAAGATGATTGAAGCATAAACGGTACCGATCGACCAGTTGGTCGTATTCTAAGGTGAGACGAGCGAGGTAGAGCCGATTCTCTGTGGCTATTTCGTTTTCGTCGCAGGAGCAACCAGAAGGGCTTAGTGAGTCGGAGTTGGAGAAAGATGTTTTTGTAGGAAAGGAAGAGGAACAGAGCGAAGTGAAACCGATGATGCTCTCATACTGCCGAGGTGGCGATTGATGCCGCTGATCTAGCGATGACGGTGAAGCGGAAGAACTGATGCCATCATCGGCAGGAGATATGTCTTTCTGCATTTCTTGAATGTTGCTGAACAGAAAACAGAGAAATTTCAAGTCATTTCCTCAATCAACATTTCGAATTCTTCTCTTTCTAATGTTTCCTTTGAAAGAAATCAAGTGAAAGAGGACGAGCGAAACCGTGAGATTTTTTTTTATTCGATTCTGTTACGATTTTCGCATTGATAAATCTCAAATATCATAGAGCTTCTCAAAAGCTTCATGATCTCTGGATCTGGAACTCCAAGAAGCAGATAAAAGCTTAAATAACAATGATCTTAACCAAAAAAAAAAAAAAAAACAATTCATGAATTAATGATCACCAAGAAAAAAGCCGAAACTAACTTCAGAACTGACCGATAGTGATGATCAGACATAAAAATAAATAAATAAATAAAGCATAAAAGAATTTCTAGAAGAATTGAGAAGATACTTATATACGTTTTTTTTTTTCATGAAATCAGCAACGAAGAGCAATGATATTAACAACCAAAAAAAAAAAAAACAACTCATGAAAGATCACCAAGAAAAAAGCCAAAGCTAACTTCAGAATTGACTGATAGTGATGATCAGATCTAAAAAATAAAGCATAAAAGAATTTCTAAAAAAATTGAGAAGATACTTATGTAAGGTTTTCAAGAAATCAGCAACTAAGTCTGTTACATATTAGGTAAAATCAAAGATCAAATCCACAAATATTCCTCGACGTAGTGATTGAAAGTGTTAATATAATCATACAGTCGCAGTCATTGAAACACGAAAGATTATAAACGAATATCTCTTGTTACGAAATTTACAGGAATAGAAACAACATTTGACATTGAACTAGAAGTTCACACTAAATTACTGAAAAATTGCTTAAAAGAAATCATTGCTTCAAGACTTCGAATGCTAGAAGCTTACCTGCGCAAACGCGTCTCAGTAAAACTATCTGTGTTTAGAAAGAGAGAGAGGGAGAGAGAGGGGGAGAGAGGGGGAGAGAGAGAGGGAGAGAGAGAGGGAGAGAGAGAGAGAGACGGCAGGCGGAGCTCAGGACAGGTTGAGATGAGCAGCTTTATATAGTATTGCAGGAGAAGCACGCTCGCTTCCCGGGGAGACCAGGGTCGGATCTAAAACCGTTAAAAAGAAATTCTAACAGAATTGGCGCGCGCAGTTACCATTACGGGCAAAACCAACGTGGCTTGACGAGTTAAATTACCATAATACCTCCGACGAGTTACAATTCTGAGAGCTTCAGGGGCATTTTGGTAATGTAGGATTAATTTTTACAGAAGAAGAAAAGGTGATTTCATCTACGGTTGTTATATCTTAACATGGAAGGTGAACCCCATATGATTGATCACACCAAAACATTAACCTCATCATAGATCAACCGTCAAGATCATCTAGGGGTCAAGGGATTAGCTTAATTTTGGGGCGACCTGCATCCATATAGTGTGCTAAGATGATTCTAACAACCTAGGTGGGCCATGGCTTGAGCTAAAGGTTTGGTGGTGGAAGATCTGGTCCCAGTCCCACTTACTAAAAGATGACACGTTGAGAATTGTGGGCCCACAAAAAATCCAAGTCCTCCTTTGTAGGATCGGGGATTTTGAGACCGGATCAGCCGATTCGGATCCGAACCGGCCTGGCCTGACCTGTGGAACAGACGAGTTGTATCCGTAATTTTGAGGGCAAACAAAAGAAAAATCCTAGGTGGGTCCTGATCCCGATCGATTGGGGCCCATTTTGAGTTCCTGAACCGTAATAAGGTTCAAAGAACCGGAATTGATCAATACCGGATCGGTTGTATTGGCTGATTTGCATTAATTTTAGTCGAAATCAATACCGATTTTGACCAAATTTTATTTTTATTCTTTATATAATGTGTTGTTATTTTTTGGGTTGAATCATTGATTCGTATCGATATTGAATCGGTTTTTGCTAATGTGTTTGCTTGAGCTGAAAGATTATGGAGTGGTGGTGGTGGTGGTTTGGTTTTCCTATCATTCATTATTCATGAGTTTGAGTTGGATTAAGACATGCTTATAAAATAGGATTTCAAAAAAAAATTGAAAAAAATATGTTGTCGTCTGTTGTATAGTTGCTTCATCATCACAACTTTAACTAACTCTGTATACTTATGGTTGTCCTGTCAAATCTATATAGGACGTTTGGATCACTCAATTGCCTCCTAAAACTCCTAAGTACTAATCCACTATTTTCATTCTAATCTTTGTTATTAAGCTTATCTTTGTTAATATTCTTTTGAAAACTGCTTTCTCCTGCTTGTAAATCCATCTATCATTGCGAGCATGACCATATAATTTAAAGGTGTCAATCGGTTGGTCTAGTTGATTTCAATTGAACTTAATCAGTTAAACTGGTTTAGGGATAATCAGGCTCGAACTGATGACTTCCACCACGTCAAGGTGACACTCTACCGCTGAATTATACCCCTTCCCTGCCCCCATCGTGAAAGGTCCCAGAGTTCGAAAGCACCACTTTTATTCAGCTCTAAGCAAGAGGCCCTAAGCACAGATAGAAATCCTCTCATGCCTCTCATGCTAGCATGAGAGGCATCTAGTGACTGTAGTTTATTGTGCCCACATACCGATGTATCGATATACATGCACAATGGATGACAGCCACTAGATTTCTTCATGTTGGCATGAAGGGCATGACAGGATTTCTCCTAAGCACAACCTCTTAAGCTCTAATTAGTTGCAAGGGAAATTAGAGGGAAGGCAAGTGAAATTTTTTAACTTAAAAAACTTTTATAATCATTGCTACATATGCTGTTACATGACTATATAACTAACTCCAAATCATCCCATATCTAATTAATTATTAACTTACATTTTACTTTGCATACAAATCTCTTACATTTGAAAAGTAAAATAAATTTCACATCTAACAAGTATCATTACTAAAATATGGTAAAAAATTCAAATAGTTTATAGAATTATATTGTGTTATAAATATAAAAATTTCCTTTAATTTTTCTTGCAACCAAACTAACCCTTAAGGATTTCACATGAGAAAAACAGATACTACAGGGTTTTTAGGAGAATGATTACATAAACCACATTTATCTTACAATGGAATTAATCTGGAGAGTAATTGCTTGGATGGAACAATACCATTTCTGAGTTTCTATAGAAGAGGTGAAATTAAAGAACATAGGATTTTGCTTAGGCTGTGTTTGGTTGCAAGGGGAATTAAAGGGAAGAGAAGTGAAATTTTTTAACTTGAAAAGGAAATTTTGTAATGATTACAACATATGCTATCACATTACTATGTAACTAATTTCAAATCATTCCATATTTAGTTATTAACTTACAATTCACTTTGCTTTCAAATCCCTTGCATTAAAAAGTAAAATAAATTTTACATCTTATTAGTATCATTACTAAATATGTCAAAAAAATTAAATAGTTTATACAATCGTTTTGTGTTGCAACTATAAAAGTTTCCTTCTTAAGTTACAAAATTTTCCAACACTTCCCTTCAATTCCCCTTACAACCAAAACACAGCCCTAGGGATTTCCATCTAACCACTGTAGTAGTGAACTCCAAATTTGGCTGTAATATTAGCATGCTTGTATGTGGAGAAAATTAGAGAAAATCACTAATCTTTGAATGGGGATTTCTATTCATGCATTCATTCTCTGACTACTATCTTGAACTGTTCCATATTCTTGAATTTCCAACACTCTTTTGGCTCTTGGCAAACTAAATTTTCTCTAATAAGAGACCTTAAGCTTGACATGCTTCTTACATAGCATTTTGAGATTATTTTTCTAGCAGAATTACCCACATTGGATGCAAAATGATGAACATCCACATTTGAGATAGTGGTTGGAAATTATGAAGTAAAATTTCTGCATTTTCATACATTTCTAATAGATAATAAGTAATATGGTTATTAGGGAATACAATTTTAGTTACTATATTCAATAAGATCTTTAGTAATACAATTATTTTTTTTATAGGCTTTGATTGGTTGCAAGGAGAATTAAAGAGAAGATAATGAAAGTGAAATTTTTAATTAAAAAAGAAAATTTTGTAATCATTACAACACATGCTATTACATACCTATGTAACTAATTCCAAATCATTATATAATTAGTCATGAACTTACATTTCATTTTGCATCTAAACCCCTTGCATTTGAAAAGTAAAATAAATTTTTCATCTTATAAGTATAATTACATATTAAGACATTTAGGTATAGTTTATACAATCATATTCTGTTATAACTATAAAAATTGTATTTCATTTTTCTTCTCTTTAATTTCCCTTGTAATCAAACTGAGCTTAATAATTAGATGTTTCCATTTTCTTTCGAGTTTACATTACTTTACCACATTCTACATCCAACCAGATGGGGCTATATCGTTTCCAGAGATCACTGCCAGATTGAAAATGAATTAATTGGTGAGCCCTTCCATGGCATGAACACTGTCTCCGATCATTTTAACTGCCTCTGAACTTCATAACTCAGTGTTTCAGACCTGCAAGGCTGTCCGATCACCTTATAAATTGAAAATTACAACTGTGATCAAAACCTCATAGAGTTCCACATTTGCTGAAGTACTACTAATTGTTACCTAAGCCCCTCACTGTTTCTGTGTCTCAATTTCATTCCTTTAATTGGATAGAAACCTCAGCGCCTGCACATATGGAATGCAATGCTTCAAAGTTGAGGTTTTAAAATCTCCTTAATATCTGGAATGAAAGTTAAAAACAGAAACTGGAGATTTTATAAAAATCTGGGAGTCCTAATTGCAAAATAACCATATGCACAAGTAGAAATGATCAAAGCCAAAATTTCATGTTTTGAGATTTTATGAATACTAAGCCTTCAGCTTTGCAACTCTGGCTGTGTTAGAACCATATCATGGACATGCAACGAAGAGAGAGAGAGAGAGAGAGAGAGAGAGAGAGAGAGAGAGGTTGAATTCAAGTAAGTAAAACAGAATGAAACCAACAGCCCTGCAGTTGATTTCCTTAAGATTGATCATATACAGAAGCAACTGAAATGAAGAAAGAAGGAAGCGCATTTTAACAGCTTTTTGTCATATGCATCGGGTTCATACCCTCTGCCTTGACAAGCTCTCACCCACTTGTGCACATCAGCTCAAGCTTCTGCAGAAACATACCAGATTTATTTTCCATATCTGAAACACAAAAGTTAAAATTAGATGAGTTAAAAGAGTTTGATATTTAGACTCAATAGCTTGATTATGTCGAGAACTGATATGGAAAAGTGGGCATACCTTCAAACAACTTCATATCAACAGAGTCAGATTCCTATCCTTCTGCCTTGACTAATCAGCCCTTCACCTGCTTCCATACATCAACTCTAGCTTTCTGAGAAGTATATCAGCTTCGTTTCCCATACCTGGACATGCAAGGCAAAAATAGATGAGTTCAGAAGGGAGCATAACCAGTACATACAATAATTTATATGAGTAAAAACTGATGTCACGCTTTATGTTCCTTGGATTTCAGCTATGTCCCACCTTCCTAGATTTGTGTAAGGTTCTCACTCTGTGTTAAATATATATGAGTCTTTTGGTTAGGTCATAAGTGATTAAGTTGTACCCTTTGATCTTGCTTGTGGTGTTTCGAACATGGGAAAGGTGAAAGATTAACCAATGAATATGCCAACCAGGAAAAGAAAAACTAGCATGGACCTGCATAAGTACCAGTTACAAACCCAGGCATCAAATATATGTATAGCTAAATGTTTTTGGGTCTTGAATCTACTCCAGATCATGGTTTTAGTAAGCAGCTGCCTGACCTACTGCAGTTGTTTGTCTCTGGTGGCTCTGCATCAGTCATACTAGCTATCCATGCTTAAAACATAGGAAGGATGTTCAGGAATCAACAGAAATTTCTGACATTTCGAGGGCAATGATTGGTTCTCACAGTTGGATAGGGAAGCAATTATCTCGAACAAGCCACATGTCAATTTTAATGGCCCACCATGTGTAAGGCTCTTCCCTTTGTCTCTTCAATGGTCCAAGTTCTTCAAATAGAAACATTATGTTGATACATGGAAAATTAGATTGGGACTGAAAATTAACCCATTGCTAGATAGATGATAAGGTGAACAACATGTCCACATAGCTTGTTGCTAATCAACCTGTTACACTCTTAGCAAGTTCCTTATCTGTCTGCTCACATTATTGCATAAGTTTTCATATCTGGGTATACTGATTCTTGTAGACATATGATAACATTTAATTTGGTGTCTTTGTTTGAACATGCCATGTCAACTGAAGGTTTGGTGCGAGATATAACAACTCTCAAAGACACAAGCTTCTCAAGATAAATTATCCTCCAGAGTTTTTTGCATCCAAGGTTGGTGACTGAAAATCAAAAGCTTTTTTCATCTTTTGATTTGAAGTCCAGGCACCAAAAAATACTGGTGACTCAACCGACAGTTCAGAACTACAAAAGAAACTAAGGACTCAGCTATTCAAACTGGCCAGAGAACCAGTAAATTACATTCAAATGTAGTCAAATTGGAGACCTGGTCAGTGAACTCCATGTTATCAGCTTCAGAAGAGGAGATTTAGAGAAATATACTTGGAACTTACTTCCGAACCTTCTTCTTCTTCTTGTACCTAATCATGGCATTTTCTCTTGCTTCAGAATATGCATTATCGAAATCTGGTGAATTCCATGGTGGTTCCCCTTTCATAATGTTAAGTGAAAGTCTGTTATCAAGACAATCAGCAGCACTGCTTTCAGCACTGAAACTTGAAAGAGAGAACGATAAACTTGACCGAGATGGACGGATTGTATGAGCATAATCCATACTTCCAGAAAAGTGATGAGCTTGATCAGAGGGCCCTATATTTCTCTCTTCAAGAGATGACTGGGGAATGTAAAAAGATTGAGCAACTGAGATATCCTGTCACAAAGAAGAAGAACCATTACAAAAATCCGTATGCTTGGAGCCAAACATCATAATGACACATGTAAATATTAGACTCGCTACTTTCTATAGCAATGGTATCTATCAGCCAAGATTATCAGAAGAAACATATGCCCAAACTGCACAGTTTGTAGAGACAGTAATTAACCTCCATTGCTTTTCCGTATCCATTGTCTGTTTTTTCAAAGGGCACATCCTTCTTTATATAGGAGCAGGCAATATCTTTCTCATCAAACATCAATCTACTTAAATCTTGACCACTCCCAAAAAGTTCTTCATAGTTTCGAAAGGTCAGATCAACGTCAGGTAGTTTAAAACAATCATTGGAATCAATTTCTTCACAACTTCCAAGATCTTGCATATTTTGAGACCACAGCTACAGAAGTCAAACAAAAAACTTAGTTGGTTGAAATGACATCACACAGTAACAGAAACATAGTGACAGGATACAAAAGAATGCATAACTGCTTATGTCTAAATACTTCTTTATAGATATCCACAAAAAGAAAAAAAAACATTGAATAATCAATTTATGGATGAAATTGGTCTATCATCCAATGTTAGGTCATGAATGAGAACTAAAACAAAGATCCACATTGACAAAAATTAAACCGTATGTGTTCAGCCAGGGGGGTAGGGAATTGATAACATAGTCCCTTTTCAATAAATATTTATCGGTTGGGGTCAATTCAGAAGGACTGGACGATTCTAAATCTGGAGATTCAGGGCTGTTTGAGACAGGTTTTCAGGCCTGTACTTGGATCTCTTCAACTCGTGTCTACTGCCATATTTGGTTTTAGCAAGTGCTTGTTTGGATCATAGTTGTCAAGGCACAAAGGTGACTCAAGGCGTTGGAGAGGTGCCTGGGTGGTTAGGCGTATCAAGGCATACCCAAGGCGTTCCCAAGGCATTGTAAGGGTACATTTTAATAAAAGGATTTATACAAAAAGGAGGGGGTTAGCGCATCAATTTTTATTGTTTTTAATATATATGCATGATTCTATGCATTATGGTGTATACATGGACTTTATACATCCAATAAAATTGTTACAAATGGCATTAATTAAAAAAATAATTAAACAAATAAAATAAGGCGTGATATAATAAAGCGACCAACCACCTAGATCTATCTGACTCGCCCAGACACCTAGGCAAAGCCTTGACAACTATGGTTTGGATATTCCCCCAACTTAGGCACCATCGTGGTCTGGAATCAAGGGGCATTCGGTTTGGGGCCTCAAGGTACAGTTCCGTTCATTCTTTCATATGCTGATTTAGTGCCTAAGCTACAAGTCGTGAGGTTGAAGATGAGTTCAGCATTCAGAGTTTGCAAATAAGGACAGAATTGTTGGACACTACATAAAAATCCTTATTTCCTAAGGGTTTTTTTTTTTTTTTCCTTTTCTGTTCTTCGAAATCCTAATAGTTCAGCCCGATACTGCTTTACTTCCCAATAGTCCCTTGCAAATTTCTGGTAATTTATCAAACTGCCATTGCTTTTCATATTTGCAATTTGTTTGCTTGGGTGGGCCCATAATTGTGGTTAGAATTTTACAGAATTGCCATTGGACTTGTATATTTGTAATTTTATTGCTTTGAAGGACCTAGATCACATCTGATTGGAGATTAGAATTTGCATGGAATGATGGTTGCTCTTGCTCGTATTTGACCTATTTGGGATTTTATTTGCTCTGTGATGTGACTCAATGTAGAGTTTTGATTTGAAGAGGAATAGATGCAAGGTTATCCCATTCTCGGCCATAGATCCTTCCAAACACTCGCATATCATGACCCATTGGGATATCATTTGTAAACCTGGTTGAATGGTTCTTTGCTTTTCATTGTGGGTTGGTGGGTTGTTTCAGATGGTGAGTTTTTATTGAGCTGCTTTGGGGATGGTGCCCTTTGTTTAGCCCTCTCCTTGTTTGTATATTCCTTCCCCCCCCCCCCTCTTTTTTCCCTTCAATAAAGGATCTATGCATAAAAAAATAATAAAAAAAAGATGTAGAGGTGATCAATTGCTTCTCTCAATTTTCTGGTTTGATTTTCTGGTTAAATTGATTTGTGGCAAAACTTTTCTAGTTCGGTTTTTTTGGTGATATCGATTATTTGAATTGATTTTCTGATTTAATTTTCTGTTTGATTTATTGGAGGAGACTGATTGCTGGAATCGATTGTCTTATTCAGGTTTTTTGTACAACTTATTGGAAGTGATCTATTTCTTTAATCGATTTTCTGGTTTGAAATTTCTTGTTTGACTTTTTAGGGATATCGATTGTTAAAATCGATTTATCTGGCTCGATATTTGGTGTTGAATCGATTGTTGATATCGATTTTATGGATTGATTTTTCTGGTGGTAATATGGATTCTTGAAAATTGATTGTTTATGGCTGCAATTTTCTGGCTGTAATACATCATCGATTTTCTGGTGGAGATTTTTTCTGACGGTAACCTTCTGCTTGAATCAGTTGTTCTATGTCCACATGGAATTTTCCACATGAAGGGGAGGAGCATATTTGCTCTCCGTTTGTGTTGGAGCCTACTACCTTTTAATGAGCATATTTTCTCGTGTTAGTGTTTGCTCGTGTTAAAGCCTACTTTTAAGGAACATACATTTGTTCGTGTTTGTGTCTGCTTGTGGGAGAGGCACTTTTATTAGTCGGTACCCAAGTTTGTTCATTGGTGGTTCTAGCTCATGATTTGGTATTGCTACCAAGCAGTTTTCTCTGTGCTACCTAGCGTCTCCAGCAGCCATATATTAAAAACCGGTGTTGCGGTTCATATTTGATTTTTTTTTTGGGTTATGTTGCAAGCTGGAGCATGTTCCAGCTTGAGGGGGAGTGTTGAAAAGTGTTGACGACTGGACCTATGTACCATGAGGACACATAGTTTTATGATTTAGTGCTATTTAGTATAGTGATATTAGGTATGGTGATGTTTAGTAGATAGGTGATTTAGTTTCCTTTATATTTAAGGTTTGGCTACACTAGCTTTCCGTTATTTCCTTAGTTAAGTAAGGGGTGTTTATGTAATATACATTGTTATTTGATTAATATAAAACAATGTCGTGGGAGGGAGAGATCAAACAATCGATCTCTCCTCTTTCCCCTTTTTTTCCTTCCTTTCTTCTTCTTCTCCATTCTTTTTTCTTTTTCTCTTGCACTTTACTTTTCTCTTATAATTTACAACTCTAATATAAGCAGATCAAAATGCTAGATTCTGCATTATCTAATTTTAAATATCTGCGTGGTTAGCAGGTAATGATGAGACCCTATGAAATTAAAATGACACTTTCCAAAACTCAAGAAATGTTGCTGCTATTCATTGTATGTGGTATATACACTACCATAATGCAAATGATAAATGGGTACATATTACTACAGATTGCACTTCTAAGATGCCAACCTGCATAAATTTCATATATTCATTTGTGATGTAAACATCTTTGCACAGAGTTGATGAGAAAATCTTCTCGTAACACAATTTTGACTCAAACACTAGAAAATCATGCCCATTTAAAAATGAAAGATTCCAAAAGTGACAATACATTTGATATCATTATGAGATCTAGTAATTGACAAAGAATAAGGGCTAATAATAACTGAACCTGGGTAGTCTGAGCAGGACTTTTGCACTGCCAAAAGGTGTCACCATGCAACGGGATTCCAGAATTTAAGGAAGAGTTTTGAAGCTCCATTTGAGACAATGGCAAAGTAAAAGGCTTCACCAGCTCATGATGCATTCTTTCCATTTGTTGAAGATCAGCACCAAGACCTTGAGAATGTTGGCAATTCTGATCAAGATCTTCAGAGAGAGGCACTGAATCATTATCTCCAGTGGAGTATATGTCAAATTGCACTTTACTATGTATCCAATATGATTGATCAGTTCTCTCATTGAGTTGAAGCCTTTCGAGGTCAAGAATCTGTTTCAGAATCAAAAAGCTATCCTTATGCAGTTGATTTTCACACATTCTCTGCAAGATTTATTAGACTCGGATATCAGTAAACACAATTAGATGACAAAGTCTCAAATTAGTAATGTTCACGACGGTGACAATGGAAAGATATGGGGTCTTCAATAAGGAGCAAGAATCACTAAATAGAAAAGGGAGGGGACTTACCAAGATATATATACACCTATATGGAAAGGGAAAAGGTAAAGATGTAATGAATTCAATACTATATATATATATATATATATATATATATATATATATATATATATATATATATATATATATATATATATATATATATATATATATATAATTTCTTCTTTTTTTCTTTTTTTTTTTTTTTTTTTTGGTGGGGGAATAAATAGTTGATAAGTTAGTAGATAGTTCAACTCTATTTTCTTCCCTGCCTTCCATTCATTTATTTATCATTATGGTAGATGGTGGAGTCTAGTTGCTCATTAGTTGAGAAGTAGTACACTTAATAATTACGTTTTACCTGCGTAAATGTTTAACATTATTTCAGATAATTTACTTAAATGTTGATATCTATGTAATTGAACTTAGAAACCAGATCTCATTCGTGGAAGCATTTACTCCACAAATGGCAAAAGGGCACAATAAGAGATCCCATAAATAGAAAAGCTGATATGGAGTGGGTCATAACAAGTTAAACCAGGTAGCAACTCAAGCTTGCTTCTAGTTATTTATCTTAATAGATCTATATCTAACTTCAAATGCAAGTGTGTCGGTGCGTAAAATAGATAAAACTATCATCTTCTTATTAATAAATCTCATATATGCAATAAATCATTTTCCAAAGCAGGCGCATTCTTTTGTGCATTGAGATTACAAAACAATGGAATACAGCAGACAGCATGCCAGTATTTTTAGTCCATCAACCCTTATTGTAACAGGATATATAGACCATATAGTTGTTTCTTTGGTCTTCTAAGCACATTAAGTAGTTTCCCCCTGTGATCATTGTTCTCAGGGCACTGAGATCAATTCTTCATCATTTTCATTTTCATCTTTCTTAATGCTCTGCTTTAATCTCTGAACACTAAGAAGCATGACCTATTCTCTAATTGCCATAGCCAAGTATTGTCAATTGTCAGCCACACATTGCTTTAGGGATCATTTGGCTTTTGGGCTTCCTGTAGACTTGAATGTTTGTAAGTCCCTCATTTTATTCATGCAGTACAACAAGAACAAACCGCACTTTGAATTACCATTTGCAGGACAGATACTGCTGTGAGAAGACTGAGTGTATTGTGATCGACTACCATTTTGTCCATCATTACTTCAAGTATATTGGAATGAATGCTCCATGAGGAACTCAGTTTTAGGTTTTTCCGTGTCCACTCTAATGTGTTGGCAAGGTCAGTATTTTCCTGGAACAGAATTGTCTGCTATCACAAGTATTTCAGTTGACAATGTAAGCTTTACATCTACCATAAGATATATTGTCATATTCTCATTTCTGAGATAGTTTCAACCTTTTCCCTTTTCCTTTTTCCTTTTCCTTCATTTGTCTAGAATATATACAAACTGGTCTTCAGACCAACTGACAGAAAATATGAAACCTTTCTTAACAAGATATCAAATCTATGAGGAAGGAGGCTTGGTCTACAGTAGACCATATTCTTCCCTTTTCTTTTCCATCAATCCAACTACCACTGGTCCACTATCAAACTAAAACTACTATTGGTACTACTTCCACGTGCCTAGCCTTTAAAAGGTTTTTAGCTACTACCACACTAAAACTTGATCAGTACTACTTCCTCTTGTCTACCCTTAAAAGGGTTTTTAACACTCCAAGAACTCCAGAAATAGAAGAGATCATTATTAGCAAGTTTGAAAAATCATATATCATTATCAATTTGCTTCCATTGTCATGTCCTCCTATTTTATAAGGATATGAGTGCTTCAAGAAGCCACTCATAATCCCAAAATTCCACAAATAAAAAATTTGAAAATCATTCTTTACAATGTTTATGCTATAGGAAACTTGTAAGTTGTAACTCTTGGTAAACCAAATACAATGCATCAGGAAATGGAATATTTGGTATGAATACCCATACCCTTCTTAGTATCTGGGATCCCATCTTGTGTCTGCTTCTTTTTCAATGCCAACTGTATCCAAATCCATTAAGCATTATTATCGCTATTAAAGAAGGATATACAATCATCCATGCTTCCAAGATCAAATTGGTCTTTGCATAGAGCCATCATGAAGCTTCTGATCAATTATAAGGCATCAAAAACAATTTGAATATTTTAGATAAATAGAAGCCAATTACGTGACCAGGCAAGTTTAAGTAAGAAAGCAACTGAGATGGAAAACAGGAGTGGCTATCATGTCCTAGTCTTATAGCCAGGGATGTAGTTTGGGACGCATCTGAGTGTCCCAGATTTAGATTTCACTAGTTTCTTACCCTCTGTATCATTGGTAGGGTTCTGCTGATGACAATGCCGAATGTGGAGCTTTTACTACCATTGATTTTTTTTTTTTTTGTAATTTTATTTCAATCAATGAATTATTTGCTGACCTTTAGCAAAAAAAAAGTAATAAAGCAATTAAACTAGCCAATCATTGTAAGAAGTAACTCCTGCCTACCTTGTTTTGTGTATTACTTGAACCCACTTCATCATCAGCCCCAAAGATAGATTTTGTGGAGTTGGCTTCAGATGTTAAAGAAGATCCTTCCATCCATGGGCAGAACTCCCTCGTACCATTCAAATTAGATGCAATTGGAGCCAATGAGCCAGTTGAAGCAGATACTGTCACAGCTTGAGAACCATTGGCCACCAGTTCATTCAAATCATAGCCCCATAAAACAGCGAAGTCTCTAGCAGAAGGGCAACCCACATAACTACCCATCACTCGTTTCTGATGCTGAGGAGAGGCCTCATGGAGGTTTTCATCACAACCACGACACATAAACATTCGATGATCCAAGCACCAAATAGAAGCTGGATGGTTTCTACAACCCTCACATAGAAGGGATCGGTAATGTCGTTGGGATAAAGCATTAGCTGAATGAACCCTTGCATCACACAAAAGGCAAAGATGTGCCGCATCTGACTTACAGTAAACAACTGACCTTGATTCTGCACAGAATCCACAAGGTTTCTCCATTTGTTTAATTGTCTACTACAAACGTAGAACACAATTTCTTCAAACCAGCTGCTTCTATACTCCACAGTCTAATTCAACCTATGATGATTGAAATCAAATCTAGCAATATATTAACAAACCCAAACGTAGGCAGTTGATGGCAGCATCCGATTCTTTTAAAATTCACTGATCAAGGATCCAAGGTCTCAAAAGGCAGAGGATCCTGGACAAGAGTGCATTCCAATAAGAAATAGGCAATTATTCTGTCTCATCTGTACTGAAAGTCCAAAATCTTTCTTCAGAAATCATTAGTCGTAGAATTCAACCTCCAGAAATAAGGAAAAAAAACCCTGCTTTCATTGCTTTGCTTTGAAGAATTAAGAATGCCCGAACCATCAAATCGTACTACCTTCTGACAGAAGAATATAATGTATGAAACTCAAGCCATGAATCACATAGTCCTCCACAATGCTCGGGTGAAGACAAAAAATCTGAGACCTCAACTAAACAAAAAGCTATACGAAAAAAATGGTTCTGAATTTCAATGAAGGAAAGGAAGGAAGAAATAGAAAGAAAAGAGAGAACTCTAATGGAAATAGGGAGTAATCAAATAGCAGAATCTCTCAAAATGAAAACCAAGCTAATAATTGATCACCTATTAAGGTCAATTCTAGTTCCAAAAAGTTCCGAAACTCTTTAAGGGGAGGAAGAAAAAATAAATAACTTCAAGATCAAAATTGATCGACTCTAAGATCAATTCTAGTTCCAGTAGAAGGAAATGCTAACCTGCGATTGTTCTCCTTGGAAAATGTGTCCGATCAACAGAAGAAAGAGCGCAAAAAGGATTAGGAATGTCAAAGGGGAAGGAGAAAAAGCAAGTAACTTGTTTCATAAGTTCATAACCAATTAACCAACCCTAAAGAAGAAGTTGAGCGAATTTCGCCATTACCAGAGCTTCAGCCGGTAAGATTCAGCTTCTCTTTTGCAGTTTAGTTTTTAGGCTCGCTATCTATCCTCACGGAGATACCTTTTTATAAAAGTCTGACGTGTCCGATTTCCGTGGGAACTTTCCGACGTGGAAAGTGACAGATGGACAGGTGTAAGGAAGTTATCTAGGTGCTTGTGAAGTCCGTCAACTGATCCAAAAGTTCAGCTACCTAAGCCAATCATGCTTCGACACGTCGTAACAAGGATTATTTTAAGATAGTTGTCTAGTGTTGCTTCTGAGGTGGTCCCTACCAGGTTAGATGGATAATTAAAGAGGGAAGGAAAAGGCAAATGACGTGAATCAGTGATAACCGTCATAACGAATCCGAGCCTAGTATTTGGGCAGTAAGCCCCTACTCCGTACCCTTGGATTGGAATAAGGTAGTCCCTAGCAAATCGAATGGCTTCTAGGATGGTACACGGATCAGATCCAATTTGTCTGCTAACCATCAAGGGTATGGATTTAGATATTATTTAGTTCATGAGTTCATAATAATGCCTAATTAAGGGTGTTAAACAATTCCGTTTCAGTTCCCTTCAATGAGTAATAAGTGAAAATCGAAACCGAACCAATTATTGATACTGCCGCGAGCTTTTAAAAGATTTTGGTTTAACGGAAATGGTTCGCTTTTCCTAGGCCCAATTGGGACCAAACATGTCGAAGCCCACGAAAGAAATATATTATTGGGTAAGATTGCTTTGGTTTGATTTAAACGGTTTAACCAGTTCATTTTCCATTTTAAGCGTATTCGGTTTAAAGGGTTTGAAACCACCAGTTTACCAGTTCAAAACAATAAAAACACTTAATTAAACTAGCCCATTTATAAGGCCAGAAGTGAACCGTTTAATACGGTTCGATTTCAATAAACAGTTTCAATTTGGTTTTAACACACCCAATCATCCCTTTGTCGACTAAACGATATGGGTCGGAAGGCAACAGCCACATATCTTAATCATATAGGATATGGATATTGATGGGTAGTAGGTCCTATATTTACTTTTTTCAAAGAAAAGAAAAACACTGATCTGAATTGATGCCAGTTTGTGTTTATCCTCATATCATCTTATCATCTTATCATCTTATGGAATGAGTTGGGGGCTACAAGAGTGACATCCTTAACTTTTTGAATACCATGGGTCCTCCTAGATATGACGTTTAGTCCGTTTCCTAATCTCCCAAAGAGTTGCTTGGACCCAAAGAGAGTGCACCTGGGCAGCTACAATAAAACAACCCAAGACTTTTGCCAACTGAGTTAGCTTTTAAAATGTCATCCATTCTGACTCACATTAATTCTAAATTTTAAATACATATTTCTCCAGCAATATTCAATGACCCTATTCCAGGCCTCCACTACCAAAAAAAAAAAAAAGAAGAAGAATCTTCATTTTTTGCTATTGTTTCCTTTTTTTTTAATCAGTAAAATAATAGAGAATCAATGAAACTTACCTATTGTAGCAATATTCCCAAGTTTACGGAATCAAAATTCCAAGACTGACAGATTTTGTGAAAATTTTTCTTTCTTCCTGATCCCATTTCTAGGTTTCAACTGATTAAAACTGGGTCAGAATCAGAATCAGAATCAGTTTGAACCAATCCCGAACTCTTGAACCTTGGCCCTGATTGTCAAGTTTTCCTATGATCTGTTAAATGAACCTAATCCATACCCATGCTATGCTAATACAGTAGTATCAAACAAAATAGCTGACTTAGCTGACTTAATCTGTACAACTCCCAGCCCAACAATCTAACATCCTTTCCAACAACAACGCATTGATTCATATAACAAACAAGACTTAAACTTACATTGCACTGAAGCTGGATGATATCTAATGTCCTACATGTGATGCAGACCACGAAACAACAAAACATGCTTTATTCTCAAGCTAATTTGCTCTACATGTCAGCACCCTGCATTGCCTCCCACAGTATTGATAATTGACCAACTCAACTCGGATGGTGTATGGAGTCACTGAGCAGATGTTCTTTGAGACAGGGATATATGAAGCGAGAAAAATGACTAGCTGCAAATTGCAGCAAAGCCAACACTTGCTGAAGAGCTATAATCAGAAATGAAATGAACTTCACAAAGCCCACAGGCAAGAGCAAGCCAACATGTACAGGAACAGCATCAAGGTGTAATGAGAAATGAAAATTATAGGGCATTTTCAGATGATGAAGATGCTACACATTCAACAAAGAACAGCTCCCTTTCTATTCCTTCTTTTTCTTTCTTTTTTTTGGGGGGGGGGCGGAAAGAATCAAATTAATGCTGTAAACTTCTCAACATTCTCTAGGTACAAGGCTCGAACCACCAAAGGCAGAGGCAAGTAGGCAAATGCATGAACAGCTGATTGGATTTCCTGATAAATCAAATAAAGCTAATGGGTAAGCACAAAAAGCAAATTGTGCAATTAGGGTCTACAATTCCTATTTTTGTTTTTGTTTTTTTTTTTTTTTTCAGTCATGAACTATTCAAAAGTTTGTTCCCAATGAGCTAACTGGAAAAATGATATTGTGGACCATATCACAGCTTCTGGTAAAGGTCCATCATAAATGATGGCATGAGGCCTTGAACAGAAATACAGTCACTGTCAGAAACATGGATCTGCCCAATTGAAAGGCTGAGAAATGGTCCAGGAATTGCACTGTTTTCGAACTTGCCTGCATAATTCACGACATGTTAAATGGAACTGCAGTCAGTCAAAAGGCCGTGTACATATTCGGTATGTCATTTGTATAAAACTATCCAGAGTTCCCCATCTATCTAATGGTCGGAATGCCTATGATTATTCTTTCTTTTTTTTTCTTTTTTTTCTTTTTTTTCTTTTTTTTTTTTAATAATGCCTATAGTTCTTGTTTCAATATCAGTAAATATGTTAACACTATGCTGTACAAAATTGCAAATTCTGTTCATCCATGAATACAGACGTTTTTCTGTTCCCGGAAACTATATATTAACACAAAACTTTGACCTTTGGCTACACTAAAAATGATATCCACAAGAATAAACAACTTCCTCTCCATGGAACTAGCACATGTCAACTTTGAAGATTAGAAAATTGTATGAAAGGTCAACATTTTGAAAGTTTTTGAATGGATTATCATCCGAGGAAGGCAGAAACCAAGCTCCTGGAAGCATCAAGTAGCCCATCATTTGCCTAGTAACTGTAGAAACTATTTAGTTCTATTGCCTCTTATATATTGTCCGTCCTTGAATTGATGATTAGCAATTACATTTCAAACAACATAAATGTCTGATAACAATTAACAATCCCTATATACAAAAAGCAAAAACCTCCAAGACCCAAGGCATCGCCTATTAGCACATCTCAAAAGGCATACAAGAAGACAGACAATAAACCATGGCAAGATGAGATTGTTAACTGTCTTCAATTGTACGAAACTTCTCATCTTGTTCAATTCTACTGGCATCGTTGTGTAGCATAGTTAGTCTGAGGATGTTTGACTACAGAATTCATCAACTAGATGGGGCCCAATGAACATGTCAGTTATCAAAAAGTCAATTCAAGTCCAAAAAAATCCAATAGATCCTAATAACTTAGTTCTCCATACCATAACATGAATATACAAAGAAGAGTGTTGAAGCTTGACTAGCTTTTGATGTTGACGTTGCAACCTGAAGCAAAAGCACCAGGATGTTAACTGAAGCACATTCCAAAAGTTGAGAAATAAGTAGCTGGGACTGAAAAATAATACAATGGAGTTAAAAGGGAAATTTCCTTGAGGAGAAAGTGATATATTTAAATAGAACAGGGATGTTGACAAATGGTAAAGAAAAGAGTTCGATAGAGAAGTATGCCAATCCATAAGTTATTACAAAGATAATGTGAATGTCCAGTATAAAGGATAAGGTTTTCCTCTAATTTGCCCATTTCATCCCCTAACATATAAAGAAATTCCCACAAGTTTTCTCTAAAAGAATTAATTGGATGAATTAATATCGTCCAAGCAGTACTCATTTTGCAGACCAACAAATCCAAGATAGCCTTCTCAATTGCAAGGTATTAATCAAGCAGAACATTGAAGATCTTAACTTCTGGTGATATATGAGGGATTCAAAAAGAGAAAAAAGTTATATATTTGATGAGAAATATATTCCAACTATGTTTATACATAGGTTCTGTCCTTACAGACTAGATTATGCATTTAAAAACTTCCAGAGGTACCAACGAAGTAGGTTCCACCAGTGGCTGGGGATCTTTCCTTGAATTGCTATATCTCCTTTATGTTTGTGTGATGCCATTAACATCTTGTAGTGTTTGAGAGAATCATGCACATAATTGCAAATCTGTATATTTTGTTAGAAAAAGTTGATATCATCTAGATTTTCTCAATATTGCCAAACTGGCTTGAGACATATTCCCTATTATAAATAAATAAATAAATAAAAGGAAGATTGAGTGTGTGTGTGTGTCCACCTTCTATCATTTGATTTTTAGGAGTTTTATAGGGTTTTGTAAAGGAGCTATTCTCAATATCTCTTGTTGAGATAGCAGGTCGATAGAGGTTTCCTATTGCACTTAGGCTTATCATGAAGTGTCCCATTGTCATTAGTCTTATCTTTATGTTTCCCTTTATGCTTTAGAGCTACTTCTATAACTGAAAGCAACTAAATAGAAGTAGAACCAGCAACCAGTAGATGTTTCTGTCTTTTGTTGAATCTTTTTCACGGCTCGATAGATAATTTGATAAGCCAATGATTTTTTTCCAGGGAAGGAGAACAAAACCAGAAAAAAGTGAGAATAGTTTTTTTTTTTTGGTGGGGGGGGGGAGGAGAGAGAGATTCTGTTAGTATGGACAGAATCGATGTTAATTGAATTAATCTCCCCATTGGTTCCTATTTATAGACTAAGAAATTCCAATTTTAGATAGGACTCCCCATGTAGAGTCCTACTTACAATAGAGTTAGGAGATAGGACTCCATATGTAGAGTCCTACTTACAATAGAAACAGGAAAGATAAGTAAGATAGGAGAGGGACTCCTTTCTCAACATGAGATAAGGAGTCCTAATTACACAAGAAATAAGATACTTAGAGTTATAATCCATATGGGAAACAATCCACTTGTCCCACAAGGAAACCACGCTGGTTTGACTACGTAAAACCAGCTTAATCTCAATAAGCTGCCTCTTGCTGTTGACGCTGAGATAGAGATGGGAATGGACCTCTGTGAATGGGTCCATTCCCTACATAGTTAAACCCCCTCTCTTTTTCTAGTTGGAGCATATAGGTCACCATGTCAAGCTTGGAGCAGTTCAGTCGAAATGCCAGACCAAATAAAGACTTTGTAAGAATATCAGCCAACTGATTTAAGGAGACAAAGGAGCTGACTAGTAGTTTCTTTACAACTGCATCATGAATAAAGTGACAACCAACTTCAATGTACTTGGTGCACTAATGAAAAACTGGATTACCAGCAATGTAGCAAGGTTTCAAATTTCGGTTTTAGTACTGGTTTCGGCCAACCCCAAAACCGAAATTTCGGCCGAAATGGGGCCGAAATCTAGGATTTTTTCTGGGTGAACTCGAAACTTTGGTTTCGAGGCCCAGAAGTTGGTTTTTTATCCTGATTTTGTTTATGTATCCTATTTCAACCTTTTTAGACATATTCCCTCAATTAATATAAGAAAAAACCATCCAAAATGGTATTATGTGGTCTGGACCCAAGTTTGCTAGTATACGTTGGAACCTGGGATTGTATTTAGAGTTAAATAGACAACACTTATTTATGACTAATATCATTTGAGTAAATGAAATATAAAAATTTACTTAAGATATTATTCACAAGGGAAAATATCTGCCACACCCCCTATAGTATGGCTTAATCTCACCCACTTGCCTTTGTTTGCGATAATATCCCTAACACCCCCTACTTTTGAAAATATTGATCAATCAGAACCCCTCCCTTAATTATTGTCCATAACTAATGACGTGTGAACATCTCAAATTCATTAATGACAAAACTACCCCCATCTATAATTTACCCTTTTAATTTTATAAAACATAAAAAAAAAATTATTTCGTAATAGATATTAGGTTTTCACAAAAAAGGGTTACACCATCTTCACCGTTTACCATTGTTGGTAGATGGCCTGAGAAGATGACTGAAATCATCCATCGCGAGTCTCCAATCTCTCGCCGCTGAGTAATCCCCACCTCCGATGTCAAGACCATGATTGGGATAGATCTTGGGACAACTTATTCCTGTGTCGGAGTTTAATAATCTTTGAAGATTATTAATCATATTCTGTTGATTTGGAGGAGGTTAATATCTGTAATTTTGGATGATTGTGAACTGGGTTTAATTGCATCAGAATTCCAAACTGATTTCAACCGCTTGAGACATGGTGGGAATGGATGTCTCGCAATATAAGCACAATCCCATTCATAAGGCTGTTGCAACGAGGGATTATGCCGCTCTCATGCGGATACTAGCGGGCCTTCCACGGCTCTGCAACCCAGACGAGATTTGAACTGAGGCTGCATCGCTTGCCGAAGAAGAGAAGGCGGATGCTATCTCTACAATGATTGATAGCCAGGATGTCCCTAACCGAGAGACTCTTCACCTGGCTGTCAAACTTGGTGATGAGACTGCAACTGAGATGTTGATGGTTGCGGGAGCAGATTGGAGCTTGCAGAATGAACAGGGTTGGAGTGCTCTCCAGGAAGCAATTTGCAACAGGGAAGAAGGCATTGCCATGATAATAGTTAGGCATTACCAGCCATTTGCTTTGGCCAAATGGTGTCATAGACTTCCTCGACTGACAGGGACTACGAAGAGGATGCGGGATTTCTACATGGAGATAAACTTCGAGAGCTCTATGATCCCCTTCATATCGAGGATTGCGCATTCTAACACTTCACAAGATTTGGAAGAGGGGTGCAAATTTGAGGGGGGATATGACTTTGGCTGGCTTTGACGGTTTCAGGATTCAACGATCAGATCAGAGTATTTTGTTCCTTGGAGAAGGTTCTGAGGATGGGAAGGACTCTCCGACGCCAGAGGTGGTGATTACTCAGCGGCAGGAGAGATTGGAGACTCATGGCGGATGATTCCGGTCATCTTCTCAGGCCACGTCTATCGACAATGGTAAACTGTGAAACCTGAGACGATGGTGAAACCTTTTTTTTGTGAAAACCTAATATCTATTACGAAATAAATAAATTTTTATGAATTTTGATCTACCACCCAAAAAGTATACGAAATTCGACCTACTACCCACACTTTTCACATAATTTCATCTACTACCTGAACGTTTGCCAGAAATACTAAAAGAAACCCACCCCGTTAGTTGAATCTCATTAGATGATGACCTCATCTCAATTTGAAATATTCTAGGACAATATTGCCCTTATTGCAATGTTAAAGGACCATTTTACCCTTAAGGTTAGATTTCACCCTACCCCAAATATTGTAACAGATAAACTAAAAAACCCCACCGTCACTTCGAGACTCCCCTTACCCAACGACTTTGTGAAACCCTACTTTGCCGACAACTGTGAGACCATTCTTCCCCGACTAGGTAAGCTAATGCCCTTCTTTCCAACCCAACCATTTCCCTTCTTCTCTCCCAACTTTTTTGTTCTCCTACTTCTTCGCTGCTGCAATGTACAGTCACGTGGGCTTACTGAACCCAAGAGGGTCAGGAAGTAATGGTTGTGTTCAGAAGAACAGTTTCTCTGTGAAACCAAAGCCTTAAGCCTTCAAAGATCGAAGCTCAAGCACTATTTGAGGGTTTCAAGAACCCTAGTAAGGAGATTCTCGATCATGAAATGAAGCGGCAGATTCAACTGAAACTTGTGATGCCGGAAGATAAATTGAGTGATCAGGGATACTCAAAAGACGAGATCCAAAAGAAACTCCAACAAGGAAGAAAGGCTTTGGAAGGATGATAAACAATGATTCTAATCTACCTTTTTGTTGACATTTTTTTCTTCTTGTTGATTTATACTTTTTTTTTCTTTTTTTTAGTAATTGAGACTATCTAAGTTTAATTGTTTTCTCATGACATTACCTTCACATTGATAAGTAGCACGGAGTTTTGATAAGAATATTGATCTTGGATATTTAGAATTAATTGTAGAAATTTTGAAAAAAAAAAAAAAAAGAAAGAAATTAATTGCAGAAATTCACGATTTAGGTTTACTTGCCTCTTCTTTCTTTATTTTACTGGAGTTTTTACCCTTCTTCTGGTTTCCTATCTCTGGTATATTTCATTAAAAATTAATGTTCAAATTCACAAAAAAGGGAAAGGAAGTTAAAGAAAAGGAGACACTTTGACGAGGATTTGCATTTTTTGCAAATGCAGACATGCCCTCTCTTGCTTCGTACTCCACCTTGCTTCATATTTGAGGGAATTTTTCTAGCCAATTTCTCCACATTTGTTCTGAACTTTCTTTCTGGATATCCACAATAAGATGAAGTACAGCTGCTCGAGGATGAGTTCAGGGGAATGCTATTGGATTTGTTCATCAAGAGTCAGAGACCTAAATCCTCTTCCATCCCCTTCGTCCTCTCTCTCTTTCTCATCCTCTGCCTCCTCCCTTCTGTAATGGCCCTGCTTTTGGGCCTCTCCTAAACCTGAACTGGGCTCTGCTTCTTCAAACATGTAATCGTGGATTCCAAGGTTTATACAGAATGGAAGACAGAGAACTGAGGAGATTTGCCATTGAATGTGGATGATTCGGAGAATGAACACGATAACATATCGAGTTTCAGGACTTACCGTCACCGGAGATGAACACGATGGCGAGGCTAAACGTGCTGCTACTTCAGAATCTGTCAGCGACGATACAAAACAACCAAGAAGGAAAAACAAATTTCAAGTTCTCAGCCCAAAAATTATTGTAGATTCCAGCAGAGTTTTGTATAGTAAGCCCGTCAGATTCCAGCAGCCGTTATCCAACGTCATTCTTCACCTTCTTCTCCATCTCCATCATCAATCTTAACCCATCCTCGATCGGTAAGGAATTGGCCTAATTTGGTTTGTCATTGTTATAAGGTCATATTAGTAATTTTATCTCATTTTAATATCTTTTAATTTCAAAGAGGAATGGTAGAAATGTCAAACTCTATTCTTAGTGTATTCCGTCAGTTAAGTGGGGGTGGGTGAAATTATGTGAAAAGTGTGGGTAGTAGGTCGAATTTCGTATACTTTTTGGGTGGTAGCTCAAAAATTTTCTTTTTAAAATTAAAAGCATAAATTATAGATGGGGGTAGTTTTGTCATTAACAAATTTGAGATGGTGACACGTCATCAGTTATGGACAATAATTAAGGGAGGGGTTTGATTGATCCATATTTTCAAAAGTAGGGGGCGTTACGGATATTATCCCAAACAAAGGTGGGTAGGTGAGATTAAGTCATACTACAAGGGGTGTGGCAGATATTTTCCCTATTCATAAATAAACAAACACGCCCCATCCAATAAAAATAATCTAAAATTCAAATTCCAAAAGGGTAAAAAGTTAACTTCCTAGTTCAAGAACAAAAACTAGACTTTTGGTTGCAGGGCGATTTTCAACTTGCAAACGCTAGCCTTTTCTCGAATCTAAAAATTCTATGAATCTTATTAGAGTAAAACATCACTAAAAACCAAGAGTCTGTGAAAATAATCCTCTGTTTTGATGTCCAAAAAATTATTTCCTTCAAACGATTTAAAACAACATTCGCAAAATTCAAACAAGATTTGACAGGAGCGTAACTCCTTTAATATAACTCGGATTCAAGCCAGATTTACTGGAAAGCTAGCATAATCAACTTTGCAACAAATCCGATATTATTTGAATCTGAATTATATTAAAGGAGATACGCTCCGGTCAAACATTGTTCGAAATATGCAAATGCTGTTAAAAATCTTCTGTATAAAAATAATTTTTTGAATATCAAAACAAAAGATTAGTGGACTCTTGGTTTTTAGTGATGTTTTACTCAAATAAGATTTATGAAAATTTTAAATTGGAGAAAGAGGTTAGCATTTGAAAGTTGAAAATCGCCTCATGATCGTATATCCAGTTTTTGTTCTTGAACAAAAATGTTGACTTTCTATTCTTTTGGAATTTGAATTTTAGACTATTTTTATTGGATTCAAATAAGAAGTGTTTGTTTATCAATGAATAATATCTTAAGTAAGTGAAGTTAATAAACATTTACTTAAATGATATTATATTAGTCATAAATAAGTGTTGTTTGTTGTATTCTACCCCTCTTGAATATTGTTCCATGTCTTGTACTACTCTGACTTCTAAGGTCGACAAATTTCGATCGAAACTTAACATTATCTAAGGTGTTTGGACCAATTTTAACTGAAACTAGAGATTTCGGTCGAAACAATGAGTTCGGATAAAAAAAAGGTGACTACTCATTTCACAACCCTATTTCATTTTGCTACAAACCGAAATATTTCGGCCGAAATTTAGAACTATGCAATGTAGATTGCAGCTCAATTGACACAGAACATAGTCATAGGTCGAGTCACTAGGAATCCAACTCTTGAAGAAGATTCCTCAGCCACATAAGTTCAACAGTAGTATGAATCACTGTACTCAACTTCAATGCTAGATTTAGACACAATATTTTGTTTCTTACTTTTCCACGTGACAACATTACCACCAACAAAGGTACAGTAACTAGTTGTCGACAAGGTTCAAGGCGCCAATTTCAACCAGCCTCAAAACCGAGTTGTCTCGGGTTCCGGCAGAGGATTTTTCCCGGAAAACCTTGAAACTATGGTTTCGAGGCCCAGAACTATTTTTTTTTTTTTTTACTTTTTTTTGTATAACCTATTTCAACCTTTTTATATCTATTCCACATGTTATTTTGAAGAAAAAAAAAAAAAAAAAAGACATCCAAAAACATGTTTGGATTGGATCCAAGTTTACTAGTGTACGCTGAGACATGGGATTGTGTCTAGAGCTAAGTAGGCAGCACTTATTATGAGCAATATCTTTAATTTTATATTTCATTTACTTAAGATATTATTCATAAATGAGCAACACCCCCCATTTAAATCCAACAAAAATAGTCTAAAATTCAAATTCCAAAAATATAAGAAGTCAACTTTCCAGTTCAAAAACAAAAACCAAATTTTTGGGAGCAGAGGCGATTTTCAACTTCCAAATGCTAAGTTTTTATCTAAATCTAAAAATTTCATAGATCTTGTTATAGTAAAGCATCACTGAAAACCAAGCGTAATCAGTTTTCCACAAAATCCAAGATTGCTTGAATCCGAGTTATGATGAAGGAATCACACTCCGGTCAAACCTTGTTAGGAGACGCGAATTTTGATTAAAGTTGTTTGAATAGAAATAATTTTTTAGGCTTCAAAGCAAGAGATTATTTTGGTGCACTCTTGGTTTTTAGTGATCATTTACTATAATAAAATTTATGAAATTTTTATATTTGGAAAAACCTAGCATTCGGAAATTGAAAATCGTCCCTGCACCCAAAAATCCATTTTTGTTCTCGAGCTGGAGGGTTGACCTTTTATCCTTTTGGAATTTGAATTTTAGACTATTTTTATTGGATTCAAATGGCAGGTGTTTATTTATTTATGAATAATATCTTAAATAAATGACCATGACCATTTACTTAAATGACTTTAGTCATAAATAAGTATTACCAAATAAATGTTGTTCTTGTGTAGCCTAATAAGTATTTTTCCTATGTACTATTCCTGCCTTCGGAGTCAAAACCTGGTCGAGTTTGAGTTTAAACATGGTCGAAATAGACAGATTTTGATCAGAACCCAAACTTTTATAAGGCTAGACCAAAACCAAGACAAAACTAGGTTTCGATCAAAACCTGGTACTTTTTAACACCGACATAAGGTTTCGTCTCAACCTTGGTCAAACCAAGTTGTGCCAGCCGAAACCACTGGTTTCGATCGGCATCTCCAACCATGATTGTAGTCATCTGTCACCATCAAGACCAGCCCAATCAACATTTAAGTACCCTACAATATCAATGTGCTTATGGTGAAGATAAATAAGTCCTTTGCCCAGAGATTTCTTTAGATACCTTAAGATATGACAGGCAACTTCCCAGTGGGCCTGCTTAGGAATTTGCATGAACTGGCTAATCACTCCAACAACAAAGGATAAATCAGGTCTAGTAATAGTGAGATAGATAAGTTTACCGACAAATCTCCTATATCGGTGTAAGTCAGTGAAATCTTCGTTGTCACTAGTCTCAAGCTTCTGGTGAGGATCCATTGGTGTTTCAACTGGTTTAAAACCAAATATTCCAGACTCGATTAGAAAATCTAGTACATATTTGCTTTGAGAAAGACTGATACCTTCGCTACTACAGATAACTTTAATGCCAAGAAAATAATGGAGGCCCAAATTATTCGTCTGAAAGTGCTTGTTTAAGTAGGATTTGACCTCAATAATGACAGACTTATCATCTCAAGTAATAATAATATCATCCACATAAACAACTACCATACCTTTAGAATGACGACGTCGAACAAACACAGAGTGGTCAAAGTGACATGAAAAGAAGCCACAATGTGTAATAACGGAACTAAATTTATCAAACCAGGTACATGGTGACTGTTTCAGTCCATAGATTGCTTTGTACAGTTTGCAAACTTTGGTAGACATCCCCCCCCCCCTCCCCCAAGCAACATTCCCTAGAGGTTGGTTCATATAAACCTCCTCTTGGACGTCGCCATAGAGAAAGTCATTCTTCACATCTAGCTGATAGAGAGGCCAATCGAAATTGAGAGCCAAAGAGATAACACAAACAAAAATTGAGGTGAGCAACAGAGATAATGTCTAAAAGTAATCAACACTATATGACTACAAAAACCCTTTGGCAACCAGATGAGCCTCAAGGCGCTTAACAGATCCATCAGGGTCATGCTTAATAGTGTAGACCCATTGGTAGCGTACAACAGACTTCCCAAAAGGTAGATCAGCCAGTGTACATGGGTAACTAGGGAACAAAGCATCAATCTTAGCATCTATAGCCGCTTTCACTCTAGATGAGATAAGGCTTGGAGATGAGTGGAAGAAACAAAGGTGGTTGATAAAGACAAAACAAGGTTACGAGCAAAGATGGGAGATGGGCAGAGAGGGAGATGTGAACTATTAACAAACCGTTAAATAGGATATGTAATGAAGGACTTCTGAGTACAAGAACGCGTACCTTTACGAAGAACAACAGGCAGATCATGGCTGATCGTAGCACTAGGAGTAGGTAGAGTGGTGGACGCAATAGGAGCCAGAGTAGGAACCAGATCCAGAACCAAAGCAGGAGGCAGAGCCAAAACCGGAGTAGACTTCTCACGTCGCTAATAGTCTTATAGGGAAGGTGGCGGAGCGATGGAGACTAAAGGGTTGTCAGATGTGATGATTAATGGAAATAAAGGTGGAGCGGGAAGAGTAGTGGTACTGATAAGAGCAAGATATTAAGGGGTAGTTTCAAAGAAAGTGACACCAGCACAGACAAAGTGACGTCGAGTGACCGAGTCATAGCACTTGTAACCTTTATAAGTCCATGAATAACCAACGAAAATGCATTTGACGGACCTAGGAGACAATTTATCCTGCTGAGGTTGTAGCATATGTGCAAAAAAAACACAACCGAATACCCGAGGAGGTACAATAAACAATGAAGCAGTAGGGTAAAGAATAGAATATGGAAGATTTATAAGATAGCAAGCAATAAGAATAGCATCACCCAAAAAATACTTAAGAACACACATGAAACATGAGTAACCAAGCTACTTCTAAGAAATGTCGATTCTTACGTTCAGCAACTCCATTTTATTGAGGAGTGTAAGAGCAGCATGTTTAATGGATCATGCCATTATCAGAGTAAAAATTGGAAACGACTCATTGCGTATACTAAAGAACATTTTTAGTACGAAAGAAACGAATAGAGGTAGCAAATTAAACCTTAAAAACATGATAAAACACTTCAAAAATAGTAAGAAACTCATAACGATCCTTAAGTAAATAAAGCCAGGTCATCCTAGAGAAATCGTCCACAAAACTCACAAAGTAATAATAACCGAGTCTATTAGGGACATGGCATGGCCCCCAAATGTCAAAATGTACTAAAGAGAAAGGAGAAGAACTACGGAACTCAGGATGAGCAGGAAAAGACAAGCAGTGATGTTTGTCTAATCCACAAGCTTCACACTCGAGGTGAGAGAGACTTGCAACTAAGTATAAGGGTATTCATCTTAGAGAGTGAGGGGTGGCCATGTCGATGATGCCATTAAAGCGGTGAGGTAGCAATGGATGCATTAGCATTGGTAGTAATCAGCCCAGTATTCTCCAAGTAGTAAAGACAGGCATGCACAAGTCTACCACCAATCATTGCCCTGGTCCTATGATCCTGAAAAACACAATAAGAAAGGTAAAACATAATAAGAAAGGTAAAACATGACTATACAATTTAGAGATTTAGTGAGGTAACTAATATATACAAAGTTAAGAGATAACTTAGGAATATGGAGAAGAGACGACACGGCCATGGAAGGTGTTAAGGGGACCGTTTAATGTCTTATTGGGTGGGTGAATGAGACATCAGTAAGAAAAACATGGATAGATGTAGTAGTGTCCTAAAAAGAGGTAAAGATTTTGGACTTACCAGTCATATGAAAAGAAGCTCCAGAATCAATAATCCATGGAGCAAGGGATGTAGTAGAAAGTAAGACAGTGGAACCTATGTGAGCCAGGGTAACAAAAGTGGATGGACCTGCATGTTCCAATTGTTGAACCCGTCGAAATAATGCCTCTATCTGGTTGGAGTAGGAGTAGGAGTAGGAGCAGGTGCAAGAGCTTCATCAATAGAGGCAAAGTTGATGAAAGCATTGGCCCATTCAGGAAAGCCATACTTATCCCAATAGGTATCAACATTGTAATTAATTTTTCCACAACGAGTATAATACATGTTTATCTTATCAGAGTTGGAATCATAGTTGTCAATGCATCGCCTAGGCGTCCGAGCGCTAAAATATGGGCTGGGCGGTCAGTTGCCTTGCGAATGTTTGTAAAGCGGCCGCCTAGGCTTTCTAGACGTCACCTTGGGCGCCTTGGATGCCCAGAAAGCCTAGGCAGCCGCCTTGATTCCAGTATATATATACTTTTGATTAAATTAAATGGTTATTGTATTATTATAACTATTATTTGGGTTTTTTTAATAAGATTTTAAAAGTAATTTTTACATTGGTTTGGTGTACAATAATATATTGAACACCAATACATGGGATCATGGGTTATATATAATATGGATTATAGAGACAGAGCATTGTTTGAAAAAAGAGAATCTTGAAAGTCGACTCTCAACTCTAAAGTCTGAAGTCCGAAGTCTGAAGTTCTAAATTGTTCCTCTTCCTATTCCAGCAATTAGGGTTGTCCTACTCTCCTTCTGACGGTCGCATCAGGCATGTATTTTTAATTTTATTGTTTGTACCTTATATGAATGGCATATTGGCATGAATGTTGATTCTGTTTCACCGTTCTTTCTTCTTCTTCTACAACGATTTTTTTTTTTTAATATCGTTTTTTCCTTTCTTCTTCTTCTTCTTCGGCTTCTTCTTCTTCTTCTTTTTCTTCAACTCTGCAATCTTCTTCTTCAACTCTGCAAGTCCTTTTTTTTTCTTTGAGAAATCTTTGCAGTCTGCAACGACTCTTTTTTTCCGAATGTCCACGATTACTCGACACTCGATGGAGTTCTCCTCCATCTTCTTCTTCTTCAACTCTGCAAGTTCGAAACTCCGAATGTTTTTTTTTTCCAGCTTCTTCTTCTTCTTCTTCTTCCTCTCTGCAACGCTCTCTTTTTTTTTTTTTTTTTTTTTTTTTTGATTGTCGACTGACTAACTGAGTTCGTCACTTCTTTTTCTTCTCCTCCTCCTCCTCCTCCTTCTCTGCAACGCTCTTTTTTTTTTTTTTTTTTTTTTATTTATTGTCGACTGACTGACTGAGTTCGTCACTTCTTCTTCTTCTTCTTCTTCTTCATCTCCTCCTCCTCCTCCACCTTTTTTCTGCAAGTCCGAACGTTTTTTTTTCTCGTAAATAAGACAGTTCCTTGTCAACAATCCCAACCTTTTCCCTTACCATTGGAGCTGTTGCTTCTTCAAGTTGACACCATCAGTTATCACTTCTCCAGCTTCCAAATCATAGAATCTCTCTGATCACTTCAGATTCCAATTCCACTGTATCCAACTAGAGCTGCAAAGGGATCCACCTGCTATATTCAGGACACCAGGCATTTCTGGTATCTGAATTCTAAAGAAGACATCCTCTAGTTCTTCATTCCTCTTAATGTCTTCTACCATTAGTCCACCAGTTCACAATTCAACCCAAATAAGTTGAAGCAACATAGGCTTGACCAGAAACTATCAAATTGGATGCATAAACTAAGTCATTCTCTTGAACAATGTAGCAGTTCTATTATGTTATTTATAAAGATTCTGAAGCATTCTATGTGTTTTATATTTCTTTTAATATTTCTAAGAATTCTTATAAATAACAAAATCTAGAGACCACAGATTTCTAAGACTTGCACTCTTGTTTTTTATTTTATACGCTATTATGTTCTTAGTTTATTGCTTTATGCTTTTTTAATTCTTACATTTTATACTTTAATCATTCTTTGTTTATTTTCTCATATTAGGTTATGCCTTAAATATTAGTTTTTGATGTAGCATATTGCATTATTACATATAATATATAAAATACTAATATAAATATAGCATTGATATTTTAGGCAAAAAAGGAAAATGCACTAGGAACACCTTGGTCGCCTAGGCAACGCCTAGGTGGGCCCCTAGGCGCCCAGGACAACCTCCAATGTCTAGGGTCACCTTGTCAACTATGGTTGGAATGTCCAGCCCCACAACCAGATCCACAGCCACAGCCTCATCCAGAGCCGTGATCTTTACCAGAGGAGGAGCCTAGGCCACGGCCAGCATATAGAACAGAGTTATCTTTAATGGTAGTAGAGTTACTTTAAGGCATCAATCATTGAAGACGAAAGAATGTCTAATTGAGAGTAAGAATCTTCTCACAAGCTAACAGCTAAATTTTCACAAGTTGATATTCAGAAGGAAGTCCAACAAAAAACTTGGCCATTTAAAACTCTGTATGTTGAGCTTTAAGTTGTTCACGATCAATAGTGAGGGGCTGAACAGCTTGTAGTTCTTCAATGATATCTTTGAAACCATTGTAGTACTCAGTAAGGGAATCTTCTCTCAAGCTAGCAACTAACTTTTCACAAGTTGATATTCAGAAGGAAGTCCAATAAAAAACTTGGCCACATAAAACTCTGTATATTGAGCTTTAAGTTGTTCACAATCAATAGTGAGGGGCTGAACAGCTTGCAGTTCTTCAATGGTATCTTTGAAACCATTGTAGTACTCAGTAAGGGATTTATCACCTAATAAGAAGTTGAACCTCTTCTCATACAAGTCATAAATCCTGGAAATATTCTTCTTCTGAGCATAACTAGCTTGGAGATCTGCACATAAACTTTTAGCAGTCTTAACAAATATTACATTCTGAAGAATGGAGTTTTCACGCATCCACTCATCATAGACATTAATAGTCGTGGCATCTTTGGAACCATTAGATGGAGGGTCAAAGCGTAAGGTACTGAAGCTTTCCTTTAGAGTGAATGTAGGCTCTGAAAATCTGAACCCATAATAGGTAATTGGAAACTCTTTTCAATTTAATACAGGTGATTTGGACATGATGACGAGTGTCCGATGAGACTTACAATCACCCATAGATGCTAAACCAGTAACAATAATAGCAGCAGTAGTAGTTGAAGAAAATATCACCAGTAAGGTGTAGATCTCTTAGTAACAGATCAGCAGTAGCAGGGCAGCAGCAGTACCAAATAGATCAGACCTAATCAGATCTGATCAGGCAGGATATCGCAATAAGCAGTGTATCAACAGTGTATTGGATCTGATATGGACAGATCAGTAACAGCATCTAGCAATGAGCAGGGCAGCAGCAGTATGTCGCACAGAGTAGTAGAAGAAAATCAGACCAGAATCTGCTTGAACAGTAATAAGTAGTAGTAGATCCTTTGATCAGATCTTGAGCAGGTGCAGCAGCAGTATGTCGCACAGAGTACTAGAAGAAGGTCGGATCAGAATCTGATTTAAGCAGTAACAAGTAGCAGTAGAACCTCTGAACAGATCATGAGCAAATTAGATCAAATCTGAACAGACTAGTAAATCGACAGTAGTAGGTCAGCAGCAAATCAGCAAGGGCGGTTCAAAGGCAGTAGCTGAGTAGCGTGACTAGGCTAAGTATTGAATGTAGGTAGCAATGTAGCATAAGGTTGCTGCAACCAGTAACTTAGATGAAGGTGGAGTAGGCTATCAAAACAGCAGACAAGAGATCACAAGTATTGATCTATGAATGCTCTGATACCATGCAACTGAAAGCAACTAAATAGAACCAGCAACCAGTAGAACCAAAGGAGAACAAAACCAGAAAAGGTGAGAATATTGGGGTTTTTTTTTTTTTGGGGGGGAGAGAGAGAGAGAGAGAGATCAATTCTTTTAGTATAGACAGAATCGATGTCAATTGAACTAATCTCTCCCCTTTGGTTCCTATTTATAGACTTAGAATTCCAACTTTAGATAGGACTCCAGATGTTGAGTCCTACTTACAATAGAGATAGGAGATAGGACACCATATCTAGAGCCCTAACTCACAAGGTAACTCAACATGAGAGGAGGAGTGCTAATTACATAAGGAATAGGAGTTATAATCTAGATGGGAACAATCAACATGTCCCACAAGGTAACCACTTAGTCTGTAAAACCTGCCTCTTGTTGCTACTCTGAGACAAAAAGGGAATGTACCTCTCGAAATAGATCAATTCCCTACATAGTTAACAACTTTGATTAGAGTAATTAGAGTTTCATTGTAATTGCTTTCTAGAGTTTAGGTTGTAATTACTGGCCTTCATTATTAATAAATAGATGGCAGTGGGGGAGAGATGAAAACACTCACATTCACATTTCTCTCACTCCCTCTCTCAATTCTCTCGACCTTCTCTTGTCCTTCCTCTCTTTCATTACTTTGTTACAGTTACATGGTATCAAAGCAGGTTGCCATTTTGAAAGTCATTTACAGATCTTCGTTATGGAGTGCAGCCACCGTTGATGTCTCTGCTGCATCTACAGATTGGGATAAATACAAGTCAATAACTTGCTATCTACCCTTCGCATGGTTGTTTGTTCTTGTCTCATTGATTTCATTTTGTTCCAAGGTTCTATTCTGATTCCTAAGCCTGTTCTTTCTAGTTCTTCTAATTGTTTTCTATTTATTTCCTTTTATTCTGGATCACCACTGTTCTAGTGGGTACTTGTCACTGTTCGAGGTTTCGGTCGAAACTTGAAGTTTCGACCGAAACAACTCGGTTTCGAGCCTGGGCGAGACGAAACCCAGGCTCGAAACTGATTTACGCATGGTTTCGAACCGAAACCACTGGGTTCGACCAAGTTTCGGAGTTTCGACCCATAATAATTTGGTCCAGTACCTTTTAAGTGTCGAAACCTACTCGAAATCAGTAGGTTTCGACACTTCCTTCCTATTTTTCCCCCTTCTCCTCTCCAACCTCATTTCTCTCAATTTTTTCTTCCTAAATCTTCAATTCTTCAAAGGATATCAACTTTTGTCAAGATTATTCAAGGATTCTTGCTCTCAACTCATCTCTCTCTCTTCAAGGTAAGTCATTCTCTCTATTTTGTGTATTTTTGAATGAAATGGTATGCAAACATCATGGATGGCTTCCAATTTTTTATATGTTTGATTCTAACACCCGATCTATGAATCCATGGAAGTAGTTTTTTTTTTTGACAAATAATTTATTTATTAGATTTTCTGTTTGAAAAAAAAGATTTTCCTACAACTATTTTTTGAAAAAATTACATCTTACACATGTTGTATGGCATTGAATTAAATATATGTTAAACAAAATAAGGTGATCTACATTTTGTATGGAGTAAAATTATTTTTCTGTTTTTATTTAATTATTTTAATTTTCGGATATTGATAAAATAATTAATTAAATTGAAAATAAATATAAATAAATGATAAAATATTTCTGTTTTCACTTTGAAAATCTTTATAAATAAAATTATTTTTAAAAGTATTACTATTTTATGGTGGGTTGCTGTTTTATGTAATAAAAGTAATATGTACTAATTCTTTATGTTGATTTAAGGGCATTTTAATTACTGAAAAATTAATAAAATATTTTTAACTTATGGAAAAATATAAATGCGTTAGAAATTATAATATGTTGCTGTTTTATGTAATAATGCAATGTAAAAATGATAAACCTATGCTGTTTTTTTACTTTAAGATGTATTATTTAGTTATAAGATATTATTTATGTAATAAAGTGTTGTTAAAAATGAAAATATAGTTTGTTTCAATTGTAGTAATTGTTGTCTTTTTTGTTTCAACAAGATAAGTGTTTGAAATGGCTGATGCACCAACCGCAAGTGGTGACATTGCATGGAGGCATGGGATATCACTTACTTGCCAATAAGAAACAAATCACAATGTAATTATTGTGGCAAACAGATAAAAGGAGGTGGTGCCACTAGATTGAAGTGGCATCTTGCTGGTGGTAACAAGGATGTCATGGGTTGCCCCAACGTACCAAGTGAAGTGAAGAAGGCTATGGCAAGCTTAATGAAGAGTGATATTGATAGAAGAAATAAGAAGAAGGCAGATAAACAGGAGTTTGAGGAGGCTTGTCTGGAGGGCAATCTAGGGGTTAATGAAGATGACATTAGCCTTGACAGTGATGAGGTAGACCAAGAAATGACAGAGGCAGAGGTGAGACAGCTGAAGAGAGCGAAGATAGCAAGTATAAGGCAAAGAGAGCTAGATCGACAAAGACAGTTTGAGAGAACTAGAGGAGCTGGGTCATCTAGAGAGGCAGCAGCAGAGGATGAGGGGAGGAGGCCGAGGCTGAGAAGTAGGGGTGCCCCTGAGATACCTTTTAGGAGGACTAAGAGTGTTAGGACTCCAGCTACTGCACAGGCACCACCACCTATTCGTGACCCAGATCTTGAGGTCCTGAGGGCGGATCCTGATCTATTTGTCAGACAGGATAGTAAACAAAAAAAGTTGCCCCATTTTTGGACTGATGTCAAGACGAGAGTAGAAGACAAAATCTCCAAGTGGATGATGTACCATGGCATTGCAGCAAATGCTACCACAGGACCTCACTATCAGACTATGTTGGATGAAATAGGTAGGGCAGTCCGGGAGTTAAAGGGCCTACAGACTTGGGAGTTGTACAACACCTACCTACCCGACATAAAAAAGAAATGAAACAATATGTGGATTCTTTGAAGACACAATGGGAAAGATATGGGGTGATCGTGATGTGTGATGGGTGGACCGGACCCACCAAGAAATCTCTCATCAACTTTTTGGTGAATTGTGATGGTAGAACAGCGTTTCTAAAGTCTGTTGATGCATCCAATCATATCAAGGATTCCAAGTACATTTATGGTCTCTTGAAGAAAGTGGTGAAAGAAGTGGGGATAAATCATGTGGTACAAGTGGTCACTGATAATGGTAGTAACTTCAAAAAGCGGGGGAAAGGTTGATGAATAATAAAAAATACCGATTTTTTGGACACCATGTGCAGCCCATCCGTATTGATTTGATGTCAAGGACATGGGGGAAATAAAACTGGTGAAAGAGATCAGAGAAAATGCAAGGCAAGTAACCACTTTCATTTATAACCATGGATATGCCTTAGAGATGATGAGAACCAAGTGTGGTGGAGACTTGGTGAGGCCGGGGGTAACGCGTTTTGCAACAAACTACATTGCCCTCAAGAGTTTTGACATGAAGAAGTCTAGTTTGAGATCAATGTTTGCTTCGGAGGAGTGGTTTGAGTGGCCTCGGTCCTAGTTCTCGAGCTGGTAGAACAGCACAAGCAACCATATCTAGCGATAAATTCGGGATGATGTCAAAAAAGTTGTGGCGATATTAGATCCCATTGTGAAAGTGCTGGGAATGGTTGATGGACAAAGGAAGGCCACCTTACCATACTTGTGGGCTGCCATAGATATGATGAAGATGTAAGTAGAGGAAGCTTACGGATGCGGGAACTCAAAATATATTGCCATCATCAAAGATCGTTGGGAGCGACTACCAAGCACCCACTACACAAGGCTGGTGAGTCTTTACTTGATGTACTTCGGTTTCTCAACTAATTAAAATTACATCGACTTGCATTGACGTAATTATAATATTTGTCAATTTTAGCATATTATCCGAATCCTAAGTATCAATACAAAGACAACTTGGGAATGCGTCAAGAATTAATAGATGCAAGACAAGAAGTGGTTGCCAAGCTTGAGCCAAACGCAAAGAGCACGATCCCATTATTTTGCAAGAAGTAAGACTTTTACTTACTTTGTTGTCAACATAATTTATAAGAATTTTATTTTTACTAAGACTATTACCCATCAAAATTGGTTCAGCTCAAAAGCTTTAGAGATGCCACCTGGGAGTTTTGGTAGGGCGGCCGCCGAATCCGGTCGACAATCAACACCCCCGGGTACGTATACTTACTTTATGGATGCCAATATGCCATTGTGGATTTTTTCATCATTTAATATTTGTTTCCTATGCTATTTTGCAGCTGAATGGTGGGTCCTATACGGATCGGAGTCACCCAACCTTCGTGCAATAGCAGTAAAGGTGTTATCACAAACATGCTCCGCCACGGGATGTGAACGAAACTGGAACACATTTTCGTTTATACATACTAAGCGACGAAACCGGTTGGGTGCAAAAAGGCTTGAGGACTTGGTGTATGTGCACTATAATTTGAGACTGAAAGAAGAGCACATACGGTTAAGCAGGGACAAAGATGCTAAAACCCCCCATTGAGATTGAGTGAGATCTTTGAGTTGGAGGGAGAGGAAGTTGATCCTTTAAATGAGTGGGTTACAGATCGTGGTGAGCCTCACTTGGATGAGGCTGGTGGTCGACCAAGTCGTCTTATTGCTTGGAGCCTTGGAGGCCGATGTGGGAGAGTTTATGGCTACCGAGGGGTAGAGTCCACGCACAGGCAAGACGTCCATTTCAGACTGGCGATAGTGAGACTGAGAGTGATTCGCCGGTTTCTTCTGGAGAAACACAATCACCTTCTGCCACCCAGGGTGATACTGGTACTAGTGGACCTAGTGGTACTGGAGATAATGATGATGATGGTGGTGGTGATGACAGATATGTTGCCTTACGCAATGAGCCTGATCAGTATGACCAACCACAGCAGCTAGATCCATTGCCTTCTCCCTTGAGATTCACAGGGGAGACTCACTATGATCATGCTACACAGGATACTGACCACGGAACCCGGCCTAGTAGTAGTACTAGAGGGTACACTAGAGGATCACGCCAGCGGTTCATGCCACAGGAGGAGATGGATGAAACAGATCCCATGGATATATCGACCATGTCTGGCACATGACGGGGATGCATTTAGGGGAGAGTTCCCGGACCGAGGGACCGGGCATTGGTGTGCACCGTAATTCATGATCACACGGACCTCGAGCCCAAGAATTCCCGAAGAGAGTGGCGGCGAGAGTATCGGTTCGACGGCACATGGTGGATTTGGATGGTCTACTACCGGGGCTAGTGGGGTTGGAGGTGGTGGGTATGGGGGTTATTATAGTTCCTACCCCAAAGAATCAATTTAGAGATGACTCGGCTCTGGTGTTGGCGGTGGGCACCGTTGGATCATCGTTCGTCGACTCCATATTTCGGTATGTTCCTCCTCCGACGTTCATGCCTACTCCTCGCTCCACCCACACACACACTCGTCGGCCCTTACCCTCGGCAAGGGTACTTATATTATGTTGATGACTCTATCTACTCATGGGGTCGTTAGAGACTATCGTAACAATTGGAGTGATACCTTGTCTTGGGATACATACGTGCTCGCAATCCGAGGAGCGTTATCGCCACCATCGGTGGTATGTTGCACGTGGTTTAAATGTACCACGAAGCTCCACATGGAACTAATCGGTGAGATTTCTAATTTCTAAGTTCAATCTTCAATGTATTAATTTTTAATGAATATTGTTAATTAGTGGCTTAATAGTTAGCAGCTTAGTACATTACTACATTGTGACATTTGTGTAATATTTCAGCGTACACTATCAAACATTGGTCCACACCACATGTAGCTATTTTCTATGTCTTTTTTGCAAACTAACATTAGAAATAGGTGTAAAATGGTTTAAATAGGGTACACAAAAAAAATCAGACAAAAAAAAAATATTTTTAAGCCTCGAAACCATGGAGTCAATAAAGCTAGTAGAAAATACCAGGTTTCGGCCTGGTTTCGGTGGTTTCGCCGAGTTGTGCCGGTTTCGAGCCTGACCGAAACAGGTCTCGAAACCGGCACCTTGATCCTTGGTACTTGTAACCCAACAGTTTGGCATTGTTCTTGCTTGTCTCTCTTCCACCCACCCTAAGATTTTGGACTTAGGTTTTCCCTTCTAGGTGACTCAAATCCCCAAAACTGAAACCTGAAAGTCTCTACTACCTTGAGATCCAAACCTACAAATACTACTGATTCTGCCCTTGCTGTCAGACCTAAAGGGCATCCAAGTGCACAAGGCTCCCGCTACTGCAGGGTCTGGGGAGGGGCAGAATGTACGCAACCTAACCCCCGCAACGCGGAGAGGCTATTTCTGTGTTTTAAACCCGTAACCACCAGGTTGTAATATGACAACCTGACCTACTGGTTCTACCCTTGCCGCCAGACCTGTTTCCAGGAAATTTTCTTTGATCTTCAGGCTATTGAATCATTCTATTGTTTGTATGAATTAATAGGTCTATGGGTCAGCATCGTATTCCCAAAATTTGGAGTCGATTGGAACCTATTTGGTTGAGTTTCTTCCTCTCAAACCAATTCAGGTTTACTACCATGAGCTACAAGTCGTAAGGAAGGAGGCTGTGGGTGATCTAATATCTTTTATCTCTAAATGTCTTTGTGCCTTGTAAAAGGGTTGTGTTCGCCACAATCATATACCTATTTTGTCCCAGCCCTATTATGAACTTCTAGAAATACCCTTATTCTTAGAACTTGTATCTGTCTAACCCCAACTTTTCTGAATTCCCAATTGTATCCCTACTAAACCATACATCATTCAACTGGCCATGCTGTATGGTGCGAAAAGTTGAGCAGTTAAAAAGCATCATATTGATAAACTTAGTGTAACTGAGATGAGGATGTTGAGATGGATGTGTGGCAAAACTAGGAAAGATAAGATAATGATCGTATTAGAGTTGACTGGGAGTAGCGTCAGTACATGATAAGCTACAAGAAAGTTGTTTGAGATGGTATAGCCATGTTCCCACGGAGGCCGTTAGACGCTCCAGTACGGAGGAGTGGTTTGATTCAAATTGAAGGATCTAAAAGAGCTAGGGGCAAACCTAAGATGACCCTAGGGAGGTGTTGAGGATAGACATGTATAGCTTAAGCCTTCTTTCAAGTATGACATCGAACAGAGTTGATTGGAGGACAAGAATCCATGTAGTCAACCCCATTTAGTTGGGATAAGGCTTTGTTGTTGTTGCTGTTGTTGTTGTTTTTGTTAAATATCATAAATACCCTTCTCATTAATCCTAATCTTGTTTTGTCCTCCATTCACTTTCTCTTCCAAGTTTGTCCTCAACATTACATATAATTCCTCTTTGATCTTTTTCTTTGTTTACTTTACCTTGGGTTGTTTCAAAAATTACCATATTGCCACTGGGGTCCATTTGCTCTCTCTAAGGGTCTATTGGCCTTTCCAAGATATCCCAAATAGGTCTAAATAGCTCATAACTTTGAATCTAACCGTCGAATCAACTTCAATTTTCGTTATTTTGTTCATAGTGTTATTCTACACGGCATCTTATTATTTGGTTGGCTATCGGCTGGATTTTATTTTAATTTGGTTGATCATTATGGTTCTGGTTATTCTGGCTATATGGGATATTATCCCTCATCATTGTTTGAAGACCCCTGGAAATTTGTCCGCGTGGAATGCTCTACGTGTAGAGAAGGAGAGTATATTTTGCTCAGACTCATGTCTTCTCATTGGAAAGGCACTTTTATCAATTTGTTCAAGTCTGCTCAAGGAAGAGAGACTCATGTTTACTCATTGGAGAGATACTTTTATCAATCTGTTCAGGTCTGCCCAAGGAAGAGATACTTGTGTCTGCTCATTGGAGAGGCACTTTTATGTTTTATCAATTTGTTCAAGTTTACTCAAGGAAAGAAAAACTCGTGTCTACTCATTGGAGAGGCATTTTTATCAGTTTGTTCAAGTCTACTCATTGAAAAGAGACTATTATCAGTTACATAAGATGCAACATTTGTTTATGTTCATTGAAGAGAGACATTCAAGTCTACTTATTGAAGAGAAACTATTATCAATTGCACAAAATGCAACCTTTGTTCAGGTCTGCTCATTAAAGAGAGAGTATCATCAGTTGCACAAGATGCAACCTTTGTTCAAGTCGGCTCATTGAAGAGAGGCGATTACTGGTTGCACGTAATGCAACCGCTCGTGTTGGAACCTACTACCTTTGCACGTGATGCAACCGCTCGTGTTGGAGGCTACAACATTTTGTTCGTGATTTGGTATTGCTACCAATAAGGTCTCTGTGTGCTCCCTAGCATCTCATAAAACCATATATTGAAGACCAGTGTTATATTGAAGACCAAGTGTTGCAGTTCATATCTGTTCTTGTTGTTCAAAGCTGGAGAAATGTTGAGTTTTTCTATATTCCAAGCAGGAGCATGTTCCAGCTTAAAGACGGGTGTTGAGATAGCAAGGTCGATAGAGGTTTCCAATTGTATTTAGACTTATCATGAAGTGTCCTATTGTCATTAGTTTTATCTTTATGTTTTCCTTTATTGCTTTAGAGTTGCTTTAAATAGAGAAATTGGAGTTTCATTGTAATTGCTCTAGACTTCTACTAGGTTGTAATTACTTACTTTCATTATTAATAGGGTTGTTATTATCAAGGTCTGAGGTGCCGGTTTCGAGGCCTGTTTCGAACAGCCTCGAAACTAAGACAACTCGTGGTTTTGGTAGAAACCAGGCATAAACCTGGTATTTTTTTCTCAGTTTTATTGACTCCATGGTTTCGAGTCCTAAATTTTTTTTTTTTTTGTATACCCTATTTAAACCATTTTACACATATTTCTAATGTTAGTTTGAAAAAAAAAAAAAAAGACAGAGAAAAGAGTTACATGTGGTGTGGACCCAAGTTTGGTAGTGTATGCTGAAATGTCACTAATTAACAGTATTCATTCAAAATTAATACATTGAACTTAGAATTTAAAAGTCTCACCAATTAGTTCCATGTTGAACTTCGTGGTATATCTAAACCACGTGCAACATACCACTGATGGTGGCGATAGCTCATCTGATTGCAGCACATATGTATCCCACGACATGGTATCACTCCAATTATTTTGATTAACATTCACGTACTTTTAACATGATTTGACTGAAGTGTAACTCCTTTAATATAGCTCGGATTCAAGCAATCTCGAATTCATGCAAAGCTAGCATAATCAACTTTCCAACAAAACCGAGATTGCTTAAATCCGAGTAATAATGAAGGAGTTACACTCCGGTCAAACCTTGTTCAGAGTACACAAATGTTGTTTAAAGTCGTCTGAATGTAAACAATTTTTTGGGCATCAAAACAAAAGATTATTTTGGCGCACTCTTGATTTTTAGTGATGCTTTACTATAATAAGATTTATGAAATTTTTATATTTGGAAAAAGACCTAGCATTTGGAAGTTGAAAATCACCCCCGCACCAAAAAAAAAAAGAAAAGGTTTTTGTTCTTGAACTGGATGGTTGACATTTTATCCTTATGGAATTTGAATTTTAAACTATTTTTATTGGATTCAAATGGGGGTGTTTGCTTATTTATGAATAATATCTTAAGTAAACATTTACTTAAATGATATTAGTCATAAATGAAATGATATTAGTCATAAATAAGTACTAACTGATGACTGCAGTACTGCCTAATGACTGCCAGTAAGGTTTCGACACTTAGATATAGACCCTAGTTCATTTTATGGGTCGAAACATAGGTTTCATACGAAACCTGGTCGAACCCAATATGGCATAAGTCAGTTTCGAGCCTGGGTTTTGTCTCGGCTAGGCTCGAAACCGACTTATTTCGGTCGAAACCATACGAAAGCTGTGGTTTAGACCGAAACCTCGAACTATGGTTATTATTGTTACAAGGGTTTGTTACATTTGGAAATATAACAAAACAAATCTAGACCATTCATTTTTATCATTTTTTTAATCTAACACATTCCAACTGGGTGAGTGTTATAGTAATGTTTGAAGTACTCCTACACAAGCATGGACATACATGGGATGTATGCCAATACATAGGAGGTATTTGATTGAATCAAAGCTTGAAATTCGACATGTAGGTAATCTAAACCATGTTCTCTCTATCAAACAGTTGGAATGGACACATCATCTGCCTATGTGCCAGAATAGATTCCTTGTGACATTTGAAAAAATAACAAACCCTTGTTACAACAATAATTCCCCTTATTAATAAATAGATAGCAGTGGGAAAGAGATGAGACCACCCACATTCACGTTTCTCTCTCTCCCTCTCTCAGTTCTCTCCACCTTCTCTTCTCCTTCCTCTCTTTCTTTACTTTGTTACATCCCTTTTATAAAATTCTATGCAGAAAAGTTAACCTAATACAAAGCTGATGACTTGATATGATTTTTAAGATAAGAATCCATACATTCACTATGCCTATTATAGAGCAATGCACAAAAGAAACTGTTCTAGACTTCCCTACAAGTGCAGCAGGATTATTTGGACTTTTTTGTCTGTGGAGACCATATGAGGTGTTTTAGGGTTGGTACTTGTGTCCTTAGATAGCATTTGATAAGGTAAGCACAGGGTCACAACTTTTATCATAGGTTCAGAGGATCAGAAACAAAATGATCAGCCAAAGTTTTATACAAGTTGCAGGAGTAGTTTTGTAATTATTAACTAAGTTGATGTCTCTCTAGTTTTTATAATTAGTAAGCCCTTCAAGGCTGGCAAGCTGTTTCATGAGAGGTTCCCTATTTTTAGTTTGACTTCTTTTGGACAAGGAATTAGAGTGCTAGTTTCGGAAAACACTGAAATTGATCCCTAGACACAAACCCTCCTCTTCTTCATTATCCTTTGTTTCCTATTTTCTTTAACCTGCTCATGGTTCTTCTCAATCCACGAGACCAGCCTACCATCTCCCACTACATCATACCCCTAACCTGTTCAACTCAACCTTAAAATAGCAAGATCAATTCCATCAACATGTAGGTGGGGAGAATTCTATCAATCATGAAAAAACCCATTCCAACTCATTAAACCTTAATCCAACTCCATAAAATCCAAATTCCTTTTAACTTAACCTCAACCTAAGTTCGGGCTCAAAACCCTAGTTTTCAGCAATCCTTTTTGAACCAAGGCTCTTATTTTTTCAACAAAGAGAAACCATATTTATCAAGCTTCAGTTAGCTAGGCTTGGCGTTGCATTGACTTCACTCTCAAATCAACTTAATTAGGAACCGACCCCACAGAAGGGTCGAATCTTTAACAAGTCCAGCAGCGTAAATGTCACAAATCAGTAAGTAAAAGTAACATGGAACAATAGGAGGATCAAGAATAAAGCTCTCTAACAGACTAGCATAGAAATCGGAGTAGATCCAGCCATGAACATTTCAGTTCTGTTAACAATGGAACAGTAACAATAGCCAGAAAATAAAGAGACATCAAATCCAGCAACTGGTCGCATGACTCCTGTCGTAGATAGTGATGTTGGATAGGAACAACCCCTCAAAATTTCAGCCACAACTGATGGCTGGATATGGGGATATGAAGGTGATATCAAATTAGAAACTAAGATTTCCAAATTAGTAAACTGCTGTGGCTAATCCAACCAATGAATCAGCACCAAATTCTCATCGAAGTTCAAGATAGTGAGGGGAAAGTCATACCAGAATTAAGGGGTCATCTAATGGTAGATCTGAGAATATATGCCCTTGATTGTTCAGCAAGAAAAGAAGTCAAACCAGCAATGAATATTAATCCGGGAATAGTGTTTTCACTCTTTTTTGGGGTCTTTTTTTCATATAACAAATAAAAAATAAAAATAAAAAGAGAGTAAATGAAAGGGAAGAAGATTGGAAGATGAATAGAACCGTAGGAGTCCCACCTAAAATCAGCTGAGTCCCACAGCCTAGAAAGCCCATTTGACATTGCAATGACAAGCTTTCTTTATTCTTAAATCGTAGTTGCTCTTGTCCCCTTCTATTCACATATATAGCCAATGGCTTTGATTACAAAATAGAAAGTAGACAATGGCAACTCTTGTTGACCAAGTCTTCTTAGAAATAAAAACTCCCTATTACATAGAAAATAGAAACTTTCTATTACATTCTTGCTAGAAATAGAAACTAAGCTAAGAAACTAAGCTAAGAACTTTGAGCTAACAAAAACTTACCAAAAATGAAATAGCAACTCACTAGAATAGAAACTTATAAACAAAGAACTTCTAAAAACAGAAAATAGAAATTCACTACAATAGTAATTTCTAAGACAGAAAAGAACCAAAAATAGTAATGGAATTCCTTGGTGCACATTCAATGGATCTTCTAGAAGAATCTTGAGGATCTTAAACGCCACATGAACAGTACCACGTGGTACTGTTCATGTGAAGAGTGTCTAGAGGCTGCAATGGGGTACAAGCTGGCCCAAAATACACTGGGCTGCAAGCTGGCTGGCCCAACTCCAATGGCCCACTGTCAGCTGGGCTGATTCTGCATCACTAAGCCTCCTTCCCAACTACATCCGGTTGGCTGAATGGATTCTGTTTCGCTTTTATTTCTGTGGGCTCAAAACCATGTGGAACCTTAATTCTACATCAAATTAGTATACGATTGTTGACTATCTGATGTATTGCAGTATAAAAAAAATAAAAATAAAAATCTGACTGACAAATTGAAGGAGATGCCAAAAATAGATATTAAAATTTAAGTAGGCTGATCTGATACGATTGATCGGGCGGGGGGCGGTTTGGTTTCGTGCAACGCCCCCGCAGCAGGAAGAGGCAGTTGTCATTTGAAAGGAAACGATATATCTGTCATCACACTACCATCATAATGTAGCACACATGTGACCACATAGAACAATGCTAAGTGGACCACCCTCACATCAGGGCCACGCCTTGATCACCCTAAAATCAGGATTAGGGCAGTGCTTTAAAAGCCCTAGACTTGCTTTAAATCTGCAAACATCCATATATAAGCCAGCCAGGTTAAGGGGTGGTCCCAGTAAGTGGGAGGTCCCATTAACATTTCCATTATATCAGTAATAGCTTGGCCTTTTGAACTTCTATTGTCACAAAAGCTCCAATGTAGAGAATATTTTTCACGCACTCATGACTCAGAGAAAGAAAAAAACAACCAGATGCATATGGACTACCCTGAAACTTAAGGAAATAAAAGAAATGGAAGAGAATCTTTTTCTGTACTCTGTCTGTGTGTGTGTGTGTGTGTGTGTGTGTGTGTGTGTGTAGGGGGGGGGGGGTTCCTTACTAGGTTATCTCGACTTGGTATGCACTTCAATTATGTCATCGTCTTCCATGCCCAGGCCACCAGGAGTTGTTTTTGGACTAACTTTATCCCCGTCAAAGCAAAATACTAAGCTTGCCGTGTCACGCTTAGCTTTCTCAGCATACATTTTGAAGATCTTTTCAAACTTCTCATCCTAGACCAAAAAAGGACTGGCTCTCAGTTATATCATATTAGAGATATTTCCATTACAGGATTTATTTATAGTTGGAAGGAAATTTCAGTGCGGCGCACCCATATCTTACCCCAAGCCAACATCATGTAGAGAGGATTGGGATCCCATTTTGCAAGTTTCAATGCAAGGCAGTGCATACAACAGTGTATTTAACCATATGATTTTTTTACTTGAGGGAACTATGCTTTTCGACCATGGGAAAAGAAAACATTTATTGAGACTCCAAAACTAATAAAAGCATCAAATAGATATTATCTGATCCAACTGAATTTTTTTATTGACAATCTCTCAAATGGGATCCAAATGATCTGAACCAATTGAATGATTGTTTTTAATCCACACACAGAAACACAATTTTTTCGGGAAGGGAGCATATGCATTAGAAGAAAAAATATCATCACTTTTGTCCAATATAACAACCGATGTCAACTTTTTCAACCATCACGGAGAGATTCCTTATGTCTTCCCTTTTCAGCATTTAAAAGTCAAGGGAAGAAGAAGCTCAAATAATTTTACCAAACAGACTGGGAAGCAAACCAGAAATGTCTGGTTTCCTTGCCTGGTTTAATTGGCAGGCTATGGGACCCATAAAGGTTTCTGCTTCTAGTTAAATCAGCTTAACTGGTGGCTTTGTCCTTTTAAGAAGTACCCCCTCTTTTCTGCAGCTCCCTGTCAAAGCTCAGCCTAATCAAGCCAAGGCATTCAGATAAAGCTTTCAAGTTTTTCCCTCCACAACATCTGAAAAAGCTAGGAAGAGATGCTCATAATATCACTTCCTTTCATCAATCATTTTTTTTTTAAATAAGGAGCTGAGAGATTCATGGGATAAAAATAACTCAAAGATCAAAAAGGGAATGGAGACCCTAAGTATTCAACACTAACTACATGCAAGTGATCTTCAAGAGTAGTTACAAGGTATACAACTATACATATTTCGAATTACTGCAAATGGAATCTAGTGGCCACAATTCATTATTGAAATCTTGAAGGATTCTCCTCGCAAGATTCATCTGTGCAGGGTAAATATCTGTAGTCCAGACCGTAGTTGTCAAGGTGCCACCTAGGCATCCATGCAGATTTCAACCCCTGGGCAGTTGGTCATCTTATTGTATCATGTCTTATTTTATTTGTTTATTTATTTTTTTAATTAATGCTTTGTGTAGCATTTTTATTGGATGCATAAAGTACCTATATATACCATAATGTATGGAATCATGCATATGTACTAAAAACATTAAAAATGGATGCGCTAACCCCCTCCTTTTTGAATAAATCCTCTCATCAAAATGTACCCTTACAATGCCTAGGGAACGCCTTAGGTACACCTAGGCACCCACGTACCTCTCCCACGCCTTGGGTCGCTTTGGCACCTTGACAATTATGGTCCAGACACAAAGTTCTCATTGATTGTTTTGTAATGTTTATTCAATTCATGCTTCAAGTGTGAAAGTTGACAAAAGAATATCCAACAACAGTTTAGACATTTTGTTAACTTCCACATTTCAGTGCATCAGCAACCTGGAAAATATCTTAATCATAAGCTCTCTTTTTTTCTCCCTCTCCATATTTATATAAATGTGACCACATTTTCTTTATATCAGCCCATGGAATAAAATCTCGGCGAGATCTCGCCGATTTCGCCAATTTCGCAACTAACCGAGACGAAAATAGGGTCGATAACCCTTTTCGTCTCGGCATTTACATGTTCTCGCCGAGATCTCGCCGAGATCTCGGTATTCTCGGTTAATCTCGCTAATTCTCGCGAGATCTCGGCGAGAACATGCTTTTTGCTTCTTTTTTTTTTCTCTTTTATAAAAGAGAGGCTGTTCTCGGTGGAGACTGCTCCTTCATCTTTTTTCTTAGTTTTTTCATGGTTTTTTCATTTCTTCCTCCATTCTTTCTTTGTTTGGACTTTTAACTTGCAACGGGTGGTGCTTCAAACTGCGGGGATTATTGTAACTTCAGAGTGGGCAACCAACTTCTATTCCGTTCCATCAGTACTTCCACAAGAGTCTACGCACCAGAGTACTACTTCAGAAGTTTTTCCATTCTTCCCAAAGATAGGTATCCTTCGGACAGCTACTGATGTTATATTTATGAATCATGTGCAAGACTACCAGATATATGATGATAGTAGGATGGATCATCCACGACACTCTACGTATTACTAGACATTGTATCTGGATGAGGATTGTGGAATTGTGGACTATGGGCACAGGGGGACTATGGGATCATTCAATATTGAATATTTGAACTATGATGTAATGATTTATAATGAAGTATTATTTTGTTTCTCTTTCCCCTAATGCATTATGTTATTGTCTCATTTGCCATATTTGATTGAATATAATAGCTAATATTAACCTAAATTTATAACAGACTTCAGCGTTGACTGTCAAAACATGGGTGTAAACCCAAACAACCACAAAGAGTCATTATTTTTACAATTTTATACTCTAAATGTGTTTATGTATGTAAAAATGAGGTTCCCTTGAAGTTGGAGACCTAAAAAATGCATTTTGGCCACCGAGACAGCCTTTTTAAGCTGTCTCGGACAAAATACACTGTCTCGGCGAGATCTCGCCGAGATCTCGGTTTCGGAGGAGGCCGAAACTCCTCCGAAACCCGAGATTTTAAACCTTGTATCAGCCCACCCCTATTGCTTTAAACTCACCCCAACCCAACCTCTCCAAAAATAAAAATAAAAAGATTCTGAAAAGTCTCACAAGCCTATCCTATAGACAAAATGGAAAAAGATATTTCAAGCACTGGGTGGAATCAACCTTGAAGAAGCGGAACTGCTTTTGTCCATCCTTGTCCTGGATAGAAATAGTGATTTTTGCACGTTGAACATGAGGTTTTGATGCATTTTCTACTTCAGTCTCCTGAGAAGATTGCAATGAACTTTTAAGATCTCTTTTGACAGACTCTTCAACTGCTCGTGACTCATCTTCAGCTGATTGAGCAAATGATGCCAACTCCTGCTTCTTTAACCTATTACATAATAGAATACCAAAGGGTTTGAGAATAATTAGAGCAAGAAAAAGCAAATCACATGCACTTGGAGACATATCTCATGAACACACATAAGAAGGCAAACAAACACATAGTCACACCCAAATAAACCAGCAAGCATTCGAAGGAAAAAGAAGTGCCCCTAGAATCTGCAACAATATTTATTCCCTTTTGGTCTTATGTTTGAGAAGTTCAATCGGATTGACTAAACTGCCTTAGGAGATGGTTTTCATTGATTCATTGGCTATGGTCTACAGTTTATTCAGTCTTCACTTATGTAATTTGGTACATCAGAATTATGTGTATAGCTGCTGACATAAGCTCTACAATTATTCAATACTTCAATACAATTGCTGAAGGGCCAGTGCAATGAGGGAACATCCCAAGTTTCAAATTATATTGTTTCTTCGGAAAGTTCTTGTTCAACTCAAGAGGAAAAAAAAAAAGGCAGGCAGGAACAAAGCTGATTCGTTTTCAAATCTCGTTCATTAGTTTTCCATCACTTATGTTCAGGGCTCTTTCATAAAGGGACATACTTCTCTTTGTTGTATTATTTTTGTGTTGTTTGAAAGCTTATTCTGGTAGCTTGCAACAGGGCCAAGACTTCTGCAATTCCAAACTCTATTAGGAAAGTTATGACCAATTCATTGATTGTGTTTTATTTTGTGATGTGATTTCTACCTTAGGAAGCTTCATTCAATTAGGAATATGATTTAGATTCTATATCTTACTTTTAATTTTTATTTGTTTATAAATGAGTTTAACAACCAAGGATAGTCGCTGAAGTATTCTGGGAGAATTCCTGGGTTTAAAGACTACAGTAAAGCTTTTGCTACTGTTTTATGCAATTCTACACCACTAGTCAGCCGTCCCTTATATCTTTAAGCATTATTGCCAAATTCTTCCCATAATTCTTTGCAGTTCAATCTTCCCTCTTCAGCTGCATGATCTATAAAGAGAAGCACATAAGAGGAGTTTTCCAACTCCAAGTGTGTGTGTCACATGTGCATGTACATGTGAGTGTGTTTGTATTTGTGTGTGTGTGTGTGTGTGTGTGTGAGAGAGAGAGAGAGAGAGAGAGAGAGAGAGAGAGAGAATATGTGTGTGTGTGTGTGTGTGTGTGTGTGTGTGTGTGTGTGTGTGTGTGTTCCTCTGCTATTATTTGCTTCTCCAGTTTAAGGAGTTTAAGGGGGTTGACTAAACTCCCTTCTGAGATTAACTCATTTCTTTGGTTATGATCAACTGTTTCTTTAATGACTTTCATAATTTTTTACTTCAAAGTTTTGAGACACATGTAAGGTCACCAGTTTACACGGTTTAAGGAAGTGGAATCAGCCTCTTAACAATTCCAAATCTTCAGAATCGGCTGGGAGATAGTCAAAAGTAACCAGAATCTGCCTGAACCCAAAAAAAAAAAAAAAAAAAAAAACAACCAATTTTTTAATCAGGAATTGGATTGAAATGGGAATTAAGTCCAGCCAATTCTAATCTAAAACAATGCCGATATAAGGTCTGCAGTTTATCATTACTTAATCTATTACATTACTCAATAAGCTCGGATGGGCCTAAAAGCAATCCATGTAACTATTAATTGCCTCCTTTGGCCTGGCAGAGGCTTGGTGAGAACTGAGAAGGCAGGCCATAGCACTGGCCTGCTCTCCCTACTGAATAATACTATTGAGATCAGGGCAGTTGCTGGAGGACTTGAGGCCTGTTCAAATCAACATAACGAATCTAGAAGCTCAGTCAGGCTAAAAGGGCCTATAAAATGTATTATAGTAAATGATGCCCTAGGTTTTTGCATGCCATTGAGTCTATGAATTTGCAAAAGTCCCACTATGGCACACCTTACTAACTTAGTTTTTGCTGAGGAAGATGCTAGGGCAATGTATGAGGATGAAAATGGAAAGATTACTGCCATTGCCATCACAGTATTCGCTTTCGAATTGATGAGTCGCACCCCCACGCAATTGCATCGATAAAAGCAGAGCACACCCAAACATGAGAGAGGGAGAGAGAAAAGAGAGAGGGGGGGTAAGGAATGGCAATTGTACAACATACACCCGTAGACATTTATACCTTAATTCCTTTATAATCAAGTCCTCTTCAAAATTCGGAGCAACATCTGAAACTTTGGGAGGAGGTGGAAGCCAATCCTCCTCTTCATTTCCTTCCACAAGATTAATAATCTCGGGCCCCTTAGTCACCTTTTCAACCTAATAACCATAAAAGCATTCTAAAAACCCAGACATATGACCAAAACGGTAAACCCAAGTTCGAATGCAGAGATGACGTACTGAATAAAAAAAAAACAACTAGGAAAAAACCAATTACAATGACAGCCGTATTAGAAATCTTCCTTCGTTTCGGCGAGGTGGAATCGTAACAATCATCTGGAGGAAGGTAGAAGAAAAGAAAACCTAAGTAATCAAAATTCTGCCAGTATCAAAAAATTAAATAAACGAATAACATTTTGATTGGCAGAGAAGTGCTTACCATCAAGGCATACTACATTAATCGGCTGAACTCGACTGTAATCGAATAGAGGTTCAAGGTCTTCCTCTTCAATCGATTTATCCTGCAAAGCATAAAAGAGATCGAATTCAAAGCTGCAAACCTAAAAATATGAGGCCAATGTGAGAAATGGAGCGACCAATTGGGTAACGAGTTTTCACCATTTTCACAAGTTCGAAAAATGCAAATCGTCGTCACAGATCACTGTCTCAGAGCAGAGCGCAGAATATAAGTTCTTCCCGGTGTCACGTGACATACACCAAAACAGCCATAAAGAAAACGCGGGATTTTACGGTGCTAAAGTCCAACTAAGGGTGTTGCGCGGTGTATAATCCGTTTAACGGTCGGATCCGGTCCCATGCGGTGTATAAGACGCTAAAATCTGAATCAAATTGATTAACTAAATAGTGTTAAAATTGAAATCAGAAACGATAAGTAATTGATTTCGAATCTACCAGTTTTTAAATGATTTTTCATTAATCGATTTTACTTATGTTTTATAAACGCTTTAACATATCAGTTATTATCGATTTTTCATAATTAAATAAAAAAATGGGCATACGAACAAAGCTGGTACTCTTCCAAACAATATCAATACTGAACTCATGGTTTACATCGATAGGTACACCTTACATACAACATTAAGGATGAGTAATTAGTAATTGCAATTTCTTAGTCTATTCAATGTAAAAAAAATGTAACTTAAATGACCAAGATCGAAGGCAAAAAATCAACCATAATGACTAATGATAGTATGCTATTGTTCCAAAGTTTACTTTGAATATTGTTTCCCCCCAAGGAGTGAGTGAGATGGTTGGCTGTTAGTTGTTGGTATGCTACTATGGGTAATGGTTAATGGGATTATGTTTTATAGATTTTTTCTAGTTTTGGTTTAATGGTTTAGGCCTTTGGGAAATCGGATTGGGGTGTCGGAAAAATAATTTATTAATTGTAGTTGGGTTGGGGTTGGGATCTTTACTCTTTAGTCTTTGAAAATAATATATTAATAATATAGGAATGAGTTAGCTTTTAGAGAATTAATGGTTCATTTTCGATTTGGTCTAAACGGTGTCTAGCCGGTGTAATCCGTCGGTTTAAATGGTTCAAAACCGAACTGAATCGATTAAGTAAATGATGTAATATTTGAAACCTGAACCGATTATTAAACGGTCTCTCGGTTCCAATGTAAATGGTTTGGTCCGATTTCGATAAACAGTTTCGATCTAAATGTGGCACCCTTAAGTCCAACCACATTCGATGGGGTGTCAATCTATTGGTCACTGCCAGATTTAATCCGTCTCATGTCATACGCAAGAGATATTTTAATGTTTTAGATTTTTAACTTTAAAGTTTTATTTGTTTGGTCTAACCCAAGATTTAATTCGATTTAAAGGTATATTCGGTTCATTCGATTGGCTCGATCAGGCTACACTCATGCACTGTGAAATCCATTTAATAATCGTTCCGGGCCTAAGCCCGATATTTTTTGATAATCAGGCAGGTCGGTCTTAGTCCATAATCGATCAGACTCGATTGGATTACACAATACGGGCTTGATATTGACACCCCCGAGTGAGATAATTCTCACAACAGGGTTGAGATCTCAAGTGAGGAGAAAAAAAAAAGAATACATGAAAAACACAGAGGTCAAAGGTACACTTCCATATATAAAAACAAAATGAACGACAGACCATCATCACCCTTTGCCTCCTCCCACCTCTCTTTCTATATCTTCGCTTCCATTTTAGGATTTCGAGCACAAGTGGGGCTTCAGGCTTCGAGCTTCGGTTTTAAGCTTTTGAATATTATTTTTGGGACTGTAACTTCTAGATTTGCAGTAGAAATTGACAGAGGTTATTCTCCTCCAAAGCCTAGTCCTGCAGACTTATTGTAGAGTTACGTCACCCCATTTCCTATGTAATTTGGATCCACCTGATATTTGTAAACTCCCACGGTGGAATCGAACATTTTGCAGTGCTTTGTATGGTAATCAAAGTTTCCTTCTGAAGGCACCAAAGCCGATCGGTGAGGGTTATCTCCACCTAACACGAGCCCTAGGCGGGCAAAACATGCACGGAATGAGTCCCTAATGACAGTCGGGTATGTAACCGTCATGGAATTTGAATTCTTTGACTGGGATTGAGGATGGAAGTGACGAGTCACAACCTAGAATAAGGGTCCAAGACCCAATGAATGACTAAGCTTGAGATTTTCATCTTAAATTATCAGTATCCTGAGTAATTCGTCAAGAATCATGTTAAGTGTAGTTTGGACATGAAAGTGGTCTAGTCAAAGTTTTGAGTAAGGGTCAGGTTACGGATATGGAAATCTTATTTCGCTTGGTAGAAGCTGGTCTTTCCACCAGACGTTGAACATTGAGTATTCTCCCATGCATTGTCTAACTACATGTTTTTATTTTATTAAACAAATGGGTACATCATCTGCCACAACATGCTTAACAACATGCTTATAATACTATGGGGAAGTACTTGTAAGATGTCATCTAATTGTGGGCTTAATTAATTGCTAAGCTTGTTGACTAGTAGAGTTCATATTACTTAGATGTTCAATTTGGTTTGATTCATCACGGGTTAGAGATAAACCTACCTGGTCCATTATGGGCATGGACCATGGTTTGTGAAAATATTATAAATATTGAGTCTTGAGTCCCCACAACCCTAGTTGTTCATTCTTTTCTTTCTTCTCACATATAGAGATAACTAAGGAAAATCTATGAGGGTTGTGGAAGACTCGGGACCAAATCTTGGATTCACATCAGCAATGAGCATTCTTCAGCACACATGTACGCATTTATTCATTGAATAGTTTACATCCCATTGTGTTAGCCTGTTAAGGTTTGTTCTTGAACCTACAGATCTAGCGTATTATTACAGTTGGTATCAAAGCCATCAATGCAGACCTAAAATCAATGGTCATTGAATGTGGAAAACTGTTTTGATTGATTGAAACTAGGATTATAAAATTTCGCCTAATTTCGAACGAACTCATTTGGGATTCATTCTTTGTCGATTTTTTTCAACTTGGAAAAGGTGCGAAATAATATATCAAATTGAAGATCTTGGTAAGACACCGGTAGGTGGATCGTCACTAGCAACGGTCAAACGCGCCATCCAAAGTGGAGAGAGATCCATTCGCTAGTAATTAAAAAAAAATATGGCGTTGACTCGAAAACCCTAATCGAGTCAATTCGAAATCATTTGGGATTCATTCTCTGTCGATTTTTTCCAACTGGCAAAAGGTGCAAAATAATAAATAAAATTGAAGATCTCGGTAAATCACCGGTAGGTGGATCATCACCGACGACGGTCAGACGTGGCCTCATGCACCGTCCAGAGTGAAAGAGAGATCCCTTTGCTAGTAATTAAAAAAAATGGCGGTGACTTGGAAACCCTAACTGAGTCAACTCGAACTAGCCGTAGAGACTTGGTTCGAGTTGACTCATCGTAACTTGACCGGGTACGCGTGTGGGTTAGCATGTGTAACATGGAAACCCAATCAACAAACGTTGACCTAACTTGGTGGGTCAACCCTATGACTCGGATTTTTTACACAACGACCTGATCTATTGACCCAGCACAAATAGGTCGAACCAACTAAACTAGAATGAAACCTGTCCAATAAAGAACTGAGAACCGCTCGATCCACCTATGGGTGAACCAACCCATGAGTAGATCCATGCCAGACTTCATGCCGCGCATGAGAGTGCGTGGGAGGTAGGATCGACCTCCATTTTGAACTTGCTTTATAATCTGTACCTACCTTAACCCTTTTTGGTGTTATGAGGAATATGTTTTAAACCAAAAAAAAAAAAAAAAAAAGACTCCAAGGGGAACCCAATTTATAGTGTTTCAACATATTAAGCTGATATTTCTTGTTCCACATAGATTGTTGAGCTAAAGTGCATGATATTCATGGATGTTTTAATTTGTATTTATGTTTACTCGTAACATTTATGTTGAAAATCCTACAAAGAGCTACAAATTAGGATTTGTTGATATCATGGTGCGATTGGGTGGAATCCACAAAAGTAGCATACTTGATTGCATCACAATGTCTTTAAATTCAAAGTTTACACATTTATAAATGTAAGAGAGAAATGCAATGTTCATTCAAATGTGGTATTATCAAAGTCTATACAAATTGGAATTTGTTGATATCATGGTAGGATTGGGTAAAACCCACCAAAGTGGCACACCTGGTTGCATCATAATATCTTCAAACTCAAAGTTTATACATTTATAAATTGAGCAAAGACAGACAATGTTCACCCGAATGTGGCATTTTAAAGTTTACACATATGTAAATGTAGCAAAGAAAGACAATGTCCAGCCAAATGTGGTATTGTTAAAGTATTTTACATTGATGCATATGGATTGAAGGATCTTGGCTTAGAGGTTTCATTCATCCGTAGGTGATGGGATTTTCAAAAGTCATTATTCCTTTGCAGTTATCTCACAGACATTCAGAGGACCAGTACAAACCCATACCAAAGGATGGACGTGTAGTTTCAGCTGACTCTTGAGAGGACTATTCTTTCATAGGCATTGCACATGCACTGAGAAGGCTAGTGCATGCCTGTCCAAATGATGGGCGTATATATTTGGTTGACTCTTAAGAAATTTAATTTGCTTGCATGTGTAAGTCGATTTATTTAGCGTATATTAATCTCGCATTAATTTTGTTTACATAGAATTATGTTTGGACTCATGTCATGATTGATACCACACAGGATGTTGGTTCTTAGAAGTATACTAGCTTCTATTCACATTCTCTCTGGAACAAATTATAAGAAATGGTTTGAGGAGTTACAAACCAGTCTAGGATTGCTTGACCTAGATGTCACCATTAGATAAAAGAAACATTCCGCTCTCACTGTTGAGAGTACACGTGTTGAGATAACAAAGATGAAAAAATGGGAAGCAAACTAGTAGGAAGTGTATTTTGATCATGAGGCTTTCTGTTCCTAAGGCTATGCGTAGAAGCATTCAGATGAAATATACTGCCAAAGAATATTTGAATGAAATCGAAGGAAAATTTGACATTTTTGAAAAGGCGTAGAGAGGTAGTTTGATGGCCAAGTTCACTAGTGCCAGTTTTAATGGTATTGGCAGTGTGAGGGAGCATATTTCTTTAACTGAACATTATAGTCAGATTCAGGTCACATATAATACCCAAAATGAGAAGTGGAACTCCAATGAGTTCATCTCTATTTGTATACAAGAAGAGGGAAGGCTAAAGAAAAAGAAGTTTGAAAGTGCTAATTGTGAATGAGAGGTGATTTGCCCTCCTCCTTGGGTGATCAAGAAATCTGTTTTGGAATCACCACCTAGATTAAGGTCTAGGACTTCTAAAAATATAGCCTCACTGTAGGGTAAGAATCTATTGACTCATAATCCATAAGATCGGTTCATTGGTTTGCAAGAGATCGGGTAAGTATTCAGGGTATGGTTTTGAGAAGGTGTTAGGCACCCAAACCGTCCAATCAAGATCGACCTACTATACTTTTCTTATACTCTAATTTTGGCTGTGCTTGGTCAACTAGATGACTAGGGTTAATGGGGGGGAGTCCTAAACCAAGTTGCTATGTTCTTGTAATATAGTGGTTAACCAAACATGTTTTGAAGCAAATAAACAAGTAAATATACAGTACAGGGAACCGGACCAAATGATGGTTCGGTCTTCGATCAAATTTGGGAATGTTCCCAAATTACCTACGTATCCTTTGAGACTTTGTCTCTTGAGAATCAGGTCCAAAAAATATAGTTCGAAAGGATTTTGTGTGATTAAAGTTTATGGATATAACTTATGCTTGTGCTTCAATTAGATTCTTTGTTCAAATTGAAGTTTATGCTTGATGGATGGTTCAGATTGAATCTGATGGTCTATGGACTATAGTAGTTGTAGTACCGTATTTGGGATCCCAAATTACCTACTTATTCTAGATGTCCTTAAAATCACGTAGTTCGAAAACTAAAGCTTATGTACTTAAGGAATCTAAGGGTATCCTTACCCTATTAAGGTTTTTGAGGGTATCCTTGCCCTATTAAGGTTTCTAAGGGTTTCTTTGCTCTGTTAAGGTTTCTAAGGGTATCCTTGCCTTATCAGTTCTTTCCATTTTAAGGTCTTTTAGGGTTTTTTTGCCCTATTTGTTAATTTCTATTCTAAGGTTTCTTAGGGTTTCCTTGCCCTATTTGTTATTTTCACTCTAAGGTTTCTTTAGGTTTTCTTACCCAATCTGTTATTTCCATTTTTAAGGTTTCTTAGGGTTTTTTTGCCCTATCTATTCTTTCCTTTTTAAAGGTTTCTTAGGGTTTCCTTACCCTATCAGTTCTAAGCTTAAGATTTATGGCAAATGTAGCATTCCAAGCATAGCAGGTGTATATCATGTAAGCATCCAATATGACAGTAAGCATGTGGGCATCCAAATATGGTAGTATTTCATGTAAATATTCCAAAGGTAGCAAATCAATCAATATGTCAATGTAAGCAATCCAAATATAGCATGTAGGCAATCCAAATATAGCATGTGAGCCAAATATAGCAATGAGAGTATTCCAAATATAGCATGTGAGAGCATTTCCAAACATAGCATGTGAGAGCATCCCAAATATAGTATGTGAGAGCATTCCGAATATAACAGGTGAGAGCATTCCAAACAAGGTAGTATCATAAATATAACAGTGTAAACAATCCAATCATAGCAGTGTACACAAATATAGCAATGTGCACAGTCAAAACATGACAGTGTGTATAAATATAGCAATATAAACAGTTCAAACATAGCAATAAATTTAAAATATAACAATGTAAGCAATCTAAACATAGCAGTGTAATATTCACAATAATATGGATGCCAAAGATATCAAAAATAGCATGTTAAAGATTAAAATAATATAATAATATACATGTGAAGATATAAAAATAATATAATAAATGTACATGCAAAGATTAAAAATAATATATTATAATATATAAACAAAATTGAATATAAAATAATATACATGAAAAATAAATATAAAATAATATACATGCAAAATACATATAAAATAATATACATGTAATGAGAAAAGAAAAGAAAAAAAATATAATATACATATAAATATTAAAAAATAATACAATTTACATATAAATATTAAAAATAATATAATACACATATACATACAAAGAGATAAAAAATAAATAATATACATGTAAACATTAAAAAAATAATATAATGCAATATAACAAAGATTAATGATAATAATAATGATATATACACAACAAACAATATAACAAAGATTAAAATAATAATATATACATGCATACAATATAACAAGATAAAAATAAAAAATACACATAATAAAATGTTGTCTAAATACTGCTATACAAGATCTTCAGTTATATATATATATATATATGTTATATGGACTGAAATAATATGTAACAGGAAAAGCATGCAGTAAATCAAAGATGTCTATGTATCAACAATGTATGTATCTATGTATAAATATCATATAGTTAAAAAATGAAACATACATATGATCAGTATGCGTACCTTATTTGCAGTAATCCGAAACAAAGAGAATGGGTTGAGTCGTGTTGGTACACTCTCCTTAAGACAGTATTTGCCCTCTATTGGTGTAGAAGGTTTCCTGCAAATCTGCCTCTAAGATGAAACAACCCCTTTGGAAGGATACCTACCCAGTGTACACACACTGATAGGTATATGCGGACCTGATGGCTAAGATCAACTCTTAGAAAAGAAAAACACAGAATTCTAACTCTTCGATTAAACAGATAATGAAGAGAGAGAGTTGGAGGGGAGAGAGAGAGAGAGAGAGAGAGACAGAGCTCGTACTCAATTGGAATGAAAAATAAGCATGGGGTCGGGCTCTATTTATAGGGCCCAAAGACCTCTTGGATGTGTCCACTGGATGGGGTGTGACCCTCTAAATGGACTGTCCAGATTAACCTAGATCTCAGATCCTGAGATCTACGGTCCATATGGTACCCCTTAAAGTGTAGAGATACATCTCTACATTTGAACCCTTTCCAAAAGGGTATCCGGGTAGGGGTGTGTTCGAATCCGACAAAACTCGTAGCCCATAGCCCGTAGCCCGTGGCCGCGCCCGCGCCCACGCCCACGCCCGCGCCTGCACCCGCACCCGCGCCCTGCGTTACGGTCCCAGTCGCAAGTCGCAGGTCGCGGTCCAGTCTGGTCCAGCGCGCGTGCGCGTGTGTGTGTCAACCGAGAGCTGCTTCTATTTAGGGGCTCAAAAGATAAGCGACACTCCCTACAAATAAAGGTCTCTTCCCCACAAACCATAAGCAATGTGGGACTAAAAAGTCCTACATTGGTAATGCCAACTCAAAATCGAAAACCAAAATTTCCACCCAAACCGAAAATCAAATTTTGGAGCCAAATGAAAATTTTTGAATTTTGACATCTTTTTAAACTTATTTGGAAAAAACATTTTCCTTTGACTTTTTTCAACAATTTCCCCACAAGTTTGAAAAGATAGAGTAAAACCAGAAATAAGAAGTTGATCTTATGAGAACTGTAAGCGATGTCGTTGCAGATGTCTGTCGACTTGAATCTACACTAGGTCTGATAGGCCACGCTACAGAGCACAGGTGAAGCTTGCTTCTTGAACCTTTCCTCATTTGTGTAGCCAACTGACCTACCAGCCACCTCTTACAGTACGACCTTCGAAAAATCCCTTAAAGGTGGACATATTTGAAACCGACCTTGTCCCTATCCTGGTTCATGAATGTTTATGAGAATTCATCCTTAAAATTCTCATTGGAAACGGCCCCACTTCCTACATTCAATAAGGTCAGCCCATAGTGTGCACCACAGTTAACACACCCCCACATTCCTCTGGGATAGCTTGGCTTAATTAAGAATCCTTAAGATTCATCATCTGTTCATTGTGGTGAGTACTATCTTACCATCTAACCAGAATGAGAAAATTTTGATAGTACTAAGCAAGTCATCTGCGTGACTTCGTTCTTACCCGTTGAACCTAATTTCAGGGATCTCCTATCACATAGGTTGGGTTTCCATCACATGACTTATGACACGGGCTTTAAGCTCATTCCTTTAGATGTGTCAATCATGACCTTGGTGGTTTGAGGCTTTGTAAATATATCGGCCAGATTCTTTTCTGATCTTACAAAGTCGATAGCTATCGTTCCTTCACTTATGTATTGCCTCACAAGGTTGTGTCTTAGGCGTATATGTCTTCTTTTTCCGTTATATATCTTGCTTTTCGCTTTAGCAATAGCTGTCTGACTATCACAATGTAGTGATATTGGAGGCATAGGTTTAGGCCATAACGGAATTTCTACCACCAGATTTTTGAGCCATTCGGCTTCTGCCCCAGCCTTCTCTAAGGCTATAAATTCTACCTCCATAGTGGAGCCTGTACCACAGGTTTGTTTGACAGATTTTCATGAAATCGCTCATCCACCAAGAGTATATATGTAACCTCTTGTGGCTAAGGATTCTTCTGTATCAGAAATCCAGTTAGCATCACAATATCCTTCTATAATTGAGGGATTTCCATTATAGTGTAAGCCATAGTTTATTGTTTTCTTCAAGTACCTTAATAACTTTGTTAGAGCTTCCCAGTGCTCCTTTCCAGGGTTATGAGTATGTTGACTCAATTTCCCCACTGCCAAAGCTATGTCCGATCTTGTTGAGTTCATTAAGTATGAAACTGAATCTCTAATTTGGGAATACTCCTTTTGGGAGACTGGTTCACCTTGGTGTTTTATGAGATAACTCCCTACCTCTAAAGGTATCTTTATAGGAGAGCACTCATAATATCCATATTAATTTAGTAGGCTTTCCACATAATGAGCTTGAGATAGTATTATCTCATTGGGTTTTCTAATAACTTTGATGCCTAAAATGACATCAACTTCTCCCATGTCTTTTGTATCAAATTTAGACATAAGAATTTTCTTTGTTAAATTTACAACATTTAAATCAGTTTCCATTATCAGCATATCATCAACATAAAGAACAATAATCACACCCTTGCCATTATTAAATTTACTATACACACACATATCAGAATTATTAATAATAAAACCATTATTTAATAATACTTGATCAAGTTTCTCATGCCATTGTTTAGGTGCTTGTTTTAAAGCATACAAAGATTTAATTAATTTACATACTTTATGCTCTTGTCCTGATATTATGCATCCTTTGGGTTGTTTGATATATATTTCTTCCTCTAAAACTCCATTTAGAAAAGCGATTTTAACATCCATTTGATGAATTACTAAGTTATAAATAGAAACAATAGCAAATAAAGTTTGTATGGTTACAATACGAGCTACAGGGGAGAAAGTATCAAAGTAATCTATATCCTTCTTTTGTCTAAACCCTTTTACGACCAACCTTGCCTTAAACTTATCAAGAGATCCATCAGGTTTTAATTTCTTTTTAAAAATTCATTTGGTATCCAGAAGCTTTGTACTTGGTGGTAGAGTCACCAACTCCCAAGTATGATTCTGGATAATAGAATCTATTTCACTTTTAATAGCTTCTTTCCAGAATACAGCATCTGGAGATGTTACAGCATCTTGATAAGTAAAAGGATCTCTATCCACATGATATAGTAACATATCATCACCTAGGTTAGCAGGTCTCCTTTGTCTTTTACTTCTCCTAAGTAAATCAGTAGTAAGATCACCGGATTCTTGTTCTATACTAATTTCATTTCTAACAATAGGGTTTTCATTATGATCCTCATTTGAAGAAGTTCTAACCAGTTTAGGAAACACATGTTCAAAAAATTCAGTATCACGAGATTCAATAATGGTATTAGCATCAAAAACATTTTCAATTGATTTCAAAACCAAAAACCTATAAGCAGCACTATTATGAGCATATCCTATAAAAATACAATCACAAGTTCTTGGTCCAAACTTCCTTTTCTTTGGTTCGGGTATTCTAACTTTGGCTAAACACCCACATACCCTTAAGTGATTAAAGGATGGTTTCCTCCCATGCCAAAGTTCAAAAGGAATAAGATTAGATTTTTTAGGAGGTATTCTATTAAGAATATAACAAGCAGATAAGATAGCTTCCCCCCACATATTATAAAGTAACCCAGAGCTAATTAGAAAGAAATTCATCATTTCTTTTAAGGTTCTGTTTTTCCTTTCTGCTACACCATTAGACTCAGGTTGGTATGGTGCAGTAGTTTCATGAATTATTCCATTTTCTTCACAAAACAGAGATAGGCTATGAGTTCCATACTCAGTCCTTTCTCGGTTCTCAACCTTTTAATTTTCTTATTAAGTTGATTTTCAACTTCTAACTTCTATGTTTTAAAAGCATACTCAGCTTCATCTTTAGATTTTAAAAGATATACCTTAGTATACCTAGAATAATCATCAATAAAGATTATATAATATTTATTACCTCCTCTTGATTCAAGAGATTTAAAATCAGCCAAGTCACTATGAATTAATTCTAAAAGATTGGTTTGTCTTTGTACAGACTTATGAGGTTTTTTAGTTATTTTCGCTTCTATGCAAACAAGGCATTTATGTTGGGAGGGTTCAGATGGACTTTGAAAAAATCCTAAGTAAGATAGTCTTTTAATATAAGGTATACTACGATGTCCTAGTCTACCATGCCAAATATCAAATGACTCAATTAAATAAAAAGAAGCAGGAATTTCATTCATAATATTTTCAACACTTAATACAAAGAGGCCATTACTAGCATATCCCTTCCCTACATATTTGTCCCCCTGAAGTACAATGACCTTATCAGCTTCAAAGCTGAGCTTCATTCCAGCTTTATTCAGACAGAAGCCAGAAACCAGATTTCTGCGAATGTCTGGGACATGCAGCACTTCATTCAAAACAAGAGTCTTTCCAGAAGTTAGCTTCAAAGCTACTTGACCCTTGCCCATCAGTGGTGAAGTTTGAGAATTCCCCATATACACAAAATCACTTCCTTTGACCGGAAAATATTTAATAAAAGCAGATCGGTCAGAGCATATATGTTTGGAAGCCCCAGTGTCTATAATCCACTCCTTTGGTTTTTCAACCAAATTCACCTCAGTGACTACAGCTGCAAACAAGTCATTTTCAGTGAGATGGACCTTGGCTTTGTCATTTCCCTGTTTCTTCTTGAGGGCCCGACAGTCCTTCTTGAAATGACCTGGTTTCCCACAGAAGAAGCATCCTCCCTTGGTCTTCTTGAACTTTCCTTCTTTCTTCACCTGAAGAAACTTCTTTGAATTGTCTCTTTTTTTAGATTTTTCGCCTTCTACAAGATTAGTCTTGGTCTTGAATTCCTTGGCTTTTTCCACCTTGTCAGTCTCACGGTTCTTCTCTTTGATCTTGATACGCATTATGTAATGCTCAAGAGTCCAGTCTTTAGATTTGTGCTTCATGTGTGATTTGAAGTCACTCCAGGAGTTAGGCAATTTCTCAATCAATGCTGCAGATATAAACTGTTCTGGTAGAGACATTCCTTCTTTAACAAGGCTTGCTACCAAAACTTGGAACATGTCCATTGGCATAGATACGCTCAAATCTTCTTTCATTTTGAAATTTAAGAAGTTTTCCGTAACATATTTCTTACACCCAGCATCCTCCAGAGAATATTTCTTGTCAAGAGCCTCCCATATGATATATGCATAGTCATAGGAGGAGTACACAGTGTACAGATCATTGGTCATAGCATTCAGGATCCTGTTCTTGCACTGGAAGTTTGCACTGATCCATGCAACCCTCTTGGACCTGATCTCCAGGTCATCAGACTCCTCGGACATCTTTTCAGTAAGGGCAAAGATAGCACCCAGTTGGGACAGGGCAAAGTGCATCATCTGTCTTCAGCGCTTAAAATTCGAACCATTAAATGGCTCGATGCTGTCAAATTCAGACATGATGCGCAACTTCCCTATGACTGGCCCAACTTCAGTGGTAACACCAGATTCAGCCATGATAACTACAATATATAACAAAATACTGTCTTAAGATTGTTGTCTAAATACTGCTACACAAGAGCTTCAGTTATATATATATGTTATATGGACTGAAATAATATGTAACAGAAAAAGCATGCAGTAAATCAAAGATATCTATGTATCAACAATGTATGTATCTATGTATAAATATCATATAGTTAAAAAATGAAACATACATATGATCACTATGCGCACCTTATTTGCAGTAATCCAAAACAAAGAGAATGGGTTGAGTCGTGTTGGTACACTCTCCTTAAGACAGTATTTGCCCTCTATTGGTGCAGAAGGTTTCCTGCAAATCTGCCTCCAAGATGAAACAACCCCTTTGGAAGGATACCTACCCAGTGTACACACACTGATAGGTATATGCGGACCTGACGGCTAAGATCAACTCTTAGAAAAGAAAAACACAGAATTCTGACTCTTCGATTAAACAGAGAATGAAGAGAGAGAGTTGGAGGGGAGAGAGAGAGAGAGAGACAGAGCTCATACTCAATTGGAATAAAAAATAAGCATGGGGTCGGGCTCTATTTATAGGGCCCAAAGACCTCTTGGATGTGTCCACTGGATGGGGTGTGACCCTCCAGATGGACTGTCCAGATTAACCTGGATCTCAGATCCTGAGATCTACGATCCAGATGGTACCCCTTAAAGTGTAGAGATACATCTCAACATTTGAACCCTTTCCAAAAGGGTATCCGGGTAGGGGTGTAGCCCGTAGCCCATAGTCACCGTCACGGTCACCGTCACAGGTCGTGTCAACCGAGAGCTGCTTCCATTTAGAGGCTCAAAAGATAAGCGACACTCCCTACAAATAAAGGTCTCTTCCCCACAAACCATAAGCAATGTGGGACTAAAAAGTCCTACATTGGTAATGCCAACTCAAAACCGAAAACCAAAATTCCCACCCAAACCGAAAATCAAATTTTGGAGCCAAATGAAAAATTTTGAATTTTGACATCTTTTTAAACTTATGAAAAAACATTTTCCTTTGACTTTTTCCAACATAAAAACTTTGCTGAGATGGGGGTGGTGCAGGTTTGGTGGTGATACAGGTGGGGTGGTGTCGGTTATTAGTGGAGTGGGGTTATAGGATAATCGCATGGGATCAGGTAGATCTGTGGGATAGGAAATTGCGTGGTGGAAATGGGATGAGTGAGCCAGGGTTTAGCAAGGTAAGAGCAGGGTTGGTGAGCAGGGTAACAGGGAGATTCATGCTTAGGTTGCAACAAGGGTTGTCGTAGGTGATATCTACAGGTTAGTGGTAAGGGTTGTTGGGTGATGGCGCATGGAGGCTAGGTTTGGCAATGGGTTTTGCAGGTCAGGTTTGAGGTAATGGCGATGGGAGTCGATGGAGATTCGATGATGATCAGTTTAGATAGGGTTTAGCAGATCGCTTATGGTTTGGTGTTGCAGGTCAATCCGTGGTGATCGGAAGGAGTTGCGATGGTCTAGTCGGTGAAGCAAGTGGGTTAATACGGTGGCCGATGGTAGTTGCAGGCTGGGATGAGGTGTAAGTTGAAGGAGGTTCGATGGGGTGTAACCGGTGGAGATGGAGGCTGTCAGTGGGGGTTTGAAGCAGGTCGACAGTTTAGTGTTGCAAGTGAAGGTGGTTGCAGTAAGGTGAGTTGAGGTGGATGATGGGTTAGTAGTGGTTACAGGGGTATTTGGTGGGGGTTATTGTAGGGGGCTGCGTAAGTAGGTTGTCGATGGTTGTGATGGTGAAGGTGATGATGGCCAGGTAGTTTGGTTCTCGGTTATCAGGGAGATGGTCGGTGGAGTATTCATGAAGGTATTTTGATGGGGTGAGAGTGAGGTAGCAGATTTCAGTGATGGTGGGTGATTGCAGGTGGTCAGTGGTAGTGTTGGTGATCTTAAGTTCCAGGTGGAGAAGTGATCTTAGGTTGCAGGTGAAGGTCGGTTATGGTGATCACTGATGAGAGAAGTTGCAAAGGTAGGTGTTCTTACCTTTCTTTTCTCTTCTTCTTCTCCCGATCCTCCATTTTTTTTTTTTTGGGTATATATTCGATCCTCCATTCTTCTTCTTCCCAGCTTCTTCTCCCTCTCTATCAACTCCCCCTTTTCGGGTTCACTCCCTCAGTCTGAATTCTCTCTTTTTCTCATCTGCCTCTCTGTTCTCTATTCTCTCGAACTCCCTTCCTTCTTTCTCAGATCTCCCTTTTAGCTACTCTGTTTCAGGTTTTTTTTTTCTGCCCGTATCCCCCTCCTTTATTTTCTATTCTTTCTATCTTAAATCCCATCCTCTAATCAATTCCCTTCTCGGGTTTCTTTTTATTCTTCTTACCTAAAACCGCCAAGCCCTTGCCTCTTCTTTCTTATTTCTCTTCTGTTTCCTTTTTTTCTTTTTTTTATCTCCAGATCTTCTCTTCTTTCTCTTATCTTTCCGTTCTTCTCTCACTTGCTAAACCCAACTCTTTCCAATTATAATTATGTCTTTATATATATATATATATATATATATATATGCAAAATATAATATATAATACAATATATATAATATACATGCACATAGGTTGAACCGATTTGATCCGGATTGGTTTGAGTTGGGTTGAACTAGATTGACTGGTCTGAACTAGTCTGGTCTAGTGCGGGTTGGGTTGGGCCAAGCTGGATTGACTTCTCTCTCTTCTTTCATCGCCTTTCATAAGCCATTTCAAATTTCATTTCTCTATGGAATTTTTCAGAGGGTCTTGTCCCAGAATTTTCACTCTCATATTGAAGGAGATTGAAAATGGAACACAATTGTGCTTGAATCACCTGATTTGGACATTGGATGAACAAGATAGTGATAAAGCTCGATCAATCTAATTTACGATAATATGCTTAGTAAATCCTCGATTTATGATAATCTACAGAAAAGCCTTTGGATTATTTTTCCATTTTTCAAAAAACTCCCTCGTACATATCACCAGACTGAAATCACAATATCCCCCCTTGTACATATCACCAGACTGAAATCACAAGATCTCGTTCATTTAAAATTGAAATTGAGCGATTCTGGTCTTATTTTGAAGATAATTCTACGACCTATGCTGTAAGACCCGCACTCTGAAAACCCGGTCTAAACCTTGGTTTTGTGTCATGACAGGTCTTCCGATCATCACCGGGCCAGACGGGGCAAGCGGATAACAAACAGGTACAAAATCGGACCGAAGTCGACCAATTATACCTGATTTTAGGTATACCGGTCTTGGTACCGGTCGACCGGTATGGCCTGCACAGCTATGTGCGGGAATCTGGAAATTGGTCTCTGCGGGTTTCGCTTTCCTGATTTCGAATCCTAGAAGTTTCCTAATCCTAGTAGGGTTACTAAACCCTATTTCTAGCCTATAAATACACCCTTAAACCTCCTCAAATCCTTTCCATTGTCTCTCACAAACCCTAGAGAAGAGAAAGAGGTTGGAAAGGAGAAGGGGCTAGGAAGAAGAAGGAGGTGCCACCATTACCGTTCGACGACGCTCTCATTACGCCAGTCAACGGTAAGTGTTTGAATCCATCTTCTTACCCTATGTTAGTTGTGTGGGTGGATCAATACCATACAAAGTAGGTATTGATCTAAAACCCTAAATTGGCCAATAAACTCTAAGTTGCCGTCAAACCCTAGATTTGAGTTTCGAGATGATATTCATCGAAATAAGACTTGAATGAGTTGGGGAAAACTCTAACTCAAAGCCTAGACTTAGAATGGATAGGAGAAACCCTGAAAATCCATGGAGGATGATCGTCGGCAGTCGAAAAACCCATGTATGGTCTCCTGGAGACATATCGGTCGACTATACCGGTTGCACATAGTGCGACCGGTATGTTGCGACCGCTATCCCTCGGGAGGTTGTCTGTGGGGACCGGCTGACCATACCGGTCGCCAGTCTTTTCCACAGAGCTGCGACCGGTACATGCCACTAGTCAGCTCTGTGAGGGTATTTTGTAACCATGATGGTTTCCGACCAACATGAAACCCTAAACAATATATTCTAATGAAACCCAAATAATCTTGTAGGACTTTGTGAGTTATCGTTTGGATCTTGCGACGTGGAGCAAGTTATCGAACGAGCGTCAGGTAAGGGAATCTGACCTAAACCTAATAATTAATGGACAGTAAATTATTGTTAATCACCTGATTATATGAGATGTGTTGTTTGTGCATATTCACATGCCATCCTTTACTTTCAGTTATTATTACTGTTCATGCATTGATAGGATGTGATTGTTAGGCATGTGATTGTTTTCGTTAGTGTGTGGAGTGGGGCATGGGCCTGGGATCGCTCTTCACATTAGCACCTTTTGTAGTATTCTGTCTTAACATGCTCGGTATGGGTGGGGCATCAAGGGAAGGTCGTGGTATGGTGGTCTCCGATATTGATGTTGTCCCGGCCATTGTTATGTGGTACTGTGGATTCCGAGTCGACGCTGGCTTGTCCACGATGCTTTAGCTCTATCTCTATGTCGTAGGGAGTTATGTTGGGATAGGGTCTACCTGCGTATTGTTTCTATCCTAGTGGGTTAGTTGCGGATAGGGCATCAGGGGAGGTGTGGGAATGCCTTAGCTCTATCTCTATGCTGTAGACGGCTGTGCTGGGATAGAGCATACATTGATGACATATAGGATTGGTTAGTTGCGAGCCCAGTTTGCGAGCCCTGGCCAGTAGGGGCTTAAGTACTGGTATGGGTAGAGTATCAGGGGAGGTACGTGAGTATCTTAGCTCTATCTCTATTCCATGGTGGGTGCATGTGGGCCAATGGGGGTGTGATCCATGAGGTGTCACACACTCGTGTATAGAGGTGCGGGGGCCACCAAACCTTTCTATAGCACATTGCAAACTTAAAACCAGACCACAACATAAAATGATTGTTACTCATGCATAATATTGTGAAACTGCCTGATTGTCTTACTGAGCTAAGTTGTGAGCTCACCCTTTGTATATACATTGTTTTTAGATGTTGATGCAGGATACACCGTGGACAACTACGTGAACGCTCCGGCGTATAGAGGTGTAGCTGCTTTGGATGTACAAGCAGGGGAGGACGAGCATGATGCTTCATGCGAGTGCCCTTTCTGTGTGTACTTGTGATGGATTTTTATTTAGTTGTTTCAGTTATTTTCGTTTGATATTAAAGGGATGTAAAAGATATTTATTTTATGTGTTTGAATTTGGATAATGGGATATTTATTTAAATTATCAATAGATACTCAGTTCAATCTATTTAAGGTCTTCTGCTGTATATTTATATTCTGATTGTGGTTATGTGTAATGATTTGTATGGGTGGACACGGCCTATTCGAGATCCTGGTGTGAACCATTGGTTCGATGACGGTTCACTCACACCATTCTGGTTGGATCAAAAATTGGGGTGTGACATATGCATCCATGTAGGTTACAACCCATGACCTTGCTGTGAGGCCCATAAAAAATTTCCTATAAGTTGCAACTAAAATCCAAACTTTGAATTGGGACCCACAACCTTGCCATACGTGTTCACTTAGACTCCTGCATACTGTGGACCACTTCAGTTCAGCTTAGAACACTATATAGAGCAAGCACGGATTGATCGATTGATAGATTTAGGAGAATATCACACACCTCCCCTGTGCTTACCCTTATCTTTACACACCTCCCATCCTTTGTTGTCTTCACACCAGTAAAACTCTATTTAGCTAGGGTTGGAAAAAATGGGATGCTTACATTAATGCCACAGGGAATAAGGAGTATGATGATAAAGGCAAGGGATAGCAAGGGCTATGACCCCACAGGAAAAATACATACTACTCAAAGAAAGGCAATCAGCCTTATGATAAAGAAACGGGTGCAAAGGCACAACAAGGTCAATGTGACCTAAGTAATGTGGAGTGCTTCTGATGACATAAGAAGGGACATCTGAAGAAAGAGTGTAGGGCTAGACAGGCTTGGCTAGAGAAAAATAAAGAATTTAGGACTTCTAAGCAGGAGAGTGCCCATGAATGATTAATTAATGGAAGTTGCCATCAAAGCCATAGGAGTAGTTAAGACTATTTTATTTTTACTTGTTTACATTGATTTAAAAACACATTTTATGTATCTTGTCACACCCCAAAACCCCAGCGTTTTGGTATGAACATGGATTTCTCACAGTGCAAGTACTACTATACCAGAATCCATTCACAGTACTTATGAATCACAACTCTTCCATCAATCACAATACCGACTAATGGGAAAATCAGAGGCAAAACAGAATAATAATAGCGTAAATTAATATATTATACCTGAAGCCATGTCTAAATGTTAAATACATCATAGAAGTTTATGTTTTCTGTAAACCAAGACATATATAAAAGAGTAATAGGTACCTCCTTATAGTTTGCCTTTAAATCAAGTACATCCCAAACCTTTCAAACTATTTCAAAGACACCCCCTTAAATCAAAATAAATTTCAAAAAACCCCACTCCATTGGTGAATTTCCGTAACTGACGACAAAAACTAAAATTTATTTAATACATAAAATACCCTCTGGCATAAGTTAAAGGATCATTTTACCCCATTTAAACCTCCCATTTACCTAAAATTCACTAATGCAACCCACTCCATTAGTGAATTTTCGTTAACTTATGAGAGTAGGTTTGTGTAAATGGGAGGTTTAAATGGGGGTAAAATGATCCTTTAACTTATGCAAGAGGGTATTTTAGGTACTAAAATTCTAATTTTTAGCTTTTGTCATCAATTAACAGAAATTTACTAACGAAGTGGGGTTTTTTTGGAATTTATTTTGATTTAAAGGGGTGTCTTTGAAATTGTTTGAAAAGTTTGGGGTGTACCTGATTTAAGGGAAAACTATAAGGGAGGTACCTATAATTTACTCTAAATAAAATAATAACGAGTAATTCAATTATCCAAACTAACTATAACGGGTCAAATAATGCTCGGAACAAAAATAAAATAACTAAACTTAAACTTAAAATAAAATATTGTCTCTCAAATAGAGACATCTTCATATCTTTATATCAGCAAAACCTTGTTCATTAACCATACAGACAATCATTACATTCATACGAGGGAATCATGCGAATCCTCTTCCAATACTTCATCTTTAGAAATATCATTATCAACAGAAATATTACCTGCAAAACAAATTAAAAATTTATACGTACAAGGGGTCAGCAAAATCACACACTTATTGAGAAATTAGCATACACAAGCTATAAGACTCGTACTCCACTAACTAGGATAAACCGTGTCGTGTCAAGTCTTCCCATCATAGCCAGTTCGAGCGGACCAATCGTATGAAGGAACCACCAGGCTAGGTAAGTGAAACAATCCAAAAACAATGAATTTTAGTTGTGCGGTCGACTACCTGAACTTGTGTGGTCGACCAATCATGTCACACCCCAATTCTGAACCAACCAGAATGGTGTAATGAACCGTCCATAGACCAACAGTTCAACTAGGATCTCGTATAAGTTGTGCCCATTCGATCAAACCAGATACATCCCACAAGCAAATTCAGAATAAATAAACGATAGCGGAAGTCTTTAATACTAATGAACTGAGTATTTGACAGTGATAACATAATTATCTAATTATCTCTAATATTCCTCAAGACATAAAGTAAAATAATCAATTACATGTTCCCATAACTAAACAACTAAGCTAATAAAAAAAACACATGAGTTGTACTCGCACGACGAATCATGCGCATCTTCTTCAGCTTCTACGTCCATCACAGCAACGTGTCCATACATCGACGTATTCATATATTCTTCAATAGTAGGACCTGCATCAAGAACTAAAAATATTTGACGTCGAAAGGGTGAGTACACATCATGGCTCAGTGAGCAAACAAAACAATGCAACAAACATATGCATGCATTCAATTCATATCTTTGGTCTGGGTTATAAGTTTGCAATGTGCTATAGAAAGGTGTGGTGGCCGTCGCACCTCTATACATGAGTGTGTGATCCGTCCAATGGATCAAACACCATTGCTGTCCCACATGCACCCACCATGGAATAGAGATAGAGCTAAAGTGTCCGGATCAAACACCGCTAACACTTCCCCTGATGCCCTATCCATACCAACATGTAAGCCCCTATTGGCGAGGACTTGCAAACTAGGCTCGCAACTAATCAATCCTAATGCCATGCAGTGTATCCAAGGCCTCACCCCAACATCCCTCAATACGTCCATAGAGATAGAGCTAAGACACCCCGACAAAGTCAGAGACCACATGGTCCGAGACCACTTCCCCTGATGTCCTACGACATAATAGTTCTGCTAAGGTAATGGCCATACGATGATGTTAGTGGGCAAGTCTTGAGTAAAAATAGAGCTAGAGTCTAGTGACGAAGTCAAATACCACCATGCTACGTCCTCCCCCTGATGCTCTACTCGCATTCAACACACCAACCACACACATACATTCACATGCCTATTCCTAGTATCATCATCATCATCATGTTATAAAATAAACGAAATTAAATATGCATGAACAGTAATAGCAGGAATATTAGATGACATGTGAGATGCATATTACAAGCATACAAGTATAGAATTAATCATGGCATTGGACTCAATAAAGTAAATAATTTATTATTATCCATTTAGTTTAGGTCTTGTCCCCTCACCTTTGATCGTTGGTTGTTCATCTTTCAAGCTTTGTAAATCACTTTTGGATCACTTGGAAACCTAATAAATTTATGGATTCTAAGTTAGAGTTCATATTCATTAATTACAGTGTTCAAATGTCCCATATGGAATCAATCAGACCTCCAGAAGCTGAGTGGTCGCAGGTGTGGCTGCACCTGTGGTCTCAGTTTTTGCGACCACAGGGTGTGTGGTCGATACGTGTGGTCGCATATCATGCGACCACACACATGCGACCAAACCCTCCCTGGAAACTTTCTGAGGGCGTTTGGTTGACACATGTGCCTCATGTCGTCGACCATAGCTGTGACCACACGAGTGTTTGGTTGATTTTCATTCTCAGTCTAACTCCTTCATGATTTGATTCCTTGAACTATCACTAGGGTCCTTCTTATGATTGATCTATGGCCTTAAGTTTAAATTTTTCACAATTATCTACTCCAACTTACTCTTCATGAATTTCCTTTGAGTGTTCGTCTTTGGGTCTCATGGTTGAGATCCTACTTTGAATCAATACTTCCTCCATGATCTATTTTAGGCATTCAACTAATGTAGGGGATGTTTGCATACCTTAAACTTGCTGAAGAATTAGAGCTCTCTCTGAAATTCCTCCTCTTAGTTTTCTTCTTCAATTCTCCTTCTCTTCCTCCTCCTCTCTTTCTCTCTCTTTCAGTTTGAGTTCAAAAAGAATGAAAGAGGTTAAGGGACGTCCTATATATAGAGGAAACCCTCCATATAGAGTCCTACTTTGATTAGGAAAGAACTCCCTTCAGATTAGAAAGGTTTCTTAATTTTGGAGTCAATTATACCATCGTGTGTTCACACGTGGGGTCGTAGGATCCGTCGACCATACGTCCCAAATTTGTGACCACACGTCCCAGACTCCTGTTGTCACACCCCAATTCTGAACCAACTAGAATGGTGTGATGAACCGTCTATGATCCAATGGTTCAACCAGGATCTTGAATAGGCCGTGTCCATTTGATTAAACCAGATACAACCACAACCATAATCAGAGTAAATAAACAATAGCGGATGTCACACCCCAATTCTGATCCAACCAGAATGGTGTGAGTGAATCGTCATTGAACCAACGGTTCACACCAGGATCTCGAATAGGCCGTGTTCACTCATACAAACCATTGCACATAACCACAATCAGAATATAAATAGTACAGCGGAAGTCTTAAAAATAGAATGAACTGAGAATCTATTGATAACTTTAAATAAAATATCAAATTATTCAAATTCAAGCAAATAATATAATATCATTACATCTCTTTAATCCAATCGAAAATAATGGAAATAAATAAATAAAACCACTCAAAGGTACACGCAGAAAGGGCACTCGCATGAAGCGTCATGCTCGTCCTCTCCTCCCTGTACATCCAACGCCGCAACACCACCATACACCGGAGCATTCATATAGTCGTCAATAGTGTAATCTGCATCAACATCTAAAAACAATGTGTACACAAAGGGTGAGCTCACAACTTAGCTCAGTAAGACAATCAGACAATTTCACAATATTATGCATGAGTAATAATCATTTTATGCTGTGGTCTAGTTTAAGTTTGCAATGTGCTATAGAAAGGTTTGGTGGCCCCCGCACCTCTATACACGAGTGTGTGACACCTCATGGATCACACCCCCATTGGCCCACATACACCCATCATTGAATAGAGATAGAGTTAAGAGACCACCGTATCTCCCCTGATGCTCTACCCATACCAGTACCTAAGCCCCTACTGGCCAGGGCTCGCAAACTGGGCTCGCAACTAACCAATCCTATATGTCATCAATATATGCTCTATCCCAGCACAGCCGTCTATGGCATAGAGATAGAGCTAAGGCATTCTCACACCTCCCCTGATGCCCTATCCGCAACTAACCCACTAGGATAGATACATATCGCAGGTAGACCCTATCCCAACATAACTTCCTACGGTATAGAGATAGAGCTAAAGCATCATGGACAAGCCAGCGTCGACCTCGGAGACCACAGTGCCACATAACCATGGCCAGGCCAGCATCAACATCGGAGACCACCGTACCACAACCTTCCCCTGATGCCCCACCCGTACCAAGCATGTTAGGACAAAATACTACAAAAGGTGCTAATGTGAGGAGCGATCTCAGGCCCATGCCCCACTCCACACACTAATGAAAACAATCACATGCTTAACAATCACATCCTATCAATGCATGAACAGTAATAATAACTGAAATTAAAAGATGGCATGTGAATATGCACAAACATCACATCATATATAATCAGGTGATTAACATCGACTTACTGTCCATTAATTATTAGGTTTAGGTCAGATTCCCTTACCTGACACTCGTTTGATAGCTTGCTCCACGTCGCAAGATGCAAACGGAAAGTCACAAAGTCCTACAATATTATTAGGGTTTCATTAAAATATTTTTCTTAAGGTTTCATGTTGGTCGAAAACCAACAAGGTTACAAAATACCCTTACAGAGCTGATCGGTGGCATGTACCGATCGCAGCTCTGTGGGGAAGACTAGCGACCGGTATGGTCAGCCGGTCCCCACAGACCAGCCTCCCGAGGGATACCGGTGGCAACATACCGGCCGCACTGTATGCAACCAGTATAGTCGACCGGTATGTCTCCGGAAGATCATACATGGGTTTTTCGACTGCCGTCGATCATCCTCCATGGATTTCCAAGGTTTCTCCTATCAATTCTAAGTCTAATCTTTGAGTTAGAGTTATCCCCAACTCATTCGAGTCTAGTTTCGATGAATATCATCTCGGAACTCGAATCTAGAGTTTCACGGCAACTTAGGGTTTATTGGCCAATTTAGGGTTTTAGATCAATACCTACTTTGCATTGTATTGATCCACCCACACAACAACCTAAAGTCACAGAGTAAGAAGAATGATTAAAAACACTTACCGTTGACGGGCGTAACGTAAGCGTCGTCGAACGGTAATGGCGGCACCTTCTTCTTCTTCCTAGCTCCTTCTCCTTTCCAACCTCCTTCTCTTCTCTAGAGTTTGTGAGAGACAATGGAAAGGATTTGAGGAGGTTTAAGGGTGTATTTATCGGCTAGAATTAGGGTTTAGTAACCCTGTTAGGATTAGGAAAGTCTTAGGATTCGAAATCAGGAAAGTGGGACCCTCAGAAGTAAATTTCTGGATCTCCACACTCAGCTGCGCAGAGCTGACCGGTCGGCCGGTACCAAGACCGGTACCATCGACCGGTTAACATAAAATGATGATTATTTGACCGTCTTTGGTCCGATTTCGTACCTGATTGTCATCCGCTCGTCCCGTCTGGCCCGGTGATGATCAAAAGACCTGCTACGACATAAAACCAAGGTTTAGACCGGGTTTACGGAGTGCGGGTCTTACAGCGGAAGTCTTTAATATTAATGAACTGAGTATCTAACAGTGATAACATAATTAATAATCCAATTATCTCCAAATGACTAAAGTCATAAAATAAAATTAACTAATTAATCAATTACATGTCCCGATAATCCAATAACTAAATCTAATAAAAAACACATGAGTTGCATTCGCACGATGAATCATGCGACTCCACCATAGCTTCCATATCCATCGCAGCAACATGCCCGTACATTGGTGCATTCATATAATCTTCCATAGTAGAACCTGCATCATCAACTAAAAATATTCGACGTCGAAAGGGTGTGCACACATCATGGCTTAGTGAGCAAACAAAATAATACAACAAACATATGCATAGATTCAATTCATATCTTTGGTCTGGTTTATAAGTTTACAATGTGCAATAGAAACGATTGGTGGCTGCCGCACCTCTATACACGAGTGTGTGAAGCCACCCAATGGATCAAACACCATTGCCATCCCACATGCACCCATCATGGAATAAAGATAGAGCTAAAGTGCCCAGATCAAACACCGCATAACACTTCCCATGATGCCCTACCCATACCAACACGTAAGCCCCTATTAGCGAGGGCTTACAAACTGGGCTCGCAACTAACCAATCCTAATGTCAAACAGTGTATCCAAGGCCTCACCCCAGCATCCCTCAATACGTCCATAGAGATAGAACTAAGGCCCCCCAGTAGAGTCAGAGACTACACGGTCCGAGACCACCTCCCCTGATGCCCTATGACGTAATAGTTCTGCTAAGGTAATGGCGATACGACGATGTTAGTGGGAAAGACTTGAGTAGAGATAGAGCTAGAGTCCGGTGACCAGGATAAACCACAATGTCACGTCCTCCCCCTGATGCTCCACTCGCATCAAGTACACTAACCACACACATACATTCACATGCCTATTCCTAGCATCATCATCATCATGTTATAAATATACATAATTAAATATGCATGGGCAGTAATAACAGGAATATTGGATGGCATGTGAAATGCGCATTACAAGCATATAAGCATAGAATCATTCATGGCATTGGACTCAATAAGTAAAAATAGTTTATTATTAACCAATTAATTTAGGTCTTGTTCCCTCACCTTTGGTCGATGGTAGTTGTAAGACCCATATCGAACTAACTGGTCTTACCACCTTGTACCAGGTCTACCTATCATGGTCGAGCCAAGTGGACCAAGTGCATGAAGAAATCACAAGACCAGGTATGAGTCTAACCCAAAAACAGTAAATGTGAGGGTAGAGTCGCATGCCTAAACAGGTAGGGTCAACCCTACCTCAACAGAAGTCCAACTCATGACTTTTAGTTTTAGGGTCGGATGATTAAGAAGGTGTAGGGTCGAAGGATCCTGCGACCCTATGTCTAACCCTACGATGATAGACAAAAACCAAAAATTAGGAAACTTTCCTAATTCTAAGGGTATCTTTCCTAAACTCATTGGGACTTATTATGGAGGATTTTCCTCTATAAATAGGACGTCCCTTAGCCTCTTTCACTCCTTTACAATCCTAATTGAAAGTGAGAGAAAGAGAAAGAGAAGGAAGAGAAGAAGAGAAGGAACTTGAAGAAAAGACTAAGGAAGAGGAGGAAGTTCAAAGAAACCTCTGAATAAATGTATGAACCTAATTCCTTACCTGAATAAGAGATCATAGAACAGTTATGAAGAACATAGGGTTAGGAGAAATCTAAATCATCCATCCATGGACAAGTTTCAAGAGATTCCATGGAGGAAATCATTATGGACTATGAATAGTGTATAACTTGTAGTTTTGAGCCATAGAACAATCATATAATGGACCATGAAAGTAAGCCAAATGATCCAAACATGAAAGAATGGACTTTAGAATGAAAGGTCGACTCAGAATACGTGTGGTCGCACGTAGGGTCGAATGATATTCGACCCTGCAAGACCATAGGATCAACCACATGCCCTCAGGAAGTTCCAGGGAGGGTGTGGTCACACGTAGGTTCGAATGGTATCCGACCCCACGTTCGACCCTACACCCTAGGGTCGCAGAAACTGCTACCCTAGGTGCTACCCTACCTGCGACCCTACGATTTCAGTTAGTTTAAAATATATTGGAATAAATTCTAATTAAAATATATTGACTTGTTAGGTCTTTCTAGTGATTTAAAAGTGATTCATAAAGCTTGAACGAGTAACTACGCTCAATCAAAGGTGAGGGAACAAGACCTAAACTAATTAGCTAATAATAAACTATTTTCGTTTATTGAGTCCAATACTATGAATGATTCTATGCTTTTATGACTGTAATGTGCATATCACATGTCATCCACTATTCTTGTTAATATTGTTCATGCATATTTAATTTTTATTTATTTATAATATGATGTTGATGATGATGCTAGGAATAGGCATGTGAATGTATGTGTGTGGTTAATGTGCTTGATGCGAGTGGAGCATCAGGGGGAGGACGTGACACTGTGGTTCATCCTGGTCACCAGACTCTAGCTCTATCTCTACTCAAGTCTTGTCCACTAACATCGTCGTATCGCCATTACTTTAGCAGAACTATTACGTCGGAGGGCATCAGGGGAGGTGGTCTCGGACCGTGTAGTCTCTGACTCTGTCGGGGGGCCTTAGCTCTATCTCTATAGACGTATTAAGGGATGCTGGGGTGAGGCCTTAGATACACTGTTTGACATTAAGATTGGTTAGTTGCGAGCCCAGTTTGTAAGCCCTCGCCAACAGGGGCTTATGTGTTGGTATGGGTAGAGCATCAGGAGAAGTGTGATGCGGTGCGGTCCTAAGCACTTTAGCTCTATCTCTATTCCATGGTGGGGTGGATGTGGACGACAATGGTGTTTGATCTGTTGGAAGGGCTTACACACCTTGTGTATAGAGGTGAGGTGGCCACCAAACCTTTCTATTGCACATTGCAAACTTATGAACCAGACCAAAGATATGAATTGAATGCATGCATATGTTTGTTGCATTGTTTTGTTTACTCACTGAGCTCAAGTTGGAGAGCTAACCCTCGCGTGTGCAATTTTTTTAGTTTCTAATGTTGCAGGTTTTATGATTGAAGATTATGTCGACACGTCAACATATAAATGGGTGGCGGCTATGTTGAGCAAGCTGTGGAGGGCAAATATGACTCGTCAAACTAGTGTTTCAGCTATGGAAACGCTTAGTGTTTAATTTTCGTATTTGGATATTTGTAATATGTATTAAATTATGTTTTGGTTACTTGGAGATAAATAGAATATTAATTATGTATCATGACTAGACCTCAGTTCATTATCTGTAAGACTTCCATTATTTACTTTATTATCTCTAATTAATGTGGAATGTATTTTGGTTTATCAAAGGTGGGGATAGCCTATTCGAGATCCTGGTTGAACCGTTGATTTATTGACGGTTCATCACACCATTCTGGTTGGTTCATAATTGGGGTGTGACAGTAGTTCCTCATTCAAGCTTTGTAAATCACTTTTAGACCACTTGAAAACCTAACAAATTTATAGATTTTGAATTATAATTTATTTTCAGCAATTCAGACTAACAGAAACTGAGTGGTCGTAGGTGTGGCAGCACCTGTGGTCTCAGTTTCTGTGACTACAGGGTGTGTGGTTGCAAGGTGTGGTCGCATACCATGCGACCACACCCTCCCTGGACTTCCCGAGGGTGTGTGGTCGGATATGTGTGTCTCGTGTGGTCGCATATCATGCGACCACACATGCGACCACACCCTCCCTGGAACTTCCCGAGGGTGTGTGGTCGGATATGTGTGTCTCGTGTGGTCACATATCATGCGACCACACATGCGACTACATCCTCCCTGGAACTTCCCAAGGGTGTGTGGTTGGATATGTGTGTCTCGTGTGGTCGCATATCATGCGACCACACATGTGATGGTTGACTTTTCACTCCCAACTCCATTCCTTCATGTTTTGATTCCTTGGCTTATCATCATGATCCTTCCTATGATTATTCTATGGCTCAAAATTAGTAGTTTTACACAATCCATCATCCTAATAGACTCCTTCCATGGATTTCTTAAAATTTGTTCATGGATTGATGATTGGGGTCTCACTTTGAATCTCTATCTCCTTCATGATCTATTCTAGGCATTCAATTGATATGGGGAATGTTTTCATACCTTAAACTTGTTAAAGATTCAGAGTTCTCTTTGAATTTCCTCCTCTTAGTCTTCCTCTTCAATTCTCCTCCTCTTCCTCCTCTTCTCTTTCTCTTTCTTTCAGTTTGAGTTCTAAAAGGATGAAAGAGGCTAAGGGACGTCCATATAGAGAAAAATCCTCCATATAAAGTCCTACTTAGTTTAGGAAAGAAGCCCCTTCAGATTAGGAAGGTTTTCTAATCACGGAGTTTGACTGGGTTCGTGTGGTCGCAGGTGTGGTCGCAGAACCCGTCGACCACACAATCAAAAACTTGCAACCACACGACCCAGATTTCTGTGGTCGCTTTAATCTGAGGTGTGGTCGACCACACCTGTTTAGGTATGCAACCACACACTCCTAATTGACTGTTTTTGGGTTCAAATTCATACCTGGTCTCGTGGTTTCTTTACGCACTTGGTCTGCTTGGCTGGACCATGATAGGAAGACCTGATACAAGGTGGTAAGACCGGTTAGTTCGATACGGGTCTTACACCTGTGGTCTCATTATTCTGAGGTATGGTCGACCACACTGGTTTAGGTATGCGACCACACATCTCAATTAGATGATTTATGATTTGAATTACATACCTAGCCTTGTGGTTTCTTCATGCACTTGGTCCGCTTGGTCTGACCATGATAGGAAGACCTGATACAAGGTGGTAAGACTGGATTAGTATGATACGGGTCTTACAAGTCAAATATTGAAGTGAGGCCAGTTAGTTTTACTTTGTGTGGTCGACACCTTTAGATTGTGTGATCGACAGATTTTGTGACCACACTGTCAACAACACAAATTCGGAACCAACTTTGAGATTTGGAAACTTTCCAAATTTAGGGGATCTCTTTCCTAGCTGAGAGAGGACTCTATATGGAGGTTTTCCCTCCATATAGAGGACGTCCCTTAGTCTCTCTTATTATTTTGGGATCAATTCTAAACCCTAAAACTAAGAGAAAAGGAGAAGGAGAAAGAGAAGAAGAAGGAGAAGGAGGCTTGGAGAAGAGGATTTACAGAAGTGCTTGCCGATTGGTTCCATTCCTTTACAGCAAGGAACCTAAGGTAAGAGACTAACCTCTGTAGATGATAGGAATAGTTAGATTAGACTCACCATCATCGTGTTAGTGAATTGAACTCAAAATTGGGGTTAAGATCATGAGATCTCCCAACTAAATCAAAGGAAATCATGGAAATAAGTTAGGGATACTTGTAAGTCAAAATCAACAAGGTATGAAGGCCATAAAAAAACCCTAGAAGGTGTTCCAATAATGAATCAAATGTTAGACTGAGAAAGACCTACGAACACAACCAGTAAATTATGTGGTCGCATCACTGGTCGACCATAGAGTGACCAGTGAGTTGACCACAGACTCTCAGAAAGATTACCCAAGGCTGTGTTGTCGCATCAATGATTGCACAACCCATTGACCATACAGTCGACCACACAATGTATGGTTGACATATACTTGCGACCACTGCATTGACCACTCAGTTGCAGAAAACCTATTTTGAGGCCAAACTAGATTTTAGACTATTGTAACCTAATACTATCAAACCTAATCTAAATTCATAAATTATTTAGGTTGTTAACTAGTACAAGTTAACTTCCAAAGCTTGGAAGAGAGCTGATACTACGATCCAAAGGTGAGGAAACAAGACCTAAACTAACTGGATAATAACAAGCTATTGTCTTTCTTTTATTTAATGCTATGATTGATGCCATGCTTGTATGATTGTAATGTGCATCTTACATGTCATCCAATATTACTGTTATTCCTGTTCATGCATATTTATTTTATTGTTTTACTCTATTGTTGATGATGATAGGAATAAGCATGTGTTTGTGAGTGTTGTTGTTGTGTTGTATGGGAAGGGGTGTGTGATCCCTAAACCATGCATTACATTGGCATCGTCGTATCACTGTTACCTTAGCAGAACTAGAACGTCGTAGGGCATCAGGGGGGTGTTTGTGGACCGTATGGTTTTTGACTCTGTGGAGGAACCCTAGCTCTATCTCTATGGACGTATTGAGGGATGCTATGATAAGGCCTTAGATACATATGGATGACATCTAGGATTGGTTAGTTGTGAACCCAGTTTGCAAGCCCTCGCCAGCAGGAGCATACGTTCTGGTATGGGTAGGGCATCAGGGAAAGTATTGACAATGTGTGATTTGGATACTTTAGCTCTATATCTATTCCATGGTTGGTGCATGTGGGACTATAATGGTATTTGATTCATTGGGCGGATTCACACACTTATGAATAGAGGTGCGGTGGCCGCCAATCTTTTTTATAGCACAGTTGCAAACTTTAACCAGACCAAAGATAATGATATGACTGCTTGCATATGTTTAAACATTGTTTTATTTACTCACTGAGCCGTGATGTGTACTCACCCCTCGACGTCGAATACTTTTAGTTGATGATGTAGGTCCTACTGTGGAAGACTATATGAAGGCATCGTCGTATGAACACGTGGTGGCAATGAATACACAGACTGTAGGGGACTAGCATGACTCTACGTGCGAGTGTTTCCAATGCCTTTATTCTTAGTTTATTGATATTTTGATTAGTGAAAACTTGTAATAGATTATTTAATTATGTTTTGATTTGTTTAGAGATAACTGGATAATTTAATTATTTATCATGTTAAACCTCAGTTCATTATTAATAAAAAAATTTCTATTTACTTTATTATCTCTGATTGTTTAGAATGTGTATTTGGTTTGGATTGTTGGCATAGTTTTTACGAGATCCTAGCTTGAACTGTTGGTTCTTATGACGGTTCATCATACTTCTAGTTTGTCTAGAATTGGGATGTGACACAAGCACACAAATGCATGATTAGATTATTAAGGCTCTGGTCCATGATCAAGCATTCGCAAGTCGTATCACACCTAAATACTGGTAATGAATACTCAAGCATGGGTGAAGTTGATGAAACACAATTGGCCAAGCCTCATGTGAAACATTACTCACAGAATGAAGATATGGTCTAAGTACACCGACCTGGCATCTATCAGCATTCACCCATTATAGGCTTCATCTTGACATCTTATTATACGCCTCAACCACTTCACTGGGTACACACAACCCAATCCCTCATGGGTAAACACATAAAACAAACTCATCCCTAGGTCTCACCTCTAAAAGAAGGATACCAATACATGTCCAACTCCTGGTCTAGCTGCGAAAGAAAACTATAACCATGGTCGTACCTTATAATTAAGTTTATGCCAATACCTAAACCCCTATTGGCAAGGGTTGTCTATCACGGGATCTTGAAACCTAAACCAAGAATATTACTAATGCAAGTATCCGTATCCCAGCTTAACATGTCACACCCCAATTCTGCACCAACCAGAATGGTGTATTGAACCGTCAATAAACCAACGGTTCAACTAGGATCTCATATAGGCTATCCGACGTTGTTAAACCAAAACACATTCCACATTAATCAGAGATAATAAAGTAAATAGCGGAAGGCTTATAGATAATGAACTGAGGTCTAGTCATGATAAATAATTGATATTCCATTTATCTCCAAGTAACAAAAACATAATTTAATACATATTACAAATATCTAAATATTAAAATTTAAAATCAAGCGTATCCACAGTGAAACGCTTGCTTAACGAATCATAAGTCCTCTACAGCTTGCTCATCATAGCCGTCACATGTTCATATGTTGGCGTGTTGACATAATCTTCAATCGTAATACCTGCAACATCATAAACTAAAAGGATTACGCGCGCGAGGGTCAGCTCTCCAACTTGAGCTCAGTGAGAAAACAAAACAATGCAAAAAACATATGCATGCATTCAATTCATATATTTGGTCTGGTTTTTAAGTTTGCAATGTGCTATAGAAAGGTTCGGTGGCCGCCTCACCTCTATACACGAGTGTATGAAGCCGCCCAAAGGTTAACGTTTATTGTCGTCTCACATGCACCCACTATGGAATAGAGATAGAGCTAAAGTGCTTAGGACCACACCGCATCACACTTCCCCTGATACTATACACATACCAATACGTAAGCCCCTGTTGGCGAGGGCTTGCAAACTGAGCTTGAAACTAACCAATCCTAATGTCAAACAGTGTACCCAAGGTTTCACTCCAGCATCTGTAAGACCCGCACTCTGAAAACCCGGTCTAACCTTGGTTTTGTGTCGTGACAGGTCTTCCGATCATCACCGGGCCAGACGGGGCAAGCGGATAACAAACAGGTACGAAATCGGACCGAAGTCGACCAATTATACCTGATTTTAGGTATACCGGTCGATGGTACCGGTCTTGGTACCGGTCGACCGGTATGGCCTGTACAGCTGTGTGCGGGAATCTAGAAATTGGTCTCTGCGGGTCCCGCTTTCCTGATTTCGAATCCTAGAAGTTTCCTAATCCTAGTAGGGTTACTAACCCTATTTCTAGCCTATAAATACACCCTTAAGCCTCCTCAAATCCTTTCCATTGTCTCTCGTAAACCCTAGAGAAGAGAAAGAGCTTGGAGAGGAGAAGGAGCTAGGAAGAAGAAGGAGGTGCCGCCATTACCGTTTGACGAAGCTCACGCTACGCCTGTCAACGGTAAGTGCTTGAATCCATCTTCTTACCCTATGTTTGTTGTGTGGGTGGATCAATACCATGCAAAGTAGGTATTGATTTAAAACCCTAAATTGGCCAATAAACCCTAAGTTGCCGTCAAACCCTAGATTCGAGTTTCGAGATGGTATTCATTGAAACGAAACTTGAATGAGTTGGGGATAACTCTAACTCAAAGCCTAGACTTAGAATGGATAGGAGAAACCCTGAAAATCCACGGAGGATGATCGACGGCAGTCGAAACACCCATGTATGGTCTTCCGGAGACATACCGATCGACTATACTGGTTGCACATAGTGCGACCGGTATGTTGCGACCGCTACCTCTCGGGAGGTTATTTGTGGGGACCGGCTGACCATACCGGTCGCCAGTCTTTCCCACAGAGCTGCGACCGGTACATACCACCGATCAGCTCTGTGAGGGTAGTTTGTGATCTCTGTTGGTTTCCGACCAACATGAAATCCTAAACAATATATTCTAATGAAATCCTAATATTATGTAGGACTTTGTGAGTTATCGTTTGGATCTTGCGACGTGGAGCAAGTGATCAAACGAGCGTTAGGTAAGGGAATCTGACCTAAACCTAATAATTAACGGACAGTAAATCGTTGTTAATCATTGAATATCTATGATGTGATGTTTGTGCATATTCACATGCCATCCTTTACTTTCAGTTATTACTATTGTTCATGCATTCATAGAATGTGCTTGTTAGGCATGTGATTGTTTTCGTTGGTGTGTGGAGTGGGGCATGGGCCTGGAATCGCTCTTCACACTAGCACTTTTGTAGTATTCTGTCTTAACATGCTTGGTACGGGTGGGGTATCAGGGGAAGGTCGTGGTACGGTGGTCTCCGATATTGATGTTGTCCCGGCCATTGTTATGTGGTTCTGAGGATTCCGAGTCGACGCTGGCTTGTCCACGATGCTTTAGCTCAATCTCTATGCCGTAGGGAGTTATGTTGGGATAGGGTCTACCTGCGTATTGTTTCTATCCTAGTGGGTTAGTTGCGGATAGGGTATCAGGGGGAGGTGAGGTATTGTGGTCTCCGGCCCGGCCTGCACGCTCTAGCTCTATCTCTATTCCGTAGACGGCTGTGCTGGGATAGAGCATACATTGTTGACATCTAGGATTGGTTAGTTGCGAGCCCAGTTTGCGAGCCCTGGCCAGTAGGGCCTTAGGTACTGGTATGGGTAGAGTATCAGGGGAGGTGCGGGTATACCTTAGCTCTATCTCTATTCCATGATGGGTGCATATGGGTTGGTGGTAGTGTGATCTACTGTGCGATGCCACACACTCGTGTATAGAGGTGCGGGGGCCACCAAACCTTTCTATAGCACATTGCAAACTTAAAAACCAGACCACAGCATAAAATGATTGTTACTCATGCATAATATTGTGAAACGGTCGATTGTCTTCCCGGAATGTGTTGTGAGCTCACCCTTTGTGTACACATTGTTTTTAGATGTTGATGCAGGTTATACTGTTGATGATTACATGAACGCTCCGGCGTATGGAGGTGTTGCTGCTCTGGATGTGCAAGCAGGGGAGGACGAGCATGATGCTTCATGCGAGTGCCCTTTCTGCGTGTACCTGTGATGGATTTTTATTTAATTGTTTCAGTTATTTTTGCTTGGTATTAAGAGATGTAAAAGATTATTATTTTATGTGTTTGAATTTGAATAATGGGATATTTATTTAAATTATCAATAGATACTCAGTTCATTCTATTTAAAGTCTTTCGCTGTATATTTATATTCTGATTGTGGTTATGTGTAATGGTTTGTATGGGTGGACACGGCCTATTCGAGATCCTGGTGTGAACCGTTGGTTCAATGACGGTTCACTCACACCGTTCTGGTTGGATCAGAATTGGGGTGTGACAACTTGGTATCAGAGCTCTCGGGCTCTGTTCCAACAAACCATATTGCACTTAACTGAGTCGATGAACTGAGTTAGGAAAAATTGAAAATCTTAATAAAAACGCATCCTAAGCATTGTTTGATACCTGAGACGGACTAAGAAAGAGAATAATATACTATGTTAAATATGAAACTTAATATCTGCACATACACTAGTTAGGAAAAACCATGAAAATTTTCATTAATTAAGAAAATTGTAGCAAATGATATAGTGCTACAGGGTACAGTCCACAAACCAGACAGTTACCCTGTATTATAAACAGTCATGAGTAAGTGAAAGAAAATCATGGGGTAGGGGCCTAGGAGGTATGGGGTCCGCTATATCATAGTCTCGCTCGTAAGCGACCCTAAGCCAATGCACCTGGTCCTGAGTCACCCGTAGGCTGCGAGCCAGACGTCCCAACTCCTGACCCATCTTTCGCTGAGACTCTAGGATGACCCTCTGGGTGTCCCTGATCTCAGTGAACATACTCAACACCGGGTCTGGGGAAGGATGAGACAGCCCAGCTGTAGAGGAAGAACAGGTTGAACAAGACCATGTTAGAGAGCCAAGTCCGGAAGTAGAGGAGGAACAAGTCCCGGAAATACCGACAAATTTACCTGGCCCACCTCACAGGAATTCTGAGACCATTGTTACAAACTTGGTCTATCAGATGCAGGCTCAACAGAAGGAATTTCTGAGCGAAGTACTGAAGATGCTCAGGCCAACAGGTTCAGTTCCCGCAGGAAATACGCCCGAGTCAGGAGGAATTAATACTACCCAACCGATGCAGAGTAGCCCAAGGCCGAGGGGCCAAGCACAAAACATTCCACCACCGCATCGGTTTTCGTCGCCTTCTGTGTACCCGGGAGCTTATTCGTATCCACCACCATGGTACGGGGCAGACACACATGGACAGCATGACCTGAGCAGGTCAATGGACAGATTCTTGAAGTTGAAACCTTCATCGTTCACAGGCAAGACAGGGAAACCATTGTGGCCAACACAGTGGGTTGCAGAGATGGAGAAGAATTTTCGTCTGATGACATGTACAGAGGAGGAAAAGGTTTTGTTTGCCACTCACATGTTAAGGGAAGACGCCAATGCTTGGTGGAATTCTACTCGGGCATATCTGGAGAATAAGTATACCCTGGTCGATTGGGAAGTGTTTAAAGTGGCCTTCTTCGACAAATACTTTCCGAAGAGCTTCAGAGATCAAATGGAGAGGGAGTTTCTCAATCTGCAACAGGCTTAGTCGATCGTAGATGCGTATCAGCAGAGGTATAAAGAGTTGTTCTTCTTCGCACCAGCCAGTATGCAGGAGGAGGAGACCAAGACACGTAGGTTCACCATGGGACTACGTGGAAGCATCAGAGAGCACCTTTTGGGTCTGGACAAGAAGACCTACAATGAGGCGGTGCAGGTTGCGAGGGTGATAGAGTCCAGTCAGAGGGACAGCTTCTTCGCTCAGAACAGGGGAGTGAAGAGATCCGCTGGTGAGAGCTCGGTGGCGGTAATACTAGACCATTCCGCCCATACAGGGCACAGACCGCTACAGCACCTGCGAGAAACAACCTAGCACCACCTGTGCCACAGTTCGCTAGACCCAACCCAAATATCAAATGTTATAACTGTCAGCAGCTGGGACATGTTGCAAGGAACTGCACGCTACCTAAGAAGCAAGCTCCCCAGCAAGGAAGAGTTTATGCGGTCACCACTGAAGAGGCAGCCGCATCACCTGATGTGGTAACTGGTACGACTCTATCCCTTACTATTTGGTTTATTCTTTCAGTTGCATGAGCATGTAGAACTAAGGGGTAATATATTTCAGGAATTGTAAATGTAGCTGGTTTACCCGCCAGAGTATTATTTGACTCTGGGGCCACGCACTCCTTTGTTTCTGTTTCTTTTGGGAAGCGAATGGAGTTACCAATCAAACAATTGAACCCAAGCTTGATAGTTCGCTCTCCACTAGGAGTCGAAGTGGCTTTGACCAAGTATTATGGATCATGTACTGTAAGTATTGAGGGCCGAGACTTAGAAGCAAGCCTAGTAATACTTGAGATGGCAGATTTTGATGTCATTTTGGGGATGGATTGGCTAGGCCATCATTCGGCCGTCCTTTTATGTGGTGAAAAGAAGCTTGTGCTTACTGACAAAGAGGGAAGAGAATATAGTTTCGCTGAGATCAAGCTATCTAGGAAGCGGAAGCTGATCCTCTCCGCCCTAAAAACTAAGAGATGCTTGGAGAAAGGGGGAGTGGGTTATCTCGTATCTGTAGTCGATCTCACGGCAGAGTCACTCAAGATGGAAGATATAGATGTGGTTCGGGAGTTTCCAGATGTGTCTCCAGAGGAGCTTCCAGGCTTACCACCAGACAGGGCTACAGAATTTGTGATAGACCTTATGCCAGATTCGGCGCCGGTGTCCAAAGCACCATACAGGATGGCCCCGACCGAGTTAAAGGAGTTGAAGACCCAACTACGAGAATTGCTGGATAAGGGCTTCATACGACCTAGTATATCGCCTTGGGGAGCACCTGTTTTATTCGTCAAGAAGAAGGATGGAAGTGTACGGTTATGTATTGACTACCGTGAGCTGAACAAGTTGACGATCAAGAATCGGTATCCTTTGCTTAGGATCGATGATCTGTTCGATCAGCTGCTGGGTGCAAGGGTTTTCTCGAAGATCGATCTCCGATCGGGATATCACCAATTGAAGATCAAGGCCGGAGATATTCCGAAGACTGCTTTTAGGACACGGTATGGGCATTATGAGTTTCTAGTTATGTCTTTCGGGTTGACCAATGCTCCAGCGTCGTTTATGGAACTGATGAACCGAGTGTTCCATGATATGTTGGACACTTCGGTCATCGTATTCATCGATGACATATTGATTTACTCTAAGGACATGGAGACTCATACATCGCATTTGAGAGCAGCCCTACAACGGCTGAGGGATGTGAGGCTTTATGTAAAATTCAAGAAATGTGAGTTTGGGCTGAAGGAAGTGGCTTTCTTGGGCCATGTTGTATCTGAAGACGGTATCAAGGTTGATCCAAGCAAGATAGCTGCTATAGTAGGATGGGAAGCACAAAATCTGTTGCGGAGATTCGTAGTTTCCTTGGGTTGACTGGTTATTATAGAAGATTCGTGGAAGATTACTCCAGGATCGCTGTTCCACTCACCAGATTGACCAAGAAGGGAGAGAAATTCATATGGACAGATGAGTGCGAGAAGTGCTTTCAGACTTTGAAGTCAAGACTAGTCTCTGCACCTATCTTGACCATCCCTGAGCCAAGCGTACCGTTTACTTTATATACGGATGCTTCAGGATTGGGAATCGGGTGTGTTTTGATGCAAGGAGAATAGGTGATTGCTTACGCATCAAGACAGTTAAAAGAGCATGAGAAGAACTATCCTATGCATGACTTGGAGCTGACAGCGGTTATACATGCAATCAAAACTTGGAGACACTACTTGTACGGTGAGAAGTTTCAGATCAAGTCAGACCACAAGAGCTTAACTTATCTTTTCACTCAGAAGGATCTGAATATGAGACAGAGAAGATGGCTAGAATTGTTAAATGATTATGATTGCGACATCCAGTACCATCCGGGTAAAGCAAATGTGGTGGCTGACGCCTTAAGCAGAAAGTGGGCATCGAAACCTGAGGCAGGAACAAGTACAAATGCTGCATTGTGTGCTGCAGCCTCGAGTTCAATGGAAATTGAGGAAGAACATATCATAGAGACTGCAGAAGATCCAGTTGAGCAAGGCTTGATTCATAAGTTCACTATGATGTTCGCCGCATTGAAGATCTCACCGGGTTTAATTGATGAAGTCAAGGTAGCAATCCTACAGGATCCATATCTCAAGACAGTGCAGGAAGACTTAGAGAAGGGTACGTGCAACCCTGACTTTACCTTGGAATCAGACAAAGTACTCAAATATCGCGGACGGTTATGTATACCTGAGAGCGAAGACTGCGATATCAGAGGTCGAGTTATGACTGAAGCTCATTACACTCCATATTCGGTACATCCAGGAAGTACCAAGATGTCCCATGACCTAAGAAGACTATATTGGTGGAGGGGTATGAATGCAGATATAGCTCGTTTCGTGTTCCAATGTCTGAATTGTCAACAAGTTAAAGCGGAAAGGCAAAGACCCGCAGGTTTACTACAGCCATTACCAGAACCTGCATGGAAGTGGGATTGTATTACTATGGATTTCGTCACTGGCCTACCTTTGACACCAAGGTCAGTGGATGCAGTTTGGGTTATAGTGGATCGACTCACCAAGATAGCTCGATTCATTGCGGTCAGACCTCAGTATACCATGGAGAAACTGGCCAAGTTATATGTTGATAATATAGTCAGACTTCATGGCGTTCCAGAGAGTATAGTATCTGACAGAGATCCCCGTTTTACATCGAAGTTCTGGGAAGGATTACAGAAAGCTATGGGAACCAAGTTGAAGTTCAGTACAGCTTTTCACCCTCAGACGGACGGACTGTTAGAGCGAACTATTCAAATTTTGGAAGATATGCTCCGAGCTTGTGCATTAGATTTCAAAGGAGCTTGGGATGAGAAGCTATCACTTATCGAGTTTGCTTACAACAACAGTTATCAGGCTACAATTCAGATGGCCCCGTATAAAGCACTCTATGGGAAGAAGTGTCGTACACCTCTGTTATGGAATGAAGTGGGGGAAAGAAGAATTGTAGGACCGGAGTTTGTTGAAGAAACTTGCCGAGTGATTGATCAGATCAAAGAGAGAGTAAAGACAGCTCAAGTTCGACAAAAGCACTATGCGGATAATTGACGTCGAGATCTGGAGTTTGCAGTGGGTGACAAAATATTTTTTAAGGTGTCACCAGTGCGAGGTTTAAAACGGTTTGGTAAGAAGGGGAAGCTATGCCCCAGGTATGTGGGACCATATGAGATATTGAATCGACGTGGTAATGTAGCATATCAATTGGCTTTACCACCATCTATGTCTAGCGTTCATAATGTGTTCCATGTATCATTACTGAAGAAGTATGTCAGAGATCCATCGCATATCTTGATCGCTGATCCTCCAGACTTGACTGAAGACTTAACTTTCGAAGTGGTGCCTGTAATGCTCTCGAGTCGAAAAGTTCAGCAACTTCGAACCAAGGATGTCCACTATGTGAAGGTGCATTGGAGAAGCCAAAATGTGGAGGAAATTACTTGGGAAGAAGAGAGCGCGATGAGGAAGGAGTACCCTAACCTTTTTGACGATCAAGGTACGTTCAAATTTCGAGGCCGAAATTTCTTTTAAGGGTGGGGGAGTTGTAGTACCTACATGCAAATTTCGAGTTGTAAGACCCGCACTCTGAAAACCCGGTCTAACCTTGGTTTTGTGTCGTGACAGGTCTTCCGATCATCACCGGGCCAGACGGGGCAAGCGGATAACAAACAGGTACGAAATCGAACCGAAGTCGACCAATTATACCTGATTTTAGGTATACCGGTTGATGGTACCGGTCTTGGTACCGGTCGACCGGTATCGCCTGCACAGCTGTGTGCGGGAATCTGGAAATTGGTCTCTGCGGGTCTCGCTTTCCTGATTTTGAATCCTAGAAGTTTCCTAATCCTAGTAGGGTTACTAAACCCTATTTCTAGCCTATAAATACACCCTTAAGCCTCCTCAAATCCTTTCCATTGTCTCTCGCAAACCCTAGAGAAGAGAAAGAGCTTGGAGAGGAGAAGGAGCTAGGAAGAAGAAGGAGGTGCCGCCATTACCGTTTGACGAAGCTCACGCTACGCCTGTCAACGGTAAGTGCTTGAATCCATCTTCTTACACTATGTTTGTTGTGTGGGTGGATCAATACCATGCAAAGTAGGTATTGATCTAAAACCCTAAATTGACCAATAAACCCTAAGTTGCCGTCAAACCCTAGATTCGAGTTTCGAGATGGTATTCATCGAAACAAGACTTGAATGAGTTGGGGATAACTCTAACTCAAAGCCTAGACTTAGAATGGATAGGAGAAACCCTGAAAATCCATGGAGGATGATCGACGGCAGTCGAAACACCCATGTATGGTCTTCCGGAGACATACCGGTCGACTATACCGGTTGCACATAGTGCGACCGGTATGTTGCGACCGCTACCTCTCGGGAGGTTATTTGTGGGGACCGGCTGACCATACCGGTCGCCAGTCTTTCCCACAGATCTGCGACCGGTACATGCCACCGGTCAGCTCTGTGAGGGTAGTTTGTGATCTCTGTTGGTTTCCGACCAACATGAAATCCTAAACAATATGTTCTAATGAAATCCTAATATTACGTAGGACTTTGTGACTTATCGTTTGGATCTTGCGACGTGGAGCAAGTGATCGAACGAGCGTCAGGTAAGGGAATCTGACCTAAACCTAATAATTAATGGACAGTAAATCGTTGTTAATCATTGAATATCTATGATGTGATGTTTGTGCATATTCACATGCCATCCTTTACTTTCAGTTATTACTATTGTTCATGCATTCATAGGATGTGCTTGTTAGGCATGTGATTGTTTTCGTTGGTGTGTGGAGTGGGGCATGGGCCTGGGATCGCTCTTCACACTAGCACTTTTGTAGTATTCTGTCTTAACATGCTTGGTACGGGTGGGGTATCAGGGGAAGGTCGTGGTACGATGGTCTCCGATATTGATGTTGTCCCGGCCATTGTTATGTGGTTCTGAGGATTCCGAGTCGACGCTGGCTTGTCCACGATGCTTTAGCTCAATCTCTATGCCGTAGGGAGTTATGTTGGGATAGGGTCTACCTGCGTATTGTTTCTATCCTAGTGGGTTAGTTGCGGATAGGGTATCAGGGGGAGGTGAGGTATTGTGGTCTCCGGCCCGGCCTGCACGCTCTAGCTCTATCTCTATTCCGTGAGACGGCGTGTCTGGGATAGAGCATACATTGTTGACATCTAGGATTGGTTAGTTGCGAGCCCGGTTTGGGAGCCCCGGCCGTGGGGGCTTAGGTACCGGTATGGGTAGAGTATCAGGGGAGGTGGGTATACCTTAGCTCTATCTCTATTCCATGATGGGTGCATGTGGGTTGGTGGTAGTGTGATCTACTGTGCGATGCCACACACTCGTGTATAGAGGTGCGGGGGCCACCAAACCTTTCTATAGCACATTGCAAACTTAAAAACCAGACCACAGCATAAAATGATTGTTACTCATGCATAATATTGTGAAACTGTCTGATTGTCTTACTGAGCTGTGTTGTGAGCTCACCCTTTGTGTACACATTGTTTTTAGATGTTGATGCAGGTTATACTGTTGATGATTACATGAACGCTCCGGCGTATGGAGGTGTTGCTGCTCTGGATGTGCAAGCAGGGGAGGACGAGCATGATGCTTCATGCGAGTGCCCTTTCTGCGTGTACCTGTGATGGATTTTTATTTAATTGTTTCAGTTATTTTTGCTTGGTATTAAGAGATGTAAAAGATTATTATTTTATGTGTTTGAATTTGAATAATGGGATATTTATTTAAATTATCAATAGATACTCAGTTCATTCTATTTAAAGTCTTTCATTGTATATTTATATTCTGATTGTGGTTATGTGTAATGGTTTGTATGGGTGGACACGGCCTATTCGAGATCCTGGTGTGAACCGTTGGTTCAATGACGGTTCACTCACACCGTTCTGGTTGGATCAGAATTGGGATATGACAGCATCCCTCAATACGTCCATAGAGATAGAGCTAAGGCCCCCTGGCAGAGTCGAAGACTATACGGTCCGAGACCACCTCCCCTGATACCCTACGACTTAATAGTTCTGCTAGGATAATGGAGATACGATGATGTCAGTGGACAAGACTTGAGTAGAGATAGAGCTAGAGTCTGGTGACCAGGCTGAACCACAATGTCACGTCATCCCCCTGATGCTCCACTCGCATCAAGCACACTAACCACACACATATATTCATATGCCTATTCCTAGCATCATCATCATCATCATGTTATAAATAAAATAGAATTAAATATGCATGAACATTAATAGCAGGAGTACTGGATGACATGTTAAATGCACATTACACGCATAGAATCAGTCATGGCATTGGACTCAAGAAATAAAAATAGTTTATTATTTGACAATTAGTTTAGGTCTTGTTTCCTCACCTTTGCTTGAGTGTAGATCCTCTTTCAAGCTTTAAGAATCACTTTTATATCAATAGTAAAACCTAACAAGTCGATAGATTTTAGTTAGAATTCATTCCGACAATTTTAGGCTTGCTGTTAAGCTAGGGTCGCAGGACGGATCGCAGGTAGGGTAGCAGTTTTCTGCGACCCCAGGGTGTAGGGTCGATGCTAGGGTCGGATGTTCCATCGACCTTAGGTGCGACCGCAGCTTCCTTGGACTTCCCGAAAGCTAGGGATCGATCCTGTGGTCTGGTAGGGTCGATTCCCAATCGACCCTACGTGCGACCGCACGTGGTATGAGTCGACCGTTTCATCCTGCAATCCATTCTTTCATGTTGGGGTCCTTTGGCTTAATTTTATAGTCCATTATATGATTGTTCTATGGCTCAAAACTCCAAGTTACTCACTTTTCATTGTTTTCCATGATTTCCTGTAAGACCCGCACTCTGTAAACCCGGTCTAAACCTTGGTTTTGTGTCGTAGCAGGTCTTCCGATCATCACCGGGCCAGACGGGACGAGCGGATGACAAACAGGTATGAAATCGGACCAAAGACGATCAAATCAACATGATTTTATGTTGACCGGTCGATGGTACCGGTTTTGGTACCGGTCGACCGGTCAGCTCTGCGCAGCTGAATGTGGAAATCCAAAAATTGACTTCTGAGGGTCCCACTTTCCTGATTTCGAATCTAAGACTTTCATAATCCTAATAGGGTTACTAAACCCTAATTATAGCCTATAAATACACCCTTAAACCTCCTCAAATCCTTTCCATTATCTCTCGCAAACCCTAGAGAAGAGAAAAAGGTTGGAAAGGAGAAGGAGCTAGGAAGAAGAAGGGGGTGCCGCCATTGCCGTTCGACGAAGCTCACTCTACACCAGTCAACGGTAAGTGTTTGAATCAATCTTCTTACCATATGTTAGCTGTGTGGGTGGATCAATACCATGCAAAGTAGGTATTGATCTAAAACCCTAAATTGGCCAATGAACCCTAAGTTGCCGTCAAACCCTAGATTCGAGTTCCGAGATGATATTCATCGAAATAAGACTTGAATGAGTTGGGGATAACTCTAACTCCAAGTTTAGACTTAGAATGGATAGGAGAAACCTTGGAAATCCAGGGAGGATGATCAACGGCAGTCGAAAAACCCATGTATGGTCTTTCGGAGACATACCGGTCGACTATACCGGTTGCACATAGTGCGACCGATATGTTGCCACCGGTATCCCTCGGGAGGCTGATTTGTGGGGACCGGATGACCATACCGGTCGCCAGTCTTTCCCACAGAGCTGCGACCGGTACATGCCACCGGTCAGCTCTGTGAGGATATTTTGTAACTATGTTGGTTTCCGACCAACATGAAACCCTAAGCAATATATTCTAATGAAACCCTAATAACATTGTAGGACTTTGTGACTTCCCGTTTGGATCTTGCGACGTGGAGCAAGCTAACAAACGAGCCTCAGGTAAGGGAATCTGACCTAAACCTAATAATTAATGGACAGTAAGTCGACGTTAATCATCTGATTATATATGATGTGATGTTTGTGCATTTTCACATGCCATCCTTTACTTTCAGTTATTATTATTGTTCATGCATTGATAGGATGTGATTGTTAAGCATGTGATTGTTTTCGTTAGTGTGTGGAGTGGGGCATGGGCCTGGGATCGCTCCTCACACTAGCACCTTTTGTAGTATTCTATCTTAACATGCTTGGTACGGGTGGGGCATCAGGGGAAGGTCGTGGTACGGTGGTCTCCGATGTTGATGCTGGCCTGGCCATGGTTATGTGGCATTGTGGTCTCCGAGATCGACGCTGGCTTGTCCACAATGCTTTAGATCTATCTCTATGCCGTAGGGAGTTATGTTGGGATAGGGTCTACCTACATTGTTTCTATCCTAGTGGGTTAGTTGCGGATAGGGCATCAGGGGAGGTGTGGGAATGCCTTAGCTCTATCTCTATGCCGTAGACGGCTGTGCTAGGATAGAGCATACATTGATGACATATAGGATTGGTTAGTTGCGAGCCCAGTTTGCGAGCCCTGGCCAGTAGGGGCTTAGGTACTGGTATGGTAGAGCATCAGGGGAGGTACGGGGGTATCTTAGCTCTATCTCTATTCTATGATGGGTGCATGTGGGCTAATGGGGGTGTGATCCATGAGGTGCCACACACTCGTGTATAGAGGTGCGGGGGCCACCAAACCTTTCTATAGCACATTGCAAACTTAAAACCAGACCACAACATAAAATGATTGTTACTCATGCATAATATTGTGAAACTGTCTGATTGTCTTACTGAGCTAAGTTGTGAGCTCACCCTTTGTGTACACATTGTTTTTAGATGTTGATGCAGGATACACGGTGGATGACTATATGAACGCTCCGACGTATGGTAATGTTGCTGCTCTGGGTGCACAGGCAGGAGAGGACGAGCATGACACTTCATGCGAGTGCCCTTTCTGCGTGTACCTGTGATTGGATTTTGTTTATTCGTTTCAGTTATTTTCGTTTGATATTAAAGGGATGTAAAAGATATTTATTTTATGTTTGAATTTGAATAATTGGATACTTATTTAATTTATCATTAGATACTCAGTTCATTCTATTTTAAAGACTTCCGCTGTACTATTATACTCTGATTGTGGTTATGTGTGATGGTTTGTATGAGTGGACACGGCATATTCGAGATCCTGGTGTGAACCGTTGGTTCAATGACGGTTCACTCACACCATTCTGGTTGGATCAGAATTGGGGTGTGACAACTTGGTATTAGAGCCCTCGGGCTCTGTCCGACAAACCATATTGCACTTAACTAAGTCGATTAACTGAGTTAGGAAAAATTTAAAAATCTTAATACAAACACACCCTAAGCATTGTTTGATATCTGAGACTGATTAAGAAAGAGAATAATGTATTATTCTAAATATGGAACTTAACATGTGCACATACACTAGTTAGGTGAAACATAAATTTTTTTTTCATTAAAAGAAAAGGGTAGCAAATGAAATAGTGCTACAGGGTACAGTCTACAAACCGGACAGTTCCTGTTATATGAGCAATCAAAAGAGAAGAAAATAAAGAGAGACAATCATGGGGTAGGGGGCCTGGGAGGAATAGGGTCTGCTATATCATAATCTCGCTCGTAAGCGACCCTGAGCCAGTGCACCTGATCCTGTGTGACTCTGAGACTGCGAGCCAACTGCGCCAAGTCACGGCTCATCTCACGCTGAGTGTCCCTGATCTCCATGATCATACCCATCATGGTGTCGGAGGGAGGCTAAGATGGTCCAGCTGTAGAGGTAGATGGTGGTGCTGCAAGTGTAGGCTGTGGAGCTGACGCTGGTACACCCTCGGCTCTATCCTCGTCATCATCACGCTCGAGCTCGGCTGCATAGGCTGCATTGGATGCTGCTGCTGCTGCTGCCGCCGCGGCTGCTACCCTCCCAAGTGGGCGAGGGCGAGCTTCCAACTCGTCATCGCTAACAGGCAGGTCAACCATCTGCATCCTCTGAATGGCATCCCAGTCTATGTCGGATATCATAGTATCCTCAACGGTCACCTCGCCTCTCATGCTCAGGCCCAAGCGACGTAGTAGGAAGGTAATGAGATGACCATAGGGAAGATTACTGGCCTGATCGGCCAGGGTCACCTGATGCATGGTCCTGATGATGAGGTAAGGGAGAGAGACCCGCTCCCTAGTGCAGACGCAATAAGTAATGTACTGAGTGAGCTGGGATAACTCACTATAGTGGCCGCTCTGGGGCACGATGTTGTGCTGAATGATGCGACTATATACTCGAGGTGCAGGTCTCAAGCTAGCCGCCTTCATAGGAGCTCCACGGTTTAGTATCTGATCTGCTATCTCTCGGCGTAGATCCTCAGTCAGATAGCCCTTCGCTTTGGGAGGGCAATACACTAGGTCTCCATCATTAGGAACCCCTAGAAGGTCGGCCAGCTGGTGGGTGTTGAATGAGATAGGTACACCCCTGACATAACTGGTGATGCGCAAATCCCTACCCTGGTTGGGATCGTTAACATCTCCATGCAGCTCCAGGTTAGCATAGAAATGCTTAACCAGATTAGGACGGGTGGTATCAGTGTAGGATATTATCGGTACCCACCCAAGCGCGTTGAAAGCAGCTCGCACATCGAATCTCTCCAACTGATCCAGGTTAACCCGACGCCCAGATTCTATGCTCTTGTTATCAAACCACGGGAATCGAGCCTGTGCTTCTATAGAATGAAACCAGTGCTCGTCAAGTTGGGGAACTGGTGGCTGGGGAGCACGTGAACTCGAGCCATGAGGACGTTTCCCAAGAGCATGTCGGGGAGCCATTTTAAACTTCAAAAACCAGGGAAAACAAGATGAAAATGTTAGAAATTGTCAAAATTTCAGCAGCATAACGACAGTAATTTGGGAAAAAGCCTCAAACTCACCCAAAAACATGGGGATGAGGACTTACGTAACCCCCACACTCTTCGACAAATCAATCACAAGAAATTACAACAAGAAATTTCAAGAAATTGAGAAAATTCAAGAAAATTCGGAAAATTTCAAAAACCTAGGTCAAAAAGTGTAAAAATTTGATTTTTATGAAAACCGTTTGGTGAAACCCCAAATTGGTTGAGGTATTTTGCTCTTGGGGGTCCCTAAACCCTTTCCAAGCCGAAGGAAAAGAGTTCCTACGGTTGGAACATCTCAATCAATGAAAAACCTAAATTTTTACAAAAAGACGATATGGAAAATATCTAAAAACTTGAACGAGAGGGAAGAGACCTACCTGGAGACGAGGTTCTACGCTTTGAACGGAAGGAATCGGCTTCTAAGGTCACCGGCCAGACTGTAGCAACTCGGATTGGCAGAGAGGAATCGACACCGGAATGAAAAGAGAAAGAAAAGTGAGAAATTTTCTCACTTTTCGTGATTTTAAAGCCAGTTCTGGGCATACCGGTCGACGGTTTTGCCTATACCGGTCGACCGGTATCTCCCCAGGCGACCGGTATCTCCCCAGGCGTGCGACCACTATGTCTCGGTCAGAATTTTAATTCTGACCGGTCGACTATACCGGTCGCAACACTGTATACAGAGTGTCGACCGGTATGTTGCAACCGGTCAACACCAGAAAAGCCAGAAAAACCTCTGAAAAATTTTAAAATTTTGTAGACTTAATTACTCCTTTTTATGACTGTTTCGCCTTATATTGTTCAAGACTAACAACACTATTGCTTCATTCTCATGTGTTATGTCTTCTTCTCAGATTCAAACAGAATAGTCTGAGATGGTGGGCGGAAACGGTCGTAGGGGTCGGAAGCGTCATCAGGCCAGGATGCACCTCGAGGAGGAAGAATAGGTTGAACAAGGCCATGTTAGAGAGCCAAGCCCGGAATTTGAGGAGGAACAGGTTCCGGAAGTAACAACACATTTGCCTGGGCCACCTCATAGGAATTCGGAGACCATTGTTACAAACTTGGTCTATCAGATGCAAGCTCAGCAGAAAGAATTCCTGAGCGAGATACTAAAGATGTTTAGGCCACCGGGTTCTGTTCCCACTGGAGGTACGCCTGAGTCTGGAGAGAAAAACACTTCACAGCCGATGCAGGGTAGCCCAAGGCCGATGGGCCAAGCACAGAATGTACCACCACCGCATCAGTTTCTATCGCCTTCTGCGTACCCAGGAGCCTATCCGTATCCACCACCATGGTACGGAATGAACACTCAGGGACAGCATGATCTGAGCAGAGCGGTGGATAGATTCCTGAAGTTGAAGCCTTCATTGTTCACCGGTAAGACAGGGAGACCATTGTGGCCAGCACAGTGGGTTGCAGAGATGGAGAAAAACTTCCGACTGATGACCTGTACATAGGAGGAAAAGGTCTTATTTGCCACTCATATGCTGAAAGAAGACGCAAATGCTTGGTGGAATTCTACACGAGCATATCTAGAGACGAAGCATACGCAGGTGGATTGGGAAGTGTTCAAGGTTGCCTTCTTCGATAATTATTTTCCAAAGAGCTTCAGAGATCAGATGGAGAAGGAGTTCCTTAATTTGCAATAGTCTCAATCGACTGTGGATGCTTACCAACAGAGGTACGAGGAGTTATTTTTCTTCGCACCGGCAAGTATGCAAGAGGAAGAGACCAAGACACGTAGGTCACCATGGGACTACGTGGAAGCATCAGGGAGCACATACTGGGCCTGGACAAGAAAATTTATAATGAGGCTGTACAGGTTGCAAGGGTGATAGAGTCCAGTCAGAGGGACAGCTTCTTCGCTCAGAACAGGGGAGTGAAGAGACCCGCTATTGAGAGTTCGGGTGGCGGTAACAACACCCTTCCGCCCATACAGGGCTCAGACCGCTACAGTACCTGCTAGAAACAATACGGCACCACCTGTGCCACAGAATGTCGGATTCAATCAGAATATCAAATGTTTCAACTATCAGCAAGTGGGTCATATTGCAAGGACCTGCACTCTACCTAGGAAGCAACCTCCCCAGCAAGGAAAAGTTTATGCGGTCACCACTGAAGAGGCAGCTGCATCACCTGATGTGGTCACTGGTATGACTCTATCCCTTACTATTTGGCTTATCATTTTCATTGTGTCTATGCGCATGTAGAACTAAGGGATAATGATAAAAATTCCAGGAATTGTAAATGTAGCTGGTATACCTTCCAGAGTACTATTTGACTCTGGGGCCATGCACTCCTTTGTTTCTATTTCTTTTGGGAAGCGAATGGAGTTACCAATTAAGCACTAGAACCCAAGCTTGATAGTTCGCTCCCCACTAGGAGTCGAAGTGGCTTTGACTGAATATTATGGATCATGTACTGAATGTATTGAGGGCCGAGACTTAGAAACAAGTTTGGTGCTACTCAAGATGGCAGACTTTGATGTCATCTTGGGAATGGATTGGCTAGGCCATCATTCGGCTATCCTATTACGTGGTGAAAGGAAGCTTGTGCTTACTAACAAAAAGGGAAGGGAGTATAGCTTCACTGGGATCAGACTATCTAGGAAGCGGAAGCTGATTCTCTCCGCCCTAAAAGCTAAGAGATGCTTAGAGAAAGGGGGAGTGGGGTATCTAGTATCTGTAGTCGACATCACGGTGGAGTCACACAAGATGGAAGATATAGATGTGGTTCGAGATTTCCCAGATGTATTTTCAGAGGAGCTTCCAGGTCTACCGTCGGACAGGGCTACAGAGTTTGTAATAGACCTTATGCCAGGTTCGGCGTCGGTGTCCAAAGCACCATACAGGATGACCCCTACCAAGTTAAAGGAGTTGAAGACCCAATTACAAGAATTGTTAGATAAGGGTTTCATACGACCTAGTATATCGCCTTGGGGAGCACCTGTACTATTTGTCAAGAAGAAAGATGAAAGTGTAAGGCTGTGTATCGACTACCGTGAGCTGAACAAGTTAACAATCAAGAATCGATATCCTTTGCCTAGAATCGATGATCTGTTTGATCAGCTGCAGGGTGCAAAGGTTTTCTCGAAGATTGATCTCCGATCGGGGTATCACCAACTGAAGATCACGGTCGGAGATATTCCGAAGACTGCTTTCAGGACGAGGTATGGACATTATGAGTTTCTAGTTATGTCTTTCGGATTGACCAATGCTCCAGCGTCGTTCATGGAACTGATGAACCGAGTGTTTCATGATATGTTGGACACTTCTGTCATCGTATTCATCGATGACATATTGATCTACTCAAAGGACATGGAGACTCATAACACATTTGAGGGTAGCCCTACAACGGCTGAGACAAGAAAAGCTTTATGCTAAGTTCAAGAAGTGCGAGTTTTGGCTGAAGGAAGTGGCTTTCTTGGGCCATGTTATATCTGAAGACGGTATCAAGGTTGATCCAAGTAAGATAGCTGCTATAGTAGGATGGGAAGCACCAAAATCTGTTGCGGAGATTCGTAGTTTCCTTGGGTTGGCTGGTTATTATAGAAGATTCGTGGAAGATTACTCCAGGATCGCTGTTCCACTCACCAGATTGACCAAGAAGGGAGAGAAATTCATATGGAAAAATGAGTGTGAGAAGTGCTTTCAGACTTTGAAGTCAAGACTAGTCTCTGCACCTATCTTGACCATCCCAGAACCAAGCGTACCGTTTACTTTATATACGGATGCTTCAGGGTTGGGTATTGGGTGTATATTGATGCAAGGAGAACAAGTGATTGCTTACGCATCAAGATAGTTAAAGGAGCATGAGAAGAACTATCCTACGCATGATTTGGAGCTAGCAACAGTTATACATGCCATCAAGACTTGGAGACACTACTTGTACGGTGAGAAGTTTCAGATTAAGTCAGATCACAAGAGCTTAACTTATCTTTTCACTCAGAAGGATCTGAATATGAGGCAGAGGAGATGGCTGGAATTGTTGAAAGATTATGATTGTGACATCCAGTACCATCCGGGCAAAGCAAATGTTGTGGCTGACGCCTTAAGCAGAAAGTGGGCATCGAAACCTGAGGCAGGACCAAGTACAAATGCTGCATTATGTGCCGCAGCCTCAAGTTCAATTGAAGACGATGAAGCGTATATAATTGAAACTGCAGAAGATCCAGTCGAGCAAGGCTTAATTCATAAGTTCACCATGATGTTCACCGCTTTGAAGATCTCGCCGGATCTAGTTGATGAAGTCAAGATAGCAATCCTACAGGATCCACATCTCAAGATAGTACAAGAAGACTTAGAGAAGGGTACGCGAAATCCTGACTTTACTTTGGATTCAGACAAGGTACTCAGGTATCGTGGACGGTTATGTATACCTGAGAGTGAATACTGCAATATCAGAGATCGAGTTATGACTGAAGCTCATTACACTCCATATTCGGTACATCCAGGAAGTACCAAAATGTACCATGATTTAAGAAGACTATATTGGTGGAGGGGTATGAAAGCAGATATAGCTCGTTTCGTGTTCCAATGTCTGAATTGTCAACAAGTTAAAGCAGAAAGGCAGAGACCCGCAGGTTTACTACAGCCATTACCGGAACCTACATGGAAGTGGGATTGTATAACCATGGATTTCGTCACTGGCTTACCTTTGAAACCAAGGTCAGTGGATGCAGTTTGGGTTATAGTTGACCGACTCACTAAGACAGCTCGATTTATTGCGGTCAGACCTCAGTATACCATGGAGAAACTGGCCAAGTTATATGTTGATAATATAGTCAGACTTCATGGCGTTCCAGAGAGTATAGTATCTGATAGAGATCCCCGTTTTACATCAAAGTTCTGGGAAGGATTACAGAAAGCTATGGGAACGAAGTTGAAGTTCAGTACAGCTTTTCACCCTCAGACGGACGGACAATCAGAACGAACTATTCAAATTTTGGAAGATATGCTCCGAGCTTGTGCAATAGATTTCAAGGGAGCTTGGGATGAGAAGCTATCACTTATCGAGTTTGCTTATAACAACAGTTATCAGGCTACAATTCAGATGGCCCCATATAAAGCACTCTATGGGAAGAAGTGTCGTACACCTCTGTTATGGAACGAGGTGGGAGAAAGAAGAATTGTAGGTCCGGAGTTCGTTGAAGAAACGTGTCGAGTGATTGATCAGATCAAGGAGAGAGTAAAGACATCTCAAGTTCAACAGAAGCACTATGCGGATAATCGACGTCGAGATCTGGAGTTTGCAGTGGGTGACAAAGTATTCTTGAAGGTATCACCGGTGCAAGGTCTGAAACGGTTTGTTAAGAAGGGGAAGCTATGCCCCAGGTATGTGGGACCATATGAGATATTGACCCGACATGGTAATGTAGCATATCAATTGGCTCTACCACCATCTATGCCAAGCGTTCATAACGTGTTCCATGTATCATTACTGAAGAAGTATGTCAGAGATCCATCGCACATCTTGACCGCTGATCCCCCAGACTTGACTGAAGACTTAACATTCGAAGTGGTGCCTGTAATGCTCTCAAGTCGAAAGGTACAACAACTTCGAACCAAGGATATCCATTATGTGAAGGTGCATTGGAGAAGCCAAAATGTGGAGGAAATTACTTGGGAAGAGGAGAGCGCGATTAGGAAGGAGTACCCTAACCTTTTCAACGATCAAGGTATGTTCAAATTTTGGGGCCAAAATTTCTTTTAAGGGTAGGGGAGTTGTGAAACCTACATGTAAATTTCAGGACGAAATTTCTTTTAAGGGTGGGGGAGTTGTAAGACCCGCACTCCGTAAACCCGGTCTAAACCTTGATTTTGTGTCGTAGCAGGTCTTCCGATCATCACCGGGCTAGACGGGACGAGCGGATGACAAACAGGTATGAAATCGGACCAAATACGATCAAATCAACATGATTTTATGTTGACCGGTCGATGGTACCGGTCTTGGTACCGGTCGACCGGTCAGCTCTGCGCAGCAGAATGTGGAAATCCAGAAATTGACTTCTGAGGGTCCCACTTTCTTGATTTCGAATCTAAAACTTTCCTAATCCTAGTAGGGTTACTAAACCCTAATTATAGCCTATAAATACACCCTTAAACCTCCTCAAATCCTTTCCATTGTCTCTCGCAAACCCTAGAGAAGAGAAAGAGGTTGGAAAGGAGAAGGAGCTAGGAAGAAGAAGGGGGTGTCGCCATTGTCGTTCGACGAAGCTCACTCTACGCCAGTCAACGGTAAGTGTTTGAATCAATCTTCTTACCATATGTTAGCTGTGTGGGTGGATCAATACCATGCAAAGTATGTATTGATATAAAAACCTAAATTGGCCAATGAACCCTAAGTTGCCGTCAAACCCTAGATTCGAGTTCCGAGATGATATTCATCGAAATAAGACTTGAATGAGTTGGGGATAACTCTAACTCCAAGTTTAGACTTAGAATGGATAGGAGAAACCTTGGAAATCCAGGGAGGATGATCGACGGCAGTCGAAAAATCCATGTATGGTCTTCCGGAGACATACCGGTCGACTATACCGGTTGCACTGTGTGCAACCGGTATGTTGCCACCGGTATCCCTCGGGAGGATGGTCTGTGGGGACCGGCTGACCATACCGGTCGCCAGTCTTTCCCACAGAGCTGCGACCGGTACATGCCACCGGTCAGCTCTGTGAGGGTATTTTGTAACTATGTTGGTTTCCGACCAACATGAAACCCTAAGCAATATATTCTAATGAAACCCTAATAACATTGTAGGACTTTGTGACTTCCCGTTTGGATCTTGCGACGTGGAACAAGCTAACAAACGAGCGTCAGGTAAAGGAATCTGACCTAAACCTAATAATTAATGGACAGTAAGTCGACGTTAATCATCTGATTATATATGATGTGATGTTTGTGCATATTCACATGCCATCCTTTACTTTCAGTTATTATTATTGTTCATGCATTGATAGGATATGATTGTTAAGCATGTGATTGTTTACGTTAGTGTGTGGAGTGGGGCATGGGCCTGGGATCGCTCCTCACACTAGCACCTTTTGTAGTATTCTGTCTTAACATGCTTGGTACGGGTGGGGCATCAGGGGAAGCTCGTGGTACGGTGGTCTCCGATGTTGATGTTGGCCTGGCCATTATTATGTGGCATTGTGGTCTCCGAGGTCGACGCTGGCTTGTCCACGATGCTTTAGCTCTATCTCTATGTCGTAGGGAGTTATGTTGGGATAGGGTCTACCTGCGTTGTTTTTATCCTAGTGGGTTAGTTGCGGATAGGGCATCAGGGGAGGTGTGGGAATGCCTTAGCTCTATCTCTATGCCGTAGACGGCTGTGCTGGGATAGAGCATACATTGATGACATATAGGATTGGTTAGTTGCGAGCCCAGTTTGCAAGCCCTGGCCAGTAGGGGCTTAGGTACTGGTATAGGTAGAGCATCAGGGGAGGTACGGGGTTATCTTAGCTCAATCTCTATTCCATGATGGGTGCTTGTGGGCCAATGGGGGTGTGATCCATGAGGTGCCACACACTCGTGTATAGAGGTGCGGGGGCCACCAAACCTTTCTATAGCACATTGCAAACTTAAAACCAGACCACAGCATAAAATGATTGTTACCCATGCATAATATTGTGAAACTGTCTGATTGGCTTACTAAGCTAAGTTGTGAGCTCACCCTTTTTGTACACATTGTTTTTAGATGTTGATGCAGGATACACGGTGGATGACTATATGAACGCTCCGGCGTATGGTGATGTTGCTGCTCTGGGTGCACAGGCAGGAGAGGACGAGCATGACACTTCATGCGAGTGCCCTTTCTGCGTGTACCTGTGATTGGATTTTGTTTATTCGTTTCAGTTATTTTCGTTTGATATTAAAGGGATGTAAAAGATATTTATTTTATTTTTGAATTTGAATAATTGGATACTTATTTAATTTATCATTAGATACTCTGTTCATTCTATTTTAAAGACTTCCGCTGTACTATTATACTCTGATTGTGGTTATGTGTGATCGTTTGTATGAGTGGACACGGCCTATTCAAGATCCTGGTGTGAACCGTTGGTTCAATGACGGTTCACTCACACCATTCTGGTTGGATCAGAATTGGGGTGTGACATTTCCATTGGAATTCATCCATGGATGGATTGTATTAGGGTTTCTCCTAACCTAACTTCATCATAATCTATTCTAAGCTTTCAATTCAGATAGGGATTGAGGTTCATACCTTCTGTAGTCTGAGTTTCAAAGATTTCTCTGAGCTTCTTCTTCTTCCTTAGCCTTTTCTTCAAGTTTTCCTTATCTTCTTCTCTTCCTCTCTTCCTTCTCTTCTCTTTCTCTCACTTTCAATTAGGGTTCTAAAAGGCGTGAAAGAGGCTTAGGGACGTCCTATTTATAGAGGAAAACCTCCCAAAATAAGTCCTATTGAGTTTAGGAAATGTCCCAATTGAAATTAGGAAAGTTTCCTAATTTTCGGTTCGTGCTATTTTTGCTGTTTTCCTAGGGTCGATGCTAGGGGGTCGATGAGGGGGTCGGACAATTCGAGACCCCTGCGACCCCACGACCAAAAAATCATGGGTTGGACTTCTTTTGAGGTGGGGTCGACCCTACCTGTTTAGGCATGCGACCCTACCCTCATTTTGACTGTTTTTTAGTTAAATTTCATATTGGGTCTTGGGTTTCTTCACACACTTGGTCCACTTGGCTCAACCATGATATGTAGACTGGTCACGACACCAAATGTAAGGTTAGACCGGGTCCGTGGCGTGCGGGTCTTACAACTCCACCACCCTTAAAAGAAATTTCATCCTCAAAATTTGAACGTACGGATCTTACAGATAGTCCAATCCGAGGCCATTCTACTCTGGGTCTCTCGGCTCGGAGGATGCTGACCTAAGGGGTGCTCACAGTTAAGGTACTGCACCATTGATGGTCGGTATCTCTTTTCCTTTATTTGTGTTGATCAGCTTCTACCTATCAGTATAATTTGCTCCCAACAGTAGTCCTTCACTCCTTTGGTCTTGTAAGGACTGAAGGAGCAAATATGTTATGCTGAACTTTTACATGTCAGTGTAATTTGATCCCAACATAATAATTTACAAAAATAATCTATTAAAGAAAATTAAATGGAGAATGATACCTGAGATAGACCCTATAGATAGATGAAGGAAGGGTCCCTCCACTCTAGATCACGAACTTAAAATAGTTAGGCCCCTGGCTTTAGGGAGGTTATTACTCCTACTCTCTTAATGGGAAGAACCAAACAGAATTAAGTCTTGATCAAGCGGGTTCTCCATCCAAAGTGTGTTTGAAATAAAGGGGAATGACTTATTTATCGGCAATATTAGATTTAGAAATTACGGCATCGCGAGAGAAATATGGGCCTTAGTATGGCCCAAAGACAGAAATCTCGCCAGGTCACATTACTATCATGGAATCGTGGCAAGTCACATTAGTGCCAGACTTAATTTGTTAAGAAAGAAAAGAATAGAAAGGAAAGAATTGAAATTGTAATTACCAGAGGCAACACATTCATGAATCATCAACACATTCATGAATCATAAATGTTATAGCTACAATCTAGAGTTTGATTGCAATCTACACTGTTACAACCCCTAAATCTAAAAACATTTAATAGTAGATTTTTGTCTACATCATCACCTCTTTCCAAACATCAAAAGATTACAAAATCTAACACCATACCCAGTACTACAAAATATCTATTCTATGACTTCTAATAGAGGGAATAAACTGTTAACAACATACCCAATATTATAGAAAATCTTAGAGTGCTAATCAATGAACTAAACTGAAAACAAACCCTCCCCAATTCTTTCCTCGTGAATGAAGTTATTATTATACATTTTTGGCTCATTTGTACTTTCATTTGGGGCTCAGTATATCCTCTTGTTTTTTCACGAATGTTGATACCGTTTGAGAGATACCAAAAGAGATTCTAGATGAAGCTTCAATGTCTGATATGGAGTTTTTTGTAGGCGTAAACAAGCTTTAAAGTTGAGACATCTGACACCACTCTCTTTTCTTATTGTCTTCTTCAATGTGGTGGGTTGCAACGGTTGAGTGGGGAGAGAGAAAAACTACAGTGGCTGTGGAGGTAATGGGATTGTGACATCGGATAAATTGAATGGCTGAGATACATGATGGGAGATCCAATGATTAATAATTAACATAGGAGTGTAAAGTTATGGGAGATTTCATCCCACCCCTGTTGCTCAGAAAACATTTGCCTTTTAATTAAATACTCTTTTGTTGCTGTTAGAATCCATGCCTGGGTCTTCCACTGTGGGTCTGACCTGCATATTACAAAACAAGGCAAAAGGGGATCGATCTTGTTGCCCTGGGACCACTCTAAGGCTTAAGTTAAGATACTAGGCTACAAAAGATAAGGGTCAGGCCTTCCAGGTTGGCCAACCACAAAGATAATTTAACGGGGTTGGAAGGGTTATGATGGTAAAAATACTGAGCTGAGCTTAGCTGGCTGAGGAAGGGGACAAAGAGTCATGTGTTGTCGAAGCATAGTGGGCCAAAGCTCATAAAATATTCAAGTGATTTGATTTTGATTTTTGGGGCTTATTTATAGGGGTCGGAGATTGCTGAGGTCATCGATGGAGGTGCTGACGTCATTGCCGCTTTTGGAGTATAATGCCAAAATTTACTAATCCTGTTATTGCCCTTGGTCTTTGCTAGTAGCGACGAGTATATCTTTTTAGACTTGTGAAAAGTCATCTTTACCCTTGAGGAGCTGGGGTTCTGATGTTGTCCACGTGTCTTGCTTTTATAGGGTGATATATATTATTTATAGCCAATACCTTCCATATATTATATCCTTAAGTATTTCTATGCGTCGTCACCTTTAAGAGTAACCTAACCGAAAAATAATGTCGTCAAAATGTGATCAAATAAAGGAGGTAGTGAATCCAACAGGAGAAATACATTGTCCAACTCTTTAATCTTAACATCTAGAGCAGACCACTCACTGTTAGTTAAAACGCGTTTAAAACGGTAGTACCGTACTCGGCCGTTTAAAACGCGTTTTCCCGTATTGATCTGGGAAATACGACAAAAAACGGCATATGGGAACCCCTACCGTTTTAAACGTGTTTTAAACGCGTTCTAAACACGTATCCGTTTTTTATGATAAAAAACGGTTGAAACAAAAAAAATAAAATTACACTTTTATCCTCTAAAGTTTAAAAGCAAGTTTTAACTTTTAAACTTTTGAGTTTTGAGTCTTCTGACTTCTGAGTCTTCTGAGTCTCTGACCATCGTTTTATAGAGTATTAGAGTTTGATTTTTTTTCACTTTTCGTTTTTTAACTCTAAATGCAATTACACATTTATCGATAAAAATTTTAACCATCAGATTTAGACTTTTTTTACTTTTTGTTTTTTTAACTTCAAATCCCCAATTCCTAACGATTTAACCCTAAAGTAAAGAAAAAATTAAAATCTTCACTCTGTTCATCTTCTTATCAAACGTTCCACCGCTCACCTTCCTCTCTACTATAAATAGTGATATTATATGCAATTTTGTTTGATACTTGCAATTAGATAATAATTCATTAATTTATGGGAGTATATTGCCTTTTTTTTCGCCGTATCGTATTAGTTTTGATCCGTTTAAAACCCGTACCGTCCGTTTTCATTTTTTTGCCGTTCTCAAAATATTTGACCATTTTTTTAACCGTCCCCTTTTTTTTTTTTTTTTTGCCGTTTAAAACCCGTACCGTTCCGTTTTGTTTTTTTGCCGTTCCCGTTTTAACTAACTATGAGACTACTCATTAGTATCCTATTGAACTTATAAATGTGCACCTCGAATTTTTCACCTTTTGACAACCTAAAGCTATACAATTATTTTTTTGAAAAGAACCAGTTTGTCAATAACCTAGACTTGTACCTACTCTCTAGTTTAGCTCAGACATCTTTCAGAACCAATCCGATGACCTCACAAAGAGTGTTACCCGCAAAATACAACTAGATCGTGTTATTCACTAGATCCCTCAACTCTAGCCACGCACTCACCTTTTGTTATCTTGACCGGTTAGTCTGATTCTACCTAAGAGTCTTGACCGTCTCCTTCTCTGTAAGAATATTCTTTACATTTTGAGTTTTTAATTATAGTTCACCGACCCTAATCTAGGTGGTGACTCCTGATGTCCCCTTTAGTCTTAGAAGGTCAAACCCCCCTCAGTTCAATACAATCTAATGAGAACAAATTATTGTTCTCACACCATATTTCAAATTTTTTTGACTCGACTTGGGAAACTTGCCCAAGTGAAAATTTGATTTTTCCAAACGATGAATAGTTTAAGAATGCTTTACTAAACTATCGATTTAAACTTCCTATTTCGTTATCAGTTGTTTCCTTCAAATTCTTGAGAACGGTTTCTACAACTTGACACCAATTTACAAATATTTATAAGGTAATAAGAAAAAAAAAAAGAAAAGAAATATTTTCAAGTCTGACAAACTTCCAACGTGCCAATTGGATTTCTTACGCGGGGGTGGTGTTATTAAGGGAAAACCCTTAATTCATAGGGCAAAATAAAGTATCCGTTAGGAGCAAAATAAGGTATCTGTTAAGACCGTTTCCAAATTTTTAGATATCGTCTTTACACAAAATCCAATGCATTTATAGACCTACCATAAAAATACATTTTCGTATCCCACCTCAATGAATTTCACATGCCATAGACATCGTGATTAAATACCATCTTTTCTACTTGTCCGTCATTTTTCCCTATTTAATCAGCGTAGACTCCTTAGTTTTTTACTTTTCTTTGTTTTTACTTCTCCTCCTCCTTCCCCATCCTCGTTTAGGTCCTCTTCCTAAAATATAACCAGTTATATAATTAGTAAGAATTTTCTTGTTCCATAATCTTGATTCAGTGCTCTTCTGTTGTTGTATTTGCAGTTTTGTGGGGAATCGGTATCAGCTATCAATGGAGAAATATCAAATGCCCTATGTTCATTTGAAGGTAAAGGTATAAAAAGTTTTTTTTTTTTTTTGGTCTTAATGATTTGATGTAAAAATAACTATTTAGTTTTTCTATTGCTAAATGAGCTTATGGATCTGAGATTGTATTATCTAATATATTTTTTTGATCAGATGAATGCAATATGTATTAGAGATTTGTTATTTTTGTAGATTCTTCATTCCCTTAAATATCAACATATCATCTTTATAGGAATCCATCCGTGATATCATTTTTTTGAATCATTTTATATGTAAGCCCTTTAAATTATCATCTCTAATTTTTTTTTTCTTCCCCTAAACATTTTCATATTTGTTTGCAAATGGAGGAAAAATAAATTTAACTTATTTCTTTCTAGGTCGAGTTTCTCGACGGGCATGTCTACATAAATAGGTGAACAAATACCTATTTTTTACAACATGGCAAATCAAATGGGAATAAAATTCTATGGATAAGTAGACCTCAAAGTCGTCCGCTGTTCATATGTCAAATTTTAACTTAAAAGGAGTAGCCACATGAAAATTAAAGTATTCAAAAATTAATGACACCGAAAGGATGTAAAAAATGCTTGGATGACCAAGGTTGCATGGACATAGATAAGAAGATAAGAAAATGAGTTTAGGGTTAGAATTATTCATGTGGCCAATCGACACCATTTTCTCCATATCTAACTATCAGAATGACTCACCTCCCTTTCATGTCATACAAATAGGTATGCTTATCATTTTAACCTTGTAGGCATGCCAATCAAGAAAAACTGTCTTTCTTTTGTTAAAAAATAAACATGTTATCATCCCCTTTTGCTTCTGTCATAAAATGATGTTGAAATATAAGGTGTTATATATAGTGTTTCACTCTTTCTTATTAGATAAAGACAAAATAATTGTTACAAAGGATTACATATTATTGCCCTAAAATTGTTAGTTGTTTTTAAGAGCTCTGTATGAATCTAATTCACATTTATTTACCTATTATATATTTAGAGTTCATGCTTAGCTTTTAAGGTAATTCTTATATATTTTACTAGAGTTGCATAAAAAAGTCTCCATCACTGTAAATGTGTGCATAAAAAAGTCTCCATCACTGTAAATGTGTTTATTTATTTATTTTTCCATATATCATGTTATACCAATGTTTGACAAGTTATTTTTAGTATTAAAAACAATCTAAGAGCCATGTGAAGCAATTCAATCAAAGAGAGTCAATGAAAATTTCAAGAAATAACAAGTAAATATGTTAAAAGGGTATATTAATCAATTTAATTTCAAGCTTACAAGATCTAAGCTAAGTTTTATAATATACATAAATAGATATAATATGTTTCAATAACAGCCATATTATGAAAATATTAAAGTTCTTTTATTTAATTAAGAAGATGAGAAAAAAAATAGTAACTTCTGCATATCTAGTAAATAATGCACTTGATACAAAAAGGTAATCGTATATCATTTTGATTTTAGATACACTAAAAGGTAATGACCTTTTATTGTCTAAAAGTTTGGTATTTGTGAAGTATTTGTACGGCAATTAATAAGCAACATCGAGTAAGAAAACACATATTAAAACAGCTGTTGGCATTGTTTGCTAGTTAAGTTAGTAGTTAGAAAACAGTGTTGCAGCCCATTAGAAGAAAATTAATAATATTCTTAGTACTTAATCCCTAGTTACAGAAGTACTTAGATTTAACATGCAAGTAATTCAACTCAAATACATGATTGTAGATGCCAAATACTATCTCTAAAGAAAAATGCAAATTTATCTTATAGAACTCAGAAATTTCAAATTAAAATAATAATTGAACTGCTAAAAATTTTAATGTCTGAATTTTATGAAATAATAATATTTATTTAAAGGTGAAAAGTAATATAAAATTTAAACTCAAATAAATGTGATCATTAAAGATATAAATGTATTTACAAAGAAAAATGGAGGATTAAGAACATGTGTTCTTGTGGTTTAACCAATTAATAAACAAAAAGAGATACCTTTGATTTCTCTCAATTCAACAAATATTTAAAATAATATTTGATGATAACAGGATTATCAAGAACTTTTTTTATGGTCTTTTGTTTTTCTTTGATGCATGCTCTTAAATATTCTTAAATTTATCTCTTTCTGTTATTTTTTTTATCTATGATTATATTATCCAACAAAGCTATTGTTGTAATACAATTATATATTCACTAAAATTGGCTAGGAACAAAGTAAATGAATTATTAAAGGATAGATTTTCAGTTATCATGAGAAGAAATAACAATAAAAAAATAAAATAACAATACTGTAAGAAATTTTTAGTTTTTCTTATGATTATTAATCCTCCCCCAATGTACTTTTGGCACTTGAAATTAAATTCTGATTCCAAATTATATCTTGTGTAGGACTTACATAGTACTAATATAAACAACAAGAGGCCAAGGATGAGTTGGAGTGAAGAACTTCACAATAAACTCATAGATATTGTGGAGAAGTTAGGCTCTGGAAGTAAGATCTTATTATCTGAAAATTTAAGGCTAGATATTTTTCAATTATTGGCCAGTAGTTGTTGATTTACATAATTGTGAGTTTTAGTCATTCTTTTTTTTGTTGCCTATTCCAGAATCTGTTCCAAGGAATATTCTTGAGTTGATGAATGTACGTGGACTAACAAGAAAGCAAATTGCAGATCATTTGCATGTACGTATGGCAGTTTCCTTGAAGACTATATATAATTTCTTCTTTAAGTAATCTAATACTATATTATGGCTTTATTTACCACTAAATTTGGATGTTTATAGATTGGTATGTAATACATAATGAGGTTTCAACAATAGATCTTAAACTAAATCCAACAATGATGACACAATAACAAAAGAGACTATCTAAATAACACATCTTTTTGTGTGTCTTTAGAACATGGCACCTTCTTTTAAAGGTTTGAATGATACTTCTCTAAGTGTTTTTAGAACATGACATCTTCTTTTGATAACCTCTTATCTTATTCTCAAAAGTTATTTTAAGTAAATGGTAAAATTGATTTTTCACAAATTTTCTGAAAATGACTTACCATGTCAATGTTTTTAGAATGAATATATAAAATGATAAGAATGATCTTCACTAAAAAAATATATATATATTATACTAAAAGGGCAAAGAAGTTAGGTTCCAAATTATTAACACCTTAGGAGATGTCAAAAATAACATCTCATAATAAAATGAATACTAATAATAAGAGTTTTTATCAATGAAACAAAGGAATGTAATGTTCTCGAGAATCACAAGAGCACACACACACACACACACACACACACATACACACACACACACACATACACACACACACACATATACACACACACAATAACAAAAACAACAACAACAACAAATCCTTATCCCAACTAAATGGGGTAGATTACTTAGATTCTTATCCTTCAATCAACTCTGTTCGATGTCATACTTGAAACAAGACCTAAGCTAGGTTTGCTCTTAGCTCTTTTAATTCCTTCAATCTGAATCAAATCATTCCTCCACACTGGAGCATCTAACGACCTCCGTTGAACATGGTTATACAATCTCAAATGACTTTCTCGTAGCTTATCATCTATCAGTGCTGCTCCCAAATCATCTTTAATACGATCATTCCTTACCTTATCCTTTCTAGTTTTGCCACACATCTATTTCAATATCTTCATCTCAATCACACTAAGTTTATCTATATGATGCTTCTTAACTGTCCAACATTCTGCACCATACATCATAACTGGTCAAATGAATGTCTTCTAAAAATTTTCTTTTAAATTTTAAAAGAATAAGCCGATCACACAACACTCTAGACGCACCTCTCCACTTCATCAATCCTATTTTAATTCTTTGTGAAACATCATCCTCTATATCATCTTCTTTATTTATGATTGAACTCAGATACCTAAAATAATCACTGTGTTGTATCTTCCTTTCATCAATTTTCACCACACAATTATCCGTTATTATGTGACTAAAGTTACATACCATATACTCCGTCTTCGTTCAACTTATCTTAAAAACCTTTGATTCCAATGCTGATCTCCATAATTTTAATTTGGCGTTAATTCTGATTTTGTCTCATCCATCAAAACAATATCATCAATAAAAAAATACACCAAGGAACTTCATCTTAAGTGTCACAGGTTAAATCATCCATAATGACGACAAACAGATAAGAGCTTAAAATTGATCCTTGATGTAACCTAATTGTAATTGAAAATTCATTACCTTGACCCCTCACGGTCACATTAGTCACCACATTATAATGCATATCTTTGACTATGTCTACATATTTGCTTAAAACACTTTTTTTCTGTAGTACTTACCAAATTAACTCTCTAGGGACTGTCATAAGGTTTTTCTAAGACAATAAAGACCATATGCAGATCATTCTTGCCTTCTCTAAATCTTCTCATTAGTCTCTTAGGAAAATAAATAGCTTATATCGAGGATATACCTGGCATAAAACCAAACTGGTTCTTTATAATATTAGTTTCTTATTTCATATGAGTTTTAATAATTTCTTCCATAGTTTCATAGTATGACATAGTTTCATAGTATGACTCCTTAGTTTTATACCTCTGTAGTCACTGTAGCTCTAAATAACATTTTTGTTTTTATAAATTAGAACCACAATGCTTCTTTTTAATTCATCTGTCATTTTTTTTGTGCTTATAATTTTATTAAACTTAGTTAGCCAAGATATTCCATACATCTGTAAGTTCTTCCAAATTTCTATTGGGACCTTATCTAGACCTACTGTTTTGTCTACATTCATCCTCTTTAAAACTTCTTTTAATTCTATCACTTTAATTTTGCTTGTATATCCATGACCTGTGGTGTCATGGTGGATAATGTAACCTTTTGGGACACTATTACTCGAAGTGTCTTCATTTAGTAGACTTGAAATAATTGTTACATCTCTCTTTAATGTCTTCATCCCTTACTAAAACTCTACCATCTGCATTTTTAATACATCCACCATGAACTAAATCTCTACTCTTCCTTTCCCTCATCTTAACTATTTTATAGATAGTTTTTTCTCCTTCCTTTATACTCAGATTGTTCTAAAGGTCTTCATATTTCTTTGCTCATATTTTTTCCATAATCTTTTTGGCTTCATTTTTGGCAAGTCTATACCTTTTAGATCCTCTATATCCTTAGTCTTTTGTTATGTCTTAAAACTATCTTATTTAGCTTTAATGACTGTTTGAACCTCATCATCCCACCACCAAGACTCTCTAGATCAAGAATGACATTTTTCTTTCGATACACCTAACACATCTTTACCAACTTTCTTAATACAAGTAATCATCTCCTTCCAGATTGTATTAGTGTCTCCCTCAATGTCCCACTTTCCTTATTTAACCACATTATTAGTAAAAACTTTCAAGGTATATTTCCTTTTAAGCTCCACCACCTTATCTTAGGGAAAAAAACCTGACATTTCTTATGATTTGGTATAATGAGGCACATATCCATGACCAGTAATCATGGTGAGTGGTTAGGCTCTCCCTTGATATAACTTTACAATGCTTATATAACAACTTATCAGACCTTCTTATTAGAAAGAAATCTATTTGGCCATTATGATGTCCACTTTTGAAGGTGACTAGATGCTTCTATCTTTTTTCAAAGGAAGTGTTTACAATGGATAAATCATAAGCCGTAGTAAAATCTAAATCGAAGTCCCCTCCTCGTTCCTCACTCTAAAACTGTGTCCTCCATGTACACCTTCATAACCTCTACGATCTCCCTCTGCATATCCACTTAGATCACCTCCTATTATAATATTTTCTCAATGTCTAAAACATTGCACTAATCCATTAATGTATTCCCAAAGTTGTAGCTTACTACTCGCATCCAATCCTACTTGGGGTGCATAAGTCCTAATTATATTAACTATCTCTTTCTCCATCACCAACTTGATTGCTATAATCCTACCTATGTATCTTTAAACGTCCACCACATCGTTCTTTGAATTTCTATTAGCTATTATACCCTCTCTATTGCTACATTTTTTATCCCCCATACACCAAAGTTTAAAGTCATTTAACTCCTTTGCTTTTTTGCCCTTCCATCTAGTTTCTTGAATACAAGCTATGTTAATTATTTTTCTCTTCATAACATCTATCAATTCTAAACTCTTACCTATTGAAGATCCTATGTTTTAAGATGCTAATCTAATCTTAGGCTTATAGACTAGCTTATTTACCTATTCTCGTCTATGATGCAAGAACCCTAGCCTATTTATCACCGCATCCAGGAGCCAATGCGATGACCCTTACCTTATCACCGTATCCGAGCACCGATGTGGCAGCCCTTGCCCATTTTTTTGTTGCACCAGAGACCAGGTGTAAAGCATTGTTTATGGAGGACGTCTTTCCATTACGGTGAATATATTTTCTTTGTGAATTCATGATAAGGCTTTAGCTAGGTTTTTTGGTTGTCGGATGCCGACTTGACACACAAACCCCCTTCCTTTGTCCGAACTTGGGACCATCAGCATAACACTGGCGAAGTTTATATATATATATATATATATATATATATATATATATATATATATATATATATATATATATATATAGGGAGAATATCGCATAGTAATGTTTAGAGTACTAATTAATACATACATATATATATATATATATATATATATATATATATATATATATATATATATATATATATATATATATATATATATATAGGGAGAATATCGCATAGTAATGTTTAGAGTACTAATTAATACATATGCATGGACGTATACAGGATGTCTTCAAATACAAAGGAGGTATTTAATCGAATTAGACTTTGAAATTTTGTGCGTGACTAATCTAAACCATGTTCTTTCTATCCAATCACCTTAATGGACACGACACATCAATAAATGGGTTGTGGTGTTAATGGAAAAGACCCCTGTGATAGAAATAATTTGTCTAATAATAATGATAAAGTGATGTTGAGGAATTGTTTTAACTTGTACTTTACTAACAGAAGAGAATGAAGGCTAGAAGTTATAATGTTACAACTCTGAATTTGAATTTAGTTGGAATGGGGAAGTCAATATGTCGAACTTCCTCCGACCCACCATGGAATTTAGGTTTTGATGTATTTTAGTGCATATGTATATGGTTGAATCATTCGCATGTCTTATTTTTGGAAAACCCTTCTTTAATCATGCATCAGTCAACATTGATCTATGTTTTCTTTTTCTTTTCTTGATTCCACACTGAAAATGAAATAGCTTCTTTTTTACAGAAGCATCGTTCTACCAAGCGAAAACTTAACCAGAATATGCAACCTACTGGAACATCAGCAAATATGCTGCTTGCTGTGAATCATCAAGGAAACCAGAACCTACCTGCAGTTATTGAAAACCCATCTCAGAATGAGCAGACCGATGAGAATCAGCTGCAGTTTAATATGAATTCTCTCTATGATTCTATGGATTCATCATCATCATCCTCCAATACTCCGGCTGATGCCAACAACACCAGCAGTGGTCTCCCAAGCATGAAATATGAGGAGCTGTTTGGAAGTGCTTCCCAACTCTCAAATGAGAATGGGAATGGGAATGTGAATGTGAATGTGGCACTTGGATCTGAAGGTGGTTCTCTTCAAGTCCCTGTCTGGACCCCACAAAATCCCAGTGACCCTACTATGGATTTAACTTACGCAACCAGTGCAGAAAACAACTTCCAATTTGGATGGGAGGGAATTCCTGATGTTTTTGAAGGCTTTGATGATCCTAATGCTGCTGGCAACTATCTGTATGTGGATGATTCTTCTGGTTTATGTGATCTGTTTCGAAGTTACCTTCTTCAAGTCCGTTCTCCTCCTCAGCAGTTTGGTAACTTCGATTTCAACAGACTGTATCCTGGCAAGACTGTTTACCAGCTAGGTCAGTTCTTTGTTCTGCGCGCAGATAGTTATTATTTGTGATTTTCTTTTAAGCCAGTTCTCTCTCATATTGAATGCAGATCCAATAAAAAAAATCCTTGCATGATCCACTTCAGATAAGAAAATTGAGCTTCTCATGATGGCCCACCTAATTCTGCTACTAATAGGATGATTTTCCCCAGCTCAATGCTTGGTGTCATCATTAGGGAGCAGTCAAACCCTGTATGGATATCAACCTTCATCATCCTTCATAATAGTTCATCGGCATGTACTTGTATCCTTCTTAAGAATCCACCATCGTTCATATCTAGTGAGTTTCACACTCTAGAGGTGGGCAGTGATGGGACTCCCATGAAGTATATGTACATACAGGTGATCCAAACTTCCCCCTCCCACCAAAAAAAAAAAAAAAAAAAAAAAAAACCATAAACCCATAGGATGATTACCAGGTAAGGAGGTGAACTGTACTCCCAGGGCCCTTGGCTTGGCTTGGCTTAGATACCACATATTACAGATCTAATCAGTACACTAAAAGATTCAACTATTGCTCGGTTTTTCTTCCCTGATCATAATCCCAAGACATGCAGTGGCAAGGGGTGACCTATGTGGGATTTTGGGGTTGGGGGAGGAACCGTTGAGGCCCAGACACCAGGACCTAAAATTATAGGGTAGGTTTGGTGTTGGTTATGATTTCCTGCCCCCCGGTTTACTAATTATTCTCCAATATAGCTATATACTCACAGATTAGCTAAATAGAAATGTTCATGATTTATGCCATACCTATTTTCTTTGGTGGATATAGGGATGCGAAGGCGCAGGTACTGAATGGTGTGTCTCAAAGAGATGAAGGCTCTTCCGCTCTATAAGTGCTAGTCATGAAGCAGGCTCAGCTACTCTTTTAATAATAAGTTCCTACTAAGGATTCTAGATTTGCATAATAATGGATTAAGAACATGAATAAATCCAACTAAGAACATATAAATTTTTGGGTCCTGCGTATGACCTTTAAATAAGTTTTATTTTATAGTTTAATTATTTGCTTTTGACAGTCTGGATAATTTCATTTATGAGAAATGACAGTCGTGAAATATTTTTATTAATAGAGTATAGTTTTAGAACTGGTATGCTAGTATTGATATCTCAAGCTCTATTAACTATCAAGTTCAAGGTGATCGATGTATCCCTCGACTATCTAGAAGATTTGTTTTTGAAGTGTGTGTTATCTTCATTTTTTCCTGGATTTTTGTCAAGTACAGAATCCTTTCTTTGACGTCTATTTTTTTTTATCTTTTTCATTCAGAATTTGAAAGATTTCTATTTTACAAAAGTGGTAGCATCTCTTAGATTTAAAATTCAATTTGAATCATCTCAATCGAGTACCAGAGTAGGAATTTATTCTTGATTTACTGACTATGGGTCATCCTAGTAGAAATCTGTGTTCACCTAAAAAGTCCGAGTACACCCCCAATTTGAGTTTGAACGATTCTGTGGGGGTAGTTACATCAGTGATCAAGTATAATGGTTTCCTTGGTTGGGTACCGTTATATAGTTTCATATACTGCATGTGATTGTTCTAGTTGTTTTCTGCTATTTTTTCATTTTAATCTTAAGGATATTAAAGGGTCATCATATCTGATAGTATCCCCCTGTGCCTCTCACACATGGAGTAAAATTATCACCTTATCCTTAGTCATTTCACTGTCCAAGTGAGAGGGCACAAGGTGACCAGTCAGTGATACTTTCCCCTTAATCTTAATAGTTTTTTTTGGCCACGAGCTTTGTTTTTAAAGTCTTTAAGTGCTCGTAGAGTTTTGGGTAAAAATATTTCCAATATTGGCTTAAGGGCTATGCTTGGAAAGAAAAGAGAAGAAAACAAAAAAGTGAAATGGAGGCAAGAGATGAACACATAAATTTATCTTTGTCTCATCATAACATAGCTTAAATGAATTGTTGAACCTAGGCTAGCAAAACCTTAGCTAGAGAAACAAACCTGATGGATTTATGCACTTATTTATTTCTTGTTTTTTAAAAGATCGACTGAAGGCTGACATCTACTCGAGTTTGAATCCTCTCCCCACGTGGGTACCCTCAATCTCACATTGTACATGGTTATAGGATCCACCTCTGAATCGTCAGTCTCATTAGAAATGGACAACATAAGATTTAAAGGTAGGGTACCCATGTGGGAAGAAGATCCAAAGGCTCTCGACACGAGTCTCATGAGACCGAGCAAAGCTAAACTACTGAGGGAACATACATCCCAGGAGTAAAATAAAAGCAATACTCCCAATTGGGTATGGCCCTAAATATTGCATCCCGTTTCTCTACCCTCTTTTGCAAACCCATATGCAATTATTACGCATTCTTGGGAGTTGGAAGCCTTCGGATGAGGGATTCACATCGTGTCCTTCCAATGGTTCTAGGAGAACGCGATAGCCTTACCCGGATGGCAGACACGTGACTCTCGGGTGAATGCGAGACCCACGTCCGAGCGAACACCCCCTGTCGGCTCCGTTCGTTGGTTGGGTGTGGGCTCGGACGTGGGTCTTGGATTCACTGAGAGCCACGTGTCGGCCATCCGGGTAAGGCTGCCACTATTCTTCCAGAACCAATGGGAGAACCACTAGGAGGAGAGGATGCGGATCCTCGGATGAGGTGTTCATAGAGGAAGGGGGGGGGGGTGGCGGCATCTGGGTGTCATAAGAGAACGAATGGTACATTGGGTCATTTTCACCAAAATTAATCTAATTTGGTTTTGGGGTATTTATCAGGTTGGCTTAATGGGTTTTTATCATTCACTATTGGTTCAGTTTCGGTTTGCTTTCAGTTTAATATGGAGTAACAAGTTCGCTTTATGGGCTCTATCGGATCATTATCGGGCTGGTTTGGTTTTGGTGTGGGTCGCCTACATTTATATTTAATAATATATTGGTTTAATGGATTCTTATCGGTCTATTATCAGGCTGATTTGGTTTTGCTCTAATTTGGCTCGGGCTTATCAAATGGTTTGATTCAGTTTCGTTTTTTATCAGACTCTAAAAATATAGTCCAATTATGACCCAATAAGATTCTGTTTCGGTTTGGTCTGGACTGAATCGGTCTGATTTGATTTTAATTTCTGATTTGGGCCCAATTTTGACACCCCTAAAACCTGAATCACCCCTTGGGCTTCCTTTAAAAGTCAACTTTATTGAGCTTCTCACTTTGATGCCATGAAGAAGCTTCTGTTCTCATGTTTGTTAAGATCATCAATGTTTCATCCCCATTGGCAACTGATAATGTCATGGCCAAATGGATTTATTCCAAATGACGAACCAACCATTGAGCTTACTCTATGGGTTTATGATTAAATAGTTTCTCATGTCAAGAGAAAAAAAAATTGAGGAAAAAATTAAAAATGAATAAATATTTTAAACCTTTGATCAGTGCCATTTCTTGATGTGGATGCACTAGGTAGACCCTAGATTTACATTTAAAAATTGGCAGATAAATAAATTCTCGATGGTATCTGATAAGAATAAAGATGCAAATCATGTTGAACCCGAAGGAATAAGAGACTAATGGATAAGATCGTGAGATTCAAATTTAAATTACACATTAGAAGGCTGTTAAATTACACATTAGAAGGCTGTTTGTAAATCAAGGAATTCAATCCCTTAAATCTTTTCTTACCAAAAAAAAAAAAAAATATCCCTTAAATCTCTCTACAGTTACTAGGGATTCACTCCCTTAAATCTCTCTACATTTATAAGGGATTCACTCACTTAAATCCCTCTACAGTTTCAAAGGATTCACTCCCTTAAATCCCTTTATGGTTAGGAGAGATTCACTCCCTCTTGACAACTCATTTGATGTTACATTTGTAATTCAAAATTCAAATACAATATTATGAAGGGAAAGTTACATCTACCCCCTATGGTTTGCTCAAATTTCAACTTCATCCCAAAAGTTTCAAACAATTACGAATATCTCCCCTATAACGACTATTAAATAACAATTAAACCTATGCTATTAGGTATATTCTGTTAGATACTGATTCTAAAACCCGCACTCGAAAGACCCGGTTTAACTTTGGTTTTTCTTTTCGTGCTAGGTTTTCTACGGTAGACGGGACTGAAGTGACGACGACCTAGAATATTTAGCCGAACTAGGTAAGAAATGTCTCCTATTAGTCAGTTGACAACAATCAAACCCTATCTGGAGGCAATGGACCAGTTGCAGGGCCTCGACACTGTGGGATTGGACCGTGCCATCAGATAGGCCCAAAATTGTCTGCGGATTTGACAAATGTCCTATTCCTGTCTAAATTTAAATAGGGGATATTCCCTAGTTTCAGTCAACTTTGGTGGGTCCCACTCGTCGGGTAACTCACCACGTTGTGTAGAGGGGCTGGGTCTCTCTGAGTCATAATCCTCTCCAATTGTTGGATTCTCCAATCGAGGATCCAGCGGTCTCTCTTTAACTCGGCGCGCCTACCAATACATCGGTAGGTGCGCCTGGTTAAGAGAGACCGCTGGATCCTCGATTGGAGGATCCAGCAATTGGAGACGATAATAACCCGGTCTCTCTTCAAATCGTCCCTAGGTTGACATTTGTCAGCAAACCAACCCTTACTACCTAGTAGTTGGTTCTCACTTAGACTAAAAAACTCCTTTCAACTTGAGTCTCTCCCTCTCTTCCTCATTGTGCGTACGACACTCTTGAGAAGCTCTGACGCGCCCAGGAAGAAGAGAGAAAGTTAGATGAGGAGTGCAGTGGGAAATCTTATCGACGAATCGTCGACTTTCTGCAAAGGCTAACAACATCTCCATTCTTAGTAAGGTTGCCGGTAAGCCTTCATTCTCCAGTTGTAATGGTGTATATTATACCGTCCTAATGGGGGAACCTTGACCTATTTGAGGAGAGGTTTCACCCTTCACACTCCATTAATGGAAGCAATGTGTGCCTTCATTGTTGAAGGGAGGGAAGGGAAAACCTTCTCCACGGAAACTGTTAGAAGGGTAGGTTAGTTCATGAGGCTATTTTTGATACCATATCTTGCCCGTCAATCAGAGGCTAACATGTGTCCGTGTACATGACTCAGCAGGAAGACAACACATGTCGAGACAGGTGTCACATCTGGGAAGTTACCGTATAGTGGGAGGAAGAGCATGCAAGTCTACATGTCCTAGGTCTCCAAGTCGGCAACGCGAGTTGGAGGCACACTCCTATCACATCATGACCTTGAGAGTCGGACTTGAAAATGACTCTCCAGTGAATGGATATTTGGCGACTACATAGAAAGTCGGTAGTGCCGACTTGTCCTGACCATAGGATCTTCATCCTACAGTGACAGGATGTGATCAATCGAGGACCGTCAAGAGAGTTAGACTCCTCATCAAACTCAATCACTGGACGATGTATTCGACTCCAACTGTAGGTCTATACTCTACATAAACACTTGACGGTCACAAGTAACAGGATCCAATTTTGACTCACTTCACCATCCCTCGACTTGAGAGAATACTCAAGTAACCCCATTCTATAAGGAGCTTACATCTTTTTGGTAAGCTCCAGACTATGCTCTGTGACTGACTTGATCGTAGGACTACCCAATCCATCCTCCGATAACATTCTCTCTCTTGCAGGTGGCATAACACATCAGCTAACCCAGTTTCAGCAACAACAACGATGGTGAGAGCACGCTCTCAAGCAGGGGTTTAGGCATCCCAGATAGAACGGTGAAACTATAGCGTTAGAACAGTAATCAACTGTGGAACTTCGACCCTAAGATCAGTTGACGGACTTCTACAGAAAAGGTTCAGAGGCAAGTCCGAAAGGAGATTCAGAGGCAAAACCCGTGCCTCCGGAGGACATTTTCCCATACCAAACCTCTAGGGAGGTTGGGTCGCAGGACCGGTCGCACATCTGTGCAACCAAAGTTCCAACTGGACACTACTAGAAGGAACCTTTGGTTAGTTTGGAAGGAAGTTTGGCCTTGAACCGCAACTAGAGACTCCAACCGGACAACCCATATAAGGATTCGGTCTATTGTCGATCATTGAAACCAAACCTAATAATTTGTATGTAACATTTAGGTGTTACGAGCATGGTCCAAGGCAGGTCCAACAATAATAGGAATTGTTATTCCAAGTCTACAGGTGAGGGATGGAACCTTGGTTTATTTTAAAGTGTTTTTAATATAACTTGCATGTCTGTGGTGCATTCTACTATAAATAATGTGCCATCCAATACCTGTGTTATTGCATGCATTTGCATTATATATTACTATTGTAAAAGAATGATGTGTGTTTAGTCTGTGTGAGGAATGAAACAGAGTTGAAGACTGTTGGTTCCGCTCACCACATGGGAACTGCTTTGCACCGCCTCATACCTTAGTGGATTGACAACATCTAGGGGGTTTGACGGACGAACAATGATATCTACTGGGGTATGGCCGTAGGTGCACTTGTATGGCATATAGGATTGTTTTATGGTATAATATCCCCAAGTGTGTAACCCTGGTTAGTAGGGGGTTAGGTACTAGTGTGAGACAGGGGATGAGGAGGAAGCCTAATAATGTTCGTTGTAGTGTCTTCGTTGAAGATCTGCCCTAACACTGTGTATACATTAGGAGACACGTGGCTTCCCCAGTGTTGTTAGAGCATCCCTGAGTGAGTGTCCATTCTCTCTCGTGCATGGAGGCATGGTTAGCTTTGATGAGTGTGACTAGGCCTTTCCATAGCATATAGTAGATATTACCAGACCTGTTTGATAACAATCATGATCATGTATTATTGTGTGCTTGCTTGTCTATTTCTCATTGAGTTCATATTGGAGAGCTCGCCCCACATACGTACATTTTTTTAGATAGATCTGCAGGTACTACTCTTGCCAATTATGTCAATGCAGCTATTACCTTTGGCTCGACCCCGCAAGATAGACAAGGGGAAGAAGAAGAGCAAGGTGCGACGGGCGAGTGCGACAGATGTGTGTTCCACTAGATGGAACACGCCAACCGCCTTAGTTCTTGTTACTCTCCAGTACTATTGAACAATTTATCTTATTTGATGCTATATACAATGGTTTCATTTGACAGTTTGGATTATTTAACTACGTTGTGGTGATGTTGTTAAATTCAGGATTTATTAATCTATTATCATTAGTTTCCCTCAGTCCATTTATTTAAGTCTTTTGCTTATTTTATTATCTCTGATTGATACGTATGTTTGTGCTTTGGACGGTTAAGGGTTGGTTAGTTATATAACATGGTTTTGGGTTGGACCATGTGTAACGGTCCGGTCACACTTTTGTTGACCCAAAAATGGGGGGTGACAATATTGTTATACTGTGGAGTGTGTGGACAAGAAACTTAAAGTTTAATTCCACAACCATTTATATGAGTAAGAAACCATCAACTTGAAAATTCACCTCCTCCATCGTATTGAAAAACTTTAATTTTTTGACCTAGTTGTCTTTCAATCAGAGCTTGGAAATTAAGAAAGACAATGTAAAAATCAGATTTCCTTGCAATAGGATATATCCAAGTATACCATGAGTAATCGTCAACAAATAGAACCTAGTATCAAAATTTTTGGATACTTGAAACTGGGGCAGGTCCCTACAAATCACAGTATTCTCTATCCAATATACCAGAACAATGTTGGAAAGATGATGTACGAAGGAAGTCTACCACTCTTACTGAGTTGACAGCTACTACACAAGATAGAAGACTTAGATCCTACAATAGAAATAGCTCCAGTACTAGCTAAAAACTATGTAACAGACCTCTGAGGATGTCCCAAACATTGGTGCCACACCTCCTAAGTTCAAGAACCAAAACGAGTAGAGAAAAATGCTTCAATATCACCAGCTATGCCACCTGAACTAGCAATGACATTTCCAGTTTCAGCAGCAAGTGCATACAATCGTCCTGACTGTCTATTCCTTGATGCCAAAATCTATTGTCTTGTTGTCCTCAATCACAAATCTATCAGCATTAAATTCGAAATAACATGGATAATCAGCCATTTAGACATAGACGAAAGATTTTTTTATTTATTTCAGGAACAACCAAAACATCTCGTAACTGTAATGATGTATTAGCATTTTGTAAGATTCCAAAACCAATATGTGAAATGGTAAGTAAATCACCATTAACAACCATCACAGAATCTGAACCAAAATAGGGCCGAAGAGAACAATGTTTACCTGTAGTGTCGGCCACATGAGCAGATGCTTCAGTGTCAGGAAACCATAAATTATCTTGTGAATCATACTGTTGCTGAACTACCAAGGCTTGAGGAACATCGTCCTCCTAGTAACTGTGATCAAATCTACACCAGCACTTCATGGTACTAAGTCCAATTTTTGTATAGATCTGACATTGAATTGAAGTCCCAGTTCCAGAAGAAGTATAAGACTTACTGTTTAACTCGGGTTGCATAACTGGAAGATTTGGATCTCTGTTCTCACGAGTAGGAGCAGTATGTGTTGCCGGAACAAATCCCTTGCCTCGTGAATTAAAGTTGCTGTTACCACGATGTTGATTTGGCATATTTCGCTGAGCACTATAATATGCCAGTAGAGGATTTGAAGAAACGAAGGAATAGAAGGTGCTCTTGCAGCTTTCGTATTTTCCTTATGAATTTGTTATTAAAAAAAAAAAAAAAAAAAAAAAAGAAGAAGAAAACACTCAGGAAAGGTTACACTTTTATCTCTTACAGTGACCTACCACATATCCTTTTTTTTCTAGAGTAGTCTGTGCATACTGTATTACACTACAGACTGGGCCATGGGCCTCTTACAAGCAATGACATAAGTAAGACTGAAGTGAACTAGACCCAACAAAACTAGATGAACCTGAACCATTATCATTCACAATATCCTCTTCCTTTTGATCGAAAATATTTGAGCCAATTGTTTAGGGTTTAGGGTTTGAACAGAGACCTTGATCTTTCCAATTTAAATGAGGCATTCAATCAATGTTGCATGCAGAAGATTAGGGCAATCCGTTCAACCCATAAAAAAATTTATGTATTAATGGCTATATTACAATCAGGTGAGAATATCTTCAAATAATTAATTTGTGGTAATAATTACAACAGAAAAATTACAACACAGAAAATAAGAAAAGCATCTTTCATCATGGCCTTTCGCATCTTTTGATTATAATAATTATTATTGTTTTTTGGGAATGAGATATTTAAATTCACATTTAAAACAGAAATGTTTATTCAAGTATTAAACATTCTGTAATAACTTGCTCTTGCTTATAAAAATAAAAACAAATAAGTGATGAACATGTGAACAAACTGGAGCTTCTCCCAAAATCCAAATCCCACCAGGACTTACAAAATTGAACTTTAAATACCATGGCTAGGACATAGAACCCACTATACCAGTAACTGCAAATTGAATGAAATCCTTGGCAACTGTAAGAAAATATAAGTTGTAACAGAGGAGGAAATGCATCCGCATTGCATTTTAGATTCTGAGAACTGTGAATCAACGTGTTAATGTTATTTGTCTCAAAGATCCACGTTGGTAATGGGACCTTTGAACCAGTGCCGAGCACTGAAGATCCAAGCTGAAACAGTGAGAATAAGGAGGCCACCAACTGCAACAGGAGTATAATTGAAAGTGTCCTTTGTAATGGGATATGCAACAGGCAAAGAGAAGAGAACAGTGATTGTTAATACCCAAAGAACTGCAATCCAGCCCACAAGGATTCCATATCGACCCAAGTTGAAGGGTCCTGGAACAAAAGTTTTGCGGGCTAATGTCACCCTAAAGAAGATTGGTAGCGCATAGGCAATATAGAGTCCAATAGTTGCAATTGAGACCATTGCTTGAAATGCCACTAAGCTTCCGAGAGACTGCAAGAGATTTACACGGGACAAAATTTGTCAATCAATTTAAAGATTAACAAAAATTTAACATGACCTGCAAGGCTGCAACTGACTTTTAAGTCAAGTCCCTGTCAAACTTATGTTGACTTGGACATGGGTGAGTTGCTTAAAAACTGATTCACAGGGGAAGCCATCAAAATGGAGATCAATTTAGTGAAATCACACCAGATTCCACCTAATTTATTACTGTGGTTATAAGAATGAAATGTCATACCGTCAATGCCATGCAAAACGAGATAAGTGCAGAGAGCCAAACTGCATTTATTGGGACCTCTTGCTTGTTTACTTGATGCCACAATGATGAAAAGGGCATAGCTCCATCTCTTGAGAATGCATATGCCATCCTGATGTTTAAACAACAGTGCTTAGCAGTTCATAAAGGAGTTAAGGAATTGGAACTACCCAAAAACACTTTTAAGATGTTTGAAAACAGTTAAAAAGGAAATTTTTACCTGGAGTTACTTGTCACAGAACTCATGCCACAGAAAAATATGGCAACGCCAACAATTCCCAAACATACAATTCCCCCAACTCCACTACCATATCTACTCTTGAAAGCTAGGTAGAACACTTCTGCTATGGCATAACCACCAGCGTCATTGTCACTGCTCAAAAGGTATGGGATGTTTGTTACTGCAAACGTAATACCGAGTATGTAACCCCATCCAACAACAATGGATATGCCTATTGAGGTTATTATCCCCTTTGGTCCGTTCACATCTGCATTCTTTGTCTCCTCCGTCTGCAGAGAGATGAAAAGTGAAAGCAAGTTTGGTTTCAGCAATTTAATAACCAACATTAGAACATAAGAGGACTATAGCTCCCCGAAAATCAATAATGTTGATTAATTTTACTGAACTAAATTATGAATTTATGATTGGTCTTAACAGGCAATCTAAGTTATTGCTGAATGAATCAATGGATGAGGCGTTCAAACTGAAAGAGGAAGTTCTTTATATTGCTATAACAATGAAGATTGGACACATGTGTCCTTATACCTTAATTACTTTCAGCAAAATAAGGTAAACGCCCTGCTGAAATGGCTATGGTAGCAAGTAAGACACTCATCATAATGTATAATAATGAACATAAAATTTCTAATTTCAAGGATAAGGAGTGTCTCCATCTTTTAAAGACAGTAAATTTATTCAAGAAAGCCATGCATATAATCGACAATTTACCATATGTGCGGATGCATCATACCCAGTTAGGGTATACTGGCTCATTAAGATCCCAAGAACAAAGATGTAAATGTTGTTGTCGATTCCAACTCCATTATCCGTGTTGAAGTGAGTAAAAACAAATTTGGCACTAGCCTTCTCAGTTGTAACAGTTGGAATGAGAATCATAAGGATAAAAACACCTGGAAATGGCAAGACAGGTTAGAGGTCTTGGAAGAAACATCACACAGAAATTAAAAAGGGAAAAAGATTCCAGGAATTTCTTCCTACCTAAGAGATTCCATGCAGCAGCAATTTGACCAAAAAACGATAAAACTGATATAGAAAGGCTATTTATGATGGCATGAATAAGTAGAATTCCAGCATGGAAGCAAATAACTATATATTTAGAAGCCTCATATCCACCACCATTTTTCCCCCCTGTGCTAAGCAGAATGATCACTTGAATTAGTTGCGCCAGTGAGAAATCCACACTTGCTGTGATAGCCCACTGCAAACATACCAGTCCGTTTGTCTTAGGTAATACTCCAGAACAATCATTGCCACCATGTGGTATTGAAGGTTTTGAGCTTCAAAATATATGCATTCTCAGAATTACCTGACCGACAATGTTGAACCTGCATCAAGAAAAAGGTGGAAAAATGAAAAGGACTTCATTTGAAGAGCATTAGAAGACATGACTGCAAAGGCACAAATGGTTCCTACCTTACTGTTAAATTGGACCGATAAGAAATGCAACTCTGCCTCAAGAATCAGAAAGAAAATAAAATTTTATAAGGACTCCAGGTTTAGGTACATATCATACTGTTTAAAAGAACTTACCTAATTACAAGCTAATTTTCTATGTAAGGGAGGACTTGAATCAAAGAGAACTTGTACCAATTCTTCGGTGGTTATGAATGCTATGTGCTCTAATATGAAAGTTGATAACTAGCTACAGTTTAAGGATGTGCTATCCAACTCATTATCCTTTTGAAGAAAGTATGCTGGCAAGGACAAACTCTTCATAAACGTTTTCTGCAGCTTATGGTTGTTCCCAACACACAATTCTTACTGAGAAAGTTCATGCAATAATTTGCAAGTGTGCAGTAGCAACATCTACATTACATCACTCTGTAAGTAGCAGCACCTACCATTGCACATCCTATTTTATTTCATTGATTGACATGTCCAGCTTTCTGAACCGATTGGCAATGAAACAAGAAGCCTAATGGCAAAGTACCTTACATACAATTCAGATATTACTTTATTAAACTTCGAAAGAGTCACTACAATTGATCGTAGAAGTGAAGTGGATTGAAGTTCACATCAACAAACAATACTGAGAACCCCATTTGCTCAAGAGGAAGTATGAACCTAATTTTTTTAATAAAGAGGGTTTTGTGGGAAACCGTGTTCTCCTGGAAGTAACAGTGGAGATTTGTCACCACCTCATCAAGTTTTTGAGTATGAAAAGGAAGATTGCAAGCTCATTTTCTGTTTCTTTTTCTAGTACAAGAATCATGGGAGCTTGCATGTATCCATGGGAGGTCCCATCTGAATTAACAACAACACTCACTTCAAAATCTATCCACTTCTTACATCCTCACATATTGGAGATCGGTCAAAACTATAATTTTAACAGAATAAGGAAACTAGTCCCTCCTTTTCACACCATTACCATTTGGGTAGGCTCGAAATCAATATTAGAATCATCAAAAGTTGAGCTTGCTTTCTGTGAAGACAGAAACTAGAAGAGAGAAAGTAGAAAGAGGAGAAGGAAGGAAGTACCAGCCCGTCAACCACGAGGCAAAGGGCGACCAATCCCGGCCAGCAAGCATGGCGCTCCAGTAGTAGAGACCACCCGAGGTTGGATAAGAGGAGCAAATCTCAGCCATCGACAACCCAACTAACATGGTGAATAGAGCGGCAATAAACCAACCATAAACCATAGTAACAGTCCCCCCATATGTAAGACCACTACTAAAAAGGGTAGTTAACCCTGTAAGCACTGATATAATCGAAAACGAGAACGCGAAATTCGAAAGGACCCTGCAATTTCGTACAAAATCCGTGAACCATAAATTACACCAAAAACGAAATGGACCCAAGTCACCCAACTGCTGCTATTCACCTTTTTAAATAGAGAAGGGTACTTGGGTATCCATGAACAGAACCAGAGGAGGATATTAAACAGAAGCAGAAGCAAGAGAAGGGAGTTGAAATGGTTACGAGAGATCACGCTTAAGCTCCTGCTTATAACCAAGCTGTTGCAGACGTTCTGTGCCTGTATCCAAATTATCATCTCCATAGTGAACTCGAGAAGGGAAGCTTCCCTCATCGCGATTCGAAACCATCTCGAAACGCCAATGAGATTATCTTCCCTTCCTCACTCTCTTTCCGAATTACACTTCTTGCATATATCAATTCGTTTGCTTCCTCTTCTCAAGGCTAATGGAAGGCCTGCAACTGGCCAAGAAGGATGTACTCAATTAATGCATTTCCATACGCGGCATGAGGGAAGCTGCAACAGTGGAGGTGGCGCTTTTGCCGCGATAAACAAACTGTTTTATTTTAATTGCGAAAATTACACCTTAACCTCCCTCAATTTTTTGACAACTTTAGATACCCCCTCATCTTCCTAAAATGCTCTTAGCTTCCCTAGGCTATGTTCTTTTACGGACAAATTGTTGTTAGACCGAAAATAGCCCTTTAAATTCATAAAGAAATTTTTACCAAAAAAATTCCATAAAGAGATGAGGAAAAATATTTTGAACAAAATTGTGTTTAAGTTGATGTGTGTGGAATGCCACGTTTGGTTTTTACTATTTTAGTTGGAAATAAAAGTATTTTCGTCCTTGCACTCAAGAAAATAAGGTAATTAATTTAAATCTCGTATTTGAAATCTTAGATTATATATGGAAATCAAGAAAAAAAAAAGATATCAATAATAAATTTGTATGTTCTTCATTTTAAAATTTTCTTTTAATTTCTTAATATCCAAAAATAGTCTTAGAAAAGGTGAAGGGAGGTATCTTAAGTTTTCAAAATTTTAAAGGATCTAAGTGTAATTTATCCATTTAATTATTTTTAATTGAATTTGAGTTTTAAAAAAAAATCATTTATTCCTGGTAGGATTTTATGGAAAAGGAGCTTAAAAAAAAAAAAAAAAAAAAAAGGTTCCTGTTGACCGTAGGAGTGGTGGTGTTTGGAATTATTGCATGCTGTTAAATTAAATTAAATTTGAAATTAAAAATTAATTGAGAGATATATGTAATAATAGAATATTCTGTTGAATAGGTGTGCGGTTGTTAACAAAAAAGAAATACAAGGTAGGTAGGGGATCGGCATGCCCTCACCATAACTAGAAGCAAGATGGATAGAAAAGATATTATGCTAAAAGCATGATCAAAGTATTATATTCACATATCAAGTTTCAGTTTAATTCATATTTATTAAAAAAATAAAAAATAAAAAATAAAAATTCAAGGACTACTAGGGTTTATAGATAGATATAATTGCAAAGGTATGTCAACATATAAGAAGACTATTAAATTTTTATCTAAAATTTAATATCTGATCAATCCACATTATTTTCACAACATCCAACGGTCAAAATTTCAAATACCAAAGAAAAAAAAAATCCAAATTTCTAAATCACTTTCCACTTTCCACGGGATATAAAACATATGGCATGCCAATCCATTTCCAAGAAGTGAGAGCGTCCTAGAAGTTTTTTTTTTTTTTTTTTTTTTTTAGGTAAAAGTCTTAAAAGATTTATCCCATTAAAAAGAAATGATGTTGGCGTGCTGCATTATAGATTTGGAATCTGTATCTTTCACAAGAATCACTACTTGTTTTTGGAGTTGGGTTCCAAAAAATAAAAAATAAAAAGTCAGAGAACAACTCCCTCTCTTTGTCAATTCTCCAAATACTTTAATTTGGATCTTTTGATTAATTCTTTTTTTTTTTCAATTATAAAAAAATAAATTTTTTTTTAGTCTAAGTCTAGGGTTTCTGTAATTTGTCGACACCAGTTTTCGCAACAAGGAATTAGAGATGTAAAGGATCAAATTTGAATCGGATACATCATTATCCATATTCGAATCAATTTAGTAACTATCTTATCCCAAATCCGATGGATTGCAAAATCCAAATTCGAATCTAAATCCGAATTATAAGCAAAAATCCGGTTAAAATCTGATTCAAATCCGAAAAATGGAATTAGAATAAAAAATGCAAAGAAAAGGAGAGAAAACTTTAGTTTAAAACAAAATAGTCTACCTTACGAAAATAAGAGACAAAACATTAAATGATTGTATAAACATTAAAGCTATATGCATTTGAATGTCAAGTTTTAATCAAGAAAAATAATTTACTAGTGATAAAATAAAATTTAGAAAAATCTAAGATCTATAAGTAGAAGAAGATTGAACATTTATAGAGAGCTGAAAAATACAAGGATGAACGGATAAATTTAAATCTAACATTGACATGTGGCTTATTTGTAAGATGTACAAATGATCCAATGATCATGTAAAATGCAAAATTTTATAGATGACTAGTAGACCTTAAGAGTCCAGATCAACCCAAGTTCACCAAATGGCAATCGTTCTTGATTGGCATTATGACATCTACCCTTCTGGTGTCCAAATTTCAACATATTAGTTTATCAAATACGATCTTACTCTCATAAATAATGAAATCATAAAAAAATGATTTCACGACGAATCAAAGAATTAGAAACTAAATGGTTATCAAACAGATCCTCAGTTATCAAAATTTGCTATAGCTCTAGGTTTGACTTTGGTTATCTTAATTGCATTAATTCCCCTACACGCTAAATGCCTTTCAAATGGACTACGGACATGAAAATTCATATAATGACATTACATTGTTAAAGGGACATAAAGCTCATTGCTAAATTGACAGTGATCGATGACGATGCTTGGCCTATATGGTTCGATACATGGGTAAAAAGGTATGACAGTAAACGTATCGAACTTATACGAATCCAATACAATCAATATTTATGCAACCCATATCGATTTCCTAAGTCACCGACACCGCCATATCAATTTGGATACCGTGAACTTAAACCATGGTATTGACAAGAAACGAAACTAGCAACGAAGAAAGATTGGCTACCATTAAGATGAGAAACACAAGGACTCTACGATTGTGTAGGTGGCGTCTTTGCTAAACTTTTCTTTAGTCAGTGCAATTAGGCATAGGCAGGTTTAGTATGGTTCTTCCAATTGTGACATCACGCTTAAACCTAAACAAGAATTATGAAAGCTTAGGAGACAAGTCACTCATTCTGCAGCTTCTGTTACACGTCGATGTCATACTCAAAATGGATATGCCGTGTTGCTCGAGGATTGGAAATGGTCATTCATCAAGTGTTTAAAATACTTGCCAATTTCACTACGACTCCGGAGTTGGTCTCCCTTCAAAATATGTGAGCGTGTTATAGTTTACGGTTTACATTTTAAATAAGAGGGAGAACGAATTATGCCCACATTTTATTTTAAATATGTGGATGTACTATATATCAATACATTGATTTGTGTGCAGAATAAATTTCATATGCTAAATCTCAACTGAAGGGGCGATTGGATTTGAGAAGAGCCGAATCATTTGTTGTGTACCTTCTCCCATGGGACAATCTCATGACTCAATTGGGAAGGGATCGTTTTTCCACAGAAAAAGGGTTTAAGAAAGCTATAGTATTGTATTACAACAGTCAAGGGTATCGGTGTATCGCCTTTCGCTCAGTAGGGGACAGTCTTAGGAATAGGCTCTCTCTCCCTCTATATCTCATCTCACGACTAGACTGGGTTAGGTATGCATTCTTGGAATTTGGTGTTGTTACAATCTGCCAACCTAGTCCTTCGTTAGGTATGCATTCTTGGAATGTGGTGTTGTTACAATCTGCCAACCTAGTCCTTCGGAATGAGATAATCTTTAGAAAGTACAAGGACAAAAGTGAACAAAGGAGGTAAGTGAACAAATGAGGTAGGACTCTGCCCTCTGACCACTTCTTGGGGAATGGAGTCTGGTGTCACCATAGACCAACAGCTTTAATCATATTCATGGCATTATAGTAGATATAGTCCTTCCAAACTCCACTTAAGAGCCTCAGGCTCCTTATTGTCTTTTGGGTTGGGCTCTCTTTTGGGTTTGAGTTATCACATTTGGTGCTTTAATTGAGAGGCCGGCACCGTGGAATGGGCGACCTAGAAAAAGAGTGATCTAGGAAAGGATAACCCGATGAGTCAAAGTGAAAGCCGTCCAAAGTGGGCCGACATGGGCATTAGTCAGCCTTGAAAAGGGGGTGGCAATGTTAGGACCCACATCGAGATCCCACATGGACCAAATGTGGTTCTTAAACCTAGAGCGCTCTCACCTAATAGGCCAGTTTTTGAATTGGGCTCTCCCTGCGAGCTCTCTCACACTCCCCCAGTGCTCGAATGATGCTCACCATCCTCTTCCAAAACTAACTCATCCAGTAGACAATAATGTTCAACAGGGGAATATCTAAGCCTGTTTTATGACTCAAAGACTTAACAGTAATCCAAGATGCTTCATCACCAAATCTGCTTGTCTCCCCAGTCTCCAAATTTTCTGCATCCCAACTATGACTGTCCTTCCACATATACACATACAAAAGCCAATATCTATGGCTACTAATTACCTCACGTCCACTTATATCCCCTATTCAAAAATGTAATAACCAACTAACGTTGGGCAGTAGCAAGGGCAATGTGACTGCTTTGACAGGGTTGGCTTTTAGCAGAGCATTCTAGGGACTTAAAAGTGGCCCAAACTTTGCCCGGACCACTATTTCTAACTAAAACATCAGCCCAACTTGGCCCATGGCATGGATCATCAAAATTAACTGGATTTGTAGGGCGAAGCAAAATAGTCATACTCAAATGTAAAGTGAAGTGTAAGTTAATAACTATATATAGAATGATTTGGAGTTAGTGCATAGTCATTTGAAAGCATGTGCTGGTGGATTGAAATCGTTGCCTGTTGTGGTATCAACAGGCAACGTTGCTAACTGATGGTGATGTGTGACACATGGCATTAGTATGATAATGGTAAGCCCATTTCACCTGAACATTTAACTCTCTCTCTCTCTCTCTCTCTCTCTCTCTCTCTCTCTCTCTCTCTCTTCCTTCATACGCACAACATTAGCAAACTCAGAAGACATTACCATTCTCTGTTTCTTCTTTCATAATGGTATTCCTTCTTCTGATGTTAATGGTCGAAGCTGCCATGTGCTTCCATCACCACCACCACTACTACTGCCACCATCGATGCTTCAGCTCCAGAGACATTTGGTTCAAGATTGAGGTCGCCACATATGGGGAAGGACAAGTCGGTTTGTTCAGTGGAAAGGGAGACGGAAATGGGGGTTGCAAAGTTGGATTCTTGAGAAATAGAAGAGGTGGAGGAGGACGACGAGGAGGCCAGTGGAATATTGCAGAGGCTACCGCCTTGAGTCCAGTAGCGACAGTAGGATTTGCAGAAGTGACGGGGCTGGGAAAGATTGTAGTTGTTGTAGTAGCAGAACTTGGTGTTGTTGGAGTCACAACGTGGGCAACGGAGGTTTTTATGATCTGCTGGTGGTGGAGCTCTCATGTGTGGAGGTTTCACCATTCTTTGTTTGTAGCTGGTCTCCAATGGCATATCTTCTCTGTCTTCTGAGTTTGTTAATGTCGTGCGTATGAAGGAGGAACAAAGAGAGAGAGAGAGAGAGAGAGAGAGAGAGAGAGAGAGAGAGAGAGAGAGTTAAATGTTACAGGTGAAATGGGCTTACCATTAGACGTCCGATCGAATCGATGCCACATGTCACACATTGCCTTCAGTCAGTCGGGTCACCTGTTGATACTACAACAGGTGACGATTTCAATCCAACATCCTATGTTGGTTAGGAAAGTTTCTTTTCTAAGTAAAAAATTTTCACTTCCTTTATTTTTAAATTCCCCTTCCAACCAGAGCCTATAAGATTCCGAAATAGGAGTAAAGACAAAACATACTACAGAAAGTTGTATTCTATGAAAATCGTTCATATGACTTGGAGGGACATTTTTTTTCCTTATTTATTTATAATCAGTCTGATTTACATCCAATTAAAGTTACTTCCGTTTTTCAAACGAAACGAACAGAAATAAAACATGGAAAGGATCAAGATCACGCAAGCAAGAGAGAAGACAACCAACTAGCTTAGACCAATGATAAAGACAGTAGCAAAAATGTCAGACTCACAGCTGGCCAGCTTAGACCAATGATAAAGAGAGTAGCGGAAATGCCCTACAATTTAAAATAATAATAAAAAATAAAAAAAAGAGGAAATTTGGATTTAAAACTGAAAATGTTAGCTTGATAACAACTACTCACTACAGGAAAATGGTTGGATAGATTGATCATTGGTAAGTTTTGTAATTTGATTTTTCACACTCCTTTTGTTATTTCGTTTGCATGTGTGGACCCATCCATGTACGATGTAGATTGAATTACTTAGGCATTTCCTTTATGACCAACAAAACTCATTCAAAAACCTAGGTTTCTTTTCTGTACTTAGACCGTTATTTTCCTGATGGTGTATAACAAAGTCGTATTTTAACGAAGGGTGTAAGTACATTTTTCCTTCTACCAAAAAAAAAAAAAATGTAAGTACATTTTTCCCAACCAAATCACATAAAAGAAAATTGTATTCAAGAGCATTTGTGTAAATATATGGGATTTGAAAAATATTATTATTCATTGTTTACCTGTCTAAGAAGGGGCTTGTCTTCTTAGGAGGACACTCCTCGCTTACCAAAGTAAGGGAAATTAAAAAACTTCTTATGTATACTTGGGGAAGGGATCAACAATTCAACACTAGCAGTTCGTATTGACATCTTATACGTCAAATCAATATTTGGAGAGAGAAATAATTATTGAGGAGAAAGAGGGGAGAGAGTTGGTGATTTTAAAAGGAGAGATTGTGAGAGGGAAGTATATCAAGAAAGCATGTGTTTTTTTTTTCTTCCTATTTTACATGATACAAATATGGAAAAAGGACTCGCATTCTACTTTCAATACACGTCCTCTTACACTCACTAATACTCTCCCCTCTTTCTCCTCAATAACTGTGATTTCTAGGTTGACACTGAGAGGGGGGGTGAATCAGTGACTACTAAAATTATTTCTTAACTCTATGAAGTCTACCCAACTGAACCACAATGCTGTCTTGAGCTGTCTATCTATGTTGTGTTGTCTTGAATTGACTAAAAACTTGTTCACTCACACATTCTGTCAAACACATTTCGTGATATACACCAACCACACACCCACAGGTATCCATACCAAGGGCTTGGCATACTAAGTATGCACACCCAGCCTGCAACCCACGCACTTCTATTCCACAGTCATAAACGAACACATTTATATCCACACAAGACAGTATGTAACATGGTTCACCTATCACACACTGTAATGCCTACTATACGGGGTAAATACCCTAAACCAGAGTTTCGTATTATATCCAATACGCTACTCAAGATGATTTGACTGCTACAACAACTCAAGTGCTACAACACAAATACAATCCAAGCAACAACTTGGGATCCAGGTAACAACCCCAATCCTGTCAAGCCCCTACTTGATAGGTTATAGAGAATAATAAATGGATTGATTACAAACCCTTCCCAGACATTGCAAAAATCACAAAATAGGGTTTGTGTATGTGATTAACTTCCCAGCGTAATCACAGCATATGTAAAACTCACCAAATGGGCTTCCCAAGCTCTACAATGTTGATGGATGTGCATTTACAGGCTCACATAGATGTTGGCACTCTTCTAACTATCCTCACATATATAAAATAGCTCGGCCCTCACCATGAATGCTCACAATACTTCTCCAAGGCTTTTGAAGGCCATTGAAAACAGAGAGAGGTACATAGAGATGGATTTGTACACTCAATGAGCTCTCAAACCTCTCTCTCTTCAAAACCCACAGCTCAGACTTCTCAAAAACCTATTTCTTCTTGCAGATGGATAGTGCTCAAGCAGATGAGTTCTTAGCAAGTTGAATCACTCAAATCCGAGATCGGATGGCCGAGATATGGCCATCCAAGGTCCAGCCAGTATAAACATTCCAAATGGAATCTTTGATGATCATGTGGTGTGCCGCCTCATCAGACGACCTTGTCGAGTAGCGATTGGATGAGATGGAATCTTCGAATGTCAACCGTTAGATGAGACCGATAAAAGCGAAAAAACAATTTCAACCATCCGATCACTCAGATCGCATCAGGCACGATCGAAGTAGTTGACATCCACTGGATTAGGATCACCAATGCCTGCGTACCATACACGCGCTTCACAGAACCATGGCCTCACCTTCATGCGGCGCGGATCATATTTATAATCTGTTTCCAGCCAATCTCAAAGCTCGCGGAAGCATCTTGACTTAATGGGTGAAGAACACCATAGCTCGTAATTTTGTTAGCCATCGGATGAGCATCTGAATGGTGTGGCTCAATCTGGCTCGGCGATTTGGATCTCCCTCTTTTCAGATGGACAAAAATGCCCTCTACAAATGTGGAAATGACCTCTATAACCAGACATTATCACCTATAGAGGAGAGAACTCCAGTAGGGTGCTGTGGGAGGGGGGGGCTTTTCTGCGGCAAAAGGTCGAGCACCTTATGCGGGGCTAGCCAGCGGGGGCTTGCGAGGCTCGCTCAGCTAGGCCCTGCGAGCCTTGCAGGCTTGCGGGAGCCAGCTGGGCGGCCCTACTGCTGGCAATCTGTGCTGTGCTACTACTCTGAGGCACGACATGGCCCTGCTGTTGTGCACACGGCTGGCTCTAATGCTATGCACATGGCTTGCTGGGCTATGCTACGGCATGGCCTAGCTGGCAGAGCTGTCTGCCTGACTGGTTGCCTCAGGTGGGACCCATGCCACTTGGTCCCCACCACTCTCTCTCCTCCTTCTCTCTCTTCTTTCTCTCTCTTCATTCTCTGTCTACTTTTTAGTCTTCAACCACACATGGAGCCTGTTGATTGTCCACTCTGACTGCTAACTGTCTACACTGCTTGCAAATAATCTCTCTCTTTCATATCATTCGGCCAAGATTGCCAACAATGACAACATACTCTATCCTGCTCAATCTGGCCATGGTTCCAACAATAACTATGTAGGTCCCCCTGTATGATGAACCGACACCCATCAAAATACATTCCCTCTCCCTACAAATACATTCCTAAACCTAATAGCTGAAAACTAATAACCCATCCCATTTAAGTCCACTGCCAAATTGCCAATGGACCATTTTTCCAATCCTAATATTACCGATGATGCTTTGTTATTAATTAATTATAACTTGAAATGCGCCACGGATGAAGTTTTACTAACCTAACACATTTATTTATTTTTTATCAATAACAAACGACATTTTATCTCGGACCATAAACGCAATAGGTGGAAGGGATGGTTTTCCTTCACCCACGCTAAAGAAACAACCTCTTAATCCACCGGTTTTGGTGATTGGATGGGGGGATCTACGAATAATGTCAGAGGGTAGTTCATACATTAAACATACATTGTAGGGTATTTATGATTCAATCCAACATTCAGCATACATGGGGTAGGGTAATTATGATCCAATCGGTTGCTTTCTCATGACCTTAAGTAATGGAAATCGTTTCCCATAAGATGATGAGAATAATATGAGATGGACCCAATTTCTTTATACCCACATAAGAAAATGTCTCCCACCAGAATGGTGGTTGGATGAAACTATTGCCATGGTGGAAAGGATAATTCGGGTATCTATATCTATTAGTTGTTTTCTCCTGACCCTAGGTAAAGGAAAACTTTCACCATCGGACGACAATAAGTATGAGGTGGACCTGCTTTATCCCCACCTATAAAAAAATTTATCACCACTTTTGTTAATTGGATGAGACTCTGAGATAGTGGGAAGGATAGTTCGAACATTCGTAGACAAAAGGCAGAGTAATAATGGCATCTTAATGGTGAATGAACACTTATTGTTGTGGAGAAAAACTTTCTTTATGTTAAATGAGAGAGATGGTTCCATGTAATTTTCCTTCAGGTATGGTGAACTAAAGATTCTCTTCATCCACTACTATGATCTTCATAATTACTGACCACTTCCTCTATACGAATATCCGAAATACCCATCTCACTATTTCAAAAATTCCATCTATCCGCCAAAAAGATGTCTAGTGGGAGTAGTGTTCAAGTGCAAGGAGTTAGACTCCACATCGACCTAGGGTTGGTCCCAAAAATCATGGTTTTCACTTAGCTAATCGGAAAAGTGCCATTGCAAACCGTGTCAACATAGTACATCACAGATCAGCCCCAACCAATCCTGATCCGGGCCGACCAATCCGATCCCAAAGACCATGGTGGAAAGCACGGTTTAAGATATCGGGATTATATTGGCATCAATCGATATCAATACGATACCTAATACCTTCATTTTTTTTAATACCTTTTACGGAAAATTTCACCCCCCCGGGTACTTTGTTTTTAAGTCACTCAATCCCCATCTTCGAGATTAATTTCACGCAATCCCCCACATTTGTTAAATATGTATCACATAGATCTTGTCTTAACAGCCAGATATATTAAGTGATGATGTGGCAATGTTTAAAATTTTGTAATAACAAAATTAGCCATAGACACTAATTAAGTTACTCTTCTATCCTCTCCCAACCCTTAATCTAAACACATTCATTGTCTAAATTGCTATTGGTTATATCCATAGTATTCCTCAAATCTTCCCAATCATATTTTTTCGATCTCTTAGCTTCTTAGTACCGCATAGGAACAGGGGTTGCTTCGACTACAGGTGCGTACATAACTGCAACTGAGAATAATCGAAGTACATGGGGGGTCGAAAAACATTGACTGTAACGGTGGTAATTAAGAAGGAAACACCAAACTAAAATCAAGGAATACAAGAAACCTAGAGGAAGAAATCAACAAATAATGGAGGATAATATAAGTTTTAGGTACAATGGAGGTTGGTGGTTCGAGGTAACACCACCAGAGATTTGAGCCGTCTAATCATAATTACCACTAATGGACGAACGAACAGTAAAAGATAGGGTAAATTAATTCAAAGAGAAATTACAGTATCTTGAAGTGCATGTTAACACACTGTCTGACAGCCAAGAACTTCCTTCGTTTGAAACTCTTCTCAACGTCTACAATGAAACGCAAGGAAACGGAACGATAGCACCCTTGAGTCATTCAAAGGATAAACGTACAACTCCAACCAGAACAGGAGGGTTTTATTGAAGACTTCTCCATGGGAAAAACCCAAAAAAGAAACACCGAGTGGAAAGCTAAAATCTTTTTCTTTCTCAATAATACCCAGTGTCATTCAAGAAGCAAGTTTTATCGTTTACTTCCCCAAAACATCCAGTGTCTCGAATTACCGAAAACACCCTTCAATCGCCACGTTTCATAAGTAAAAGATCTCAACAGGTCATATCACGGGTGGAGGCCGCCATGTTCTAAGAGTTATGAACTTATAATTGAAAGACTTGTCTCCCACAATTTGCGATTTCTGATATGAAGCGTTGGTTTGGAATCTACGAAGTCCACATACTTTGATTCACAACTAATCTATCTCTAGCAATTATGAAATCGATTGATTATATAGACTTTAATCGAGAGCATCCTTATTGAATCGCGAACCCTAAATCAAGAAACGGACCGCTAGGAAAAGTTTAAAAAACGAAAATAGTGTAAAGGCGTGGGGTAGGGTGGGAGTAATAGAGGAGCGTACCAGCCAGTGAGCCAAGAAGAAAAAGGGCCCCAATCGTCGCCGCAGAGCTTTGCGCTCCAGTAGTAAAGTCCACCGGAGGTCGGAAAGGCAGAACAGATCTCAGCCATGGACAGACCTACAATGAGGGTGAAGAAGCCTGCTAATGGCCATCCGTATACCATAGTCACCGTTCCTCCGAACTCTAGACCCGTACCGAACGTAGTTGTCAGACCAGTGAGCACCGAAATGATGGAGAAAGTAACGGAGAAATTCGAGAGAGCGCTGCAGGTAAAATCAACAACTCTTAACTCAGAAACTAAATAGAACTTTAGTGTCATCTAAGATGTCAGACCTAGCTCGAGAAGCGCGATCCTTTCTTCTGCAGGAATGCGGAATGAGAAGAGGAGAGAATAAAGATATGTACCTGAGACGGCGACTGAGCTCCTGCTTGTATCCAAGCTTATTCAACCGAGAATCGTCGTAGTCAATGGTATCGTCATCTTGGAGAGGAAGATACGGAGTCCCATCATGAACGACTTCTGAAATCCTAATTCCAGTCTCCATCTCCTCTCAAGTGTCTCTGTGTTCTAACTCATCCCTTTTAAACCGTGGTATCTGCGTGTGCAAAAGCAGTTGAGATCCGACGGTCTTAAGGGTTGGTTCACTTCAATAGAGCTCTGAAGGGTAGTTGGTGACGATCTGATATCAAAGAAAGATAAACAAGAAAAATTGCGCTTCTGTTTTTTTTGTGGTCCCCCATTTTTCTCATTGTTTTTCGAAGAGAAACGTCCAAGGTTCTATGACACAGCGTCACAAACTCACAGCCACTGTGAGGTGAACGCCTGTAACTTTTGAGGACCGCTATGACCGTCAATGTGGCGTATGACTTCTGTTCTTTTTTCTCGGTTTAGTAGAGGTAGCTGGAGCCTTGGGAAAGAGCTGGGGATTCAAATCGTCTCGTCCCTGTATTTTAGGGAAGAGGGAGACGCCCGTTGGATAGTCGACATGTGATTCTTGAAAAAATCCTAGCCCCATGTTTGAGCCGACACCCGGCCGACAAGCCAAGCCGACAGGGGGTGTCGGCTCAGAGGCTTGGATTTTTCCGAGAATCACGTGTCGACCATCCAACGGGGACGTCTCCCTTCTTTCTGAAGTACAGGGAGGAGACGATTCGAATAGAAGAACTGGTTTCAAGTTGCAGCAGTCCTTCAATGATTGATCTAATGGTTTGAGGTTTTTTTGGTAAAATCAAAATTTATTGAGAAGAAAGACGAGAACAAACCAAGGTATCATCCCTGATCAAGGAACGAATTCAGGGAGGGAAAAATGACCAAACCACCTTTCTCGAACAAATGGTGGCCTTCCGAACTAGGGTGTGAGCAATCTAATTAACTCCCCTAAGAATATGATCAAAGACACAACTACAAAATTTTGTCCTTAATACAAAAATATCTTTTAAAATCAACTAAGAATCCAGATCTACAGGAGCAAGATGGCTGGAGTTCATTCACTAAGCCGAATCACAGAGTAATCAATTACTTAATCTTGAAACGAGCCGAACCCTAGCTGGAGTGCTTGACCAAAACACCTTTCGAGACATCTATAATTAATGGGAAAAACTGAAAAGGTTTTCTGTCTAGTTGTGTGGTTCATATACTAGTGTACAAACTAATGGAAATACACACAAGCATTCAACAAGGGGACATGGTAACCATTTCATCCTTCATGTGTTTGAACATAGTACACATTAGGGGTGTCAATGGGTCGATTTTGAGTTGTTGTCCAGCTTAGCATATTGGGTTGTTATCAGGCTGGTTCGGTCTGACTGGGGTTGAAAACCCATTAGGAACCCATTAAGCTCATCCAAAAGCTTAAAGTTAGGGGTGTCAACGGGCCGGTAAGGCTGGTTTCAGATCAGTCCAAATCGTTGTTAGGCTTTATAGGGTCTAACCAAAACATGTCCATGAAGAGGTTCGAGTTGGGTGGGTTGCCCTGTGCACATTAACTAACGGATCAATCCAATTTAGGATTGTTATCGGGCTTAACTTATTGGGCTGCTGAGATTCTCTTTAGTAACAATTCCCACAATAAAGTAAAACTAACTTAAAAAAAATTCTAGTATTACAAAAGGTTTTAGTTTTTTTGTTTGTTTGTTTTCGTTTTGATATAATTTAACTAGTTCTCCAGTATGGTTTAAGTTTATGGTATTAGAACGAGTATCGATCACTTTAGAAACCAATATGGGATTAGAGTGTATCGATCTTTATCAATCCAATACATTGAATGAGCATACATTTTTGCAAAGAAATTTGAAAACATAAACCAAGTATTTGTTCCCGTATCAACCAAGTGTCCGTATTGACCATTATTAATACCAATACGATGCCAAATCCATCATGAATACCTAAAACCATGATCTTAGAACTGTTTTGGGGGGGGTGGGGTGGATTTTATGTTTGGAACACAAAGATTCTTTATTTGGCATGAGGAATGCAACACCTAATCTGTTGATGTCGAAAATTGTGGAGTCATTTTCTGAGGTCAGATTGTGTTTGCAACATTTAAGAGAAGTAGGCAAGAGAAGTTGGACCTTAGACCCGGGTTGACTATGATGCTTAGGTCAGTATTTTGAAGCGTAAATAGCAATAGAACTCAATCTATTGAAGTAATCGAGTTTTGAAAGAGTTGTGGGGCAGTAGAAAGTAATTTGTATCGTGAAGGCCAAGTGAAGTGAAGTGAATAAACCTATGGGGTTGCCCCCTATTTATAGAGTGATGGTGTGAACTGAGCAAAGCAAGAGTGGATTCATCCCATATCAGATTGCTACAATTATGGCAGGATTCGGTCATCTATTTGAGGCAAGATTTGCCGAGCTCTACAATGTAAGATTTTTCGAGGTGAATATAGTAGGATCTGTCAAGTTAAATAAGGTAAAGCTAGATTCTTGCCTTCTTCAGAATGTCAGGGATATTGGAGTTGTCCCTTTGAGATGTGCGAGCCGACAATTGGAACCTTCGGTGATACAGCTGGCCGATCCTTTGCAAGGTGCCAGGTGCCACGTGGCAGTGTGTGATAAGTGGATAGTTTACGTACCATTATAACCCTTTATCCTTTATTAGTGAAAATTATTCTCATCTCTAGAAGGACAAAGGCCTTGTCAAACCATATCTATCCTTGTCTTGTATGATTGGGTTCTAAGGTTGCTTGGTGGTTGATTGTTGCCCTCATCACTACAAGAAATACTATTTTTCACAATGCTTTTTGGAGACGAAAAGAGAAATCCCTTTGCCCAATGTAGGATACCATGACAGGTTTTAAAATCCTGTCGCGAATAAAACTTTTTGGTTATGGAACAAAATTATATTCCCTATTGGTATTTTCCACAATGGCAATTTGTTTCGTTGCATACTTTGTATTTTCCACTATGATAATAATTGTTCCGTTGTCCAATGTTATTTTACACGATGGAAATAATAACACCGTTGTGAAAAATGTTATCACCAACACCCCACAGTTTTACGTCTTCATTTTGTACGACGGCATTTTAACAGACAGAATACGTTGCGACAGTAAAAATTTTCAGCAACAAAAATTTGTTTTCGACGATGAAAAAATTTCCGTCACCAAAAATAAAAATTGTTGTAGTGCCTTCATACATAGTGCACATAAGCAGTAAGCGTAGGCTAATGTGGCCCAGTTTTCACATCAATGTAAGATTCGTGTACATACTTGGTAAACTAGTTCTCCACTAAACCACGTAACCATCCATGATGGGGGTGGCTGTTACACACAGTTGGTGTATGAGGGTTCTGGTCTCATGGGATTGGTATTGGATACACTATCTTATTCTGATACAGAGCGATACGTTGGAGACCAGAAGCGACTCTCATCTTCAATTTGATTCTTGTCACAAGAATCTTCTCCAGACAAAACTCTATGGAGCTTGATCAAAGATAGCAGTAGACTCGCAGTCCATGGTTCTTGGTCCCATTATAGAGGTAAGTTCTCTAAATTTGAACTTACCTTTTGAGATGTAATCCATGGCTGCCTATTGCCTTAAACAGTAAATCAATGTCTAAATGTTAAGCTCTCTTTGATATGCATTATAGAATTAATTACATAATACATTATGACATATGTAGTTATTTGGTATGATTTATGGTACTTATTTATATTTAAAATAAATTGATATAATCTAAAGTCTATAAATACATTAAAAGGTGTTTATCAACATGATGATAATCTGTTATTACTTCTTTATATCTACTGGTATTAAACAATTATATATTATTTATAACTCATAATTTATTCTCATAAACCTAAGGGAACCTTAAGTTGTTGCTACTTAAATTCTTAGCCTTGAATCCAAAAGTATAGTGTGAATCCATATATGCCACTAGTTCCATAACCCTAAACCCTCCAATTGAAAGTCCACTAAGCTTGCATCACATCTCTAATTCAACAGTCGGCACAATTTTCCTGGGTTAAGTACATTAATTTCTTCACCCAACAAACCCGAATAGCCAAAATTCTTCCAATCTCCACTATAGCAGTACTCACACTTCACATTGTATGTAGCTTGCCAAACTGGTGAAATTGAATATCATCATTCAAAGTCTAAATTCCAAAAGTAGAAATAATGAATTAAATTTTTTTGAGAAAATGAAATACTCGTTGCGCCGGTGTGTATTCATGTCTCTATCTCTTTCCTTCTAGAAGTTCAGGCTTATTTTCTCTCTCCTCCAATTGACCGATTATTGGTCTTTTTTGTACTCTCATTTTCCATACTACTATATAAGATTCCGATATACCCTACCAGCGTGTAAGATTTCTCTCTCATAATTTTTTAAACAATTTTTTTCTAGTTTAATTGGAATAAAGAGTTAGTCGAGTAAGAAAATAAAGTTTTGAAAATATTATAGAAAAATAATTTTTTTTTCTAAAAATAAATGTATATGTAAAAATACAAAGGAATAATAAGGTATATATTGGAATATAAGTCTGAATTTTGACATGTGTACAAACTAAAATATTTTTTAGTTATCCATACTATCAAGATTGCATTACTCCACGTTACAAAACATGGTGCTACTTAGATACTCTTGTTTTCTTGAATTAGAAAACCTTGTCTTTTTTTTTATAAGAAAAAAAATTAATTAATCTCTGTTTGCTTCCATGTAAAAAAGTGGAAACGAAAATATTCTTGTTTTTCACTAATTACTTTAGCATAAAACAGCAAAAAATTTAAAGACATCGAAAAAATTGTAAATTTTTACATGGAAGAAATTCTTCATGTATATATAATATCATTTGCAGAAAAATTTTTACAAGGAAACAAATGGGACCTGCAATGATGTGCTATAATCTCTAATTTGAAGTTGTTGCAATAACTCCATCATCAACGAATTCCCTGCACTAGTCCGTAGTAATTCTCCTACAGTTGAAGTGGAGTTCTATACAATGCCTTCGATTCATAGTTCTATATCTTGGTATCAGACAAGGTATCGGCCATGTCTAAAAGCCATCCGATCCAAATTGGATCAGTGTACGGATTCTATAGAAACCAATACATGTCTGATTTTCATTAAAATAATATTAAAACAGACTAAAATTAAGGATTAACCAAATCCAAAACTGACACAAATCGACCTTTTTGACACCAATACCTCAAACCATTCCCAATTCCCCAATCCCCATTCCCCAATCCCCATTCTTTGCAATCACTAAAGGTGCTTTAAAATTCCATTATCTTCCCACAATCTCACAATATCTTCTCTCTCCACCTCCCACCTTCATCACTCTCTCTCACAACTTTCCTCGTAATGTCATCTTCGAATTAGGATAATAGTATTGGTAGAGATTCACTATAAGACGATTCGGAGAATCTGCCTCTCAAGTTTTGTGGACTCCAGAGCCCACGCACAAAATAGAAAGCCTAGTCAAACTATACAAAAGGTTCTACTTTATAATTAAAAAATGACACACCAAAGTGTCATGGTCTTATAACCTTCTTTCTCTCATTTCAACAGGAAAGGAATCTTACCTAACAACTACACTGCCTACTACAAAGCGTGGATTCACCGGCAAATTGGGTTTGTTTCTCATGGTTTCGGATCTTTTTATGTTCAGTCGTGATTCAATAGTTAGAGTTTATTTGTAATATATACAAAAATCATATAAACTCTAGTTATTGGATCACGACTAGACAGACAGGACAGGACAACAAAAATGTATCTTTTTTCCGGTTCTTAACAATTGATGAAAATTTTAAAGGATTTTTTTATTAGCTATGTTTTTCTATCACAAAATAGAAACTAAGAAGGTATATCACACGTGGGAAGTTAAAAGAGGATTTTTTTTTTTCATTGAACTGAATTAAATTGTGGATATCTAATTTGTTCAAAGTAACTTTTTGTCGACTCATAACCTCTTAATTATTAGATGTTAATCATTACCAACTAAGGGTGTGAGATAGGACCATTCTGACTTCTTGTCAATGGATTGGGATCCCCTGTAGTGAGACCATAGTGAGACCAACACTGTATTGAGGATCCCCCACTCAAAGTGGATATGTGTGTATCTCAATGCACTTTGAGTGGATTGAAATACATGTCGATTCACTTTGAATGGATGGGATATTCACTTCATGGTGGCCTCACTATAGAGGATCTGAATCCCTTATCAATGCTCCAAGATCTGACAACCCCTTCCCCCTTGAATACCAAAACTACTTCTTGTATGTGGTTTCTGTGATGGCCAAAGAGTGCATTAAAAGAGATTTTGGTGACAACACTTTTGCCAGGATTCAAATCCTCTCCTCCAAGAGAATCTGGAGGAGAGGTGGCGCCCCTACTTGATGGGCGACACTTCCATCCACGCAGACAAACTGAGCCGACAGGAGGGTGTCGGCTCAGATGGAGGACTCGGATTCATCTCAACCCCAAGTGTCATCCATCCAATGAGGGCACCACCTCTCCTCCAAATTCTCTTGGAGGAGAGGATGTGGATCCCTTTTGCCCTAGGATAGTTGATATGAAATCAGACCCATACTAAATACACATGCAAACCAATAAATATATTAACTAAAAGAGAAAATGAAAAAGAATTTATAAATTAATGCATATTTAAGGACATGTATGTTAAAGGGTTCCTACTGGTTACTTATTGAATTATCGATTCTAGATATATATGCTGGTAAACTTGTCCCAGAACCCCGTCCTAATTAGTAATTAAACCCAAAACTATTTCTGAGAACCGTCCCATTTAATAATGGAATTAGACAGCTCCAAGATTTAGCTGTTAGGTGACAACGACTATTGACATTGGAGTTCGGTGTCCATCGGATTGGCATAAAACTCCCTCACTCCCCATCCCCAATACCAAAAATTTCCCCGGTATACTGTAATTCCATGATCATCCAATGGATACGTGCAAAAGGGAATCGACAACGAGGGCTCTCTTGACACTGGCCAATGTCAATTAAAAAGACCTTACTCTTTTCTCTCTTTTTTCAGGAGAAAGACCCGACTTTGTGAACCTTCCCTTACGGATGACTATGGTAGTGATTTGGTATAAAATTAGGAAGTTTCATTTTTCCTCTCTAGGAGACCCGAAAGCTTCTTGATTAAATTCGGGGAAATTTCATGATTAACCTACACTATTAAACATAATACATGTACAGACACAGTCAGCATGGTTTGATCGTCAAAACTATAGTGAGCAAGAACCAGCTCTTTTTTTGTTCAATACTTGTTATCCAGTTTTAAAAACTATGGATTCAGCAACCCCTTATGCGAAGCTCTTCGATTCAAGAGACCTAGGCAAATGAGGTCAACTATGAATATTGTACTCGACATCATCCAACTATGGATAGTATTATTGACAACAGAAGCTAATAAGGTAGCAGTATAGCTTCAATGTTTGTCTAATGAGATTGCTATGGGATGAAGGAGTCATTTAGAAATAGATTAGGACATCTGAATCAACTGATGCGTTAAACTGTGTCTAAACCACAAGCAAAACCATTTATTGAAGAAAAATGTTTAAAATCGGTAAACTGAAATCGATTACTAATTAATTTTTATTTTAATTTTGACACCGTTTAGTTAATCTGTTTGATTTCAATTTTATCTTCCTATACACCGTATCGGATTGCACTGTTTAACCGATAATAAATTATTTAACACCTTTAGTTTCAATATGAAAATAGCATCTTTCCAAAATAGGAGTAAGGCTTTAGAATAATCCCTTCTAGATTCCATAGTAATGGGAATCTCATGCACTTGATACCATCTCTTTTTAATTCTTATTCATTTTTTTGTTGGGAATATTTTACTCATTATTTCAACAACGTTAATGGAATTAATGAAAGAGCAATACATGATAATGGATCACAAATGATAAAACAAAATTTTCAATTCTACATACACTTTCGTAGAAGTGAAGCTTAGCATCGTTCAAAAGCATAAGAAATGGGAAGATCAATGAAACTTTTCCATGCATCTTCGTCCCACAGTATAAGAAAGAACTTTGAATTCGAGAATAGTTTATCTGTATGTATTTGTATCTTTTACGGGTTTCTCTCACATCACAACGGATGGGATCCAAACTCGAAATAAACCCATACTTTTTTTTTTGAGAAAGAAAGAAGAGGAAGAATAGTAAAAAAATACAGAACTTAGTTCCTTCAGATTAGAACAGATCAGTAGGAAACCAATTCACGAGAAGCAACCAGTGAATTATATATCTGAAGAACCAGTCTCTTGTCAAACTCAGAAAGCTGTGGAATAGGTCGGCCTCTGGGGATTCTCTTTCCTCCGAAAACACTGCTCTCTGAATGCCCACCAGCTTTGCCTGCGAAACCCAGCATCATATTTATATAACCATCACGAAACTTTTTCCAAATCTTCATGGGAAAATTGATTTTCAGTTGCAGTTTCGGTATCGCTCTTATCTTCCATGATCGTCTACTACTGTTCCCACCCAACCTCAAGACCTTTCTGTTCTTCCTCACACTACTGTATCCAACATCCCCAAGTCGACGATATGTTCTCCTTTTCCAGTATTTCTTCAAACTCCCATAAATTGGAATTGAAAACCTCTCCATCTTCATCTTCTTCTTCTTCTTCTTGAGATTGAGAGAGAGAAAGAGAGAGAAAAAGAGAGAACGAAGCACAGGAGCAGAGAGCAGCTTAAGATTGATGAGCACGTAAAGGCATCAAGAGAGACTTATATAGGACACAAACCTTTTGAGTCAACAGAGTCGGCTTACTTGTAGAAATCTATTCAGTTTTATTTATTATTATTTTTTTTTTTATGTGAATTTCTAGACCTTTGGCTTGGTTAATTCAACGGCCTATACTGACCTCATGACCACATGGATCAGGTCATTTCAGATACTGAGTTAGACTTCTGTTACTATCTTGAAACCACTCACACAGGATATTAAGTGCTCTTTTTTTCGGAGTTCGGATTACCTTTATGTATATATATTTTTCATGAGATTTCATCACCATAGATGTGATGTGGGATCCACCTTTTGAGTATAGGATCCATTGGATATAGACGGTGATGAGATCTCATGGAGGATACAAGTACATACAGATAAACCATTCTTAAAAAACCCTAGTCTAGCGTTCATATTAGTTATCTACCAGTAATGGGTTTGATTAATGGGTCGGTCTCCTCGATACAAGCCGAAAGTAGGGGTATTATGAAACTTTGTAAATAGGAGTTAGGATGAAAATTTTATAAGTAGAGGAGGTCGGATTTCTGCTGATCTAACGGATACTGATGCACAGGGTCAAAGAGAAAAACCCGTAATTAATAAATAATACCTATATTATATACCAATAGCTCTCAAAAAAGATCTGGATATACCAAGTCATTGAGGACAATGGGTTGGAATTGTCGACGCATCATTATATATTTGAATTCCATTGGAGGAAAAGATTAGCCACAGTCAATTAATCTATACTATGAAATTTAGAAATATCTTATTATATTTAGTTGATTGAGTTTGAGATTAATGATTTCAAGAGGACATTTTCATTCAATCATATTATTAAAATCAAATTCTCCTTCATAGGATATTCTAACATTCTTTTTCTTTTTTTTTTTTCTTTTTTTTGTGTAAAAAGCTATTTCTAACTGTGAATACCTTGTTTGTTTCTAAATAAAATACGGTTTTTTTTTTTTTTTCTTATGACACCGATTCGGTGTCAATATGCACCATTGTTGACACTGTCCACGATCAGTGTATGTTGGACCACACAAAATCCAAAACCTTTTTTTTTATCTTAAATACCAAAATACTTCTTGTATATTGATGTTTCTATGATGGCCCAATGACATCTCATGAAAAGGAATCGATGTCAATAGACAATTGGAACCAACCGTTGTCATATAGAATAGGTCTGAATGTCACTAAGGCATCCCAGTTCTACAACCGATTAGGGAATAGAGGGATATATAGTTTGGAGAAGTTAAGATCCAACAATATGAACACCTGATGACAACTTGACAACTGAATCGGTTACAAGCAGACAATCCCATAGAACCTAAATTACATACATCTTGGACTTGATGATCCCAAAGCACAACCAAGAGAATTCTTGTGCTCACTTTAACAATGTAATTGGTCTTACAAGCGTTGGGGAACACTGCCTGTGCTTTGCACATGAGGTACACGTGAGAGAGTAAGCTGGGGAATACTATCAGGCAGCGTTGTTTTTCCCAAATATTTATTTAAGGGGAACAAGTCACCAAGAGTACGGTTTGAAACTTTCAATTATTAGTGAAACACCAGTTAGCAATAAAGTTCGGATCAGCTGCACGTATTAGAAGAGTAGTTACGTTTTTTGAACGATAAGTGTCGTATAAAGTTAACTGTGTTAACTGCCATTAGTTAAATAAATTCTATTTTTTAATTTTTTTATTTAAGTAATTGATTTGATGAATTGACAATCACGTTTTTTAAAGAATAAAACTCTAATGATTTTTAAAATCATCCACCTTCAAAAGCCCCCCCTCCCCCTCCCCGACTTCCTGCTCCCTTGATTTATCTGGTCTTCAAACCAGAGAACCTTTCCCCTGGATTTAATCAATCGACTTAGTCATGGAGCAGCATATTTTTGAATTTTTGAATTTTTCTAATAGTTGAATATGAATTAGCTTTGCTTAAATCTACTGTGAACTTTAAAAATATTAAATTTAGTTCATTAGGATTCGTATTAATAATCGAATCATAAGATTAAAATCAAATACTCATATATATGCTAATTAAAACTTTTGATTTTATTTGAGGAAAAAATTATCCATTTCATTGGAGAATTCTAGATAAGAAAAATTGGATACATCAACCTTGATTTTAGGATGAAGGAAATACATGGGACCTATCCTACCAAAGGAAGCTTTTATCTCATTACTCTTACAAAAACAAGGGTAAAAGGTTTTGCATATGCTCGTTTATGTACACAGTCGTATTGTTAATTGTCTGATAAAAAAATATAATTTCAAAACTATCCATCCTTTATTAAATGAATGACAGATACCCTGACTGTGATAATTTCTGATTGCTTAGGAACAATTACCCTAGACTTTGTCTCTTTTGGATTGCAAATCTACAATAACCATGAGTATCAAACAAAATGATAAATTAAAAATATTTAATATTTTGGTGGGTGATTAAGAATATTTATTTTACTGGATAAATCATGAATAACTATGGATTGAAACTTTCCATTGGTGAAATATGGCATGATCTGCAACATTTCACCTTAAAAAGAGTGCAGAATCCCCCACCTCTATATTTGAAGTTCCTGTAATACTTTTTCTTTTATCTAATCACTTACAAAAGTTTTTTTCTTAAAACTGTTCTCTCAGCAAATCCCTCCCCTAAAATCTTTATATACCGCCTAAAGCACGAGAAGCTCAGAGGGCTGCAATTACTTGGGCTTATATGACGGCAAAGATTTGAAACAAAATAATTTTATTAAGGTAAATTATTATTGTCACAAAACAATGTTATTTTTCCAAATATCACAATGTGGAAAAATAATGATGTCACTATTCTGATCATTTAAATTGATTTCAATCAAGTACTTAGCATACATCTTGTGTGTCTCTATGCATATGTACTAATATTTTAAATCTAATATTTTAAATATTTTAAATATTAAGGTAAACACTCCCGGTCTAAGCAAGAACGTATGATTTAGATTAAGAAAACCATAAAAATAAACAGCCTTAATGTTTCATGTGATTTTCGAAAACATACAGTCTATTGTTTCGTGAATAATTACTTTTTTATTAATCATAATTTTTTAGGATTTTGTGATATGTAACCACAGTTAATTATACCGATATCGAATTTTGGCAAAAATTGTAGCATAGAGATTTGTGTATTGTATAATGATGTCAATAAATTTAGGGGTGTCAATGGGCAGGTTTCGGCTAGGGCCAGATCGGTGTCAAACTTTATCTGGCCAAATCGAAACATGTCCATTAATAAGAGGTTTGGGCTGGGTGGGCTGCATTATGCACATTAACTAACAGGCCGGTCCGGTTTTGGATTGTTATCTAGCTAAGCTTATCAGGTTGTTATCGGACTGGTTCGGGTTGAAAACTCGGTAAAAAAAAACCCGTTAACGTCATCCAGAAGACTGAAGTAGGGCTGCAACAGGGCCGGCTTCGGCCGAATTTTTCAAAACCCTAACCATAACCCTGACTGTTTAAGCTTAACCCTAACCCAGTCCAACTCTGTCAGGGTTAGAAAATGTACAACTCTAACCCTGACCCTGGCAGGGTTGGACCTAACCCTAACCTACCCTGATTGACCTTGACAGGGCCGTGTTAGGTTAGGTTAACCCTAATTAACTCTGATTTAAGATCTGATTGACCATGATTGGCCTTGAAACATACAACAAAGTGTCAAATAACATACATATAACAAACACAAATGTATATATATATATATATATATATATATATATATATATATATATATGGTTGGGTCGGACCGGGCTCAACCCAAGGGGTCAACCCTAACCCAACCCAACCTTGCCAGGAGGGTTGATCAAAATTTGGGTCTTAACCAGCCCTGCCAAGGTTCGGGATGGGTTTGGGTGGGTTCGGATTGTCAGAGTAAAACTTACACTCCTAGACTGAAGTAGTGAAGCTAGGGTTTAATATTAGATCTAAATCAGTATGGTCCAGGCCTATCAGGTTCAGACTCATTGGTCAACTTTTTTGAACTGATTTCGGACTAGTTCGGACGAAACTAAGACCGTTAGAATATGTTATACCTCAACCCAAAACATATTCGATCACAATTCGGTCTAGATAGATTTCAAGTTAATTCAGACGACTCAGTCTAAGCTAGGAGTTGGATCCCAAATTTAACACCCCTAGATGTGATTGTCTTTTGTCTTTTATGGTCAAAGGTTCGCTTAGTGTAACCATATACGACTACATGGAGCAAAACTTTTGATTTTTGAACCAAAGACTTTTGATTTTTCAAAAGCCATAGCAAGAAATTAATCCAAAAAGAATACAGCCACTCACCCCACACACAATACAGTGAAGCGTCTTCATCCCCAAGATATATACATGAAACTGCGTCACAAAGTGAAACAAGCATAGGAGCAGTTCCATAGTGAAAGAAGCATAGGAGCAGTTCATAGTCGGCATAGTGACGCAATAGTTGTCACGGAAGTGCAGTTTCATTTATTAGGCTTACGATTGCTCTTCCAGATGTTTAATTAGGTCCAGAATTAAATATTTCAAACAGGAGATGCCCTCAAATATGTGCTATCCAATCCATTTGCCACTCAACACGTGTCCTATTATATATAATAAAGATTAGTTTAGTCCTTGTGGAATTTTATAAAGTCAAATAAGGCACGCATGAATCATGAAACTCTGATGTATATCGCTTTTGTCGTGTATATCTTTTTTTTTTCTTTTTTTCTTTTTTTTGTAAATACGTATCTCATTAGTTTTAAGTGCTTAAATTTTGTGAATTTTTCCAATTCTAATTTTGTTTATGTTGAGTATAAATAGTTATTCGTATATAGAAGCACAATAGATGGTCGTTCCTAACTCCCTAATCATGGAGAATAAAATCGTTTTTTAACTAAAAGGTCACCTAGGGACACATTCGGCATTATCTGCTTAAATCAACGGCAAATGCAACCTCAGTAATTTCGGAATTGTACTGCAAATGCCTCATTTACTATACACATTCACTATTCTTTTCTATTGTTCCTCTACATTTACTATTTGTTGTTCAGAGTCTTAACTTAAGCATCAGAGTGACCTCAAGATTATAAACTCGACTTTTTGTTATCCTCTTTCTTTGTCGTTCGCAATTAGATCCCACCTCCATAGGTCTCGATGGATTACATAAGTCTAAAAATGTTTACCATTTAATAGGATAAAATAATCAATGGAAAATGAGGCCTTGACTCGGACTACTACTTGAGTCTGAGTTAAAAAAAAAAAAAATACACACACCAGCAATCCCCCACCTTTATTTTATTTAAAAAACAGCAAAACGTGAGTTGCCTGAATCACCAGGTTTCGTTAAGGGTGAGTTGAGTCAATTGTTAATTGGTCAGTCATTGGATAAGGATTGATAGACTTGGAACAGTAAGTTTAAAGGGAATCTGATCCATATGTGTTGTATATAGTCAACAGAGCGACTTCGAAATCAGTTTCAACTGAAGAAATTCTAGAAGCACTCACTCACAGGCATCAAAAGCAAATTAAGAAGGTTCTAAGAAACCACCATTTTTTGGGAATGTCCGAACCATACGTTTTCTTGAGATGTTTGATCAGCCATACACCACGACATATGGAGTCATACATGACATATGGGACGAAAATTTGATTCCACCATTACCAAATTTCAGAGTGGACCACCGAAGACCCCATGACTGCTCGGTGGAAATAATTGATCAACAAATCCCAACTTGGAAGGTTGCTCTTCCATGGATTATTCACTCCAACTGTCACATTCCTCTAGTTTTATTCCTTCGTCAAGACCAGTTCGAGAGTTTTTGATCTTTGCATGGATCTCTGTGTGGCCCCTAAGACCTTCGGATCCTTCGAGTATTCACATTAGCCCTGAGCTCTTTTGGGTTTTTCCTATTCTTTGTCCTATTCTTTGTGGCCCTCCTCATCTCGGGTGTTTTAGGTTTTTTTTCTTTTTGAGTTGTTAGGCCTTCCCCTCCTTTGGAGAGGTTTCCCATTAGGAAGACCCAATGTCACTTTCGATTCTCTTTTCTTTTTTCTAATAAATCGATCTAAGTTTTGGGGAAGAGAAAAAAAAGGATGGTAGATTCAGCGTAAAGTCGACTCTCATTTACAGTGCAACTTACAGCAATGGAGAGAAGCCCAAACCCCATCCACATCCAATTCAACTTCAACAGTCAATATCCCTACGGCTTTGTTTGCTTGCAAGGGTAATTGAAGAGAAGGAAAATGAAATTTTAAACTTTAAATGGAAACTTGGTAATAATTACAACACATGCTATCACATTATAATGTAACTAATTCCAACTTATTTCATATTTAATTATTAATTTACACTTCACTTTGCATCCAAATCCCTCCCATTTGAAAAAAAAATAAATTTTAAATGGTATAAGTATCACTGCTAAAAATGTTAAGAAGTTCAGGTAATTTATACAATCATGTTGTATTATAACTATAAAAATTTCCATTTAAAGTTAAAAAATTTCAACCTTCCCTTCAATTCCCCTTGCAACCAAACAAAGCCTACAGTCGTATGGAAGATGATTTGGAAGTGTCATACCTTGCCAAAGGTAAAGAAGCTTCTTATGGCGAGCAATAGTTTTCGGCCCTGTTAGTGGGGAAAGCTGGAGGAAAAGAAGGATTTCAGTTAATACAAGCAGCCTGCAATGCAGTATGGCGCTGGAAACCTCGGGTCATGTTGCGAGATAGAGCTCGTCTCAAGTTGAACTCTCCCTCCAGCCACGATCCAGCGGCTAGAATTCACTCTGTGTGTATACTAATGTATTGATATACGTGCGACCTGACTCTAGTCATTGAATTACCAACTTGAGGGACGACTCAACTTGAGAAGAGTTCCATGCTGTGCTTGACTGCCCTGTCGCCCAATCAATGTGGTTTGATGTTCTTTGACTCATATTGTGTATGGGATGAGTGATAGTTCAACGCCAGAATAGGGAGCAAGGTAGAAGCACTTTAAACAAATTGATAAGTGCTTTCGCGGAGAGCTCTGTGGCTTTATCTCTTGGTATCTATGGATAGCTCGGAATGACTTGGTGTTCTCCGGAAAGACTTGGAATCCGAATGACGAAGTAGCAGCAGCAGAGAAGGCTCATGGGGAGTTTCTACAAGCTCAAGTGGTGAGTAATCACAAAGGATCAACTACCTAGGGTTATCTTGGTAGCCACCATTTCATTCTCTCTTGGTATCTATGGATGGCTCGGAATGACTTGGTGTTCTCAGGAAAGACTTGGAATCCGAATGACAAAGTAGCAGCAGCAGAGCAGGCCCATGGGGAGTTTCCTCAAGCTCAAGTGGTGAGTAATCATCACACGGGATCAACTACTAGGGTTTATCGTGGTATCCACCATTTCATTCCTGGATTGCACTCCACGTAGGGCATGCATTTATTAATTTGGTTAGCTCTCACCCGCAAGAAATTTGAGCAAAAGGTCAGTCTTCTTTAACGAAGTTGGACTTGAGTTCGGGGCATACAAAGTAATCCCAATGTGTGGCTTCGAGGATAAATAGGGTCTTTCCAACCATCAACCTAGAAACCCAGGATTTTAAGTATCCCCCAATGACTGCTTCAGCATTTATGATTTCACCAGCAATATCAAAGATCGGATTGGTTTCTCTGATGTGGATTGTCACCATGGTATCCATCCAAATTTCACTGCAAAACAGTGGATTTGGTCTCATAGACGGTGCAAATCTATTAATCAAAATTCCAACAAATACTGGTTTTGTTTCTGTTTTTTGGTTCAGGTGCAAGGGTTTGAACAGCAATTCCCTTTAGACAACAACAATGTACCGTTAATTTTAATAAGCTTGAACAAAAAAAGATCAAAGTGGGAAGACAATTGACCAAAAAACAAAAACCCGAAGGTGGAGTGGGAAGACAACTGACAAACTTACGGAAAAACTCCACCTAGAAGACCCCATAAGCCAATCATTATACGCAACTTTCTTTTTGAGTAACCTTTCCAAAAATCCAGCAGGCAAAAAATTTAAGCAGCCAACCATGATATTCTCAATCACTAAGTTTTGTACATAACAAGATCAAAGTGGGATGATAGTAGCCAGGACTTGGATGACTTAAGAAGTGGGCTGTTTTGAAGGCACAGTGAAGTGTCAAAAATCTTAACAGAGAAGCAACCTCAGACAAGTGCAGGCAGAAAAGCAGAAACAAGTCCAAGATTTCCTCAATGAGGCCCATAACATGAACAATACTAGATAAGTAAAAAAGTAGCAAGATGTGTAATAGGAACTCCTAATGTACTCGTATAAAAATTGAATACAGAGTCTTGAAATATCATTGTAAAATATAGTAGGAATTCATCCATGTTGCCAATATAAAGAATTCCAATATGGTAACCACAAGCAAATGCTACACGGAATTTTTCATGCACCACTACTTGAATCAGCCTCTGCAAAATTAATACCAATCCATAATTGAAGCAGTGCATATGCACCAAATGCAACAGATACAGATGTTTTAAGAGGAAACTTTCTTTTAATTCGTATGTATTATCTTTTTCGTATGAAACCTTCCTATATCTGAAAAAAAAAAAAAGATAAGTTATCATACCAGAAAACATGCATTGAACTGTCCCATCCCCAAAGAAAATGATAATCAACACAGTATTTATAGGGGACTTAAAAGTGTCAATGAATTAGTTACGGGAAAAGCATGTACATGCTCACAGGGTATAATGGAGTTTTACATGCTGGTGTGTTGTTGATCATTGGATGAAATGAAATGAACCTTTTCCGTCCATTTCTATTACCACCACATCACGCGCAATTCACCTTCTCCCTTTGTCTCTCTCCCTTCAGCTTCCTTCTCTCCTTTCCCACCCTGTCCTCCCTTGCACCCCCCTCTCCCCACTTCCTCACAGCACTCCCTCTCCAGCCAGTTACTGCGTCCACTCCCCCTCACCTTCTCCCTTTGTCTCTTTCTCCCCCTTTCGGCCTCCTCCTCTCCTTCCCCATCCCGTTCTCCCTTGCATCTACCACCACCTCACCCTCTGCCCACAGCACTCCCTCTCTTGCCAGCTGCTACATCCCCACCCCAGCCCCCTGTTGCTGCACTCTCTTGGCAAGATCTTTCACCTAAACTTCACTGAATGCAATTGTAAATGGAATGCCATCTCCATTGACACCGCAAGCAACTTTACCCGCACGAACTGGTTTCGGATATCTTTAACCATAGGGGTAAGTTGGAAGAGCAACAACAAAACAGAGTAAATTTGGTTATACTAGGAACTGCTTTTCTGTCCATGTCTTTCGGATATGTTGATCTGCTTCTTCTCAGCAATGATGATCTTTTTCGTCCCTGTTTGGGTGACCTAAGGCGTTACAGTTCGAAAAAGTTCGTTCATTAAAGATCTCTCGAGCAAAGAGAAGGAAAATTGTTAGAATTCTTATTTGAACTGTGAAAAAGTTAAGAGTGATTGTTAAAGACCAAACTGATATTTTTTTTCCTTTTTCCTTCTATTCTCTCTAGAGTTGTTCAATTTGAGATGGATGGGTGTTTTCCACGCTTTTCATCATTGATTAGGAAGAGAATCAGTATGAAAGAAGGTTCAAAGCAAGATTCTGTTTTCCGTGCTTTGGATGTCAATGGTCTTACTGCTGCGACAGGAAATAATCAAGAACCATATGTATCAGGCCATCCAGTGGACAACCAGGAAGGCAAACACTCAAGATTTTGGGTTGTTACCTGGACAGAAGATCGATATTCACAGAGAATCATTACCTTCAGAGGATTGAGAGAGATAAAATGGGCAATCAGATCTCATCACTGTTCTTAGGATCCGCAAGACTATTTCACTCCAGAAAAATAGGAAGAGTGGATTTTGTAGTTTAGTTAAACACTTTAAAGGACAGTTTTTTTTTTTCTTTCATATTTTTTTCCAACCCAATATATGTTTTTTTTTTTTTTTTTTTGGGGGGGGGGGGGCAAGGGGGCCTGCAAGCAGTAGGAGGGGCAGTGGATAGAGGCACAGCTATGGCAGTGAGAGAGAGATGGAGAAAGCATGGTGGCTGGAGATGCAGTGACAGTAGAGAGAGACAGCCACAATGATGGCAGAGAGATGGCTGAGATGGTTCCTCATCTTCCACTGGCTGATAAATGATAGCGTACTATATCATGCCAACGTGTAGGTCCCTTGCCCTTCTGGTTATATTTACTCAATGACATTTTCACAGCGAGTAACTCACGTTTTGAGAGAAATATTGAGTAATACAATATATGAATATATGCACATATCCAACATCAGCTAGGAAAGAACAACTCGGATATAATAACTTGACAACAATAACAAGCACTCAAAATCTATAAAATCCCAAACTCATTGATTTCTTAGCTTTTCTAGTTTAATTGCTTGAAACCCTTCGTGCAGGTCAAAACACCAATGGTACTTGCACAAAGGAAAGGATAATAATAATACAACAATTTTCACCAGCCTTCATTATCATTAAGTAACTATTGGGTAAATCCAACATAACTCCAAAACCCTAGCCTTAATAATATAGCAAAACTCTTACCAACATTCAAACCATTCTAATGGAAGGAAGGAGAGTAAATAACTCTTTATTACTCCCAATTCCAAGGTTCAAATGGTGGTACATCAACCAAACAGAAGAAAAAAATACAACAAAACCCACCAGCCTCCATTATCCTCAAGTAACTATTGGGTAACTCCATACATGGATCAAATCCGAAAACCCATATTTTGATTTCAACACAGGCCAATAACTATTAGGTAACTCCAACATACATGGATTAACTCAGAAACCCCATACTTTGATTTCCACACAGGCCTGCTGTTTCTCTGAGCCACAAATATCTAGCCCCCCCAACAAAACCCACCAGCCTCCATTATCCTCAAGTAACTATTGGGTAACTCCATACATGGATCAAATCCCAAAACCCATATTTTGATTTCAACACAGGCCAATAACTATTGGGTAACTCCAACATACATGGATTAACTCAGAAACCCCATACTTTGATTTCCACACAGGCCTGCTGTTTCTCTGAGCCACAAATATCTAGCCCCCCCCCCCCCAAAAAAAAAAAAAAATCAAGTGTAACAGGATCCATAGGACACCATCATTTCTAAATATCTCCAGATTGCCTTTCACCACAGAAGCATAGATTTTGGCACATATATACCCTTTATGTTAGCTGTGCCAAATCTTTTCTACCAACAGGCCTGGAAAACACCATCAACACCAACATTGAAACAAAAGGCTCCACCAAAGCCCACAGCCTCTGGATTCCCCATACAACTTCTAACAAAAGTTAGGTTTGATGGGCGAAGGTCAGGTGAAAACCAAAATGAATAACCTACATGATCCACAAGGATCAGACCACTAGTCCACAATCTATCAAAATGGAATTGAAAGGACTTCTCAATAGATAACAGGATTGGCCATATTGATCATCACTTTAAGGAAACAACGAACTCGGATAACCATATAACATCTGAAACCAGCAAATACAACACTAAATATTTTCACCATCTAGATTCTCATAAAAGATAAGCAAGTTAGTGCCAGATGGACTTCCTAATTCATGAACAAGGTTGTTTTGCATTATCCTATCAAATGTGTCTTTAGAGTTGCAAGCGTACAGCACAAGTACTAATATCTAACCAACAGAAATTAGAAGTCTTGTAGATTGAAGATCACAGGGTACATATTAACCAGCCAAATCCTGGGAGGATACACATGTTCCACCTCCTGTAAGAGGTTTTGTCCATTCTAGACAAGTCCAATTTTCCAAACTAACAGATACCTAGAAACAAATGAATTCTACGCATAAGCCATCAAACTCTTCACATCAACACCATATCTTTTTTAATAATTATAGCTCCCAAAGGAGACAAGAAATCTCAGACGACCACCCAAGGATCCATTTAACTTCTCCAAACCAGCCACCGTGGCAGATAAATATATGCAACCATATCTCCAACTTCACTATTTCTATACACTAGAATAGGATATGTTCAAACCCAATCAGTCATATACTACTCTGCACTATTTCACATTCAGTAAAACACACAGAATATGATTGAAATCCCACGAAAGTATATCAACCAACATATCAAATTCAAAACTGCTGAGCTCCGCTGCGGCCTAGTAAGCTTTCCAAAACCCGGTTTTGCATAACAATCAATTAGAAGCATAAAAAGGCAGGCACTGACAGACTATGTCATTTATAAGCAACCAAAACAGGCAAATTCAAAGATAGGATTATGTTCGTATGCACTACTTGATGACAACAGATTGAAATAAACAAAATACTCGTCACTAATAAAAATGCAAAAAGAAATTAATCAATTATCAAAATCCTCACACAGGAGAAAATGTAACTAACCATTTATGTTCCCAAAATTGGAGTAACTTGGAACAATTATATTACTTCCTAAACCACATCATTAAAAAGCGATACTCTTTAACCAAAGCATAAGAAACAAAAAAGAACAGAATCTTGAGCAAAGCGATCTAATCGACCTCTTGGAGAGAGGGTGCGGCGCCGGCGGCGACATCTTCAGCGGTGAACTTGCCCTTGGCCTTGTCGGCGGCACGGCCCTTGGCCTTACGATCAAGGAGAGCCTTGCGATCCTTGTCAAGCTTGAGCTTAGTTACGATGACCTTGGAAGGGTTAATACCGACGTTGACAGTGGAGCCGTTAACCTTCTCCCTGGTGATGCGCTCAACGTGGATGACCCACTTGCGACGGTAAACCTGAACCACCTTGCCTTCTCTGCCCTTGTAGGTTCCCCTCACAACCTGCACCTCGTCATCTTTCCTGACGGGGACGGACCTCACGTTATACTTGTTCCTCAGGTCCATTGACAAAGGGGCGCTCATCAGAACCCGGCGAACGCTAGAAGGTGCGGTGAAATGTGCCTTTCGGCACTTCCGCCTGGAGCTTGAGACCCGCGGATTGTACTTCATGGCTGATTTCTTTACTTCTTTTCCCTTCTCTGCTGTTAACGTAGGAATCCGGCTGCGACAGAGACGAAGTTCCTCTCTCTTTCAGAGACGAATTTTAATGGCTTTAATCAACCCTAAGATGGAGATATAGTTGGAGAGCTAGGGTTTTGTCTATTCGATTAAAACACCCCTTTAACATTTCAAAATTGCTATATTGCCCTCGATTAGTAGGGACGGTGCTTGGCGGTTGAGCTCAATTAGAACCAGTCCAAGGCCCGATCGGGCCGGTCCTCAATGTGGCCCTGTTTCTTCGGGCTAAGATGACCAAATTACAATCTCTAAAATATTTTTTTGGGAAAATTACTCTTACCCATAATTATTTAATTCGGATTCGGGAATTATGTGGAAGGAGAATAATTCTGAATGAGTCGTTTTGATAATTTAATAATTCGATCAAAGATGCGGTCAAAAAAGTAGATTGAAAATAAAATTCGAATTTGGATCAGTTCGGGAATTATTCTTTTGTTTAAAAAAAATTCAGATGTTAATTTTTAATATTTGGTGCTCATATTTCACACTATCAATCAATTATCACACCCGCATAATATACAAGTAACATTAGAATAATATTTAATGTATAAATAACAATATAATTAAGGGTGTCAACAGAACCGGCCTGGATTGAATCGGTGTCGGGTTTTATAAACCCAGCCCAAAACATGTCCATTAAGAGTTCGGACTGGGGTGGGCTGCGCTGGACACAATAACTAACGGGCTGGTTCAGTGTCGGTTTGTTATCAGGCTGGGTTTATTGAGGTGATTTCGGGTTGGTTCGGTCCGGATCGGGCTTATCGGGTTTATCGGGCCCCTTTTATATGTAAACTATATAGCCTATTTTATTATTTCTATCTATAAAATTAGCATTATTCCTTCTATGTATGTAATTTAATAAACTAGAACAATTAACGTAATCTTTTCAACTATAGATTCACATAATTTTCTAGATCATGAAGTGAACTCTAATGGTGTAACACAATCAAATATTAAAATTTAAAACCATTAAAATTAAGAAATTGGGCCCGAACGGACCTTACCGGTGTTCGGGTTGGGTTTTATTGGTTTGGGCTAATTCGGGCTTCTTAATGGACCGGTCCGGTTTGGTTTCGATTTGGACTGAAATGGTGTCGGGCTTTACAAGCTCAGACCAAAACCTGTCCATTAAAGCTCGGTCTGGGTTGGGTTCGGGTTATATCGGGCTGGCTCGGTCCGTGCTACCGGGCCGGGCCCAGTTTTGACACCCTTAAATATAATACATAATAGATAGGTAGTGTGTATAAAGGTGGATTTGTTACATTTCATTACAGTATATAATGTGGATCATTAGATTTTATCATGATTGCAATACCAATTTAATAGAGTTGATGTTCATAAAATCAAACATTTTCATAAATTCATCCAATCATCCCCATGAAATCCATCTCTTTTTCATGTTCGTTAATTACTTCCTCATGGTTTGTATTATAATATTTATTTTTAGACTCATATTTAATCCCGATTGGAAAAGCACACAAAAGTAATGACTTGTTTTGTATTATGGTATGATTTTTATACTCATATTTAATTTTACATTGTCTAACGAAATTAATGATTTATTTTGTATTATGATTCGATTTTCATACTCATATTTAATCTCACATAGGAAAAAAAAATGAAATTACTGATCTGTTTTGTATTATAACGTGATTTTTAGATTTATAATTAGTCTTAGATTGGAAAAGATGCAAATAGTTATGGCATTAAGTTTTTTGAGAATTAAGGCATTAAATCCTCCACTAAGATAATAATAGTTTTTTTAGTATAAGAATTATTCAATATAATTCGGATTTGAAAGAATTATTCACGATATTTATTTCTAGACAAAAAATGCAAAATTTTTTTAAAATCATTGAATATAATCGAATTCGGGAGAATTATTCGTATTATTCGGTTAGAAAGAATAATTCGGAGAATTAAATAACTATGCTCTTACCTCTCCTGGACTTTGGCTTAATTCCAACCCCTCTTGTAGTTTTTAACAATTATGTGTATTACTCGTAATTTTAAAACCTTGTTACAAAAAGCCCCAGTCCATTAGTTGATTTCTATTAATTGCTAATGACATCATGTCTTCAAACTTTGATGAACAAAAATACCCTTAATAGGACAATAAAGTATCATTATTGTTGAGATCCTTCCTTTATCAGTAAACTATAAAAAATGATACTGTTGAGATCCTTGCAAAAAACTCCTCGAAAGTTTTTCGCCTGAGGTGATTTTGGCTGATCAAATGGAAATGAAATTATGAACGTTGAAAGCAATATTTTGGGAAAGAAAGATTTCAAATATAAGGATTTAGGAAAGGTAGAGCAGGTTTAATTTATCATTTCAAACCTTAATGTTGTAAACTCATCAAAGGTAAAGTTGTCATTTAAAATTTATGATTAACACCATTAAATAAAAAGGTGTGATTGCAATTGTCAGAACCTACTAGGAGGGGATTGGAATTAAGTCATAGTCCAAGGGATATACGAGTAATTTTCCCTTCTTTTTTTTTTTTTTTAATAGTCGTTTAACATTTTTTTGTTCTGTTATTGAGCTGAGTCCAAATCCTCTACCCATACATGAACATTTCATATTGTTCATTTGCCTTTTTTGTTTCCCAAACTTGATAGAAAGGACGGATGTATGGTGATAAGGGGACGTGAAGGGTTTGCACAAGAAAAGATGATCTGAGCTCAATAGGATGATTAAGTGTTGGCCATGCACATGCATAATCCGTGCACAATAACCAGTTATTTTCCTACATGTAAGTTCCTTCTCACTCACTGAAACTTAATGTGTAAGTAGGTGACCTTGGTAAACCACATGGGAAAAAGATAAGAGAGAGAGAGAGAAAGAGACCATGGACCCTAATTTTGCATAATTTTAGACTTCATCCAATTTCGCTATCTGAAAACGATTGTTTACGAAATAAATATGGAAGTCAACTGTTTTTAAGGTTCCATTTGTTTCCATGTAAAATGATGAAAAAAGAAAATTGTTCTATAAAAAAAAATTCTTTTGTTTGTATTGACGTAAAATGCAAAAAAAAAAATGCATTGAAAATTTAAGAAAATTTTACATGGAAGAAAATTTCAAGTACATAGAAAATTTTACAACAAAACAAACGGGACAAATAACAAATCTTAGAACAATGAAACTAAAATTTGAAGCAAAAAAATTGAAACAACCACCACACTAAGAGTCGCAAACAGACTAGTGCACAAAATGGAATTAATTCTATTGATTTGTAAGACTCTGACCCAATTGAGTAAATATCTGTCAAATAACTCGAGAGTAGATTTGATGGATAACTTAAAAGCCCCGATCCAAATTTGAATACCATTCCAATTTGTCAATTGTACAATTTTCTTAGAAATTTTTTTCCAAGATTTATAATTTAGATGTGCTGAATCCATCCATTTTTGGGTTGGGTTTTCACATAATTGCAGGTGGGAGCTGTTTTCTCTAGCTATGGTGACCACATTTTAGCTATGGCTGCCACCTGTAATTTTTGTTTTAGAAATTGTTTGAAAAAACAGAGAAAATTGACCAAAGAAGAGAAGATGGAAAACTATGTTGGGCCAACACAGTTGATATGAACTACCAAAATTGTTATTTGTTGGTTCTTTGGGTTCTTATGGAAGTGTTATTGTATTAATATGTATTTCTTTCTAGTTTGGTTAGGATAATTATAAGATTCAATTATGTTGTAGTCATTTCTTCAAAAAAAATTATGGTGTAGTTATAGTACCAAAAAAAAAAAAAAAATTTTATGCCACGTGACATAAATTAAGAAATTCAACACCAACCCAACAATAAATCCTCTTATGCATGTGTCTAAAAATAGGTAGACCAATGGAAACGTATTAAGGACAGGGTAATAGTAATCAGTATTGATCTATACCAATACTGATCTAATCAATTATAAGTCGAACACATGGCATGCATTCATTGGCTACAGAACCAATCTGGATCGATATTAGGATGACTAATACCAATAATACCTTTAACAATGCTTAAGAAACCCCTTTGAACCTATTTCAGGACATTCCAATGATTGCAAAAATAAGGGCAAAATATTTTCTGGTCAAAGCTAGGGTATATGCCTTAGCAACTAGCAGATGATAATTCCAACTATCAAATATGGGGAATTAGTAAACCCATCTTTTTTGTCATGTAACAAAATAAAGCTTCAAACATTGGTGAAATCCGATAACATTGAAACGATATGATTTAATTGAAGTACCGATTTTGAGATTTGTAACATGATGCCCTCAGTTTTACAAAAAATTAAAGGAAAATTGTAGTTACAATACTCATTGCACAATTTGCAAGTTTTTTGCCTTCATATATTTTTTTCATTTCATTCTCTATACGATGATTAAAAAAAATAGAGAATAAGCCGAAGACTACAACTAACCTTTCTCCACACGATGGTTCTGGACAGAAGATCATGCACTTGGAATCAACTAGTGAAATGTCTGAAAAGCACACCACTACTCATTAGTTGGTAACAATATTGAAATCCATGAAGATGCAAGCTGTGACAATCGAACTGTTACAAAACCATCGGGCACATGACATCACATTCCAACTTCAAAATCAATGTCTTCTTCCAGCCTCCATGCCGTCCAACATTGGGTTTGTTTCCCTCAAGCCAATCCCCCTTTCCCCGTCAGAATGATGCATATATGCAGTCTCTATCTCAGACGACCGTACTCCAAGACAGCTAACACCAAGAGGTCCAAGACAGTTGTTTGCGTTGGATGAGGATTCATCATTATGGGCAGAATCCGCCAACATCTGAAAATATGCAAAAGGTCCCCAGCCTGCGCGTCCAATAGAGCCAAAAGAAATAGAAATTTCATTAACTCCAGTAAAGGAGTAGGACCAATATGCAAATAGTGCAACTTCCTCGGTTCAGTGGGAGGAAAGCAGGGAATGAGCTATAGTTAACAGGTCACATCCATAAGACACCATCATGTTTTGTTATACTTTATACCATGTCTGTCAACTTGGAATCAACAAATGATAGACACCTGTTTCAACAACTGCTGGACCAGAAGTGAAATAATAACCAGAGCAGTCTTCTGTGAAGGTATGATCAATGATCTCCAAAGTAAACAGTAATTTGCAGCCAACAGAGAATTTAGTCTGTTCAGAAGGGCAATGAAACCCCAAGCAAGCAAATAAAACTGAATCGAAATCCAACCATTCTCATATGGACAGGTAAGATGGATTTTCTAACATGAAACATTAATGTCCAGTGAAACTTTCTGTTTTGGCCAACCTCAAGGGCAATGCACCTAGAAAGCCAGTGCCTCCAAAGTTCAAAGGACTCACTCAAGTTTCTAAAATGGAGTTTTAAACATTGCATGATGCATTTCTAGAAGTCTAAGGGAAACTCAAAGTCAAAGGCAAAAAAGATCTATCATATACCTCTATTGTATGAAGTTTAGGTTTCAGAAACTCAGAACAAACCATAATCTCAGTGATTGTTTGATAAGAAATAAGAAAAATAACTAAAATCAGAATCTCAGATCAACTTAAAACTCCTGGTCGAAGGTCAGAAATACGGAGAAGAATAACTCCTCAAAACCTGACACAAATCCGATCATCAGATCTAAGTTATGGGATAATCCTACTAGAGATAGGAGTTTCGGAAATAGAACTCCAGAACAGTGACCAATAAGCAAGTTCATAGATTTTAAAAAACAGTGCTGATGGTCTAAACTAGCAAATAAATAGTATTATGACACTGAACAGCAAGCAGAAACCAATACTTGAAAACTGAACTGAATAAAGCCAAGACTTGAAATAGGGTTCTAAGAAATCAGTTCAAAGATCAAATTTTGAATCTGTATGTCAGTCTAGGACAATAACCGATGGGTATGTATGTATGGAAACAGAATAAAAATCCAAACAGTTAGACGTTCAGTTTCAAAGAAATCCATATAGAAGTAGGAACTCCAGGAGTAACAAATTGAGTTTTAATGTTGAAAACAGATCCAAATTTTAGAAGAATCATAAAAAGCAACTTAGTTTAAAGATAACAGTCAAGCTAATAAAGATGGTGTAGAAAATGAAAATAGAAATTGACCTGGATTTCGAATGGAAGAAAGAAGGGACATGAATTTCAGGAATCACAACCTGAAATCCTACTTGGAATCACCACCAGGGAGCCTATTGAATCACCACAGCAGGAAGCATTCGGAATTACCCCATAACCGAAGGCAAAAACCAATTTCATTCATCAATTCTGTGTGATTGGCTTTTTATGACTCATAACATGACTAGAAATAGTCCAAACCAACTAGTAATCAAACTAGCTACCTCATTGACCAATAAAGACTTAAAAAACAACTTCTATTCTAACTAGGACCTAAACTTCAACTAGCTTATAAAATAAATATCTTATTCCTAATTCATAACCACATTTTACGCCCATTATGGTATCCTTTTACAATGAAAACCCAATGGAATTAGGACAAAAAGCCCAACATATATAAAACCTAACCCAAGACCTATTTCCACTAAAATAAGTTCAATTTTGTGTCATAACAGCATCACTGCTCCTCCCAAAAGAAAATTGGATTTAGAGCCCAACATCAACACAATAGGCAGTTAGTCCCAACCAGTGAATCTTGGACTGCTCAATCACTTGAGTAGCTATGAGGAGCTTGGCAGCTTTTTACTCAACAAACAAGCTACGTGATAAAAACCATCCTTTTCATCCTTAAGCAGTCAAAATTTTCACTCTGAATTAACCAGAAGTCCAACATCCAAATTGACAAGGAGATGCCTCAGGAAGTGGAATGTTACAACGCCTAGGTGACCAAAGCGTTCCCGGTGTATTCTTTTTTATTTCTAAAATATTAATGCTATATTAATGTTTATATATATGCAACATTTTACATAAATAATCAACATTTAAGACATAACTTAATTTACATAAGAAAATCAACAAAGCAACAAATAACGAGTTAAGTAGACAACACGTATTTATGACTAACATTTGTACTTCTAACAAAGTTGACCGGAAAGTAACTCTTTTAATATAGTTCAGATTCAAGCAATCTCGAATTCGTTGCAAAGCTAGCATAATTAGCTTTTAAACAAATCCGAGATTGCTTGAACCTGAGTTATAATGAAGGAGTTACACTCCGGTCAAACCTTGTTCGGAGTACGCGAATGCTGTTTAAAATCGTCTGAATGTAAATTATTTTTTAGGCATCAAAGCAAGAAATTATTTTGACGCGCTCTTGGTTTTTAATGGTACTTTACTATAATAAGATTTATGAAATTTTTATATTTGAAAAAAAGCCTAGCATTTGGAAGTTGAAAATCGCCCCCGCACCCAAAAATATAGTTTTTGTTCTTGAACTAGAAGGTTGACTTTTTATCCTTTTAGAATTTGAATTTTAGACTATTTTTATTGGATTCAAATGGAGGGGTATTTACTTATTTATGAATAATATCTTAAGTAATGTAAATCATTTACTTAAATGATATTAGTCATAAATAAGTACTGCCAGATAAGTGTTGTTCCTGAGAGCCAAAAAAAAACATATTGAAAACAAGGCGGTCGCCCAAGGTGATAAGGCGCCCTGGCGCCCAAGCTTACAAAATCTGTCTAGACGCCTAGGCATCGCCTTGACAACTATAACTTACAAGTTCAACTGCCTTGGGGCCACTCACACGGGACGGTTAAGTGTTCTCTCTTTCCTGCTTTGGGTGCAAGTGGAATGGTTCTCATTCAATCCCTGAATGACCCGATCCATGTGGCTGCGGGGTCAGTATGGGCCCGCGGGACTATTCAAGCCATATAAAAAAATTGGTCTGTGGCTCTCATCCAACACAAGACATATAAGAAGTGCAATGTAATTTGTATTTTTCCACATAGTTGTCAAGGAGCCAAGGCACTGGTTAAAAGAGCCTAGGCAAGGCCTTATAGGTCAAGCCTGCATAAAATAGGGCTTAGTTTATAACCTTTCAGGTTACGACAGCACTGTTTACTAAAATTCTGACCCAGTTATGTAAAAAATGAGTCTGTTTGGTAGCAAATTAGCTAAAGATGAGGCATCAAGCATTCACCAATCAATCAATGATCATTTAACATTTATCAAAACAAGCAACAAACAATCAAGGAGTGGAAAAATGGGCTATCATATAAGTTCTATTGTTTATCTTAATATAAACTTTCTTTCCCTTTATCACCTAGTCTTTTCTATTTATCCAGAGCAGATTCACATTTTGGACTTGGCCAGCAAGTTTCACCCTTATCATAGTTCATTGACAGCATTCTTTTGCTCCCTATTTGAAAACCTTAAACCTGGTTGTCCAATCACTGTACAACGCACAATGTCTAGGAAAATACACATTCATTCTAGTATCATGCTAGGAGACCTCCTTGCATGAGAAGGTGGAAAGATATGACCAGGGAAACACCACTCTAGGCACGCTGGAATCACAACCTACCCTGTCGCTGAATCACCACAGCAATAGGAACTTTGAATCACCACAGAATCTGATAGAGGCAGAAAGCCAATGTTTTCTTTCAACTAAAAACATGGGGGGGCTGCTAAGAGCCTTACAATATTTATTGAAATAAAAAAATTGAGTCGTATTGGCCTAAGGAAACTCTCGCAGACAATAGGATTCTTTTCTTACAAAGAAAGAAATAAAACAAACTGGGAATCTCTTTGAAACAGAAATAAAGGTAAAGAAGACTATAGTTTCATGTACTAACTCAACCCCCACTTTATGGGCTTATAAATTAGGCTCATTACAATGAAACCCAAGAAAATAAAATCCCAACCTATAATATAACCTATCCAAAGCTCAATTTCAGCCTATTGGACTCGCACCAGCACTTCGCAGTGACCTGGTTCCCTTCCTCCTACACTGGTATTGAAGGGAATATCTCGGACCTGAATCACCTACTCTTAATTCAAATGTTCCTACCACCAATTTTAGGGTGACACTAGAAGTTGTCTAAGAACAACCCAACTAAAATAGTTGAGTATTGAACACCTGCACCATAGAACGCAAATGATTTTGCACTACAAAGAAAAAATAAGACTATACCACAACAACAAAAAAAAGTTATGCATTCTATAGACAACTGAAAAGCAAAGAACGTACCCTCTGGATCATATGGGGGTGGAAAAAATTGCAGATAACACACTGAAGATACCACTAGACCTGCTCAAAAATTAATAAAATTTTAAAAAGGAAGAAAGAAGTTACCAATCACAGTTGCAAGAAGTCCGCACAAATAAGAAACAAATGGTTGACTAAAATAAACTATCTAATATGATTATCCTTGGCATGAATACCTAAAAGAGCACCAGTAAATACATCTGTCCAGTGATGCCAATAGTCATCAACCCGAGATATTCCCACAAGCGCAGCTAATAGCAATGGAAGGAAAATAATACAGAGTTTCGCAACATGGCCCCTACGATCAAATGCTTTAATTTTCCCCGACAAATACCATGCAAGAAAACCAAGACCAGCAAAAGACCCTGCAAATTTATATATAGAAGCTCCGTAAATATATTTTATAATGAACAAAAAAACACAAAAAGACTAATTACACCATGGCATGAAATTAGCAATGAAATGTGACCCCCAACATCAAATCTAAGCACTTATGTCTATGTTTTATTCTAGGTTGCTCAAAATAATAACATAATAAACCCCAAGAAGCAGTAAAAACCACTACAGCCATCTGAATGCATCACTTACATGAAGTATGCCCACTTGGAAAACTTTTGTAACCTTCTTTAATGACACTCTGGTCTCCATTACAAATAACACCACGTGTAACATTATTAACCACCTAGACGTGCAGCATGAGAGGAATACGTCATCGGAATATAAGAAAATGCACAAGTTTGATATAAAAACAAAAATCAGGACAAAGAGCAGAAAACTAGCAGCATTAGAAAAGCATGGACACACCAACGTTCCATTAGGGAAACAGCGCCAAAAGAAATCAGGCCGTGGCCGACCAACAGCATCTTTAATTGCATCCGTTAGAACTCCAGTCAACAATACAGAAAATAGAAGGCCTGGAATTGCATATCTACTTATCTCAGTACAACAGATGTGTTGCTTTAATATAATAAGAAGCTTGCTTCAAATAGAGTAGAAAAGAAACAAGATTTACCCAATAAGGCATGGTGCAAATCATAGACATCCCTTCGCCAGAAGTAGTACGCAAGAAAGATAAAAAAAGGTAAAATTATTGCAATCATCTGTCATAAGACAATAAGAAAGAACATTATTTTTCTGTTTTTATAATGGTGTAACTCATGCAACTTCTGGAGGAATCAAATTTCAAAGTTTATACCATATTGTAACAATTAAGTGAATTTGTCAGACTCAGATACGTACTGGAACAGCCCAAAAGGGGATAGTGTTGCCTTCCAATGGGAATCTTAAATCGGTCAACATGTCTTCCCCAACAAAACGGTGAAACGGTTCTATGACATTCAAAACCACATCTATCACCACAAGAAGTAGAAGTATTATCCAGTCATGCATATGCACCTTTGCCACTTTAACCCCATGGGATTTTACTGTGTGAGCCCCCAACTGAATATCAGGCATTTTCACCAACTAAAAGACAAATGAAAAGTATAATTACTAAGTAATGCAACCAACCTGAAAATAGGGGGAAAAGTAGTAAAAGTAAAGAGCAAAACATTAAATTACTATTTGCACAACTCATCATTTTTTTTTAACTTGGAGGGGGGGGGGGGGGGGGGTTTGGAAGCAAAAGACATTATAGGTACACTTTCCCAGGGATCAGGATTACACATAGCACATGAAAATAACTAAAATAGACAGAAATTTTATGAAAAAACATAGTACAAGGAGACAACTCATTTTCAGTACTACTTCATTCTAGTTCTTTACATGTTTTAGTACTGTGATGCAGGAACATCAATCCTATCATTTCAAAGATGGTGCTGGCCAGAATTATGTCCAACTGGGTGCATATAATTATTAGCCCATTAGGCTAGCAGAGATGATGAGGGCGAGCCTTGGTGTGACGGTAAGATTGTCATATTACAACCCAGTGGTCACAGTTTAAAACATGGAACAACCTCTCCACGTTGCAGAGGTAAGCCTGTGTACATTTTGCCCCTCCCCAAACATTGTAGTATCAGGAACCTCGTGCACTGGGACACATGGGCTAGCACGCGTGATACTTTGCTTCTTTTAGTCTGTCTTATTTAATTGATTTAAGAAGTCTTAGTTTGATTAGGATTTGAAGTTACTTTGGTTAGGTTTGACTTAGATCCAAATTGGACTAAATTAAAAGTTAAAATAAGATTAGTCTCTTTTGATTTTGTTAAACTACATTATAGTCCACACGATGGGACCTACTCACAATCCTCATCGTGTGGGACTCTTTGTTGAATGATGAAATGACCTGTCTGTAATAAACAGAGGTCCTCTTATTTATAATGTGAGAATGAATACAAAGAAAGAAAGAGGTAGTACAGGTAGTACAATGAGGGTAGTATAGGTAGTACAATTGTACAATACAGGTAGTACAATGAATCTAGATAAAAAAATGAAATACGTAATATTCTCAACACTCCCCCTCAAGTTGGTACATATATATCATGCATGCCCAACTTGGACAATATCATATGGAAGGATTTCTCTGGCAGACTTTTGGTGAAGATGTCTACTAGTTGGTCCTCTGATCTGACAAACGGAATCTCGATTTGTCCACTGTTCAGTTTCTCTTTGATGAAATGACGGTTTACCTCAACATGTTTTGTCCTATCATGTTGAACTGGATCATTAACAATGTTAATGGCTGTTTGATTATCACAGAATAATTTCATGGACTGGTTACACATAACCTTCAAATCTTTGAGTAGTCGTTGTAACCATAGTAGTTCGCATATTTCATGCGCCATTGCTCTATATTCTGCACTGGATCGAGCAACCACATTTTGCTTCTTGCTGCGCCAGGTTACCAAATTGCCACCCAAGAATGTGCAATAACCAGAGATAGACTTACGATCAGGACTTCCTGCCCAATCTGCATCAGTATAAGCCTCCAACTGGATTTGTTTATTTGGTGAATATGAAATGGCATATACTTCCATTTTCAGAGGGTCATTAAGAGATAACAGGATTCTTCTTCCAGGGGCTGACTTTAGGTAGTGCAGTATCTGATAGACAGCCTCCATATGTGTAGAGTATGGGTCGTGCATAAACTAGCTTACCAAACTAACTGTGAATGCAATATCTGGTCATGCGTGGGCAAGATATATGAGTCTGCCAACAAGTCTCTGATATCTTCCTTTGTCTTCTGCTGTGCCTTCTTTTGCCCTTAGCTTGGTATTGGGATCGAGAGGAGTATCACAAGGTCGAGCCCCAAGTAACCCTGTTTCTGAGAGAAGATCAAGAACATACTTTCTTTGAGACAGATAGATGCCTTTTGCAGATCTAGCAACTTCAATCCCAAGAAAAGTACCTAAGTTTGCCAAGGTCTTTGATCTCAAACTCTTTCCCTATAAATGCCTTTAGTTTCGTGATTTCATCAGTGTTATTGCCAACAATGATGATATCATCTACTTTACAAGTAAGGCAGTAAAAGTGTTAGGGGAATGTTTTATAAATAAAGTATAGTCAGCGTTGCTTTGAACATAGTCAAATGCTACCATAGCTTTATTAAATCTTCCAAACCATACTCTAGGGGATTGTTTTATACCATAAAGAGATCGCTTCAACTTGCAGACTTTTCCTCGGCTTTTATCATCTGTGAAACCCAATGGGCAGTCCATATAGACATCTTCAGTAAGTTCTCCATGAAGGAATGCATTTTTTACATCTAACTATTGCAAGTCCCAGTTGTGATGTACAACACAGGACAGTAAAACCCTGATGGTAGACATTTTAACCACTGGAGCAAAGGTTTCTTCGTAGTCAATCCCATATGTTTGAGTAAATCCCTGTGCAACCAATCTAGCCTTGTATCGATCAATAGTCCCATCTGGTTTCTGTTTCACTGTAAAGATCCACTTGCATCCTACTGACCTTGATCCTGCAGGAAGTGGAACAAGATCCCATGTACCATTTTTCTTTAAAGCCCTCATTTCTTCCACAATTGCAGTTTTTCACCTTTCATCCATAATTGCATCCTGCCATTTTTGAGGAACAGACACAGAAGAGAGCGAAGACACAAAAACACGAAAAGAAGGGGAAAGGGAGTCATAAGAAACATAATTGGAAATAGGATGTAGGGTGCAAGCCCTAGTTCCTTTTCGAAGTGCAATTGGAAGATCAAGATCAGAAGAAGGAGTAAGTTCCTTACCAGAAGAAGGCTCAGTAGACTCAGTTTATAGATCCAGAGCTAGCGAAGGGACATGTGCAAGAGTGGTAATAGCCTTTCCTTGCTTGTCTTTGGCACGACTATAAAGTTGCAGAGGTGGCTTAGTGGTTGGATGCTTGGATGGTGCAGCTATATCGAGCACTTGTTCTTGGACTATTTCTGGTACATCAAGTATATCTGATATAAGTACATTAGGGATATCAGGTGCATCTTCAACTGTCTGTGTCTCCCCTGAAGAGGAGCCTGATAATAGGAGAGATGCTCATGAAAAATGACATCTCTACTAACAATGACCTGACGAGAGGGAGAATGATAACACTTGTATCCTTTCTGTGTTGCAGAATACCCTAAAAATATGCACTTTAATCCACGTGGATCAAGCTTGCCAGGAGAACGATGGTTACGAGCATAACAAAGACAACCAAAGACTCTAGGAGGAAGAATAAAATCAGAATTTTCAAGTAAGATGTCCAAGGGAGCCTTGTTGTCTAAAACTCGAAAAAGACGGCGGTTGATCAGGGATGCTGCAGTGAGGACAGCATCACTCCAATATTGAGCAAGAACATGTCTCTCAAACATTAGTGCTCTAGCTGTTTCGAGTAAGTGGCGGTTCTTTCTTTCAGCGACTCCATTCTGAGCAGGAGTGTCCACACAACTTGTCTGATGAATTATCCCGTTATCAGCCAAGTATGGCTGAAAAAGTCCTTCAAGATATTCCTTACCATTGTCACTACGGAGCATCTTCAACTGAGTTTGAAACTGCGTCTTGATCATATTCGAAATGGCGGAAGTATGCAAAGACCTCATTTTTTTGACGCATCAGATAGACCCATGTAGTACGAGTGTGAAAATCAGTAAAGGTTACAAACCACCTATAACCAGAAATAGAGGTAGTCCGTGTTGGACCCCAAACATCAGAATAGACTAAATCAAAGATACAAAGACTTCTCGAAACAGAAGGTATACAAGCCTATTTGGCCAAAACACAAGCCTCACATAATTATTCGTCTTTATTACATTATTTAAATAATTTTAAAAAAAATGAGATAGAATAGCAGAAGAGGGATGCCCAAGACGGCGGTGCCACTGCTGAAGGGTACTGACTGCGGAATGGGAGGAAGATGTTGAACGACCATTGTCAAGCAAGTACAGGCCACCATGCACACTACCATGTCCAATCATCTTCCCGTTCTCCAGATACTAAATCACACAATAGGTAGGAAAAAATGTTACTTTACAATTTAGAGACTTTGTAAGACTACTAATGGAGAGTAAATTTGTGGATAAATTAGGAACATGTAGAACGGAATTCAAATCAAGAGAGGAAGAACAGTGGATGGATCCAATTCCAGATATAGGAGAGAGGGATCCATCAGCGACCTTCACAGTATTATGTCCAAAAAAAGGAGAGTATAAATAAAAGGACTCATACGAACCAGTCATGTGGTCAGTGGCTCCAATATCTATAACCCAAGGACTAGAGACAGAGAAAGCACAATGACCATCATGAGAAATACCTGACTGAACAAAAAAAGAACCTGGATTGGTAGATGCAGATGTGGATGATTGATTTGTAATCGCAAGAGGTAGTTGAAGGAAATGCCAGAGGGTCCGAAGTTCTTGTGCAGAGAGTTGTGGCAGAGGACCAGTAGGAGGACTTGTTTCAGTTTGATGTGCCTGAGGTACCTGGGAGAGGACTTTGCCTTATGCATACCTTTTTCCTAGCGTTTTGCTTCAAAATTTGCCAGTTTGCCATGAAGCTTCCAGCATGTGCCTTTGTTGTGCCAAAGCTTGTTATAATACTCACATTTGATAGCATCACGGGAAACAGGAGGACTCTTGTATGTCTGAGTATTTGTCTGGAGAGCAGACCTATTCGGAACAGAAGGGGACAACATTATTATTCGTCGTTGGTCCTCTAACTGAACCATGGAATAAGCCTGTTCGAGGGTGGGGAAAGGGTCCCTGCTAAGAATCTGTGAGCGAATAGGATCAAGCTCTAGTCGTGCCAGAAAAGTATAAACCCTGTATTTCTCTTCCCTTTTGTGAAATAGGGTAACATCTTCTTCACATTTAGCATGAATAGAATCATAAAAATCAATTGTTTGTCAATAGCTCATCAACTTAGTATAATATTGGGATACAGTCAATTCTTTTTTGATAGTTTCATGAACACTTTTTTGAATGGCATAAATTAAAGCAGCATTCCCAAGTTGGGAATAGGTGTCCTTAGCAGACTTTCAAATTTATACAGCAGTATCCAATAACAAATAGCCCTCGACTATAATGGGTTGCATGGAACTGAAGAAATATTGCATTACCAATGAATTTTCAGCATGCCATTTCTCCAAAACAATGTCCTTGGTCAGAGGTTTTTCCTTGGTGCCGGTGAGATATCCCGATAATCCCCGAGCTGTAATTGAGAGTTGGGTGGCCCAAGACCACATTAGGTAATTACCACCATCAAGTTTAGTGGTATTAATGGGAATAGTGAGATTGTCAATTTTAAAACTCTCTATCCCAGAAGAGATTACTTCAGATGCCATCCTTGAGTTGTGTATTCAAGAACAAACACCCAAAAACAATATGACTATCCCTGTTTGGTTATAGCACAATATATGGAGATCAAAGTAGAAATATCACTTGTCAGATATCCTAACTTATCCCATGTGCAACATAATATATGAAAATCAATTTTGGTTTGCACCCACTTTTTTGTTTATTGGGGTAAACTCAGAAACTCATAGATATCCGATCAAACTGAACCATATTATTAATATCCAGACTGATAAAAAAAATTGATTTCCAATAACGAGAATAAAAAAAATGATCTGTAATGAGGGATAAAAAGAAGGGCAGTACCTATATCATTGTATGATTCCCTCTTTGGTTGTTGCCCCTATTAGGGAGAGAAAAAAAAAACAAAAAAAAAGAAAAGAAAAGAAGGAAAGTCAGTGGTCGGCGGTGATAGGTTGGCGGCAGCGGTGGTGAGGCGGCGGAGGGATCGGACGGTAGAGCTAAGTTGGCTCTAATACCATGTTGAATGATGGAATGACTTGTCTGTAATAGACAAAGGTCCTCTTATTTATAATGTGAGAATGAATACAAAAAAAGAAAGAGGTAGTACAGGTAATACAATGCAGGTAGTACAATGAGGGTAGTACAGGTAGTACAATTGTACAATAGTACAATTGTACAATACAGGTAGTCCAATGAATTTAGACAAAAATGAAATACGTAATATTCTCAACACTCTTTGACCTACACAGTTGATGTGTAGGACTCTTTGACTACAATTGTTGAGTTAGAATAAGACTCTACAGTCCTATTGTGTTTACAGTTCTATACAGTCCTATTGTAATAAGATCTCCTATTAGCATATGGACTCCTAATTAGTTTATGAGTTTGTTTTATTAGTTTCCTTTACCAATTAGACTTGTTAGTTTCCTTTTCCTATTTGGAGTTTACTTTGTCTTTAGTTTGTGACCAGGACTCTAACTTGTAAAGTCCTAGATCCTATCTAATATGTTTTTTATTTTATATAAATACAAGCTACAAGGAGAGGAGCACATATATTCTCTTCCTCATTTCTTCTCTAATTTTTTTCTATTTTGTTACAGATTTGATTCATCATGGACCTAGAATATGAAGTTAGACTAGTACTAGATTCAATTAGCGTAGCCATGGAACTATTAAATGGGTTAGTAATCTCTACATTTTCAGTTATTTCATGGGATGGTTAACAATTTTGTCAATCGGTTAGATAATAATTCTCTTCCATATGTGGTTTGACGGTCAAACCCTACCACTAGATTTGAGTAAGTCCCAATAAATTTTACACATAAGTAATTAAAGTATAGTGTAACGTTTTACGATAAATAGTTCTATTACGTAAATGAACTTGGAAATTGAGCCCAATGGTGGTTCTGTTGATTTTTCACCTTTGTTCCCTTTTTTCTAATTTTTCTTTAAATCTAGGAGACCTTCTTGGATTCAAGGAAATAGAAATACTAGCAAATGAAATAAAATATCCTCTCACCAAACATTTGTTTACACCTTCCCCTGCCATGCTTTGTATAGGCTGTGAAGAAAGATGGATTTCAATTACCAAACCCTGCTTCTAAATTAGTGAAAATAAAATTTCCACAAGCCCAAGACTCACAATCAAAATTGAAGAACAATACTATTACTCCAAAGATGAGAGAATAACCTTGAGATACAAAGTAATTAAGCAATAAAGACAAGCTTGTACACAAGGTGATTAGGTTGGTTGTTGAAGGCAGCAATGAGGAAGTGATGCAGTCCAAGAACCAGCCAACATTGATCCATTGGACCAGCCCAAGAACCAGTCAACATGGGTCCATTGAACCAGCCCAAAGCCAAGCCAAATCACTCTTGGCTCAGCTTGGACAGCTGGCCTGCTGGATGCGATATTGGACAGCTGTCCTTAGCTGCGATATTGTTTCTCACTATTTTATTGTGTTATTTACTTCCTAAACATAAGAGTATTTATTTTGGATAGTTGGCTAGGTTATTTAGAATCTTTCCTAAGTTTTATTCTAGAAACTTGCCTTAAGTTAAGTTTAGAAACTTTCCTAAATTTAGTTTTGGAAACCTTCCTAATTGCTGTAAAGGAAGTTTCCTTGCTTATTTATTTTTGGATACTCCATATCCTTCCAAGATTGTAATTTTTATAGAGCTATAAATAAAGAGAAAGGAGAGGCTGGCGATAGAGTTGGCCAAAATTTATTATAAAAATTCTGGTTGAGTGAAGATTCTTCCTTGTGTTCCTAACTTCTTCTCTCTACTTTTCTGTCACTATTTTCAAATTCTTTTGCTTCAGTACTGACTACTGATCTGTGACACATTGTGCTACTGTTCTTGATCCAATCTCCATCTTGAAGTGCAATAACAACCCAGAACCAGCAGGTCATCTCTACAGTGACGGCAGCAGTTTTAGTGGTGGATTTCAAAATTTTCTCTTACCTCCATCCCTGGTTAGTTTGGTCTCAAATTCAGAAATATCATCACATATGAACTGAAGTTCATTCTCCCAAGATTTGGAACTATTCTAATGGTATTCTGAGATAAGTATTTCTTTTTTACTGCTTATACAATTCTGGTTTTTGTCAAGGCCTTAATTCTGTTTTGGGTTTGGGTTGTATGAAGATCTTGTAGCAAAGAGGATTTGATTGATTTGAATGTTTTGAAACCCTCTTTGCCATCAGGAAGGCATTATTTTATAATCAAGTGAGTGGAGGACCAAGGCAAATGACAAATTTCCAACGTAGAAGTCAAGCATGAGAAATAGGAGATATGAATGAAAAAGAGGAAAGGTGATTCATGGAAAGGGATGCTCACATGGAAAAGAGGCATATGGGAAAGATAAACGTTGGGAAGAGGATAGGTCTATTTAATAATGGGTGGATGAAGGCGATATGGGTGTGATCAGAGAAATGTGTAAGTAAGCTCAAATGACAAGACAATGCTCACACACAAAAATAAATAAATTCTTCACTACATCCCTCAAATAAAAAAGAAGATAAACATAAAGATAACTCCAAAAATAAACTTCAGAATTTTTGACATCGATAACTAAAACCAAGAAGAACTAACCAAGCAAAGAACTAGGTAATAACATCATTCCTCGTCGCCTATACAGGCAGCGAGTCAAAATGCAAGATCCTTCTTCGATCAATCGAAGAGAACATGAAAAGATGTTAACAACAAGCATCAGACGAAATGCTTTTCCTCAACTTGCTCTGACCAATTTTTTTAGGAAAAGGAGTGTTTTAGCATGATAAGTATAAACCAAAGAGAAATAAAACTGCAGGCTTCTGACCAAAAGGAGTTCATACTTATGAGATGATATATCCCCTCCACCAGGAAAAGAGTATAAATCAAACGGATTAAAAGAATGTGCTGACCTGGAAAAGCCGGGAGAAGGAGAATGGTTGTGGAAACTCAGCAACGACAATGAAAGATAGCGCGAGGAGCTGCTCCCCTTTTTTCCAGTCCCTTCACCCTAAGAAAGAAGACAGAGAAGCCAACATTGACAAAAACCAGAAGAACATGAAGATAATCAGTCACGGTTTTATATAGAAACTTAGAAAGAGTGACAGATTCGTTTTCTTCGTCCTTCCGGAGAAAGCAAGCAAAGTTCGAATCTCTACGAAATTAAGCTTCATCAAAATGAAACAAGTGTCTGCGCCATCACACCACAGACGGCGAGGGTCCTATGGTCAACCGAGGGTTGGAGCCTCAGGTGACGTTGAAACGAACTTGAATGTCTGAGAGTGGAGAGTGGAGAGAGAGAGAGAGAGAGAGAGAGAGAGAGCAGAAACAAACCTAAAAATGCACAAATAGCATCGGAGCGCCATTAGCTCGCTGCGTGGCTATCTGTGTACTCGTTTGGAGGACCAATCACGTTCACACCAGAAGTGAAAATCTTTGTCTGGTCTACAAAAACGGATAATAAAAAGCGGGTCTGAAACGCCACTTGGGGATGAATTCGTGGTCGTGAGATCAGAAAAATCGGACGGCGCGCGCCATGGGAGGATTAGAAAACTGAAATTTAAAATTAAGGGAAAGTGGGTTATCTAATCAGCAGACCAGAGACCTTTTCTCCAAATTGATCACTCAGGATGGAGAGAGACTCTTGTAACATTCTGATGTGTTGGTCTTTTACCCAAAAAAATATATATATATATATTCTGATACGTTGGTCCATTTTTTAAAGTTTTTCGACTGAACCCCTCTTAAAATATAATATTTGTGAAGGACCAGCGTGGCCGGTGCATCAGTGGGACCACATGGTCAACTATCAATAATATTCAATATATTTTAAAACATAAAAATATGTACAATTTGTACCCAAAAAAATATATGTACAATTAGAAACTTTTTAACATAAAGACCAACCAATCCAAAATCATGATCCCATTTTTTATTTTTGGGGTAAAAATCCAAAATTATGAATAATAAATATAATATAGAGAATTCATGAAAGGATATTTTCTTTTTTTTTGGTAAAAGAAGTTTTGTTACGAGATCTATTAAAGTTTTTAAATAATTTATAATGACGGTCAAGCGTCAAGTGGTAACGAAGATTCTGACCGTTCAAAATGCATTAGGATACATACCAATGTACTTTGTCTAATGTACTTTGAGTGATTAGGATCTTCACTGATGTTGCTGACAATCACTATAGAGGATCTCGATCTATTTTTTATTCATTTGTAGGTCATCGTCAGAGGTGATTTTGATTACTTAAAAAATATTTTATACTCTTTTTTTTTTTTTTTTGATAAGAAACATGTATACTTGTTTGCCATCGTACATTGTTTGTCTATTCCCATTTTAACCATGGAAACAACAGCCCGCCTATGTTGAAAACCATATACTAAATTTTTTATTATAAATAAATAAATACGTAAGCATTTATCCATCAACTTCAAAATCTCCTTCAGAAAACTTACTTTAGGAAGAAAAGTTGTCTCTGTTTTATTGCTCAACTTTCCAATTAAAATAAAGATCAATAGCACCCAAAAAAAATAGAGAAAGAGTTGGCATTGTGAATGGGAAGGTGCTTTCAAACCCTTTCTCTGTACGTTATCGCTAGAAGTGGGACACTTAGAAAAAGGGAGCATTTCACAGGATTGGCAACTTACCTCATTAGGGTTTGGTGGGGGATTAGATTTTGAAAAAAAGTTTTTATGCAGGGTGATTACATAGAAAAAAGATATTATAAGGATTTCAAATTACATGCATGTACATGTATTCTCTATAAGATTCTATCATCGCTTATGTGGTATGGGACTCACCTTTAGTGTATGGGATTTGTTGGATATAGACAATGATAGAATCCAATGGAGGATACAAGTATATGTAGTTGAATTATTCTCTATTATAAGAACTACATATATAGGAATGGTAGGGGATTTTATATCTTTTAATTAAAGGATGGGATGCTTCAACCATGTGTTTCTGAACAGAAATCGTCTCCCGCCTGGGTTTGGGCGGGAGACTGGGTGGCCCGGATGGATGGCCGCCATGTGGCACTCGGAGGGATCCGAGCCCTCCATCCGAGCCGACCCCCAATCAACGCCGGCCGGGGGGGCGGATGATCGATGCACTGGCGGCCATCCTCCGAGTCTCTTTAATTGAGAGGCAAACTAGTCAAACTCTGTTCGTAATGTATATCAATACCCTACTATCATGAAAGAGGAAACGCATATATCTAACGAAATAAGATACATAAAAGAAGACCCATTCATATATATATATGTTCTTTTGCGTGTGAACAACTACAACAAACGGGATAGAAAATCAATATATAATCGGTATAAATAAATTGGTCAGTATATCGATATAAAATTATACTGTACCAAATTACTATTTGATATCACACTCAAACCATTATCCTATAATAAACCTACATTTGAGATCTTAGACCTTAATATGGGTGACGATTCTAGATCTTTATCGTCCCTCTTCATATGGTGAATATATGTATAATATGTGAATTATTTTCAATATCATCATACACAGTAGAATGGAAATGCGAAATGCATTTTTCATCAGTAATGAAATATTTTTATCAACCATAAACCCATGACCAGAAACTGAAGACTTCTTGTCTCTGTTCATATGGTGAGTATATGTATAATATGTGAATTAATTCCATTTTGACGGTTGGCAGCTCAGAAAGTATTCATCCTATCATTCCTATTCACGTCACTCCATCTATTTCTACTTCTTTATTTATATAAATAGTAAGTGCTGGTTTGTCTTCTTTTTCAATCATTCACTTTTGAATTTTCGTACTTCCCTTTATCCTTTGCTTGTAGGAGAGTAAAAGTTATCTCTCTTTACTTCTATTCAATCACTAATTCACTATGCATTAAAAAAATAATAATAATAAAATATTCATTTATTCATTATTGTACCTTACAAAAATATATATTAATTCAATGTCATTATTTCCAGAGGGGATTCCATCACCATTTACAGGTTGGAAGACTCACCTTTAGAGTATGAGATCCACCAAATATAGACGGTGATTAAATTCCGTGCAAGTGGCGATTGCATTCTTATTTATTTTTTTATACATAACTGCACCCTTATTTGCTTGTGTAAAACCATAAAAGACAGATAAACCTGTTCTGGTTTGGATTGGAGACACGATATAATAAGCACCATATGTCTGTGCCAAACACAAGACGTGTTTCAGAATTTTCTGAAATCTTGATTTGAGGAATTGAAGTTGAATCAGTGAGGACTCAAGATCAATCCTGATTTAGATAATTCTTGTAATCTTCTTTTTAAATTGCTCATTATTTAGGTTTGATCTTTATTTTTTACATGTTTTCTTCCTTTTATTATAAAATATCAGAAAATTTATGAAAATTACTTCTTGTAGCAAAACATTTCAGTTTATTGAATAAAAAACTTCATAATTTCATATATTTTGAAAAATCTTTGGTGTTTCTTCCTCGTTTCAATTTCTAGGGCTCCGTCCAAATCTAACTTATTCATATTATTCAATTTTGGGTTCATGAACCTTGCCTGAAAAGAATCTTAATTCAATAATGCAGTGCAAAAATCTCTTATTCATATTATTCAATTTTGGGTTCATGAACCTTGCCTGAAAAGAATCTTAATTCAATAATGCAGTGCAAAAATCTCTCTCTCTCTCTCTCTCTCTCTCTCTCTCTCTCTCTCCCTTTTAGCTCAAATTTGAATGAAAAAAGGGTCCCATAAGGTATTCTAATCTTAACTTAATTTCCTCATACAGGGGTATACTTGTTTGAACCCAATTTTGTCCATCCAGAGCGACTGGTGCCTATCATATTGATTAATACCGCATTAGGAGAGATCTTTTTCCACTTGTTATCCTCCTCACATTTTCTGGGTCAGAAGAGGGAAAAATATCGTCTCATGTTGTTCAGTTCACTCAGTTGTGATCCAACAACAAGAGACGATATGAGGCCCCAGAAGAGTGTAGTGTGCATCTTGTTGATGCAAAAAAACTGATTAGTATGATCTGACCATCATGTCAGCAGAAAGACCTTCGACTTACAGGGTTTTATATTGCACGAACAAAGTGATCCACTATGTTGAACGAGTTACACAAAGTGATTGACGACTTATAGAAGTGTGTCTGAAAACAATGAAAAACAACACTCAGAGGGGCGGACTAGGTAGTCCAGTGGCCACTCTGATGCTTAAGTCAATTCTCAGATCAAACATAATAGAATGCTCGAAGGATGGACATTCCTCAGAGAATGGGGTAAAGCTTGAGTATACTACAAAGGATGGTTACCCGAAAAAACTGAACTTACCTTGCTCAATGTACGTTGGTACTCTTATAGACCTTTGTCTGGCCGATTGGAGTGGTTGGAAGTCGTGTGATAGTGTGGTGGTTGTACAACTATTGTATTGAGTTCCCATCGTTAGATCAGGATCTGATGGTAGACTATAGCATGATAGTGGTTACCGTGGTCATTTGTACATGACCCATAATCAAAGATAGTGGCCATTGAATAAGGAACGCGTCTCTGCACGTATCGAACTGCCCAGGGCAAATGGATGTGACACGTGTCGCACACGTGTCAGAAGATGAGACAATCTTGTTGACCCTTCGTGTTATGATCAAGTTGAGCTATGTGTCACATTCTGAGACAGGCCACATGTCTCCATATCGTTGGTGGACAGAATATTGTGTTAACAATTGCCCCTTGCTTTCCCTGACTAGTTGGTAAGGAAAAGCAATATGACTTACTGGTAGATCATCGCCCTCAAGTAAGTCGTGATTGTTCTGGAACTCATCCCTGCTCCTTTCTGCGAATGGAGTTGATTGGGGTACAGCTGTTTTGTGTATTCCGAGTCATAGCGACAGTTGTCTATTGAGTTGTACTCCATAATCTGAATTCTGGACCTCTCGACTCGCGCCACTTGGTTGTTTTCTATGATGACTAGCTATTCTCTTGGGTATTGCCACATGTCATATAGTAATATTTCTGCAATTGAAAAATCTTCGGTATTGAGGCGTTGCCTCATTTCCCAATGGACAATTTGTCCTTTCCCCAAACCTTTCCAATGATGAAAATGGGAAAAGCACATTTTCATTTACTCGCTCTGATGGCTTTTCATGATTAGCTTTGGGTCTTGGACCGGAAGGTCACGTCTCTTGATACTATTAGATAAAGGCTTCACATTACTCTTCAATTGATATTTTCTCGAACTCTTTGTATGTGAGGTCACATCTGTTGGTACTATTAGATAAAGGCTTCACATTACTCTTCAATTGATATTTTCTCAAACTCTTTGTGTGTGAAGTTGCTTGGGAGTAGTCTCAATAGTCCTTGTCCTCAACTTTCTGAAGAACATATCAGTAAGTCTTCTTCCTTCCTTTTTATTTTGACCATGTCTTCTTCTGATATCTCACCTTCTTCTGTTAACGAAAAACATGACCGTCGCACGGGAGAAATTACCATGGCGGTTTCAAGTGAAACCATGAGACAATCCCAACTTCCCATTGCGAGTGTAGTTGCTGAGACTAATTTAACTGTTGTGGCCTTTACTGCCCCATCCCCATAACAATTTCGCTTATGCCGCCAGTCGTTCTGATATGACTTAGGAAAGCTTTGAATGCTTGTAGGGTTAAATACTCCATTCCCAATCGCTATATCCTTTGTATTCCTAAGAGAGTTGAGGCTCCCAATACCCCTAAACAAAACAAAGTTTGTGTTTATGAGGAAATGTTGCAAGTGGCTTTCGCCTTCCTGTTCCAGAAGACGTTATCTGCATCCTTGACTTCTATCAAGTAGCTCCTGCTCAAATGCTTCCGAATTCTTGGTGTTTCCAATGGCCTTCTGGGTGTATTTCAAGCATCAAGGAGACAATCCTTCTGTAAACCTATTTAAGAGTATGTTTAGGTTTAACATCAATAATGGTCCTCTGGACAATTTCGGAATGAAATCACCTACAGGTTGGTACCAAGTTAATAAAAGAAAGACCGCCCCTGAGATTTTGGCCAACAAAAGATCTTCCATTCCTAATTGGAAAAAGTTCTTCTTCTTTGTTAGTTTGGGGAATGATATTCCCCTACCTGTATCAAATATCTGGCGTTTCCATTCTTCCAAAGGATTCAATAAACTTCCCTTGTTGACCCAACCCGAACGCAGATTTCTCAGGTCTGTCACAAAAAACCCAAGCGCTATAATATCTTACCATCCCCTGATAACTTATGATTTCGTGCTCTTCAATGGGCGTAATTTCATCGGCAACCATGATGTCTACCTTGACCCTACGGAAGCTAGGGCTGCCAACTTTGATTCTCTTCCTTTGAATGTGGCCTTCAATTGTCCCTCTTCACGACTTGCTATCAAATCTTCTTCGGAAATTTCTACCAAATCTTCTCCGAAAGTGTTACTCAGACTGATGAAACTGATAGATCAGAGGAAACAAGTTCTGGTAGGTCGCTTAGGCTTTCGTTACTTTTGAATTTTCATTGTATAGTTCACTTTTTTTTTCTTTCTTTTTTTTCTTTTTTTGGGTAAGTGTTCATTTGTATTGTTACTTATCTTTTCTTCTTGGCTTGGCACAGTGGGGAGATTAAAGCTTCCAAAGTACAACTTTGATTCAATCTTCCAAAGCTCCATGCGTGACTATTCGTGTAAAGGTAAGGCGATAGCAGACACTGATGTCTCCAAGAAATGGAATATTAGCATGAATCCTACTTCGAATAAAGGCATTGTTCTTGGTTCCCCTACTCATACTCCACTTGTTTCATCTGAGGAGACTAAGAAACTCGATCCAGTGGGTCCTTTGAATGACCTTCCTATGATCGTAGCTGGAACTAGAGCTATTAATCCTCAGTCTTTTAACGAAGCTCCTCATACCAACCTGAGTGTTCATGAAATTTTTGGTTGTTATGAGGTGTTAAAGACCCTTTCCACCATAGATGTAAGTACATTCTTTCCAAAACACTTTATTGCTTGCTACCCTCATGATGGGTATCTTCCTTTTGTTGCTCGCTGATTTTATAATTTATTGCTTACTGCAGCGTGCCAATCTTATGGTTAAAAGAGTGAAGTCATGGGATGCTAAGCACTCTGGCTTGCTCCAACAAAATGAGTCCATAACTCAAGATTTGACGAGGGAAAGAGAGAGTACAATTACTGAAAGAAGAAAGGTATTTGAAGAGAGGGAAAAGGTTGCCAAGGAAAAGGAGAGGACTGACTAGAAAGATAAGAGGATTGAGGAAGTTGAAAAGGAATTGGAGAGATTGAAAGACGAGCAATCTTCCTTAGAAATTAAACTCAAGGAGACTGAGCAAAATATCCTTGTGAGGATAAATGATGTGGTGATTGAGTATAGGGATTCTGATGAACTGTATAATTACATCTGACTCTGAATAGTTTAAACCCCTGAGAAATGATATGGGTTCCGTTGCAAGCATGCAGGCTCTTTGCAGGTTACACAATTTTATTCGAGAAAGGACTCCTGGTTATGATTTCTCCAGATTCATCGTGGATCTTGATGCCCCGTCCCTCCATATTCTAATGAAAAAGAGTACATTCAACCTCCAAACATTGCTAATGTTGAAGCAGAGGCCAGTGTACAAGTTGAGGAGGAGTCCCCTGCCTTAGACGAAGACAAAAAGACTGCTGAACTCCCTTTTTTTTATTTCAATTTATAACTTTCCAATCAAACTTTAATATAATCATCTTTTGTTCCTTCTTTGCTGAGTTGTCTTTCTTCTTGTTTCTTTCAAAAGAGGTGGGAATCCTTCAAAAGAACTATGATTTTGGAGGAATCCTCTGACATAAGAGAGAATCATTTTTCTTTCGCTGAGATATGAAAACTAGCTAGAGTTGCTGAATTCAGAGAATCCAACCCAAATATTTCTCATGCTATGGCTACCTTAATAGTAGACATAGAGGTATTGCAACTGCAGAATGAAGAGCTTAGAAAGAGAGACGATTCCTCACCTTCGTTGGAATCCTTGAGTCTTCAACTGTCTAATATGAAAATTGAGAATGCTGCCTTGAAGAGAGAACTGGAAAAACTTAATGAGCAGTGTGACTCATAAGCAGAGACCATAAAAGATTTGATCTCCGAACATGATGCTGCAATCTTGCAATCCACTGAGCTTAGGGAAGAGCTTAAATCTCAAATGAACACTCGACCATCACGCTCGAAAAAGCATCGCTAGACTTTTAGATAACTCTCATTTACTTTAGGAGCGACCTATGATCTCCAGTATGACCTACAACAAGCAATTCAATGTAAACGACTTACTGCATAGGCTGGAAGTCTACATCAACTTTAATAAAATATTCACTTCTTTCTTTGACTTTAGTCTCTTCCAGCTTTTTGTATTGTTTTCGAAAACCGGAAACAAGACGCTTCTTCTTCTTTTTAAAAAACCATTTGAAAAGTTGAACCTCGCCTTTTGGGAAGACGCGATCTTCGGCATTTAATATGATAGGTATTTACTGATGGCCGAGGGAACACTACATGGAAAGTAGTTTCTCTTTCTTGAAGCAGCGTGACGCTTCAAAATTGATGTGACCATCTCTTCAATAATCATTTCTTCGGATTCCAAAAGTTTGAAATCCTGGTTTATCTCTTTCTCAAACACCTATAAATTCTCGTTCATTGAGACTCTCTTCTCCAAGAAAAAGGAAAAACATCCTTCTGACCTAGCTCATTCTCAATCTTCTGGTTCTTAGAAATGTCTTCTTCTCGAGCAAGATCGCTTCGTCCAAGAATAAAGCTTCATGGTGCCTCTCCAGGAGAAGATTATATTTGCACCAGAACTCATTCCACCATGAAACAATCTGAAGTGGACGAACTGGTAGAAAAATATTCTCTCCCAGACTTTTATGTATACAGAGTCCCTTAAAACAACGAAACCCCTTGCACCGTTAACTTCAAAGAAATTTATGTGTATATGGACATGCTTATTTCTGGTTTACGCCTACCTATCCCAGAAGCGATTCTTGAAATTATGCGATATTATAAGATAGCTCCTGGATAGGTACAACCTAATTCTTGGTGCCATCTTGTTTCCTTTCTTTTATTTTATAGGCGTCTTAAATGCATTCCTTCTGTGCCCCTGTTTCGCAACCTCTACAAGCTAAATGTCGAAAAAGAGACCATCGGGAAACCCAAGAAAAGGCTCCCATAGGGTGGTATTACTTCAGTAGCAGAAAGAACAGTCTGAAAATCATGAGTGCTGAAAGAGGATCGTTGCAGTTTTGGCATCGCAATTTCTTTTTCGTAGGTTTAAAAAATGGATCACCATTTCCCATTAGCAACAAATGGGGATTTCTTGATGATGGTGAAGCATAAACTTTGAATAAAAGGCCTCAGTTGCAAGGATATGATTTGCAGTCTTTCGATTTGGCAAGGGAACAAGACCCTGAAGCAATGTTCTCCCATGTTGAACTTGCAAACCCTAACCTTCGTTTACCCTATTCCAGCTTCCTCAAGATATGAATGTGGATGCTCCGGTCGATGATGCAGAAGCCGATGATATTTATGCTCAAATCGACGCGTACACTGAGGAAGAGGAAGAAACACCTTCTATCCATGGTAAAAACTCTTATCTATGTGGTTGCTTGAAATTTTCTCTTATTTCTGTTCAAGTTCTTGACTGCTATCCTTTTCATCAGACATCTCTCCAGCAAAAAAATGCAAGGACTGACCCTAAAGGAAAGGACCCTATCATTATTGGGTTTGGTTTTAATTCTCCCATGAGACCCTCCTCTACAGGTTTGATTGCCCGTATTTCACAGGAACTTCAGGCAAAGGTGGAACGAGAGTGTTACGGTCGAAAATCGCCCGCCGGTCCGCGCTCTGAGCTACCTGCAATCACAGAGATGAGACAAGGGAGTTGGGCGCCTAAGCCCCAGGTACACTCCGATGCCTAAGTCAGATTCCCAATGTAAACAGTCAAGAGATAACAGAAAGCTATCTCCAGTTTAAAGAGTGTGGGACGATGAGAGAGTTTGAACGTGCGAGAATGATGAATGAGAGAGAGACTGTCAATTAGTAACTTGTAACTGAGATTACCTTGAGGGAATGTCCTCTACTTATAGATTGGGAAGAAGCATGGAGGTACCGGGACTCAGGGGAGTAGACCGCCAATAGGATTGCCACATGTCGCTCTGAGGGACACCCGTGTGGTAGACTCCGAGTAGGAGTAAGAGACCTTAGGCAAGGAAGCTAGGTTGGTCAGCCCTGGGATTGACACATGTCAATGTATGAGTAATCACGGACCGCGATAGTCGACGTCGTATCAGACTGGGAGAAGGACTCCTCGGAGGTAGCATAATCACATTAGGACTCTGACTACCGACTGGGAAACGTAGCCAGGTAGGACTATGACTCCGAGCGCTACCATAGATGATGATAACTAGACAGCATAGGACGAGTGCGACATGTCGGGCACATGAGAGGCCGGGCGTAAGATACCGAATGCCTCATAAGCCGAGCGCAAGATACTCCGAGCGGTCGGCTCCGAAGGTGAAGCTTGACGCGTGTAAGATTTCCATTGGGTGATATTTTTCCCCCCTAACAGAGAGCTAGCATCCTAAATAAAAAAGAAGAGACCATTGTCTCCTACTATCTTTCTGGAAGGAGAGCCCAGTCAGCCCACTTTTCTGAGCCCGAACATTTAATTGGAAATCGTCTTGAAAGTAATTTGGAGAGAGGTTGTCCACATGCTCCTCCTGTGGAAATTTCTCCTTCTGTTGATAAATCAACCAGGACTGCAACAGAAGGAATCTACATACCGAAATGGTCAGTAAAGCCTTTTGACAGTGGTGTCTTTAACGGTCGAGTTTCTAGAGAACTTCTGTGGGGGATTTGCCTTCTGACTGATCGAAAAGAATTCCTCTACCTGTCTTTCCCGCTGTTGGGTGATGAAATTTCTTCATCTCTCATAAGTGTAAGTCACAACTTTATTTATACGCTTTGATTCCCCTTCTAGATTTTGACACCTTTTGTTTTTCAACATAAATCATTGCTTCCCTCGGTGTGGCTTCCGAAAGATTTGAATCTATGAAGGAAGTGTTTCTAGAAGCAAGCAAGAAGTATGAAGAAGAAGCCCTTGAAACAAAGCGGCTTTCGCAATTACTGAAGATGAAAGAAGGGGCATTTGCCCAGGAGAAGAATAGAATGAAGGATGAAATTGATGCTGCCAGATAAAGGACTCTTGAAGCTCTTAAAAGAGCCAATTTGTTAGAGAAAGAAAAAGTTGAATTAGAGAAACAGAAAGCGAAGGTGCTTACAAAAAAAGAATTGGTCCAGAATGAAATCAATCACCTGAATGACAACTTCATTCGTTTGAATGAATATGCAATAAAAGAATACAAAAAATCAGAAGAGTTGATGAACCAAATTAATGAAGGAAAAGAATTTTCCTCCATTCGTCAAGAGATTGTTGAAGCAACTTTTCATCAACCATAGGACTTTGTGAAGTCCAAGATTCCGGGCTTCGACTTCTGTGGATTTGGGGAAGACTCTTCCGATCTTGGAGATAATGCTCTAACACCTGCACCATTTACTTGAAGAATCCACCTACTGTCTTGCAAACATGAAAAAAAAAATTTACTTTTTTTTTGTTTGTTTTTGTTTTGCTTGAAGGAACTTTGAAAGAACTTTTGTTGATAGGAGATCCTACACGGACACTTATCTCTGATGTAACCCTTTTTTTTTTTTTAATATATGTAGTTTGCTCCATCTATTGCACTTTTGCTTTTTGACATCTCTATACCTGCAATAGCTCTTTTTGTCTAACTGCCAAACTAGAGGGTTGCGGTATGTATATATATACCCCCTAGTTTGTATTGAATGTACAGAGTACATTGAATGCAAACTAACGTTCATTGAAAGAATTGTACCCCCCATATCGATCAATTTTTGTGAAGACAAAAAATGAGCGATATAGAGTCAAATTTGAGACAAAAAAGAGATAAAATGTAAAGTATATTTTATTCATAAAAAAATCACTTTACATCATTGATAGAATCTTCGAAGATTTTTGATTTGTCATGGCTTGGAGATTAATGCACCTTTTAAGGTATACAAGTGATATGTACCTAGTCGAGTTACTCGAACAATTCTATATGGACCTTCCCAGTTTGGTTGTAGTTTGTCTTGCTGGGAAGGTTTTGATAGAGATGCTCGTCGGAGAACAAGATCTCCAACTTGAAATTGACGAGTTCTAACTCGTGAGTTGTAATATCTTGCTACCTTGTGTTGGTAGCTTAAAATGTTAAGTGTTGCGTCTTCTTGAACCTCTGGAAGTAAATCCAGATTTGCACGCAGACCTTCTGAGTTTGTTTCTTCATCATAGTTGAAGATCCGAAATATTGGAAAAGTAATTTCAATTGCTACGACTGCTTTTGTTCTGTAAACCAGCATAAAAGGAGTTTCTCCTGTTGCTGTACGACTTGTAGTTCTGTATGACCACAACACACTTGGTAATTCTTCATACCACAAGCCTCTTCGGTTTTTTGTGAGTCGTCTTCCCAAGGCATGCCCAAGTTCTTCGTTAGCAGGTTCTGTTTGGCCATTTGATTCTGGATGATACACTGAGGATGGACGATGCTTTATGTGAAAACCATCACAAAGCGCTCTAAATTGTCTACCACTGAATGGAGGTCCATTGTCTGTAATGAACACCTTTGGAATTCCAAATCTATAAATTATGTTCAATCTGATGAAATTCTCCACATGTTCTGCGTCAGTGGATGTCACAGCTTCTGCTTCAATCCGTTTAGAAAAGTAATCGACCGCTCCCAACAAATGACTTTTGCCTGAACGCAATGAAGGGAATGGATCCATTGTATCCAATCCCCACATTGCAAAAGGCAATGGGTTGTGGATGGACGACAACTCCTCTGATGGACTATGAGATAATGCAACATGCTCTTGACATTGAATACACTCTTGAGCAAATTTCTCACAATCTTTAACCATTGTAGGTCAATAGTAATCTTGCCTTAATAATTGATTACTCAGTGTTCTAATTACCACATATGCCTGCATGCACATCTTGCACCGCCATTTTAGCTTCTTCTGGGGCGAGACACCTCAAAAGTGGTCGAATAAATGATTTTTTATACAAAACTTCTTCTATGACCACATAATATTTAAACTTTTGCAAAATTCGTCTTCTTTCTTTCCTATCCTCTGGGAGAATTCCTTGAGTTAAATACAACTTAATAGAATCTATCCAAGTCCTAGAGGTGTCTAACTGTTGGACCTTCGGATTCTCTCTTATACTTGGGTTAAGTAAAACATCAATGTAAACTGACTTATTCAACTCAGTCAGATCTTCTTTTTGTAATCGGGATAACATATCAGCTTCTACATTATCCTTTCTCTCTACATTATGGATATCATATTCAGTAAAAAGGGAAAGTGCAAATCTAACCTGAGCAAGATATAGCTGGAGATGTTCTTGCTTTGCTTCATAATTTCCCTTTCCTTGGTTAGCTACAACCTGTGAGTCGCTAAATATTTGAAGTCGCTGGACCATTAAGCTTTTAGCAAGTCATAATCCTACTAATAATGCTTCATACTCCGCTTCATTATTTGTAGTGTCAAATTTAAATCT